>CM038215.1:159497468-160697468 GCA_021442155.1 Cymbidium sinense
AGGAGAAAGAATATTTGCTTCTCAACCACTATAAGATCATCGCAAATAATAAGTGAGAGATATGGCATGATCCAATTGAGAGGCACATATCAATAGATTTACTTCTCGTCAATCAAACAAGAAAAAAGTATCAATGGCCAAGGTAAATAAGAAAGGAGAGAGTGGACATCCTTGTCTAAGACCATTTTGGAGGTAAAGTAGCCTTTTATTTCTTTGAAAGGGAATATCGGTTATGCAAGCCTTTATCCGGTTAATAAATCTAGGGGAAAACCAATTGAGTGAAGTCTATGCAATAAAGCCTCTCTATTTATAGAGTCAAATGCCTTTCTGAGGTCAAGTTTAGCAAAGAATCTTTCTTGTGTGTGGTTTTGGAACATCTCATAACAAATTTCATGTGCCATTAAGATATTATCTGAGATATCCCTCCCTTTTATAAAAGCTGATTGTGCCGGGTGAATCAAAAGAGGAAGTACACTTTTAAGTCTAGTGGCTAGAACTTTAGCAATCACTTTGTAAAAGGTGTTGCATAATGAGATAGGACGATACTCTGAGATTTGATTGGAGTGCTTGACCTTGGGAATTAACGTAATCAAGGAATGTTTCACTCTCTTTGGGAGCTTCTGTGTTTTAAAAAAATGATGAGCAGCATTTAATAATGTCCCACCCGTTACCTCCCAAGTAGATGAGAAAAATTTGGAGTTGAATCCATCCGGTCCAGGGGCTTTGTTTTCATGAATGCTTTGGAGAGCCTCTTTGATTTCCAAATCACTAATATCAGCATCCAAAGCCTTAGCAGAATCAACCGATAATGTGTTCCCCAGAGGAACATCCTGCACAATGAAGGAATCTGAGGAGTTGTTATTGAACAAAATAGAGTAATACCTGCATATTTCCTCAGCAATGAGGTCCTGCTCCTTCAGAATTCCTTTGTCAGAATGAATTTCCCTAATGCAATTGGTGCTTTTCCTTTCTTTTATAGAAAAATATAAGAATTTTAGATCATCCTCAGATGAAGTCAACCAATGAGCCTTGGCTCTTTGCTTGACCCAAGCACTTTCCTTTTGAAGCAAGCTAATATAAGCATCTTTTGTTTCCTTAGCCTATAAGATTTGGATCACTGGATTGTCATCAAGCCTTTCTAAAATTTCCTTTTGATCTCCTTTAGCTTTAACAATTTGTGAGAGCAAGAAGAAGAACACTTCATAGACCCTTTTAGTGCCTGCTTTACGTTGGAGAGTTTATTAGCAAGAACAAATATGGGGTCCCCAGAAACAAAATCTTTCCAAGCATCTTTGGTAATTCTCATGAAGTCATGATCATAAATCCAGTAATTCCGAAACATAAATCTATGAGCTTTAGGGCATGAATGTTGAAAGTGAATAATGAGTGGGGAGTGATCGGATGAGAGAGGAGAGGAACATTATAAAAGAGGATGGAAATTTCTCCATCCAAAGCGTTAGCTCTATCTAATTTTGAAAAAATCGGATTCCTAATCTGTTGATTGGACCATGTATAGAATAGACCAGTATGGGGAAGATCCAATAGTTCGGAATCATTGATACAGCTAGAAAAAGCATGCGAGTTTGTGAGGGATAGAGAATTGCCACCAAGCTTTTCCTTATTGGAAATGCAACAATTAAAATCACCCAAAATCACCCAAGGATCCAACAACCCTTGTGCAAGACCACGAATAGAATCCCACAGAGAAATACGCGCTAGAGCATCATTCTCGGCATACACACAAGTTAAGAAAACAGATGATGAGCCATTTATAGTCACTAGCCCATGTATTGGTTAGAAATTACCAGCGGTTTGAAGTCGATTTTATCCGATCTCCATTTGATCGAGATCCGCCACGTGGCATTCTCAAAATTTGAACAACTTGCTTCGGAAGGAAATAAAGTAAACTTACGCATTCGGAATGGATTTAGTGATTCTTCTGTATGCATCTTGGTTTCAAGAAGACAAAGAAGCTCCAAGCTAAAATCCTTAATGAGTCTCGAGCAATCTAGAAGTCGGCCCTCAGCAGCTAGGCCCCGTACGTTCCAAGCTCCAATATTGGGAAGGATCATTGAGAGGAGGATGAGGCGGGTTTCTTCCCCTTTTTGTTTTTCCCTTTTAGATTCGAAGGTGTGGGAATAGCATTTTGTTTCAATCCGTCTCCATCGTAAGAAGGTTTTATCGAGTGTTTGGTATATCTTTCCCTTTAGAAAGGTTGCGGAGGTTTAGGAGAGTTTGCTAAAGATCTCGTAACAACCCCGGCCGGTTCCCCTACGATTGAGCTTACACTAGGAAGGTCTAGATAAGATTGATTGAGTGCTCAAGTTGGTCTTCCACTTGAGGCGATAAAATGGGCGATTGATTGAGATCAGTTGAAAGCACGTTTAGGGATTGCCTTACATTCGTTTCCGCTTCTCCCACCTCCGGTTCCTCCCCGATGATCTCACCCTGTTCGTAATGCGGTTGTTGACAAGATTTCTCCTGGTTTGGATTGCGGTTAGATTTCTCTAATGACTCGAGTCTGAGGACAAGTTTTAGCATCATGTGAAAATGTTGCATTGAGGGCATACCGTGGGTTTCCAATCGTAAATAACTGGCTGATTAAACTTCTTCCCGTTCATGTTTATAGGGCGAAATGGTAACAGGGGCGTTGATGCACACTGAGCGAGAAGGTTATCCTCGCTTTAGATGCGAGAGATTATCAACCGAGAAGTGCGCCTATCATACTCCCAACTTTGAGAATCCTTTTTTGGTTCCAACGACATAACGGAAATTGGGCGTTTGATCCAGTTGGGATTTGGTCACTGATCCTTGGTGGGGAAATCCCACTTCCACCTCAATAAAAGGCCTTCCATTTAGGAAGCATGGGCCATCGTTCCACAGCTTGGTAATCTTCCAAGCAAGAAAATTTGAATAAAAGAAGTCTCCTTCCAGAGAGCAACTCCAAACTACCTTTTAACACTTCCTTTTTTTGCCCGAGAGCCATAGACTTGCCAATGGCGTGACCCACCAACGACAGATTCCACTCCTGTTGCCCCTCTACAAGATCCTCTTCAGTGAAGGAAACCTCAGCATTATCCGACGGGATGTAAGCTAACGGGAATTCCTTACTCTTTTCGTTTTGAGCTAATAGCAACTCCTTCCAGTTGCATTGGCTCCGAGAACACATATTGGACTCACCTTGACGCGGTATTGATGGAGAGGAAGAAGAAAGAGGTGGAAATGCACTATCGTGGTCTCCCATTAGGTCAGATTCAAGATAAAAGCGCTAGGCCTCAAAGAGGGATTCCTGACCCCCGGCAAGGAGCCGGAGGCCGGAAGGGAGCTGTGAATAATCTGAAGGAGGAGGGAGGATTGGGGGATTTGGATTTTTTTGGGAGGGAGAAGGGGAGAAAGACGACGCCGGGAGGAGCAGCAAAGATGCCCTAGCCGCATACGGGATGCAATTCAGAGCAAGATTATACTAACGTTGGAAAGATACAGGTGATATATGTCCATCTCGCTGTTTCTCTCTTTTCCTACTCTGAACTATAATCCATCGAGAAAACCATGGCCGTAGGTCGGCAATTGATGCTGCCACCACTGCTCCCCGTGCTAATGATGGTCTCATCAAGTTAGATTCGTTGAGCAATGGTGGATCCGTCGCCAACAAGAAGTAAGCCCGTGAGAGCGACCGATGCCGCTCTTGACGGATCTGACTTGATGAGACCGCCGTTGGCGTTGGGAGCGGCTATGGCAGCATCAGTTGCCGACTTCGCTCCTTCTATGATTTCTTGGTGGATTTGAGTAAAATTAGGAAGAAAGAGAAACAGCGAGATGATTACGTTGTCGTTACTAAAGAAATGTTAGATGTTTATTTATTATTCACAAATAATCCTAAAAAGCTCTCTTAAGCATGTGTATATATATATATATATATATATATATATATATATATATATATATATATATATATATATATATATATCACACAAATTTTATATTTATATATTTAATATTTAAATTTAAATATTTATTTATTTAATATTTTCTATGCTTAAAAAATGCATTTCACTTTTAAAAAAGTAAATAAAGTGATATTTTGATGTGATATTGAAGATTATGATGTTATATATGTAAAAAATTAAAATTTAGATGTTAAATATGTAAATATATAAGAATTATGTGATATGTATATAAATTTTCCTAATAATAATGGTTCTTTTTAGACTTTAGATTTAAAAAAAATAAAATAAAGTCTAATAAATTTATTCAATTTATGCAACGAAGCTTTTAAGCCTTCTCCCCAAAAAAGCTTTTAAGCCTTTCTCCCAATGAGATGGAGACCTTTGTAGTCTGCTGATATTTATATCACTTGGGAGATGTTTGGCTGTTTGAAAAAAAATATATATTGGAAAATGAATGTCATATATAAAGATTATTTTAAGTTATTTGACTGAAAATTTTATAAATGTGTGAATTTATTTGATAAAGTGAATATAATATAATATACTTGACTATAATATTATGGTTAATTTTATTCAGTGGTGATGGCGGTTAGTTGTTAGTAATATGTGATATTGATTAGTAGTTGATAGTCAATGGAGGTCAATCATTGTTCTTCATTTTACACTGATCAATAACAACAAGCTTTTTATTGTGCTATGTGGGGTTAGCTATATGTATCCTTATTCTCAATTGTGTTATATTATGTGTCAAATTCTTAATTCAAGTAAATTATTATCATTTTTATACATCTTAACAAAGTCTTTTTTAGGTCTATTTCTACCTTTTCTTAAGTAAATCTAATATATCTATTCTAATGGGTCTTGGGATGTGTTTTTTTTGGTATATTCAGGCGATTCTCTCTAATCTTATTTGTCATTGGAGTTACTTTAAATTTTTTTTTTCAAACATACTCGTTTTGCATTTTTTTTCTCTAAGAGTAAAGCTACTCATCCACCTGTCCATACTCATCTCTACAACACTTAATTTAGTCTTATGCTTCTCTTTTATTGGCCAATATTCTGCATCATAAATCATTGCAAGTCTTATCACTATCTTTTAAATTTTTTTCTTAAGTCTAAGCGATACTTTTTTATCATGCAATAGAACAGATGCATTCCTCCACTTCAATCATCCAACTTAAATTCTACTAATGACATCTTCATCTATTTCCCCATCATTTTGAATAATAGAGCCTATATATCTAAATCATTTACTCTTTTTAATGACTTAGTCACTTACTATCACAACCCCACCACTAGAACTTCTACAACTTACACTCCATATATTCAGTTTTAGATCTACTCTAATGAAAACCTTTAGACCGTAAGGTTGACCTCCATAATTCAAGTTTTTCTTGGATCCCCTCTCTAGTCCTATCAACAAGAAGAATGTCACCAGTAAAAGCATACACCAAGATACAAATCACTTTACATCGATCAATGCATTTAAAATTTATTCAAATTGGGTAAATTCTAAATACAGTACAAATCAAAAATTCAAATTCTAACACTTTAAAGTAATAAAACTCCTACATTTACTTTTCCTTACACTTCTAAACTCACTCAATTAAATAGCCCCTCAATTTTTAAATAGGCTAATCCATGGACTATAGGAGTTAAGAAGCGTTAGTGCTATGGGGGTATAAAAGCACAAGTCATTTCCAATCTCGAAAGGCTTAACTCATTGCATTAGGCCACTATGGTTAATTTGAATTATAATCTAAAGCAAGCACGTGCGACATTTACTTAAAATAATAATAAAAAATGTTACTCTTGATTAAGGATTGTAAAAAAAAAGAGTTATCTTAGATGTCAAATACATAAAAAATATTAGATAATTAGTAGTCTAATTAAAGATTCAAGAATTCTAAAATTTTGGTCTTTTAGCTTTCAAATCAAATGAAAAAATTTAAATAATTTATAGTTATCAAAAGATGATCTTTTTATTCCACCAAAAAAGATTTTTTATAGCAATTGTAATAATCTCTTACAAGAAAAAATATAAATATGAAAGAAAAGGTTAGTAACTACATCAATTAGAGACATTAAATTACATGATTATGTTAATTTAAAGCATTAAATTATCTTATTATTTTATGCATTTTTTATATAATACATTAATACTTGAATTGAAAAATTCAGGAATTTTTAAATAGAAATTAAAAATTATATATATTAAAATCAAAGCATGCTTTAGTGGTTAATGTGTTGCACATTTACTTTTTGAATTATCTTGAATTTTAGCTGAAAATCTAATAAATAATTTTTATGGATTTTTTTATTGCTCTCTTTGATTCACTTAAATATTCTCTTAGATGACTTTAATATATGATGTAATCTATTATTAGCCCCTTCCTGAATCAAATAAATTATTTGATTTGGATTTTTTTTTTTTTGTCAACCTGAAATCTATACGACAATCATATTCATTTACTAAATTAGTTGAATAAATGATGATATGATATAAAAAAGTATATATCTCGAAGGACCATTACTTAAATAGTTATTAAAAAGATTAGTCATTTTACTTTATTTACACAAATAAACTAACGACAATCAGAGAAAGTGAAATTACTAATATATTAACTCGTCCATGAAAGAAAAACAAAAACATTTTAATGGAGAACTTAAAAACAAAAATAAATAAAAATAAGGTTTGCAATATTTATGCATCCTTAAGCGACAGATGTCGTATAATTAGCTTACAAACGTTCATCAACTTTTTCATACAAAATAACATCGATTATACATTAAGATGGAAGTCCATTGATATTTATTCAGAGTAACATCAAATAAGCTCTTCAGAGATTAAAAAAAAAAACGTTAACATGCTGAAATAATTACTCTTAATGCAGTTAGCTGAGATGTGCGTCTATATATATATATATATATATATATATATATATATATATATAATGAAAATAACTAACGCCAGAATTAGGGAAACAAAACATTTTATTTGACTCCGAACAAAAGTTCTTTGATAACGAAAGTAAAAAAGCTTTTGATAATGAAATGGGACATATGGTTACCCGTCTCTTGCTCGTTGGTGCGACGATTGAACCTCACATATTGTTTGATTCGTCTTGAGGGGTGAGGCCGATGAGCAAGTGGGGACGCGTGGGTGATGAATGTGGCCCGTGAGATTAGTCACGATGATATCACCTAAGATAAGTGGGTGTTGGGTGGATATCCATTGCAAAAAAAAAAAAGAGGGGGGACATATGGTAGTCATTCTATTCATCTCCTTTTTTTGTTTGTTCATCCATCGCCTTTGCAATCATGAGAGAGAGAGAAGTACG
The DNA here is from genome assembly GCA_021442155.1 of Cymbidium sinense. NCBI lineage: Eukaryota > Viridiplantae > Streptophyta > Magnoliopsida > Asparagales > Orchidaceae > Cymbidium > Cymbidium sinense. The sequence goes on from CM038215.1 coordinate 159,504,757, forward strand.
AGGTGGCAGAGGCGTTGGCTTTGGATCACATGGGCACAACAATGGCGTTCGTTGGAGGTGGAGGAGGTGCCGGAATGTGAGATTTGGTGAAGATGATGGAGCGGCTCGTGGCAGACTGTTATCTTAAGTGTGAGCAGTTATTGCAAGTGTCACGCGATGAAGCGACTCTTCTACGAAATGAGGTGAACCTTCCAGTCAACAAGCTCGGCGAAGACCCCTACCGCGCTCTCCATCTTCTTCATCACAGGATCCCACATTATGGATCGATCCTTCGCCTCCTCTTCTAGCTGCCGCCATGTAAGCCACAACCGATGCTCCCCTTCGACATTTCTACCCATAAGATGAGTAAGATGTTGGGTGGATACCTATTAAAAAAAAAAAAAAAAAGAGGACATATGATAGTCATTATATTCATCTCCTTCTTTTGTTTGTTCATCCATCGTCTTTGCAATCATCACAGAGAGAGAGAGAGAGAGAGAGAGAGAGAAGTACGAGGTGGCAGAGGCGTTGGCTTTGGATCACATGGGTACAACAATAGCGTTCGTTGGAGGTGGTGGAGGTGCCGGAATGTGAGATTTGGCCATGAAGATGATGGAGCGGCTCGTGGCAGACTGTTATCTTAAGTGTGAGCAGTTATTGCAAGTGTCACGCGATGAAGGACTCTTCTACGAAATGAGGTGAACCTTCCAGTCAACAAGCTCGGCGAAGACCCTACCGCGCTCTCCACCTTCTTCACCACAGGATCCCACATTATGGATCGATCCTTCGCCTCCTCTTCTCCATGTAAGCCACAACCGATGCTCCCCTTCCTCGTACTGTATTCTTTCCATTATGCTCCTCCGTATCAATCCATGAACCAAGCCTTATGAACTTAATGTCGGAAGTCAGGCTCTCGAACTGAGTACTGACAGCCATGACTACCTTCGCAACTTGAAAGCAAAATTTTTAAGAGTTTTTTTTTTTAATTTAAGTATGCTTTAAAATATAATTAGTAATTTAAGTATTATTAAAAAAATTTAGATATACGTATAGTTGCCCTAAGTGGCGAGTGTCTCAAGCGATGGCAGGCGGCTAGGTGGTGGTTTTCGCCCCAGTGGGCTTCTAAGCGAATAGGGCGATTGATTGGCCCCATTTTCCATTCCGATCCGAGCTCCCATTAGCGATATGAGCTCTCCCCACAAGCGACCATTCTCCCTTAGAGCATGAGCACCTTCCTCGACCTTTTTATAACCTTTTACCTAACATTTTGCGCTTATTAGAAGACAATTTGTTTGCGGCGCATCCTCTGCGTTTGATGCCTTTCCTCTCCATCTAATAGCCCTTGGAACCCAACATTTGCTTAGAGATGATTCTGCTTAGTGAAGTTTCTGAATTCTATAGTTCTTAGTGCACATTACCATCGTTCTTCAAACACATGATAAATCCTAATTTTCTCATTTATAATTAATTAGATTGTGTGTATTAGGAGAATTTAGTTTAGGATTTTAGTTTAAGACTTAGAGTTATGGTTGATTTGATTTATAATTTTGGGTGATAATACAATCTTTAAGCTTAATATATGTTGGGTTTATTATTGAAAATGATTGTGAAATAGTTTGATAGTATGATTTGAGTGGTTGTAGTAGGCTATAAGATTAGAGTCAATGACCTTTAGAGCATCTTAGATAATTTGTTAACGTCGATTGAGTTAAATATCATTTGATTTATGTAGTGTGTACTACAAATAAATTTGGAAGCGCAATATTTTTCTAAATTTAGAAAATACTGATATGATTGGTTATTTTTTAGTTATTTGAGAAATGAGTAGAGAGTTTATTTTGTTGATCTTATTCTATGAAGGCAAACTAAGTGTCGATGATCAGTTCATTCCAAGTTATGTGGGTGGTGTCGTCCGAGTTAAGGTTCGTGCAACACTTTATTGGAATTGAAGCAAAGAATTATGAGATCCTTGCACATTGATTTAGAGCGCCACAGAGTCTTACATATCATTATCGGTGGTGATTTATAATGTTTGCTATTTCGATTTTGAAGTTTGTGATGTTATCTTTAAGCTTCATTAGATATTAGTATTGTATGTGAAAGTTGAGGATGCTAATGTTGCATCCACATCAAGATCTAGTGTTAAAAGCAGATATACCATCGATATATACGATTTCATCACACTACTCCTCGCACCAAGCGGTTTTGACAAATTGATTTCTGGTAATACATTATTTACATTTCCATAGTATTAATATTTAATAGCAATGTGTGTCATTAGTATGATGTTATTTATCGATGAGGAACCATATGTGCCTCGAGTGTTACTGATGCGTGATGAGGTATGAGCATGACTCTAGCGAGGATATGATGATGATTGTTCACGGGTTCTATCGTTGAAAATATAGCCAGATCTCTTAAAAATCATTCATTATGAAATATTGATAGTGAAAGCCAAATGCTTTCAACTAACGAGTGTGTCCGGATGTGTCAATCCATGAGTGAGTGGGACAATGATATTTACTTTGAGGGTCCATCTGATGAAAATGTCCTAACAGATGATGTTGAAATCCCAAGTGATCTTATAGAAGGAATGTTTCACAAGTAAAAGGAGCCTTATTAGATGGTGTATAGTTAATAACGTTCAATTAAGAACTCGTGATATGTGTACATCACGATAGTCCTAACAGAGCACTCCCATGACACTGACTACTATATATGTTTCTTTCAATAGGTATGATGGCCGAGGAGCACCCCCCTGTTAGACATAAGCGTCGGGGCCATGATAGGGAGGAAACCCACAGTCGGAGCAGCCTTCTACAAAGGTCCACCCTAGCAAGTATCCTTATGTGAAGATAGAGCCATCACTTTAAGTGTTATTTAAATGGTTACATGGTGATCATTGAAAAAAAAACCTCACCTTCCCACTTTGAAGGAGTGGCCTATCACTGGGAGATTCATCTCGGCGAAGCATATATAGTGCTTGTCTATGTTTCATTCACTTGGATCATCATCTACTAGTTGAGAGATGGTCTCTGTAGACCATTACCTTCCACCTTGCGTTGGTGAGATGATAGTGAAGCTTTATGACGTGGTGATGATCTTGAGTTTACACATTGATGGGCCACCTATTATTGACCCAATTATGATTGGTGAAAGGAAGAGGTGGCGTAGCTAGTCAAAGTGCTGTGATGAGTTATTGGGTCGACATCTCCTACCAGATGTGGTGTATCATGACTCGATCAGCTCACACAACACATCGACCTTCATGATGGGTCACACACAGACATAGACGTGCATGCCGCTAAGGTGGATTAGTTGGTCTTTCTACATAGAGTCTTATGCCCATTTGAGCATCGAGGAGTACTGAAGGGACCTGCGTGCCTATATTTTATTTCTTATTAGGTGCTTCCTACCGGACATGTCGATCGAGGTCCATCTGGTATCTTCCACTACTTGAGGACCTATTCATTCGTACATTATCTATGGGAGGCGGTTACTGTATAGGGAGTTGTATGAGTCACAGCATAAGGCCAATATGGCTGAATGCTTACACCTTATATAGATATGGTCTTAGGAGCATCTTCATGTGGGGAGGCGATCCATGTGCCATATCAGGTGAGCTCGACGCTCGATTAGATTAAGGTATATTTTATTTTTTGTAATTTTAAATTTTTTGCTTATATGTTTATTTATAATGTGTTGTGTGCACAGGCGGAACGAGAGATATGTTCCCAAATGTCAATGACGAACATGAAATTATATAGAAATAAGCTGAATGGTTTGCTGCATACACAAGTATGACTTATAGAGTACTTATTCATTCTAATTTCTATAATGTGTATACTAATTTAATATAATTTTTAATATAGGCAGGTGATTTGAGAGCCATACACGTGATGCAACGCTGTCGTACATGCTCAGACTGATATGTGGTTGGCAAGAGTCCCACTCATTAGCTGTAAGAGGGTGGAGTGACACTTACTTGATTGAGTGTTGAGATAGTTTGGACTCATACCCAGAGTTGTTGTGGCACCGGTACATCGATGGTCGAGGTAAAGCATATGTAGACTAAGTTAATTACCACTAGGTGTACATTGCCGCTTGGGAGAGGCGGAGGGATTGCATAGTCGAGGGCTTGGATGAAGATGATGATAGGCCGGATTAATCTACATGTTGATTCATATCTTGGACTTCTCTCATTGGCCCACGGCTTTCACCACTTACTATCCCAGTACTTAGAGCATATATGAAAGTATTAACATAAGTATTCTATTAAATTCAATATATTACACATAACTTGAGGCTAATTTCAAATGTTATTTTTCATACTGAGCACATCTTGATGACTCATGACATCTTTCATACTTGATATATATGAGCAGTTACAGGGAGGTGTAGATATGTATGATGTGTTATGCAGAGAATTGAGGTTGCAGGTACATATGACCCACATTATATAGGAACTGAGGATGTCCCACGATGATTGGGGGACCATATACATATCTTGATCCGGGTCCTTACATACCGGTCCATGAGTCATAGTCGTCTTTCTTCCCATAACGACTATCCAAGACTTAGATCTTGCATTAGAGGCCACCATCAGCGTGATCGTCCCGCATGTCGGTATACACACAGGAGTGCGATTGCAGATGATAGACGTTAGCTGAGGATAGTGTGGCATGTGCGTGCATACTAGTCCCATACCGGTCACCATGAGTCGATCTTTCTTCCCATAGACTATCACGCATTAAGATCTTTGGCCACCATGCGTGATCGTCCACTGTATACACACTGCGATTTGTATATTAGCTATTGAGGATAATTTGGCATGTGTTCATAGGTTCATGTATGTTTTATTTTTTCTAGATTATGCTATAGTAGATGTTTCATTTCTTTGTATATATCTTGGAACTTTATTGTATTGCATTATTTTTGTAATCTTCTATGTGTTTGGATACAAGTAATTTTCTCTTTTCTCGTTTACTACTATTTCACCATCATTTTGAACATTAGAGCCTAAATATCTGAATCTCTCACTCTGTGTAATGACTTGTTCATGTAATGTCACAACACTAACACTATACCTTCTACAACTAAAATTACACTCCATCTATTTAGTATTAGATCTACTTAAATAAAAACCTTTAGACTCTAAGGTTGATCTCCATAATTCAAGCTTCTCTTGGACTCACTCAATAGTCTTATCAACAAAAATAATGACATTAGCAAAAAGCATACACCAAGGTAAAAAATTGTCGATCCTTGATGTAAATGACTTGAATATGCCTAATATTCAAGTCATTTGCATCAATGATTGGTAAAAAAATTTCGATCCTCAATAGTCTTTCCTACAAATGCCTAGTAAGAACATTCATATCTAAAACAAAAAGATAAGGGCTTAAAGTCGATCCTTGATGTAATATCTCTACTGTACATATCATTAATGACTTAAATATGCCTAATATTAATTCACCTTAATGATTTGAATATGCTTAATGACTTGATGTAATCTAATTGAAATAAAAAAAATTATTTGTAGGCTAGTTGCCTTTAGGGCAAGCAACTATGATATAGTCCCCGGTTAATTGGCGACTAGCATGCAAATTATAGAGCTAATAAGCTACCAACTAATCTTGTACCACAAATTACGCCATTTTGGCGTTGCATACTAGCCATAATAAGCTATGCCTCATTTATTTTTTTAATAATACTTAAATTACTAATTACATTTTAAAGCATACTTAAATTAAAAATAAACCCAATTTTTAAAATAAGTATGATTTAAAATATAATTAATAATTTAAGTATCTTAAAAAAAAGATTTGGACATATGTATAGTTGTTCGTTTAATCGCAACTTACCATACCATTTGGCATTATTTGGTTCTTGTTTAAGTGTTAATCTATCGTTTAGCAGGCGACTTGTAATACATGGAAGTCCCGTTAAACTAACAACTTATCTGTAACTATTTTTGTTAAAGTATTTTTGTCAATTTGGTTGGATTTAGGTTTCTATATATCATTACTCCAACCTTAGATCTTATATAAAGCCTCTCATTCCACTGATCAATATTTTATTAAATTTTTAATATTTTATCATAAATTGCATAAATATATGAATTTGTTGATTTATTTTATTTTGATGAAAAGTTTATAAATAGGTATATTTTTTAATGATCTACATATATTTTATGCTATATTTTATAAGTATTTGATTAATTAGTAGATAAATATAATTTAAATAACTTTTTATTTAATTTTAAAATTTTTAATATATAAATTGGAGTGGAATGTTTAAATTATTATATCTATTGAAATGAATATAAAGGAAAGAGAAAGAAAATAAATTATTGTTTTGTATGGTAACTTTTATTAATAAATTCATATAAGTAATCAATGGCTAAGGGATTAGGGGGTATTTAGAATCATTTTTTTATTTTCATTTTATTTTTATTTTTGTTTAAATTTAAAATGAAATGTATTTTATATTTTTAAAATATTTTATTTTATTCTAAATGTGATGGTAGTAACCAATAGAGAAAGTGGTGACATTATCAATGATGGTAGATGAAGACAACAACTAATGATGAACACCTTCAAATGGTTCATAATGATAGTTATTTTTAAATTATTCAAAATACATAAAGTTATTTTGATTATTTTTTAAAAGAAATAAAGTTACTTTAAAAGTACATTAAACTAATATATTTTAATATATATATAAAAATAAATTAAAAAATAAAATAAAATTGATCCCAAATTAGCTCTTACAAGAAATGAAAAAAAAAAAGAGATAAAAATATATGAATATATAAGATATATTAGTTATTTTACATTAATTATAACTTCATTAATCTCACTTATTAATGTCCTCATTATATAAGCTTCTTTTGATTGCTGATCGGGTAACAAAAAAATTGTATTTTCTATTACATCATTATGATTTGAATTAATCTTTTTGGCAAATATTTTAAATTCTCTCATCTCATGGACACAATCATAAATTATGAAACCTAATATAAATACATAAAATATAGCTACTTACTACACAAAACTTTCAGTAGCCATCAATGTCATCAATGTCATTTTACTCTCATAAGAATCTGGCTCTGATATAAACTAAAAATTAATGTTTTATGCATATAAAGAGAAAATGTGGGCTTCTAAAATTATCGACCTCTAAAAATTAGGGTTTAAGTGTCGATGTAATATTTAGAAGACAAATGAAATAATAGATAAGACACTACCTGAGATTTTGCTCTCATTTTGCAGAACTTTAGATCACAGTTTTTTCTATGATGCAAGCACATGGTTAATTACCTCTCTAATTAGAGAGAATTTTCAATTAAGGCCATCGTTAGATCACTAAATGCGTGGCATATAGTAGCGGCATATGAAGTTTAAAATTTGAGATTATGAAATTCATCATTTTAACTTAAAGCGGATGGTTTGGGGAATGATGATGTGCCCGATCTAGATCCTATGGTTCCGTATCACGGTCCAGTCTACTTAGTAGGAGGTACTAACTAGAAGGATCCTGTTAGAAACAAATGGGTTATATGTCAAGTAATCCTTGTATACCTGGGATGATATTTGTCCTCAGGAGATAAGCTTAAGTCCACCTTAGACGGATCTTTTCCACGTCGGTGTAGAGAACGATCGATTTTGAGCCGATCTAGATGGCTAGAAATCTCAAATCGATTTTATCGGCTCAAATTCGTGAATCATACACATTACTTTTCAGCAAGCTCATCGAATGAATCGAATCGATCGGCTCGAAAACAATTCGAGCCATTGTTTTTGATGGTTTAGGATTGTTTAGCTTCGATTTTGAATTTTTTTTGGCTCGAAAATAAGAATGAGCGGTTCATTTTGGTTTAAGTAGCTCAAACTTAATGCACTTATGCACAACAACACAAAGAAAAAAAAAACACATAAACTGAAATTTGCTTGAATTAACTCTGTAAAATTGAAATTTAAATCAATATAATAATTAAATTTTTTAAATTAATTAAAGATAATAATGTTGTACATTTTACTAAACACATAAATTGAAATTTTATAATTTAATTTTCATTGTACATATTTAATTGTGTTTAGCCAATATAAAAAAAAAAAAATCAAATTTTAAAAAAATATATAAATAAAAGACAATATCAAGAGTACATATTTAAATTGACTATGGACTCGAGAGTTATAATCATCTTCAAGTATTTGCAATACAAATTTCTATATTACTTGTAGACTCAGTTCAGGCCATCCGATAGTCGTTAAAATAAAGAAAGCCCCAAAATAGATTAGCAGATTATCCAATGAGAGCCACCAATGATGGATCGATTTTGTTGGAAGAAATTGAAATTACAATATTATGCTCTTCTCATCATAGTCCGAACTCGATTCTCGAATAAGCAAATCAAATACATCTACAACCCACAAGATAATAGGGCAGGAGAATTGGAGAACATAAAATAAAAGGAGAACTCAAATTGTAAAATAAAATAAATACCTCATCCTTGAGGATCCAACTAAAATTACAGAAGTAACTAAATATCAGAAATTATGAATTAAAACAAATACCTTAAGCTCCAAGCCTCCAACACTTGTGGGTGAAGGCACAAGTTATCATAATAATACACTGCCGGCAGACCGACAGATTACAGACAAACTAAACTAAGTTTTAAATATAGGCATGGCACCTGACAAGCATAACCAGACAAATACAACAAGCTTCAAATTTGACGGTAGACATGTTACATATAAGAATGATTCTGACAATGAAAATTTTCAGTTACTTAACTTTGTCGGGAAGATAGCAAACATAAATGAGATTAATAAAATACCTTATAATAATCATTAACATACCAAGGTTCACTTTTGACAAACATAACTCAAAAGTTAAATAGAGGTCCAAGGTTCAGCTTTCAGTACAGTACAGACTAATAATCATTGACATGCCCAAACACAGTAATAATCAAAAGTCTAAACTACAACTATAATGGTCCATACATGAGAGAGCATAATTAAACCCCAAAAGCGAATGTGTTTTCTATTTTATTTTTTGCCCTCAAAATACTAAGATGATTGCTATTTTTTAGGTGACTTAAGACATTGAAAAGCATCAACTTCAATTATATGAAAATACAAAATGATTTTAAAAGCTCAAGAAACTACTGTGCTGACATTACAATAACTATTAAAATGTGCAAATAGCACTATAACATAGTTGAAACAAGTCTTCCAACCTTCCATTTTCATGATTGAAAAACAACAACAAATGTATATAAATAACAACTACAAAATTTTTTAAAAGCCACATTTTAAACAATGCAATTTGAGAAAGTAAATTTAAAAGCGAAAACTAAAAGTATTTTTCACCCTAAATGGTCTCAAATTTTTCATTGACCAAACCGATATATTTAAAACCAAAATTCACCATATTGTAGCCCTAAAAATCATTAATTTCTCAATAGTCATCTCAGTATAATTTTATCATTGGGTATCCAAAATTAAAAATAGACATAAATTGTTAAAGTCTACAATACATTAAATAGTAGTTACAATTTAACTTACAAAAGCATATTATAAAAGCCTACAAAATAATGTTGCACCAAAAGAGATATTATAAGTAAATTGTTACCCTCATGAATTTTAAATTTGTGAATCCTCAAGCTTCTAGGCACAAATACGCTAAGTTTTCTTCTTCAACTAGAATGTCAAACGAAATTCAAAGAAGGTGTTGTATTTTTGAAAAAATAAATAGAAAGTAATTTCACTATAAAAAAATAGAAGAATGAAAATATTACCATATGCTCTTTCGAATTTTCGTACGCTACATGAATCCAATATCCACTGCATATTAAGGCATCCAATGTTTTAGGTGAAATAGAACTTATATAATTAAATCACACTAAAGGTGACTCTGGCTTGTTAGTTATTGGGATTGTAAAAATACCTTTTGACATCTTTGATAGTGTCTTGTACTTCATGGCGGATATTTTCCACCAATCTAAAATATCAAATTCTAAATCAGGATATTTAACACAAGCTTCATCTAAGTATATTTCTAAGTCGACTTACTGGAAAGGCCAAGTGTCTACTAGCCAAATCATCGACAAATTGTGACTTCCTTCTATTATAGATGTTGATTCAACTTGTATAGTAGCTGCTCCAGTATTTTTTTTAGTTGTATGTTGTTTATCAACAACATAGAAAGAGTAGAGCTCAAATAATTTTTGTTTCACTTCATCCTTTTTCTCATCAACAATATCATTATCATAAATCTATGGATAGTAATAGTTAATGGCAAATAATTTCATTCTTGGATCTAGAATGCATGTAATTGAGAATAATAATGAATAATCTGCCTAGTACTTATCAAATTTTTCCTTCATAGTGCTTGCCATATTAGAAATGAAAAGGCTATCAGATAAATATTCTCTATCCAAGGTTTTCTTAATAATATTAGATTTGGAAGAAGCCTATTTGCAGTAGGATAATTATATCCAAAAAAAATTTCAGTTATTCGATGGAAAATGTGAAGCAACTCTCTAACCTTATCAAACGATTCCAATCTTCTTAAGAAGGTAACCATATGTAATTAAGATCTCACAAAGCATATTCGGAAAAAAGCGTAGTAAAATGCACTCCAACATTTTTGTATGTTGAGTTCCAACGTAGATATTAATGCATAATGATTTTGTTGTTGATAAGCCAATATGTCTAGCAATCTCACCAAATTTGTGTGCGGAGATCGCTTTACAAATAAGATTGATTCTCTTACCTTTTCAATTATTTTACCAATTTCTTTGAAGACATCATGCACCATTAGATTTAAAATATGAGCAGCACAATGAACATGAAAGAAATCCCCCATTACCATAAATCCAAATCTTCTAGTAAATAATGCTTTCAAGTTTCTAGCTACCACATCATTTGATGATGTATTATCCAAAGTTATAGTCGATTTTATTTTGAATACCCCATTGCAACATAATTTTAGAAAAGGCTTGGATATCACTGTGAGGAGGATCTAAATCACAAAATTAATTATCCTTGATTGCAATTTCCAATCAACTAATATAATGCGTGAGACACATATAATCAATGTTTGGCTTGATGTCCAATAATCACTAGTAAAGCTCTCGTTAATTTAACTTTTTTTTTTTTTTCCACTTCATACACTTTCATGCACTCTTCTTTGACACCAAATCTAGAAATTTTATGGTAATTTGGATTCATAGATTTCATCAAAATATTAAATCATAAATGTTCAACTATCATAAAGGATATTCATGAACAATGATCATCATAGCAACAATATTTTTAATTTTGTTATGATCATAAGTTGAAACACACACAAACTTTCGATTCGTTTCTTCAAGGTCCTCAGTTATAGGATCAAAAAACTTTTGTCTCTTTTCTCTAACACTATTTTTGCTATAGTGATTCATTTTGTAATGTTTGCTCAATTGAGATGTAGTACCAGTTTTTTGTTTAACATAAGACTTAACATAATAGTTGCATTTGTACTTTTGTATGATTTTTTCTTTTTTTGAGACTGATATTTCAGTAAAATATTGTCAAACTTCAGAACGTTGCCTTTTACCCTTTCTATCATCTACAAAAGTAATCTCATCCACACTTTCAATAGCATTTTTTTGCATTTTCATCATGAGGTTGAGTTGAAGAACTATTTGACTTGCTTTGAGTAACTTTCCATTATATCTATGCAAATATAATATGATCCAATTATAAACTCGCGCAATTAAGCAAATATTTGCAATTTATATGTGAATAAATAATTTTAAACAAAATAAAATGTTTGAGAAAATGATATGAAGACATCAATAATGAAAAACCAAAATGATTGTAAACTAAAATGATGAAAATTAGAATTCAATCTTCTATTTTGATCATGAGCCAATCATTAAGTTGAAACCAAATGATTGTGAAAAGGTTTAAGTAAACCTTAACTATGATCTATTAAGGACTTTAATCATCCAATTTTATCAAATATCTTCGCAAAATCATTTTCCACGATGAACATAGTAAAACATTCAAGTAAAATAAATTAAATATCATATGTATAAAGATAATTTCTTATCTTTGCTTTACTGTAACCATTTTCAATGATGAAAATAGTGAACATTGCTTAAGTTAAAAAAATTAAATGGCACATGTATGAGATTTCTACATCAAAGTTTTTGAAAGTATTGCCCTAGGCTAGGGCTGAAAAAGTTTATGTAAACCTGAATGTTCAAGAAATAAATACATACTTAAAGGACAAGAGCATCCAACTGATTCAATCATCCAAACACCCCATAGCCATAACAAATTAAAACAATTTAATATCACAAGATCTTCCAATTTGGATGTGCACGCAATCATAGCTTATAAATAGGTGAGAAAGAATAAGAGCAAGTAAATCAAGAGCATCCAAGAAAAAAACAAGATTACAGAAAGGAATTACAATTCATAGCCAGAATTGATCTATAGCGCATACTTAAATAACAAGAGCATACCAAGAGAATCCAAGAAAGGAGAAGAGCTTCACATCACGTGAAAGGAATCACAAAAATATGCACCACTTTACTTTTCTGATGTTAAGGAGAAACAAAGCAAAGAGCATCCAAGGGACCAAGAAAGGAGCATAAGTTCGCTCCAAAATTGATGGAAATTGGAAAATATAGAACATAAAGGAGATGATGACCGATGAGCATCAATAGCTCTAAATATTGATACCACCAAAAAATTGATAGCTTTAATAGCAAAATAACTTTGCTCAAAGAAACAGAACAAATGAACAATCCCCTTAAAATATTTCTTCATTACTAACAAGTAATAACTACAAAAACTGATACCAATAAAAAAAAACCAACAATAGTGCTATAGAGTAATCAATGTTTGAAACTATAATATAATAAAATTTACCAATATTACTACTTGTTTGTGCCATAAAATGAGTCTGGGGCAAAGAAATAAACCGAGCAATTGAGCGAAGTTCTTGAGGTAACAATGGCTCTATCATAGAGAAAAATGCGCACCTGGGACACATGTACACTACGACTAGAGGGTTGAGAGCTTGAGAAATAAATCATGAAGTGAAGAAGCGAGGAGCTCGGAGGATCAAGAGGTGAAGAATAGAGGATCGTTCTCATCTCATCCCTAGTAAAGATAAGAAATAGAAAGAACTCAAAGAAGTCATGGACTCATGAAGCGTCGAAGGTTGAAAGTTGAAATGGTGAAACCCTCATTATAAGTCGATATCCAATGTTCATTAATGAAGCCTTTGATCTCATGGTCCAGAGAGAAGGTGAATCACCATGATTCCGTGAAACAAAACCCGCCGCCGTGTTGATGTTTGAAAAATTGAACGAGTCGATTTAAGTACGAATCAAAATTGACTCAAATTTAAAATTGAGCCAACAATTCAACTCATAGCTCGGCTCGTTTAGCTCGATTCAAACTCGATTCGAGATAAAATATGAGCTATTTTGAGCGATTAATGATCTTCGAACAAATTTCTCCTAGTCAAGTGTACCCTATGATTCACAACTCAAGGCGAGCCATTGGGAGCATCGCTATGATCATGATCATAATATAATGGTTTCATTTGGCGGTCACCGTCGAGGACTGGTCATAACGCATCATATATGAAGCTCAAATACGAGAGAAACGTAACGTCTTATTGGCATGAGATTGATTAAGAGTGAATATAGTATAACACTTGATTTGACATTGGCTCCTTTGTGAGCTAGAGTTTTCTGAATTTGTCACATTAAAGCTGGAAGGAATTTGGGTTAGATTTTTCTTTAAGTTTTTAAAGATGAAATTTTATTTAACCATTTAGAGTTTAGTGATTTGTATGATTTTATATTTATATTGATAATTACTTTATATTAATTTGATTTGAACTTGCAAGAGCATTTTGATGGCAAGTATCCCCTGCGATTGAAATCTCCATTCAACATAGTCATCATCGGTAATTGATTAATTTGAATATATTTAAGAATTTTAGATCTTGTCAACTCTATTTAGCTTCTATCGTCGGATCTATTGTCATATGATGAATTACCTTCTCAGATATTTAATAAGTTGAAATTATTATAATAATTAGATTTGTAGGTTTTATTAAACCAACCCGTGCTAAGACCAAACTAGGAAGCAACCCAAGCAGCGATCCTTAGACACTAAGTTTAAGCATTCAACGTAGGGTCTAGCCCATATTTTTTTTAAAGAATGCTTGCATAATTTTAAGGTATTGAATTTGAGTTTTAATCATACTTTATAATATATGCAAGAGTTGAATAGAAGCCTTAATTAATGCCTTCTGTTCGCTTGTATGTGTTGCAATCCAATGATGATTTTATTTAAATTATAATTTAAAATATTGCTCGTATTTAGCTTGCTTATTGAATTTTCCAATTCTCAAATATCATTTGGCTTGTAATAGTTAAAGAAATTTCAAATCTTTATCAATTCATTACTTTCAGCTATTATTCTAGCCTAGAAGAGTTAATCTTATATAAGTGAACATCGAGTTCATCACAAATCTAATTCAAATTGTATTGATTGTTTTTTTATTCACTCAATGTATCATGTAGTGTACCTTGAGTGACTATTAAAAGACTTTATATATGCTCACTGATGAAGTGGTTAGCCAAGTCATTTTGTAGATTTCATTTTGATTTTAGTAATTTTGAAGATAAGCAATAGATATACCACAAGTGCTTCAAATTAAACTTTAAATGTAAGCTCCAAATGATCTTTAAAGGCTACATTCATAGTTGCTCATGAGTTGTTTAATTGAACTTGTGCTTGTAAGAAAGCTATCAAATTACTTACACTCAATTTGGAATTGAACGTTTGAATTTACCACCAATTGTTTGTCCTTTGGTATTCAATTGAAATCCTTACTTCACTTGATGTCGAATGTGATAATTTAAACATTCAATTGATTTTATTCATATTGATTACTTGTTAATGAATTTAACATTTCAAATGTTCAAAGAGAAGCTTTACCTTGAAAAGACATCCAATAATATGGATTGATCCTCAACTCCACATCAAATTTTATGCTTGTTAAAATCAAACTTCAAACTTATTTTGAGTCTTTTGTGAGTTTAGTATTGGCCTCCTCAAATTTTACTTGCATTTTAAATAAGTGTTATCTTCTTTAAAAAAGTTTCTTTAAGTGTTCTTACTCCATTTCTCTTTGATTTAATATTTATCTTCATATTTATCGTATATATTTTTTGTTTAACTTAAGTTTAGATGATTTCAATTTGAATTTATTTAAGTTTTGAATTTCAATCTAAATTTTAGTAATATTTCTAGCTAGCTCATCCCAGTTAGGCTACATCGAGCACTGATGCAGCTCTAATGAGATAGCTGTTCTTGACACCAGACATATTTCAATCTCATTATGCCCCAATGAGCATAACGATGCCTTCAATCACTTGCCTAAAAGCAAATATATATGCAAATATTCTCCTCTCTCATTTTTTAAGTCTGAGATTTAGTCAAAATTTTACAAGATTTCAGATAAGCGTACATCTAATAATTTTTGGCTTTTCTATGCCCTAATGAGCATAACGGTGTCTTGTAGCACCACATCTCGATTTTCATCTTCATGCCCTAATGAGTGTGACAAGGCCTTCAAACCAAATAATTATTGATGTGAGAGAATGTGTTCCCCTCAACTTGAACCATTTTTTGGCATGATGGAATATTGCACTAAAAGCAAGCGGATTCTATACCTCATACCACGCACGTGCTGTGAAATCCTTTTCCGAACTCATAGCTCTCATCCTCACTCTCAAGTTGAGATTGCTCATCCCACGCTAGTGGATCCACAACTCGAACCAGTCTTTGCCTTGCTTTCAAATGATGATAATCCGCAGAAGATGAAGAAGGAATAGACCCACTTAGATTGGAGGACTAGAGAATGGTGTTTGAGGATCACAAGGATTCGCGGTGGGTGCCCACCACATTACTTCGAGATAGCTCTTGGAACTCTTGGTAGTCATAGCCGTCTCCATGGGTGTTGAACTCAGGAAGGTGCATCACCGAGTGTCCGACTTGATGCCATCTCATAAAGATTGATCAGTCCATGGATGATTTAGGGTTTCAAAAGGACTACCTTCGTCATGTATGAGAGCTAGGGTTTGGAAGGGGAAAGGGGGGATGGTTAAGGAAGAAGAAGGAGACCATGATGGAAGAGAGAAGTTTTCTTGCGATTAGGGGAAGAGTGGAGGAACAGTTGCAATTTTAAGGAAAAGAGGGGATTACAAGGTATTTTGGCTGTTGAGGAAACTGGAGGGAGCGGTTGCTTGCGGTTGAGGAAGATGAAGCCGAGGGTCAATAAATGTGCCCCAATAAATGTGATTCACGCATAAAGCGAGTCGCATTTATTGAAAACTGATTGACCCTTTGGGCTAGCCATAGAACTTGGACCACTTTAGCTTCAATTACAATAGCTTACAGAGCTTTGATAGGATTTATCATTAGTATGATGCCTTATTTTGGACATGCTAAATGACGGGATTAACCGATTTATCAAAATCGACTTGTCGGATAGATAAAAGCTCTTCCACCATCTTCTCTCTACTTCGATGGGTTTATTGAAGATCTCTTTCTTCTATGTTGTTGCAGACTTGAGTTTCCTCCAAGCCCAGCTTCATTCTTGGTCAGGTTTGATCGAGGAATTTGTTTGCTTATTTTGAGATTTGGAATTCCTACGTAGCTTTAGCTTGGACTTGATGAAAGATTAACGATTTATCCATATTGACTTGTTAGGAAGTGAATGAATATCTTATCCATGCTTGTTTCTTTGGCTGACTGTTGAAGGATGCATATAGATGACCTAACATTCCATTATATTAGGTCTATAATATTGACTTATCGGCTTGAATGTGATTTAACAGATTGAATAACTATAAAATTCCTTTAGTTCGGTGTGATATTTATTTTTTTGGTTCAGTGTGCTTTGTTTGTATATATGAGGGGACACCACAGATCCAGATATATATTATAGTGATCACAATACTAAGGAATATATCTATCTGAGATAGAAGTCACTACCTATAATGGACCTAATCACCAAATAAGGACTCCTAAGGCATGATGGGTCTTGAATATACGAGATTTTTTCCCTACTTGGAAAAGTAAAGTAGGGTTTATTTAAATCGGGTTCATTGTTCTATGAGGCAAGCCTCATAGTTAATTACATCTTAAGGAAAATGAATCCTTAAGAATACTCTTGATTAAAGTAGGTGATTGTTGTCTCCCAGAATTCAAAGATATGATTATCAAAGGATTGGTTGTATTTTTAAAAATCAAGTGGGAGAGATCAAAAGGGAAGAGTTATTATCGAAACCAAAGGAGATGAGCAAGGGATGCTTATGATACTAGGAGACCTAGTGAGCACTCCAATCTATCCTATGGTTGGGCTTTATATATTTGAATTTGAAGAGATTTATTTGTTTGAGTTGAATTTTTATTAGAAATCTAGGTCTTGTAATTCCATAATATAAGATTGTGAAAATGCCTAAGAGGTGAGGATTTATGCTTATAGCCCGAGAAAATATCGATCTCGGATCCTAAATATATGGAGATTTGGCATGACCTAAATCAAGGTGAAAAGGGTAAATGGTTTACCTCCTAAGAGAGTAAACCACCTTCTAGCTTATTATCGCATGGAGTGGAGTAACTCCTCCTATGCTTTAAATCCATGTAGGAAAGTCATATGCTTTGCAAGATGATTATGCTATTATTTACTTAGAAGAGAAACTAGATCCTTAAACTCACTCCTTAGGAGACTAGATCATGAAGGGCATGAATAATGACTAAAATCTAATGCAAATTTTGTAAAGTTTTATTTGATTTTAAGACTTATTATTTTGACACGGGCTATAGGATTTTGTATGCCTAAATGCTTGAGAAATTGATTATGAGCTAAATCAAAAGAGAAAGAGGTGTCTTTCCATCAAAGGCTCTTATAGGTTAAGCCTTTATTCTCTTCATGATGGAAGCCCTCTCTTAGCAAGAGTGGAAGAATATAACATGCATGATATTATGCATTCAATCATCCAGCTAAGAGGTTGCTAGACATTTTATTATCTTGATTTAATTTCTAGGCTTTTATGTGAGGTTATGAATTATTTTTAAAGTTTAGTTATGAATTATTAATGGGATAGAAAATTTATTTTTATCCTATGAGCCTAATCGCATCCAGGCTACACAACAATCACCAATCATAAAGAAACTATGAAAATGCATGCTATTTCTAATACACAAGCTAAACAAAACATCAAAAAATTTTATAAAGCTATTGCAAAAGAGTAAAAGGAAGATGCGGTCGGGTACCGCCGTATAACCCAAAAAGGAATGTGGGTAGTCGAGCTCTACCCTTATACATTCTGGTATACTGAAAGAATAAGTACAATTATAAAATGATAAGTGCTATGGGGGACTTCATTCTTCATCCTCTATTCTTTGTTCTTCATCTTTCATTTCTTCATTTTATTTTGCTCCATTTCTTTCTTTCTCTTGACTTGATTGGGATGTTGTTTACTCCAAAGACATCACATGATATATAAGACATGGTCTAATAACCAATGCTCACCTTAATCCACATAACACTTATCCTAATCCTAATGCAAAAATTATATTAAAAGGAAGGAAAGTAAATCTTACTACACCTGCAAAATAAATATTAGCTAAACACACTATTGACATCATTTTTAAGATGAGCTCTCAACCCCTCCATCTTAGACATAGGACTTCTCTTAGACTTTAAGAGTTTTTTAGTCTTAAGACACATCTAGTGATTAGATGGACACTCAATCTAGCCCTAGAGACTTAGAAGAGTTAGCCATAGGAATAGGTCATGCCTTAAGGGTGCTAGGAAAATTTGCCTACCCTTTAGCTTGAACCAAAATCCTCGCTTCCTCCCTTCAAGTCAAACTCAAATCAATTCCAACTTGATTGATTTTCTGCAAACTCATATCGACTCCAACTCTAACTCAAACCTTAAAAAATTCAATGGATTTTCTCAAATCATGAATCAATTCCAAATAATTGAAACTTATGATTGAAGCCCATGATTGGATTCCAAACTCCAAAATATTTCCTAAGTCCTTTGATTCTATCTTATGGACTTAGCCTAAATGAAATCTAAATCAATTCAAATTCAAGGTATTTTCTTATAACCCATTTATATTCACAAATATAAATGAAATATAAATTCAAATATCCAAAAATCAATTCAAAACTCAAACTCAAATTCAATCAAAATCCAACCTAAGCCTTCAAGTCAAAATCTTGAACTTAGCCAAATCAAACTCAAATCAAGCCAAACCCTTGATGTTTCTTCATGATTCAATCAATCCTACAATCATGAATCCAAATATAAATACAAACTTCAATCATCAATCCAAAAATCAATTCAAAACTCAAACTCAAATTCAATCAAAATCCAACCTAAGCCTTCAAGTCAAAATCTTGAACTTAGCTAAATCAATTTCAAATCAAGCCAAACCCTTGATTTTTCTTCATGATTCAATCAATCCTTCAATCAGGAATCTAAATATAAATATAAACTCCAATCATCCAACCAAAACTAAATTCAAAAATTAAACCCAAGTCAAACTTATGTTCACCCTTTTGAATATATAATTATCAAATGAATCAAAACCCATTTGACTTCAAATCACTTGCAAATGGATTTATATTTCAATCGTAAGTCCATATGTGAGTTCAATCAAACTCAAATCAAGCTTTGAACAAGCCATTTGACCCTTAGGCTCACTTGACCCAAAGTGACCTAAAGTACCCCAGCCAAATTCTAATCCTACCCAAATTGGATTGAACTAGCCCAACTAAGCCTCACATTATGAGCAACAATCATCATAAGATGATCAATTCACTCAAATTGGGTCAAACCAAGTCAAACTTAAGGGTTGACAAGTCAACACTTGAAACCTAAACTAGCCAAAATTAATCATATGCCAAATTGATTGAAACCATTGATCAAAACTCATTCATGATCAATGTTTGAGCTTGACCAAGTCATCAATTGAGCCTAACATAGCCCAATTGGCCACTTGACCCAAGTTGACCCATCTTGACCTAAAAAGTCAAAATGTGCCAAAATGTAATCTAAGCCAAATTGATTAAAACTAATGGGTCAAGTTCATTCCAAATCACTTGTTGAACTTGACTGAAATCCAAATTGACCAACTAGACCCAACCTAGCCATTGACCCAACTTGACCTAAAAGGTCAAATTGAGCCAAATCCAAATATAAACTAAATTGATTGGAAACAAAGATACCAATCCATTTCAAATGATCAACCAAACATAAACCAAACCATGACCTAACCCAAATAGGTCAAATGGGTCAAATTGGTCAACTTGACCCATTTGACCTAAATAAAATCAAATGAACCAAATCTAAATATAAATCAAATTGAACTAAACCAATAATGCCAACACATTTCAAATGGTCATATGAACTTGACCCAACTCTTAGTTTGGCTCAATTTGACCAATTGGTCAACTTGACCCATTTTGACCTAAATGGGTCAACATGAGCCAAATCACATCAACCCAACTCCAAATTCATTGAAACTTAGCTCAACCCATTTTTTAATCATACCAAACATACTCAAAATTGAAATCCAAATGACCATTTTACGCCTAGGCCATAGGGTAACCTAAAACCAAAACCACTTGGAATTTGGTCAATTCCTTTTCATGGACACTCAACATCCTATTAGTGGATCAAATGGTCACTAATGGACATGGTGCACATGACCCAATGGATTGAGGTTAGCCCAACCCATCCTAAGGCTAAAATCGACCACCCCCATGGACATGAGCACATGGGAATCCTTCCTCCACCTTGTTTTGCACATGGAAACTTCTTCACTGTCCCTCTCGCCAAAATCGAACCACATGCAACTCTAAATGGCCAAAACAACCTATTGCATAGGGTGTATTGGATCAAAATGTCATAAGCACTCACAACCATCCAATTCACCCAGGGGTTGATATACTCCCCCTAATTCCACTTGAATTCAACAGAGCCACACTTGATTGAGCTAAAGGAACTCGGAGCATTGACAAGTATCCCCAAGCTTCCAGAGTGAATTCAAATTCTCCATTTTCCATTTTCTTAGGCTGAAAATGAGCTTCCCATTTTCCAACTTAGCCAATACCAAAATCAATCCAATTCCTCCTTGAGCATCCTTGAGGGCTGGTCAACTCATCCCAAGCTTCTTCCGCTCCAAAGGCAAGGGAGGTGGGACTTTGATCAAGGTTGAGCCCAATTTAAGGATAAATTGGTTCATAGGAAGATCCACTAAACCAAATCACCTTAAATCTTCTATAGGGCTTCATCTCCATTAGACGAAGCTACCAGTTCAAACCGGTGATAGCCTTGGGTGAGGTATGCCATTAACTCAAGCTTAAAGTAGACATGGTGTGGTCTTTTATGAAAGAAATTCTCACCTCATAAGAATTTGTCCATTAAATATTCTCCCCTTCACTCCTAGATGGTGTGGGTAAAATTTGAGTTCAATCCAAGCTCAATCGAGCTCGAATCATGCCATGGAAATTGGATGGTTCCCCTTTCCCTCAGGGAAACTTAGTGATGGATCATGGGCCATCCATCCACGTATTTTGAATGGACGTCCATGATCAAGATGTGTAGGAATATTTGATTAATCCTTTAATATCACGGGCTTTATCTCATCCATCCGATCTTAGATCGGACGGGTGAGGAGAAATCACATAGCGCCGCCGCTGACGTGACGCTATGATGTGACAATTAAAGTGGCCTCATCCCCATGGAATGCATGCATCGACCTCCATGTGCGCCGCTTATTTTGATTTAATTAATTATCCTTAATGGATGAATCTTCATAATTGCATAATTAATTCTACAAAAATCATAAAAATACAAGATAAAAGGCATTATAAAGATAATTCAGATGAAAATATTCTAAAATTATTTTCAATGGGTTTTGAATAGCATAGTTTTTCATAATTAAGGTTTTATTGAAAACTTAATAACCCTAATTACTCCCTAATTTTTTTGCTGATTAACTCCAAACTTCTCATGTGCATTTAGAGGGATGACTTCTGCCTCCCCTAATTTTCTTGAGATTTATTGATGGGTTAATTAGGGAGATCAATTAATGAATCCTTAATTACTCTCTTTATTTAATTAAGGTCATTAAGCATATGAATAATAGTTTAATCCCTTTATTAAGTTAATTAAGCCTTGCCCTTAACTAAAACCCTTAAGTAGAGAAGAGGTTTATGAAATGGATTTGGGAATTTTCCTTAAATCCATTCCCTAAACCCTTTCCTTCCTTAATCAAACTTAATTAAGGGTAATAATCACTTGCTTAATTAATTTGATCTTAAAATCAAAACATTCCAGAACTTAATCAATCCTTCTTGGGTAGGTACTTAGGTGTTCAATAACCTAAGTAGATTAAGGAAATCAAAATCCAACCCACATGTGTGGGAAGGGTTATGAAAGTACTTAAATTAAACCCTTTAACTTAATTAATCACTAATTGTGAGCCAATTCCATTAGGCACTTTCTTTTTGTGCATTGATTTAAATTCCTTGTGTGATTTTATGCCATATCATTGGCTCATAATTATGTGATTAAATATGTTAAGGTTGTGTAGGTAAAGGGTAATTAATGCACTTAATTCACACCTTAACCTAACCAAAGTATAAAATTGATCTAATCACCTAAAAATTAAACTAAAACATTATAAACATGTGAGAATGTCTTAGGACTAGCTAATCTTCTTAGATTTCTCAAATTTAAATTAAACTCAAAACAAAACAAAAATCTCTTTAAAGTAAATCTTATTTACTTTAAATAGTCTTATTCCATAGGATTATCTTTAGGAATTAATTAGGGTGAATGAATTTACATGCTTTCGTCCCTTTTGTTTCTTTCTTAGCATGCTAAATACTTGAATCATATGAAATTCATACATTCATACCTTTTAAAAATCAAATTAAAAATGAAATATTTCCTTTATATCAAATTGCATGTTTTGGCTAAAGTAAGAATATGAATGGCTATTATTATCACTATTAAATCCAAAATTACTTTCAAAACTTATAAATCAATTATGAAAACTAAAAGTATGCTACTTATAATTATTTATGAGCTTGCATGTGATGAGTAAAATATAAAGATGTGCATAGTGTGACTTTCCTTCTCTTTTCTTTTAGCATAGTTTTGAATAGGATTTGTGTATAGTTCATTTGAAAAGAATATAACACTTGCTTAAATACATTCCTATTATTCTGTGTTATTACTTAAGAAGGATATCCACACCTACATATATATATTACATAAATGAATTAAACAAACAAACATAAACTTTCATTCATTTCTTTTGTACATGTATATGTATTTAAGAAAAGTGGTATATTAGTCTGGACAACCCTGGGATTGTGAGGCTTTAGTTAGCCCTAAGTAGGTATTGTACCTTACACCCTTGGTGCTAACAATGGCGTCGTACTCACTTATGCCTTTCATACATGTATGTGTGCATATGAAAACAAAATGGATAAAAGAAATCCATATTTTTTTGCTTAACAAAATCATACATCATAAAAGCATTCAAATTTTTTAAACAAGTTCTCTTAGAATTCATCATTAAAGTGTGCTAAAGTTTTCCATTTGCATGTATAGATATGCTTAGGATTCATCTATATGCATGTTACACATGTTGGGAAAGAAATGAAGTGATATGTATTTTGTGATATATTTCACTTTAGTTAATCTTAAAATGTCTTTCTTTTTTAATAGGTTTGTTTAGGGAAAAATCTAAACTTAGGATTAATTAAAACACATAATAAAATATTTACTAAAGAAAAACCAAATATGAATCTACTTTAGAAATTACTTGAGGTAGGGATGAAAGAGAAGTTCTCTTATCTTTTCCTTTCTTTACAACTTAGTAATTTGTTCTAGATTCACTTCAACCAAATCAAAATACAAAATAAAATCAACCAAAGAAACTAAATCACTTACATGAAATAAAACCTCTAAGTTAAACATTTTCATACTTAGAAAACTTCAACTTTAAAGACTAGCTAAGAATACCACACTAACCTTAAATAACACACATATTAGGCTAAGTCACCATTTCTAGCTTTAGGTTACAACACTGCATGATTTAATATTTACTTTTATTTTCTGATGTTTTGTTTTAGTCTAGATGTTAGAGTGTATGTGTGTAGACTGAATGGTAGGATGATTTAGTCTAATCATTGTCTTATGGGATTGTGCTTAAGGGGCATGTAAAATATAAAATTACTTTTGTGCTTATATAAGCATCCAAAATAGGCTAGGACTTGGTTACTCATGTGTGGGGTGCTAAGTCTAATTTATATATATACATGCTTGGGATTGCATAGTTTATTTGGCTAATCTCATTTTGTAGGTGTTAGTTAGATTTCATTTTTCCCATTCATGTACTTTTATAATTAGGATTTTGAATGATTGTTATGAGGGATTAGGATGAGCATTGGTTATAAGATGACATCTTATGTACCATGTGAAGCCTTTGGAGCAACCACATTCCAACCATTCAAAAGAAGGAACCAAAAGAAGAAAGAAGAAAGAAGAAAGAAGAAAAAAGAAAAGAAGAAAGAAGAAATGAAGAATGAAGACCCCCATAACATGAATTTCTTGCTTAATTGTAATTAATTTATTTGTAATCCAGGTTGTATAAGGGTAGAGCTCAGCTACCCAATTTGTCTTTCGAGTTTGTGTGGTGGAGCCTGACCACAAATGGTCTTTTATTCTTTTGCGCTAGCTTTATAAATGATTGATGTTTGTTTAGCTTGTGCATTAAGATGACATCTTTTTCTAGTTTCTTCCTTGCTTCGATGTATGACTTGGATGAAGATTAAGCTCTTAGGAAAATAAATCTTCTACCAAATTAATCAACTCAAAATTAAAAATAAAGAACTCATAACCTCACCAAAAGCTTAGGCTATAAATAAAGATAAAAGAATTAGCAATCCCTTAACTAGATTTTATCTTACTTTTATAACATCACCAATAAAAAGCATATTATTTTACTCTTGATTGGAGGGCTTTCACCTTTGCAAGAGAACTTGGCTTGACCTGTGAGAGCCATGGTGGAAACACACCTTCTTATCTTATTGATTTTGTCCCATAATCTAATTTCTTATGCGTTAGGCATATGAATCCTATAAGCTTGAGTCAAATGAATTGTCCAAAATGAAAATAAAACATATAAAAAATTTGCATTAGATTTAAGTCATTAAAATCATGCCCTACATGATCTAGTCTCTTAGGAGTGTGTTTAAGTTAGTCTATTTTAAATAAACAACAGCTTAGCTATCTTGCAAAAGTATTTGACTTGCCTACATATTTTAAAACTATAGGAGGAGTTAGTTGGCGGCCACCCCTAGGAGGTTGTAAGTCCAAATAGTTTGGTGGTTTATCCTCTCTTATGAAGGTAAAACAAATACCCATTTTTGCCTTAGATTTAGGTCGTGCTTTTTTGGCCTTAGCCAAAGCTCCCTAGATTTAGGTTTAGAGGTTGCTACTTCCCTTTGTGGGCTACGAGCATAAATCCTCATCTCTTAGGAATTTTTGTGACCTTGTATTATGGAAGTATAAGCCCTAACATTCTAATAAAAATTTAACCTAAATAAATTAATTTAATTTCAAAAATGTAAAGCCCAATCATAGGGTAGTTTGGGATGCTTACTAGGCTTTCTAGTATCTTAAGCATCCACTACTTATTTTTATTTGACTTCCATAAGAACTTTCTCCTCTTGATTGATCCAACTTGACTTTCTAAAAATGAACCAATCGATTGATAGTCGTACATTTTCAAAATCTTTGGAGATGATTATTTATCTTAATAGAGAGTATTCCTAGGGAATCCCGTTACTTAGGATGTAATTAACTATGGGGGCTTGCCCCTGTAGGAAACTTAACAAACCTGATTTAAAGTAAATTCTATTTTACTTTTCCATGTAAAGTAGGGAAAGAATCTCTAGTATATTCTGAAGACCCATAGTCCTTTAGAGTCCTTATTGAGGTGATTAGGTCCATTGTAGGGTAGCGACTTCGATCTTTCGAGATAGTACACCCCTCCTCAATGTCATACCCGATCACCCTAATAAGAATATTTGCAGATCTGCGTGGCATCCCACAAGGCGTATATTTCTAATTTCATTTATCCTCTTAAAAAAGGATAGATGAAGGCGAAAATAATTATTTTACCATAGATTTTTCTAGCGACTCCGTTGGGAAAGGTTTTTCTCTCCATCTTTGGTAAATGATCGTTGTCTCCAAGTATTGATAGTGGGTTTTTACTTTTGTATGAATCCAATACTATCTTTTTTTCTATTGGCACTTATCTTACTTCATCCTTAAGTTAAGCTAGCCAACATCTTTAGGTTTTAGGACTTCACCCCGTGTTGGTCTTAAAACCCCCGTTGGATTCCCTAACGGGCAAAAAATAAAAAACTTAAAGAATAATTAAATACTTCCTCCTTACCATTTTTATGGTAAGGAAAGGTTCAATTTAAAAATAAATAAAAATAAATCATTTATAAAAAAATCTCAATTTAAAAAAAAACCACTTTTTCAAAATACAATTAATAAAATATTTACAATACATCTAACAATTTTTATAATTTTTACATGTAGAAATATTTCAAAAATAAAAATAATAATAATCACAACTTCCAAAAGCATAAATGAACTTCATCACTTAATTCATTTTGATGAAGACTTCATTTTCAAAAATAAAATTCCAACAATCCTAAACTTTCAAAAAAAAGCACAAAATTTGAAGATGGGCCTTTCCATTCAATACATCCAAATGTGTTGGATGGATGTTACATCCTCAAGCCAAAATCACAACTTTGAAATTTCACTCATCACATTCCACATGTGTTAAGTTGAAATTTTCACTTTTTCAAAAAGCACATATGAAACCTTCCCATTCAGTATACCCACATTTATTGAATGAAGGTTTCATTTCCAATAAAAATCAAAATAAATTTTCAAAAAAGCACATATGAAATCTTTCCATTCAATATACCCACATTTATTGAATGGAGGTTTCATTTTCAATCAAAATCAAAATAAACTTTCAAAAAGAACATAAGAACATCTCCATTCAATATACCCAAATTTATTGAATGAAGATTTCATTTCCAAATAAAATAACAATATTTTAAAATTCCACTTAACATATTTCATATATGATTAGGTTGATTTTTTCTTTCAAAAATCAATAATCATACATGAAAATACATCTTTGAAAAATGAAACATAATTGATTTCCATCTTACATACCCAAATTTGTTAAATGGAAATCTCTCTTTTCAAAATAATAATAAAATTTTTTTTCAAAACACATTTGGAACTTCATTCTAGCATATCCCATTTGCTAAAGTGAAGTCTCCATTTTTGAAACAAAATCAAAACATAAAAAAAATTTGAAACACATTTTTGGAATTTCATTTAGCATACTCAAATTTGCTAAGTGAAATCTCCATTTCACAAAATTTCAAAACACATTGTAACTTCATTTAGCATACTCAACTTTTCTAAGTGAAATCCCCATTTCACAAAATCTCAAAAAACATATTGGAACTTCATTCTAGCATACCACATTTGCTAAAGTGAAGTCTCCATTTTCAAAATAAAATCAAAAAAAAAAAATTTGACATTTTTGAATTTCATTTAGCATACTCAAATTTTCTAAGTGAAATCTCCATTTTCAAAATTTCAAAACACATTAGAACTTTATTCTAGCATACCACATTTGCTAAAGTGAAGTCTCCATTTTCAAAACAAAATCAAAACATAAAAAAATTTGAAACACATTTTTGGAATTTCATTTAGCATACTCAAATTTGCTAAGTGAAATCTCCATTTCACAAAATTCAAAACACATTGGAACTTCATTCTAGCATACCCCATTTGCTAAAGTGAAGTATCCATTTTCAAAACAAAATCAAAATATAAAAAAGGAAAAAAATTGAAGCACATTACTCAAATTTGCTAAGTGAAATCTCCATTTCACAAAATTTCAAAACACATTGGAATTTCATTATACCAATTTGTCTAAAGTGAATTCTCCATTTTCAAAACAAAATCAAAACATTAAAAAATTTTGAAACACATTTTTAGAATTTCATTTAGCATACTCAAAATTGCTAAGTGAAATCTCTATTTCACAAAATTTCTAAACACATTGAACTTCATTCTAGCATACCACATTTGCTAAAGTGAAGTCTCTATTTTTAAAACAAAATCAAAACATAAAAAAAAATTTTGAAACACATTTTTGGAATTTCATTTAGCATACTCAAATTTGCTAAGTGAAATCTCCAATTTACAAAATTTCAAAACACATTGAAACTTCATTTTGACATACCACATTTGCTAAAGTAAAGTCTCCATTTTTCAAAACAAAATCTAAAATAAAAGTAACACATTAAGATTTTCTTAGCATACCCAAATTTTCTAAGAATCCTATTTTCAAAATCAAATCAAAAAATTAAAAGAAACACATTAGGATTTCCTTTGCACACCCAAATAGGCTAAGGATCCTATTTTTCAAAATCAAAATTTTTAAAAAATTAAAAGAAACACATTAGGATTTCTTTAGCATACCCAAATTTGCTAAGGATCTTATTTTTCAAAATCAAATCTATAAAAACAAAAGAAACACATTAGGATTTTCTTAGAATACTCAAATTTATTAAGAGTATTTTCAAAAATTTCAAAAACATAAAAATAAAAATAAATAAAGAAATAAAAACACACTTGGATTCCTCATTTAGAATACCCAAATTTGCTAAATGAGAATTCCATTTTCAAATCATAAATGATTCACAAAGCAAAGAAAATAAAGAAAAAAAAGAAGAAGAAATTGTTTTCAAACACTTCACCTAGTGTACTTAAATTTGCTAAGTGAGTAAATTTCAAAAATCACAAATCAAAAATAAAATCAATTGACCCATTTACTTTAACATACCCAAATTTGTTAAATAAAGGGTCCTCAAAATAAAAATAAAAATTCAAATATGAACCTATGGAAGCATCTCTTCATAAATATTTGAATCCATTTTTCAACATATCCAAATTTGTTGAAAGTGGATTCTACATTTAAAAATTTCTTTTTCCAAATCAAATCTCAAAATCTCTTCTAAATCCATTTGAGCCCGACTTAACACTTTCAAGATGTTAAGTATGGGTTTAAATTCAAAATCAAAAGCTAGAAAATTTGATTCAAGTTTGTTTTTGACATTGCAATTTTAGTCAGCTTCAGTCAATTTTTCAATCTCAGATGCTTTAATTCAATGCCAGATATGTGTTCACTTTTTCCCATGGGATGGATTTGGCCCTCGATCAGGCCAACCTCCCATGCTCTGACTATGCCCACCTCATCCACTTTGGTTGAGGTTTTGAGGGGGCTCGGATTACATGTGAGGGGACCTCCCTCATGACTGTTAGTAGGGGCATAATGGCCGGGCAGGAGCTGGTCATTTAGGTTAACATGATATCAGATTCTAAGATTCCCTCAATAAAGAGGAAGGCTATAGCAGTTCCCATAATAACAGTGCTTGTGCCCCTGGTTCCCATGCCCCCTGGGCTAGCACCCACTCACTCACCTCCTGGGGAAGGCTCTGATCCTGTGGATTGTCTCCCCGCTTTGAGGTTGGGTCTAGCTCTTACTCCTCCCTACCCAAAAGAAGAAACAAGAATCACATGATAGCGGTCACACTCATCAGAGAGTTGGAGGCAGCCATCGTGAGGAGTCACCTTGGGTAGTGTCTCCTCTCATTATGGAGAATAGGTTTCACCCCCTTTACGGTTCTGATATAGAGGATATCTAGAGGGATTTCTGCTTCACCTCCACAAGTAGTGCATTTCTGCTCCTATCGAGAGAGGAGGTCGCACCAACCTCGGGATTTCTTCACGTTGGTGAGCCTGGACATCTGAGGGGCTCATTTGATTTGAGATCAGCTATCCCCCATAGTGTGGGTAAACATACTAGAGAGGGCTGGGAGGCCCATACCCAGTTCACATTACCATCCGAGAGAGGTTCAAATCGCCTATGCACTTGTCATGATCATCAACACCGTGTCGATCATACCAACAACATTCTGCTCATGGGGACTACCCACCACAGGAGAGGAGCTCCTATTCAGAGAGAGTCGGTGGTGTCTCCACCACACTGCTCTACCCCCCGTCCACCATCTCCAATCCATGTTCCAGCATCTCTAGTTCCACCAAAGGCCATGAAGGAAACATCTAGGGAGAAGAGGACCCCACTGGTGATCTAGCTATGGCCAAGGGATCCATTCCATTTACACGCCATCGTGAGGCGAAGCTCTCGCCAACCTTTCACCCTAACCTGTGAGGAAGGAATGGCATCCCCTAAGTATCATAGTCATCCCTCACCACCACCACCACAAAGATATGATGAGATAACAGTTGTCGAGGGAGAAGGTGACATCTCAATTGCACCTATGATGATAGATCCTCCTAGAGTGTCACCCATACGATTCGGATAGGAGCATATTTCTTCCAAAGGAGTATAGCCCCTCATGGTTAACTCTCAAGTAGGGAGGTCCGGTGCCTCACAAGACATGATAGTGATCCCACCACTTAGCCATGTCATTTGTAGATAAATCTCTAGATGATATAGTAGCCCATTATCTCATGGAGAAGAGAGATCCTAGATATTTGGTCCTGATGAGGAGAAGATCAACTTTGATCCCAATGAAGATGATTTATTGGGAGATTCAAGGGGTTTTTGGTAGAGACAAGGGGATCCCTCCTAGAGCAAGTATTGGAAGGTGTGAGGTCGAGAAGACACAACCTACTGCCAACACCTCATTTAGTAGATAAAGTAGGAGGATGAAAAAATAGATATGATGGAGAAGAGGATCAAAGATCTGCTAGCAGCTATCTTAGCACTTCAAAACCAAGCACCAATAGTCCATTATACTATACCTGAGACTAGTTAGCCAGAGTTGGTGTATGTCTTAGATCCAACCAAGACTCTACCTCTAGCAGAGCAAGGTAGCACCAACATGTATAGGAAGGTAGTGGATAGTACCTCCATATATGAAAAGGATATCAAGAGCATGGTTGAGCAACATATGAGAGAAGCTCTAGCTTAAGCCCAGGGAGGATCATCAGTTTTAATGGGTAGACCCTACCCGAGGAATTTGATGCAATCCAATATCCTAAGGGTTTTGTGCCATCTTCTTTCAAGAGTTTTGATGGCAGTGGGAAGCCAAGGAAGCACATTGCATATTTTAGAGCTAGCTGTTGCAATGTTGGCAGCAGTGACTCTTTACTATTCCATCTCTTTGTCAATAGCTTAACGGTATAGCATTTGATTGGTACACTAAACTTTCTTATAGTTCAGTGAAGACTTTTGCTGAGTTGGAGAAACTTTTCATCAAGAGGTTTACTGGAGCTCACCAAAGGGTGACTGTAGGCGATTTTGTTGTGGCTCAACAAAACCCTGGTGAGTTCCTTGTTTTACATTCTCAGATGGCTTAATTTGAGTATGAAATGCAAACCACAGTTGTCTGAATATCATGCCATTAAGATTCTACTTAAGAATATCCATTGCTTGGGCCTTCATGCTCAAAGGTTTCACCATCAAAACTTTTGAGAAATTAATCAACAAGGTGGCTAGCTTGCAAGGAGAAGCCAAATAGTTGCCTTATCTAGATCTACCAATAAAGCTAAAGCTATAAAAAGTATATAAGAAGAATCTCGAGGTAGTGATAGCAGTAGATAAGGGGAAACAGCTAGCCAAAGAGCAGTTTGAGAGACCTCATGCTCCACAGCCATTGCTTCCACCTCCTCTACCACCATCGAGGTAGTCCTATCGGCTGCCACAATAGCCTCCATGGCCTGCACTGCTTCCTCCTCAGCCACTTCATCAGCAGTAGTGGTACACATACCAGCTGCCAGGTAGTTATGGTCCACCTACTCTTTTGGATAAACTTAACTAGCCTTATTCATTTAAGAGGGAGGTAATCACAAAGATCTTTAAGAATCTCTTAAAGAAGCCTGATTTTTAGCTACCCGAAACTAAGAGATCGGAGGAAGTGGGCAAAAGTAATGATCCTAACTTTTTCCCTACCACCGTATGCTAGGTCATGTTTTGGAAGATTGCTTCACATTTAAGGACTGACTTGAACATAGCTTCAAGACCGGTGCTATAGTCATCCCAAAGGAATACCTTGTGGAACAACCATCCAGTTCCATTAGGGTAATCCTTGGGGATACTTGATCCTTCCAAAACCAAAGAAGGTTGGAATATCTCCTAATCCAAAACCTCTAAGAAAATTATCTCAAAAATTAAGAAACTTTTCTTGTAAGGTGCCTGAGCTAGCTCAAACTTCCAACATCATGGAAGGCTTGCAAGTTGTCAAAGCCAACAGAAAGGGGAGTTCAGAAGAAGAAGAAGCAAAGCAAGTGTGTTAGCCCAGATAGCAGTAGCAACCACCGAGCCCAGTCCAGTCCACCATTATAGCTACTACATCCGTGACCTCCTCAACTTCAGCTAGCTCCTCTTCTAGTAGATATCTTGAATCGGTGGATGAGGTATCAAATCCCTCTCCCCTCTTACTTTGCTTGATTTCTACTATGTACCTCCAATCAAATCCAAGAAATTGAAGAATAAAGCTAGCTTGAATTATATCTATGTCACTTCTGATGGGTTGTCTAAATCTATTCCTAATGATAACTCTTCAAGTCTAACAATAGCTATAATAATTATGATCTTCCTCTTTCTGATTCAGAATTAGATTTCACCCTTGAGATAGACTTGGAATCATCTGATTCTGAGGGTCCCATAGGAAGGTAGGTGAGTGATGTAGGTAAAATCCATTACCTACCATAAGAAATCACCAAGTCAACCTCAAGTGGCAAGGTTCTCTCCTAGGGCAAGCACCTCAAGATAGGGAAACAAGTCATTGGTTAGAGGATCAAAGCCCTCCATAGATGCTCCACCCTTGGATATGCTTGTGGAGGATCAGCCCAAGGTGGACTACAATGTCCTCTCTCACCTAAGAAAGTTTCCATCTAAGCTAAGCATATATGATGCCCTTATCTTATCCAAAGAGATGAGGGAATCATTAATCAAGGCTCTCCTTGATCTTGAGATATGCTTAGCTTAGCTGACCACTATTGGAGAGGAGGCACATTATTCTAGAGAAGCCTAGGGGATCACTTTCATAGATGAAGACCTTCTTCTGGGGACATGGAGCACAACCGCCCCTCTACATTACAGTTGACATGGGAAAATTCGACTTGCTAGAGTTTTCATCATCTAGGTGCATCTATGAATATTATGAGTCTAAAGACCCTTGCCTATTTGAGGATCGATATCTCCACACTCTGAGGAGACTGAATGATGTTGAGAGGATTCAATGAACAAAGCGAGAGGGCTTTTGGATCCATAGTATTACCTTTGGAGATAGGTGACTGGAAGACTGAAGCTAAGTTTTATATCATTGATTTGAATACTTTGTTCACCACTTTGCTCATAGGCCTTAGATACACTAGAATAAGATGATTCCATCCTCCCTCCATCAATGCAACAAATTCAGGAAGGATGGTATTGAGTACTGTGTCAAAGGAGATGAAAAGCTATTTTCAATTAGAGAGGTTAAGATATATGAGGATGTGACCTACTATCTTCCTTAAAACATCCTATCTCTTTAACTTGGATAAAATTCAAATTCAAAAGAAAAAGAAAATGAAGGAAAATAAAAAGAAAAGAAAAATGAAAATCCAAGTGAACAAGGAAGGAAAATTGAAGAAGAAATAGATCCACATATCACATTCCACCTACAGTTCATTCCATCATATGGACATGTGGGTAGATGACTCACCTCCACCGCAGGTGAGGTAGAAATAGGTAGTTCCAGGAAGACCCCCAGTTGGCCATCAACCAACAGGTTATGTTCTAGTTCATGAGTACCCTACTATTCACATAGACTTGGAATCTAGCTCAGGATGAGTCTAATGTGATTAGCATAGCCAACCCCTCTCACGAAGTTTCATTGAGGTGACACTGAGCTAATGACAAAGATGAGCCTCCAAATAAAGCAAAGTATTTGAATCAAATGTATGTAAACTATCAATAAGTTAGAACCTTAGCTCTAACCTCACTTTCATCTCAAAAGTTGAAGGTTTAGTAGTTAAGGAAGCCCCTCAAGTCTTCCGTGGATGTCGCCAAAGAGATTCTTTTGGGATCATCCTCAAGTCCCGTGGTTGATGTAGAACTTGAGGAGAATTCAAAAAAAGAATTAATGAATTACTTTTGATTACTCTTGTGTTAATCTTGCAAAGAAGAGTTTGATTCCTTATTCATGGTCTAAGCACAGGTCAGAGTACTTCGAAAAGCTTTGGAACAACACAGAAGAGATGCAAAACCAAGATCAAGATTAAGATTTGACATAGTGGGTCCAGTCGATGATGATAATTACTGCTTAGTTGTCACCAACCATATGGAGTCTGATATGTTCTTTTCACACCGAACTAATTCCTATGAGGATGTGTGTTTAGAAATCTCAGATGATCCATATGATATCCAAATCAAAGATGCATCGCCAAAATTTGAAGAGGACATCCATTCAATAATTGACAAGCTTAAAGAAATCAATCTCGGGATGGAAGAAAATCCATGCCCGACATATATCAATTTATTGCTGAATGAAGAAGAAACTAATGACTTAGTTAGGCTATTGACTAAGTTTAAGGATTGCTTTGCTTGGAGTTATAAAGAAATGCCTGAATTATCTTCTGACATAGTAGTCCACAAACTAGCAATAGATCCTAGCACTAACCCTATCAAGCAAGCTCCTAGATGCATGCGATTAGAAATCAAACAACAGGTCATTTCTAAAGTCAAGAAATCGATGTGGTTTCATCGGAAGAAAAATACCCTACGGTTAGCTTGTCATCCCGCTTAAGAAGAAGAATGGCCAAATTTGCATGTGATCGGTGGACTTAATAAGGCATGTCCTAAGGATGAGTTTTCTCCTATACTAATTAATGGTGGACATCTCATATGCAATTTCTTTATGGATGTGTCATCTAGCTACAACAAATCAAGATGGATGAGGATGAAAGAAACACTACTTTTAAAACCCCGATCAAAATTTTATTATTATAGGTCATGCCTTTTGTTTTGTGCTACGTTGATGATCTAGTCATCATCAATAAGGTGATCTATGATTTGACTGAGAGTAGTTTCAACTTAAGATAATATAACCTCAAAATGAATCTAAAGTGTGCATTCGAGCGGAAATTTCTTTGTTGTCCGACACCGGGAATAGAAATAGAAAAGATCAAAGTTATCTTAGAAATGCCACCTCTAAGAGTTTAACTCAACTGATCTTTCCAAGGATTGCATATCGAGATGCTTTATCTCCAACCTATCGAGATGCAAGCCATTCTCAGACTTCCAAAAGGATGCCAAGTTCAAGTGGGATGATAAGTGCATAATGCCTTTGAAGATATCAAGCAAGATTTGGTGAAGTTGTTCTAGTAGCCCTATCCCGTGCGTGCCACTCATCCTCTACAATACAAGATGACTCTTGATGCTCAAGCCAATGATGAAGGGAAAGAGAGTGCTCTACTACTCGCCATCATCGATTCTGAAGTGAACTATCCACCCATTGAGAAACATTGCTAGCTTTGATCTTTGCATCAAAAGCTACAACACTATATATGCTTTCTCATAAGGTGAACTTGATTTAACCAATCCAGTATCTCATGACATGCTATCTCAATGTTTGGCATGGTCCATGATTCTCTTAGAATTTGATATCACATTTGTACCCCTCTGTGTAGTAAAAGGATAAACACTAGTAGATTTCTTAAAGACACACCTTCTGATTCTCGCTTAGTGATGATCTCCCGATGAACAAATCATGAACTTAGGGAGGTTGACAACCACGATGGGAGATGTATTTTGATGGTGCACTCTTTTCATAAAGGAAGCACCATGATCTACTCTTCTGAAAGAAGGTAGGAATAGTTCTTTAACTCAGATATGATGAGATTCTCATACTATCTCTCCATAACCAAAAATGAAGTCGTATGAGGCTTTGATTGTCGATCGAGTTAGCTATCATAGTGTGTCAAGAGCATCAACATCTTTGGGATTCTAGTTGGTCATCAATGCATTGGGGTCCTACAAGGTTCTCAAACCCAAGCTTCTTCATTACCATGAGTATACCATGAAGAAGTTGGCCCAAATCCTAAAAGTCACCATCTACAAGGTTCCTCAGTAGAGAGTAGCAGATGCTTTGGCCAAACTTGCCAAAGAATTTGTGTCTAAGATGAGTCCATTCTAATAAGGGTCCAAAATAGACAAGTCCTATCCCTTATTGATGAACTCATCGAGAGACTTTCTCTGAAGGGGAGGTTCATTGCCTATAAGGACAAGGAGTTGGACTGGAGGCATCTGTTCATAGACTATTTGAACACTGGTAAACTACCTCAAGGAAAGTCGCAAGCTCATTAGGTGAAACAAAGAGCTCTTCCTATACTCTAGTTGACGCCCTGTACCGACAGTCTTTTGACCAAATATGGTTACATTATTTAGATAAACATGAAGCCCATTGCATTATAATCAAAGAACATTCAGGTCAATGCGAAGTGCATCAATCCAGTCCAAAGATGAAGATGAAGATCAAGAGATTAGGATACTACTGGCCTTCAATGAGCACAGACTACATGGATGTAGCTAGGAGATGTCATTAGTGTCAAGTATATGGTGTTGTCCTACATCAACCACCCAACATTCTACACCCTACATTGGCCTCATGGCCATTTAAGTGTTGGGGTATCGATATAATGGGTCCAATCGATCCTCCTTCTTCCACGGGTCATCGGTTCATCTTAGCTGCCACCGACTACTTTTCCAAGTGGGCAGAGGCAATCCCACTCGAGAGGTCACAAAGATGTGCTTTAATTTTTTAGGAACCATATCATATAGGTTCGGGGTGCCTGATGAATTATATTTGATAATGGTGCATTCAAAAGCACCAAGATCAATTTGCCAAAAGATATGATATAGATTGAGATACTCCACCATCTACTACCTGAAAAATGGCTTAGAAGCATTCAACAAAACTCTCATCCAAATACTAAAGAAGACTTGATGATAATGTAGTGGAATGAGTTGGTTGAAGCCTTGTGGCATACACCATATCAAACTCCAACTCAATCTACCTCATTTTTCTTAGTGTATGGGTCTGAAGCCATTCTACCTTTAGAATTTCAACTCCCATCTCTAAGGATAGCATTGTGTAGCAAGATCACTAGATAGCGAAATGCAAAGTTGCGGTTAGAAGAGCTCGAAGGTTTGGAGGAGAATCGCCTATAGGCTTGCTAGAACCTTGAGTTGTACAAGGCCAAAATGATTGAAGCTCACAACAAGCTGGTTCATCCTAGGTCTTTCCAAGTAGGAGAACTTGTGTTAGTCCTAAGGAGACCAATTGTTTCCCATCGAAAGATGGGAGGCAAGTTTGAACCCACTTGGGAAGGCCCCTATGTCATAGAGAAGGCCTACCAAGGAGGATCTTATCAGCTTTTTGATTATAAAGGGGAACACCCGATGCTTCCAATTAATGGGCTCTTTTTGAAGAAATATTACCATAAAATCATGTTTGAAAATAATTATCAATAAAAGAACAAAATTTGATTCCATTTCAAAAATCTTCTCTTCTTTCAAGCATTGTTTGTTCTTGGAATCCCATGACGCGTGTTCATGATACCTGTAAGAGTCCCCCAGAGGCATCCTATCCCTCTTTCACAACACAAACACAATCAAACAAAATCTCATAATGCTATTAGAATAGGTGTAAGAGAACCCAAGGGGCATCCTATTTCAATCATCCTTTCTTAGTGGGAAATCTGCCATCCATGACACCATTTCATCAAAATCCCAAGTGTGTTTAAGGTAGGTGTAAGAGAACCCGAGCAACATCTTGTTCCCTTTAACACAAGCATAAAAATAAACACATATCTCTTATCTCAAGCTACTTTGATGTGGGAGCAAGCCTCCCTATGGCACTCACTCATTAGTCAGTGAAGTCAAGTCTATCACCGCCACCAATAGCTACCTCGGTTGATTTTGTTTAAGAAGATGAGTCCCTGCTTTCTTCATGAACCATCATGATCTACTAGGTCGAGTATATTTGAGATTTAGGATAAGACCAGGCTCCTTTCCTCTTAACTACATTTTGAGTCGATGTAAGTCCTTAGGCATTCACTCAAGAATGCCTCTAGTCGATGACACCCGTCGAAGACGACATCCTAGAAATCAATTCCACTATGAGGATGTGAGTCCCCAGCTTTCTTCCTAGGCACATTGCAAATCAATGAGCACCTTTGGTTGGTTGATGTTCACTATGCTGACAATGACTCACCCGGTGGAGACACCACTCTTGGCAGATATGAGTCCCCGAGCTTTCTCCTTGAGTTGGACACCAAATACCTATTTGATATATGACTAGCCATGTCATTTTCTCTAGGGTGTTGGATTAAGCCTTTAATGACCCCTTCCCTTGTGGGCATTCTACTTAGATCACATTCTTTACAATCCCATTTAGACACTACCTGGGTTACTCATGAATTGGATAGTCCCCCTTTCCTAGTGGCCACCCTTGTGGTTGGAGAATTTGTTCAGGATGCATTCTCCCTTAGTTCAAGAAATCTGAGATAGTCGATATAAGCTCCTTCTCAGTTTGATCCCTCACAAACTAACAAGGTCTATGTTAAAACAAACTAAATAAACATACAAAATATTCTCTTGTGGATTAGGAATTCAAGCCTCTAAAAGGCCCCTTTTCCCAAGCAGGCATCCTATCTTTAGGGAAGTTTCTGCTAAACTACCTATAGGAATTGCCAACTGAGTTGAGATAAATCAGGTTGTACTCACCCATAGTCACTTAGGTCGTTCAATCTATTTTTCCACAAGATTGCCTCACAGTCATTATGCTTTGAAGAGACTATGATGCATTCTTTCTAGCATGACTATCGCAAATTGACGGAAGCTAGTCCAGCGATTTGTTGCCCAAAGCAACCGATCACTCCATTGGTCTTTTATAGTGGAAGATGTGATTTCTTAAGCTTTCTTCCCTTGAATTGATCATTGCAAACTGAAAGGCACTCCTTTAGTTGGATAGTTCTCCCATCGGCCGAGAAGCTACTCTCTTTGGTTCAATAAGTTTGAGATAAGTTTAGGCTAATATAAGCTCCTTCTTAGTGTGATCCATTACAAACCAACAGAATCCATCAAAACAAATTAAAAAAAATGAAACTAATCTTGACTACGGCATTCACTCAATAGTCAGCCCTAGGTCAGGTTCGATTTGTTGCTTTACCAATCGATCACCCCAGTGGTTCTTTATTTTGGAAGATGTGAGTCCCCACACTTTCTTTCAAACTTGACCATTGCACACTGAAAGGCATCCCTTTTGTTGGATAGTCCTACCTTGTGGTTGGTAGACTACTCCCTTTGGATTGGTAAGTCTGAGTTAGGTCTAGGCCTCCATGGCCCTTACTCAGTGCAGTCCATCGCAAACCAATGGGATCCATCAAAACAAACTAAAAAAATGAAATTAATCTTGGACTATCTTTGAGCTGATTTAAGTCCCCCAGAGGCATTCACTCAATAGTCAGCCTTAGGTCAAGTTCAATCTATTGCCTTTCCAATAGATCACCTAGCAACTAGTCCCTACTTTGGAGGATGTAAGTGTATTATGCTTTCCTCCTAGTACAGTTGTTGTGCACCGAAAGACATTCCCTTCGACTTGGTAGTCCTACTATGTGTTTAGTAGACTATCCTTTGGATTGGTAAATCTGAGTTAGGTCTAGCCTCCATGGCTCCTACTCAATATGATCCATCATAAACCAACAAGGGCCATCTCAAAATCCAAATTATAAAAATCTCAAACAAATTCAACCCTCCTCCCTCGGTGGAGCCAAACAATAAACAAAATAAATTCAACAAAAATAAATAATCAACCTCTCCTAGTGGAGTCAATCAAATCAAAATAATAAAAAAAATTAAACAAATCAAATTAATTTCTCCCCAGTGAGACACAAATCAAACCTCTCATCCCCTTGTAGATGGTTTGAACTTGTTTCCCTAGTGGAAGGTTCGCATACTCTATCCGTAGTGGATTCCTCTTTCCCTCTCTTATGTCCTTGACATGAGTAGAGTCACATTGCACTAAGCTCTGAATTCCTTCTACACCTTGGGTTAGGAGTAGACCATTTATGTTAGTGTTTGTGATCATTCGGTGTTGTTGATCATTTCGATCAACACCATTACATGCGGTGTAACTTATCATTTACACCACACTTATTGGGCGCCCTTTGTTGACCTTATTTTTAGGATGAGCTCTCAACCCCTCCATCTTAGACATAAAACTTCTCTTAGACTTTAAGAGTTCCTTAGTCTTAAGACACATCTAGTGATTAGGTGGATACTCAATCTAGCCCTAGAGACTTAGAAGAGTTAGCCATAAGAATAGGTCATGCCTTAGGGGTGCTAGGAAAATTTGCCTATCCTATAGCTTGAACCAAAATCCTCACTTCCTCCCTTCAAGTCAAACTCAAATCAATTCCAACTTGATTGATTTTCTCCAAACTCATATCAACTCCAACTCTAACTCAAATCTTGAACCAATTCAATGGATTTTCTCAAATCATGAATCAATTCCAAATAACTGAAACTTATGATTAAAGCCCATGATTGGATTCCAAACTCCAAAATATTTTCTAAGTCCTTTGATTCTATCTTATGGACTTAGCCTAAATCAAATCTAAATCAATTCAAATTCAAGATATTTTCTCATAACCCATTTATATTCTCATTTATATTCACAAATGAAATAAATTCAAATATCAAAATCAATTTAAAATCAAACTCAAATTCAATCAAAATCCCCTTCAAGTCAAAATATTGAACTTAGCCAAATCAAATTCAAATCAGGTCAAACCCTTGATTTTCTTCATGATTCAATCAATCCTACAATCATGAATCCAAATATAAATACAAACTTCAATCATCAATCCAAAATTCAATTCAAAACTCAAACTCAAATTCAATCAAAATCCAACCTAAGCCTTTCAAGTCAAAATCTTGAACTTAGCCAAATCAATTTCAAATCAAGCCAAACCCTTGATTTTTCTTCATGATTCAATCAATCCTTCAATCATGAATCCAAATATAAACATAGACTCCAATCATCAAACCAAAACTAAATTCAAAAAATCAAACCCAAATTAAACTTATGTTCTCCCTTTGAATTTGAAATTGTTAAATGATTCAAAACTCATTTGACTTCAAATCACTTGCAAATGGATTTATATTTCAATCATAAGTCCATATGTGAGTTCAACAAACTCAAATCAAGCTTTGACCAAGCCATTTCACCCAATTAGGCTCACTTGACCCAAAGTGACCTAAAGTACCCCTTTTGAGCCAAATTCTAATCCCAACCAAATTGGATTGAACTAAACCAAACTAAGCCTTACGTTGTGAGCAACAATCATCATAAGATGATCAATCACTCAAATTGGGTCAAACCAAGTCAAACCAAGTCAAACATAAGGGTTGACCAAGTCAACTTTTAGCCAAAATGAAACTTAAACTAGCCAAAATCCACCATTGGTCAAATTGATTGAAACCATTGATCAAAACTCATTCATGATCAATGTCTAAACTTGACAAAGTCATCATTTGAGCATAGCCTAACCCAATTGGCCACTTTACTCAAGTTGACCCAACTTGACCTAAAAAGTCAAAATGTGTCAAAACTTGATCTAAGCCAAATTGATTAAAACTAATGGGTCAAGTTCATTTTAAATCACTTATTGAACTTGGCCAAAACCCCAAATGACCAACAAGACCCAACCTAGCCTAATTGACCTTAAACCCAACTTGACCTAAAGGTCAAATTGAGCCAAATCCAAATATAAACCAAATTGATTAGAAACAAAGATACCAATCCATTTCAAATGATCAACCAAACATAAACCAACCCATGACCTAGGTCAAATGGGTCAAATTAGTTAACTTGACCCATTTGACCTAAATGAAATCAAATGAACCAAATCCAAATATAATCAAATTGAACCAAACCAATGATACCAAAACATTTCAAATGGTCATATGAACTTGACCCAACCCTTAGTTTGACCTAATTTGACCAATTGGTCAACTTCACCCAAGTTGACCCATTTTGACCTAAATGGGTCAACATGAGCCAAATCACATCAAGCCAACTCGAAATTCATTGAAACTTGGCCCAAACCATTTTTCAATCATACCAAACATACTCAAACTAAAATTCAAGCCAAATGACCATTTTACCCCTAGGCCATAGGGTAACCTAAAATCAAAAGCACATGGAATTTGGTAAATTCTTTTTCATGGACACTTGACATCCTCTTAGTGGATCAAATGGTTACTAATGGACATGGTGCACATGACCCAATGGGTTTGGGTCAGCCCAACCCATCCTAAGGCTAAAATTGACCTCCCCTATGGATATGAGCACATGGGAATCCTTTGTCCACCTTATTTTGCACATGGCAACTTCTCCACTACCCCTTTGGCCAAAATTGAACCACATGCAACTCTAAATGACCAAAATAAACCCATTGAATAGGGTGTATCAGATCAAAATGGCATAAGCACTCACGACCATCCGATTCACCTAGGGTGATATACTCCCCCTAATTCCACTTGAATTAAACAGAGCCACACTCGATTGAGCTAAGGGAACTTAGATCTAGCATTGGCAAGTCTCCCCAAGCTTCCTAGAGTGAATTCAAATTCTCCATTTTTCAATTTTCTTAGACTAAAAATAAAGGAGCTCCTCCATTTTTCCAACTTATCCAATACCTAAAATCAATCCAATTCCTCCTTCGAGCATCCTCATAGGGCCTAGTCAAACTCATCCCAAGCTTCTTCCAATCCACAAAGGCAAGGGAGGTGGGACTTTGATCAAGGTTGAGCCCAATTGAAGGAGAACTTGGTCCATAAGAAGATCCACTCAACTAAATCACCGCAAATCCAACATTCAGATCTCAACTGACGAAGCTACCTCGAATTCGAGAGGTGATAACCTCTAGTGAAGTATGCCTTCAACCCGAGCTTAAAGTAGACATGGTGTGGTCCTTTGTGAAAGAAATTCTCACCTTTGAGAATTTGATTGTTAGATCTTCTCCCATTTACTTTTAGATTATGTGGGTAAAATTTGAGTTCAATTCAGCTCAATCAAGCTTGATCATGCCATGGAAGGTGGACGGTTCCCCTCTCCTATAGGGAAACTCAGAGATGGATCATGGGCCATCCATCCACGCATTTTGGATGGATGACCATGATCAAGATGCGTAGAAATATTTGATTAATCCTTTAATACCGTGGGCTTTATCTCAAATGTCCAATCTCAGATCGGACGGGTAAGGAGAAAGTGCATAGCGCCATCGCTGACATAATGCTATGATGTGATAACTTAAGTGGCCTCTCTCATCACGCCAAGTGGAAAGCATGCGCCATGTTAGTCTCCACGTGACACTGACAGGATTAGCTATTTTAATTGGAGATTTAATTAATTATCCTTAATGGCTGAATCTTCATAATTTCATAACTAATTCTAAAATAAATCATAAAAATACAAGGTAAAAAATATTGTAAAGATAATTTAAAGGAGAATATTATAAAACTATTTCCAATGGGGTTTGAATAGTGTATTTTCTTAAGTTTTATTAAAACTTAATTAACCCTAATTACTCCCAATTATCCCACCATTAATTCCAAACCTCATGTGCATTTAGGGGATGACTTCGCCTCCCCTAATTTTCTTGGGATTTATTGATGGGTTAATTAGATCAATGAATCCTTAATTGCTCTTTTATTTAAAGGGTCATTAAGCATATGAATAGTGGTTTAATCCTTTATTAAGTTAATTAGCCTTTGTAGAGAAGAGGTTTATGAAATGGATTTGAGAATTTTCCCTAAGCCATTCCCTAAACCTTTCCTTCCTTGATCCAAACTTAATTAAGGGTTAATCCCCTAATCACTTGCTTAATTAATTTGATCTTAAAATCAAAACATTCCAGAACTTAATCAATCCTTCTTGGGTAGGTTCTTAGGTGTTCAATAACCTAAGTAGATTAAGAAAATGAAAATCCAACCCACATGTGTGGGAAGGGTTATGAAAGTACTTAAATTAAACCTTTAACTTAATTAATCACTAGTTGTGAGCCAATTGCATTAGACCCTTTCTTTCCTAGGTGCATTGTTGATT
The DNA here is from genome assembly GCA_021442155.1 of Cymbidium sinense. NCBI lineage: Eukaryota > Viridiplantae > Streptophyta > Magnoliopsida > Asparagales > Orchidaceae > Cymbidium > Cymbidium sinense. Next base: position 159,549,162 of record CM038215.1, read on the forward strand.
TAAATTCCTTGTGTGATTTTATGTCATATCATGGCCTCATAATTATGTGATTAAATATGTTAAAGTTATGTAGGTAAGGGGTAATTAATGCACTTAATTCACACCTTAACCTAACCAAAGCATAAAACTGATCTAATCACCTTAAAATTAAACTAAAACATCATACACATGTGAGAATGGGTTAGGACCAACAAACCTTCTCATATTTTTCAAATTAAAATCAAACTTAAAATAAAATAAAAATCACTTTAAAGCAAATTTGGTTTACTTTAAATAAACTTATTCCATAGGATTGTCTTTAGAATTAATTAGGGTGAATGAATTTATATGCTTTCATCACTTTGTTACTTTCTTATAATGCTAAATGTGTGTTTCATATGAAATTCATACATTCATGCCTTTTAAAAATCAAAATAAAAATGAAATATTTCTTTATATCAAATTGCATGTTTTAGCTAAAGTAAGAATATGAATAGCTATTATCACTATTAAATCCAAAATTACTTTCAAAACTTATAAATCAATTACCAAAACTGAAAGGTATGCTACTTATAATTATTTATGAGCTTGCATGTGAGTAAAAATATAAAGATGTGCATATTGTGTTTTTCCTTCTCTTTTCTTTTAGCATAATTTTGAATAGGATTTGGCAAAATGTATAGTTCATTTGAAAAGAACATAACACTTGCTTAAATCCATTCTATTCATTCCTATCTTATTACTTAAGAAGGACATCTATACTTACACATATAAATTGCATAAATAAATTAAACAAACATTCACAAACTTTTGCATCTTTCTTTTTCCATTCATTTCTTTTGTACATGTATATGTATTTAAGGAAAGTAGTATATTAGTGTAGACAACCGAGGGTTACAAGGCTTTAAGTAGCCCTAAGAAGGCCTTGTAACTTACACCCCTAGTGCTAATAAAGGCGTTGTACTCAGTTATGTCTTTCATACATGTATGTGTGCATATGAAAAAAAAATGGATAAAATAAATCCCTTTTTTTCTACTTAACAAAATCATGCATCATAAAAGCATTCAAATTTTGTAAACAAGTTCTCTTAGCATTCATCATTAAAGTGTGCTAAAATTTTCAATTTGCATGTATAGATATGCTTAGGATTCATCCATATGCAGGTTACACATGTTGGGAAAGAAATGAAGTGATGTGTATTTTGTCATAGTATTTCCCTTTTCTTAATCTTAAAATGCCTTTCTTTTTGAATAAGCTTGTTTAGGGAAAATCTAAACTTAGGATTAATTAAAATACATAATAAAATATTCACTAAACAAAATTAAATATGAATCTACTTTAGAAATTACTTAATGTAGGGAGGAAAGAGAAGTTCTCTTCTCTTTTCCTCTCTTTACAACTTAGTAATTAGTTGAAGGATTCACTTAAACTAAATCAAAATACAAAATAAAATCAACCAAAGCAACTAAATCACTTACATGAAACAAACCCTCTAAGTTGAATATTTTTATACCTAAAAACCTTCAACTTTAAAGCCTAGCTAAACATAGCACACAAACCTTAAATAGCACACATATTAAGTTAATTCATCATTTCTAGCTTTAGGTTAGGGCAGTGCATGGTTTGATATTTACTTTTATTTTGTGATGTTTTGTTTTTAGTCTAGATGGTGTATGTGCATAGACTGAATGGTAGGATGATTTTCTAATCATTATTCTCTCTGAGAGATTTTTAATAAATATAAAATTTCTTTTCTAGGTGCTTATACCCCAAGCATAATCAAAATAGGCTAGTTGGACTTGGTTACCCATGTGTGAGGGTGCTAAGTCCAATTTTTATATATACATGATTGGGATTGCATAGTTTGTTTGGCTAATCTCTATTTTGCAGGTATTAGTTAGATTTCTTTTTTCCCATTTTCATGTATTTTTGCAATTAGGATTTTGGAATGATTATTATGGGGGATTAGGATGAGCATTGGTTAGAAGATGACATCTTATGTACCATGTGAAGCATTTGGAGCAACCACATTCCAACCATACAAAAGAAGGAACCAGAAGAAGAAAGAAGAAAGAAGAGATGAAGAAAAGAAGAATGAAGACCCCCATAACATGAATTCCTTAATTATATTTAATTCATTTATAATTTGGGTTGAGGGTAAATTGGCTGCCCAATTTTTCTTCGGTTTGTCCGGGAGCACCACAAATGACCTTTTATTCTTTTGCACTAACTTTATAAATGATTGATGTTTGTTTAGTTTGTGCATTAAAATGACATCTTTTCTAGTTTCTTCCTTGCTTTGATGTATGGCCTGGATGATGATTAGGCTCTTAGGAAAATAAATTTTTTACTAAATTAATCAACTCAAAATTAAAAATATATAACTCATAACCTCACCTAAAGCTTAGTCTATTAATCAAGATAAAAGAATTAGCAACCTTAGCTGGATGTTGTCTTACTTTTATAACATCACGCATAAAAAATATATTATTTCACTCTTGATTAGAGGTCTTCCACCTTTTCAAAGAACTTGGCTTGACCTGTGAGAGCCATGATGAAAACACACCTCCTTACTTTAATTTTGGCCCATAATCTAATTTTTCATGCATTAGGCATATGAATCCTATAATCCTAAGTCAAATGAATTGTCCAAAATGAAAATAAAACATATGAAAATTTTGCATTAGATTTAAGTCATTAAAATCATGCTCTATATGATCTAGTCTCTTAGGAAGTGTGTTTAAGGACTAAGTCTCTTTTCTAAATAAACAATAGCTATCTTGCAAAAGCATTTGACTTGCCAACATATTTTAAAATGTTAGTTAGGCCACCCTGTGCTAAAGTCCAATGGTGTGATTTATCCTCTCTTGTGGAGGTAAATATCCATTTTTTTTAGATTTAGGTCTTGCTTTTGGCCTTTGCCAAAGCTCCCTAGATTTAGGTTCAGAGGTTGCTACTTCCCTTTATGGGCTACGAGCATAAATCCTCACATCTTAGGCATTCGTGACCTTGTATCATGGAATTATAAGCACTAGAATTTTAATAAAAATTCAACTCAAATAAATTAACTCAATTTGAAAAATGTAAAGCCCAACCATAGGATAGTTTAAGATGCTTACTAGGCTTCCTAGTATCTTAAGCATCCCCTACTTATTTTCATTTGGCTTCGATAAGAACTCCCTCTCTTGATTGATCCCACTTGACTTTCTAAAAATAAACTAATCAGTTGATAGGCCTACCTTTTTAAAATCTTTGGAGATGATGATCATTTACCTTAATCGAGAATATTCTTAAAGAATCCCGTTCCTTAGGATGTAATTATGTATGGGGGCTTGCCCTTGTAGAGAACTTAATGAACTTGGTATAAAATAAACCCTGCTTTACTTTTCTATGTAAAGTAGGGGAAGAATCTCTGATATATTTCGAAGACCAATAGTCTCTAGGAGTCCTTATTGAGGTGATTAGGTCCATTGTAGGGTGGTGACTTCTATCTTTCCAGATAGTACACCCCTCCTCAATATCATACCCGATCACCCTAATAAGAACATCTATAGATCTACATGGCATCCCATAAGGTGTATAATTATATTTTCATTTATCCTCTTCAAAATGTATAGATGAAGGCAAAAATAATATTTTAACCACACACACCATACAACCCAAGTAGTTATAAGAATAATTTAGACTTAGCACCCCACACATGGATAACCAAGTCACTTTTCCTAACTTGGGCTATGCTTAGGGGCTAAGCAACCTACACAACAAAAAGCATTTATATTTTTATTACAATGGCTCCTTAAGCACAACCCCCTACTTAAAATATGATTAAGCTAATATCGACCTAATATCTAGGCTACACACATACATCCTAACATCTAGTCTAAAATAATACATCACAAAACTAGACATTCATCAACCATGCACCGCCCTAACATAAAGCTAGAAATAGTGACTTAGCCTAATGTGCATGTGTTGAGCTTTGTATGTCCTAACTAGGCTTTAGAGTTATGATTTGCTAAGTGTGAGTGATTTAATTTATGAAGGGTTGATTTTATTTAAGTGATTTAGGATTTGGGAATTTTACTTAGTGTTTTATTTTATTTCATGTAGCCTACACTTAGAAACAAAGTGTTATGGAGAGAAGAAAGAGAGGGAGATTTTCTTTTATTCCTACCTTAAGTCATTTCTAAGGTAAGTTAATTAATGAATTTCCTTTAGTAAATGTTTTATTATGTGTTTTAATTAACCCTAAGTTTAGATTCATTCTAAATAACCCTTTCAATAAGAAATGCATCTTAGGATTAATTAGGATGGATTACTATCATAATACACACTCATTTATTTCTTTCCATCATGTATATCATGCATATGAATAATCTTAAGCATACCTATACATGTAATGTAAATCTTAGCACACTTTGATGATGAATGCAAAGAAGTATATTTAGAAATTTAAATATTTCATTTGTTGATTGAATTATGAATGTGTCTTTATTATATAGAAAAGAGAGATTTTTCATCCATTAACTAGATACACATTCACATGTATAAAAGTTTTAAGTGAGTATGGCACAATTATTTTCTACACCAGGGGTGTAAGGTACAATACCTACTTAGGGCTACTTAAAGCCTCACAGCCTCAGGATGTCCAGACTAATATATCACTTTTTTTAGATACATGTAAATGTATGAATAACTATAAGGATAAGAAAATCCATGCAAAAGGTTATACTTGTTTATTTATTTATGATTCTTTATTCATTGGGCACATCATACATGCATATGTATAAGAGTTTTAAGTGAGTACGATGCCATTATTTTCTACACCAGGACCTACTTAGGGCTACTTAAAGCCTCACAACCTCGAGATGTCCGGACTAATATACCACTTTTCTTAAATACTTATGAATTTACAAAAAGAATCACATGAATAGGGAATCATGCAAGAAATTATATTTGATTTGATTATGTGATATGAAATTCTTTCTAAGTCTTAACATGGAGATGCATAGGAATAGATTTAGGAAGTGTTTTATTATTTTCAAATTAACCATACACTTGCAAATCTTATGTGAATTCAATTAAGGAAAGAGAACTTCATATTGCATATCTTATATTGTTAACACATGCTTATAGATATTTGTAATTGGCATCACTTTATTTATAATAATTGATTTATAGGTTTTAAAAATAGTTTTGACTTAATAGTGATAATAACCACTCATATTTTTAATTTAAGTCAACACATGCAATTTGACATAAAAGAGAATATTTCATTTAACTAATTTTAAAAGACATGAATGCATGATTCCACATGGCAAGCAATATTTAGTATGATTGGAAAGAAATAAAGGAATGTAAACACATGATTTCATTCATCCCAATTAATTCCTAAAGGACAATCATATTAAATAAGGTATTTAAAATGAATCAAAATTCTTTAAAGATATTTTAAATTTGAGTTTGATTTAATTTAGGAAATATGAGAGAGGTTTGCTAATCCTAACCCATTTCCCCATGTGTGAATTAGTTTGGTTTAATGGAGAATATTTAAGTTGATTTTACATGTTTAATTAGGTTAAGGTATGAATTAAATGATTTAATTAACCCTTACCTATATCATCTTAAGTTAATTAACTAATTAATAATAAGCCAATATGATATGCAACCACATGAAAAGTAAATTTGCAATGCTCCTAAGAAATGAAAGGGGGCTAATGCAATTGGCTTATGATTAATAGTTAATTAAGCTTAAGGGATCTCACTTAATTACTTTTATAATTTTCTCACACATGTAAGCCAATCATAATTTCATTATCTCCCACTTTGGGATATTGAACACCAAGGAGCTACCCAAGATTAATTAAAGATAGCTTAGGTGTGGATGAATTTATTTTAATTTTAATTTCATTAAGCTTTTAATAATTGATTAAACATTTTGCTTATGTTTTAATTTGAATGATGAAATTAACTTACGGGAAAAGATCAAAGGCAAGGCCTCAATCCTAATCCCTAAATCATTTAAACATTCAATTAGGTTTTGATTTCCTTATTTTGAAGAGTAATCATTAACTAATTATTTAATCATTCTATTAGCTCATTACTTAATTTGATTTTTCAAGATAAAGAAGACTTAGAAAATGAATTATGAAAAGTATCCCCAATCACATTCCCTAAGTGATCTTACTATTCAATAGAAATAATTATGTTTAAATGATTAATCAAGTTACTATTCATTCCTTAATTATAATTAATGGATTAAGAGAGTGATTAGGGTCTATGTGGTGTTATGTTTTTATCTTTATCTCTCTTGAAAAATAGATGAAAAAATACTCACTTGTTGGACACCACGTAGATCCATATATGTTCTTATTAGGGTGATCGAATATGACATTAAAGAATGATGTACTATCTTGAGAGACAGAAGTCACCATCCTACAATGGACCTAATCACCTAATAAAGATGATGGGTCTTCGAATATACCAAAGATTCTTCCCATACTTTACATGAAAAAGTAAAGTAGAGTTTATTTTAAGCCGGTTCATTAAGTTCTATAGAGGCAAGCCTCAATAGTTAATTACATCTTAAAGAATGAGATTCCTTAAGAATACTCTCAATTAAGGTAAATGATCATTATCTCCAAAGATTTCAAAGGTAGGACTATCAATCAATTGGCTATTTTTAAAGATCAAATGGGATTGATCAAAAGGAGGGAGTTATTATTGAAACCAAAGGGAGATAAGTAGGATGCTCACGATGCTAGAAAATCTAGCAAACATCCCAAACTATCCAATGGTTGGGCTTCATATTTTTGAATTTGAGAAGAATTATATGTTTGAGTTAAATTTTTATTAAAATCTAAGACTTACAATTCCATAATATAAGATCATAGAAATACCTAAGATGTGAAGATTTATGCTTATAGGAAAGAGAAATAATAACCCTCGATCCTGAATATAGGGAGCTTTGACGAGGGCCAAAGCATGACTTAAATCTAAAGGCAAAAATGGGCATATGGTTTACCTCCATAAGAGAGGATAAACCACCTGTTGGACTTACTACCTTCTGGGGGTGGCCGCCAACTAACTCCTCCTACAATTTTAAATACATGTAGGCAAGTCATATAATTCTTGAAAGATAGCTAAGCTGTTGTTTATTTAGAAAGAAGACTAAGTCCTTAAACACACTCCCTAAGAGACTAGATCATGTAGGGCATGAATAATGACTTAATCTAATACAAATTTTGTTAAGTTTATTTTCATTTTTTGGACAATTAATTTGACACAAGCTATGGGATTCACATGCCTAATGCATGAGAAATTGGTTATGGTACCAAAATTAACAAGAAGGAGGTGTGTTTCCACCATGGATCTCAAAGGTTAAGCCATGTTCTCTGCAAAGGTGGAAGCCATCCATAAGCAAGAGTGAAGAAATATGGTTTTATGCATGATGTGAAACATACAACATCCAACTAAGGGGTTATTAAATATTTTATTATCTTGATTTATATTCTAAGCTTTAGGAGAGGTTGTGAGTTATTTAATTTTAATTTTAAGTTGATTAATTTGATAGAAAATTTATTTTTCTATAGGAGCCTAATTACATCTAGGCCATTCATCAACCAATAAAGAAACTAGGAAAAATGTGCATCAAATAATTTTATAAAGCTAGCGTAAAAGAATAAAAGCCTTTGTGGTCGAGCTCCACTGCACACATCCTTCTGCCTCAACTGATGTCGGAGGTATTGGGCTAATTCTATGGTATCTTCCTGATCAACCTTATCACCTTCCATGGCTTGTTGTTCCCTAAGAAGAGATCCTCTAGTGTCAACCATGCAGACTCCAACTAAGTCTCCCATCAAGTCATCTTCATTGGGATTGAAGCTGACTTTCTCTTCATCCGACCAATCGTACCCCAATATTTCTTATTTCTCCATGAAATAATGTGCAACTATCTCATCAAAAAAATGATCCATCTAAGCTGGTACAAATAATTTAGGCTGACCGGTGTGATCACTATCATGCACTAAGAGGCACCGGACCTCGCCTGTCATTGGAGAGTCAATCCTATGTGGACTGTACTTGCTGGATGCATGTCACTCCTGACTGCTACTAGCTACAAGAGGGATAGCAATCCTAAGATGTTCCACAACCACTGGAGCAAATGGATTGTCATTTGGAATATCTGAAATCACTATCACCATCTCCACATCCTGTTGTATAGGCGAAGTTGATGAAGGGATGACCACGATGCTTTGAGGTCACCACTCCTTTCGCACTACCACTAGGGCAGAAGGTCAAACAAGAGAGCTTGGCCTTACCACAATAGGTGGTATAGAAGGGGTAGGATCCTCTTGGCCATAGCAGATCACCAATGGGGTGTGCTTTTCCCTGGATGTAGCCTTTATGGCCTCAGATGGAATGGGAGATGTTGTAACCTACACTGGAGATGGTGAACGAGGGGTAGAGCGGTGGGGTGGAGACACCACCAACACTCTATACATAAGAACTTCCCTATTGGTGGATAGTCCGAGAAGGATACTATTAGTATATGGCGCAGTAGCGCCAGCTAGAAAATCAATCGAGTAGGCCACCGTGAACCTACATCTCTCCCTGCTAGTAATGTGGACTGTATGGGCCTCACAAGCCCTCTCCTAGTGAATCTGCTTCCCCATGCTGTGGGGGATAATAGATCAGAGATCAAACTAACTGCTGAACTCTAAGCATCCGTATGCTCCACCTACCTAGCATAAGATAGATCGGAGGCCAGCGTACGACCTCTAGCTCCTAGAAATTGCTGGCTAAAAATGCACCACTAGAGGAGGTGACAAATGAATCTTCCTGACATCCTCTCTGTCTGATCCAGAGACAGGATGGAATTGGTTTTCTAAAACCAGTGGTGAAGTGACAATGAGAAACTTCCACGCTGATCAGCTCGCCTCTCATCCTACTCAGGGTGGTACGCTTGATCATGCGGTTCCTATTCCTATGCTGTGTACGAGTAGGATGAGAGGAGTGTGAGCTAGACCCATACTCAAATGTAGGGGAGGCAAGCCCTGAAACTAGGGGAGCCTTACCCTTAGAGTGCTGATGGAGGTACTAGCAAATGGGGCAATATGAGCAACTCTAGGAATCGAAATCATAAATGACATTACTATAATCAAGTCGTTACCATAGCTTTCTTGTTTAGTGAGGAGACATTAGAATCAGAGGGTAAGTCAATCTTGATGACCGACTTCTGCCCAATCACCTTGGTCCTACTAATTGTAGTGAGGGGAGTGCCCTCACAAATAATCCTGGCTCCCTCAAATCCTCAACCAAAGTGACTCAGATGGGCATGGTCTAGATGGGGGAAATCAACTGGATCTAAAGCCAGATCCATACCATGGGGGAAGGTAAAAACAAACTTTTGAGAACCGACCATTTCAACAACTGTAATAGACAACCGAATCACATCGCTGACTGTAGATCTACAAGAAGTGAATTTGTATTAGATTTCTGTCTCTATCAATTTTTGAATTTGAATTTGAAAATTTGAACCCACATCCAACAACTTGGAAGTGTAAAGTGGGGTTCAAATGGATTTTAGAAGATTGATTGAAAGAGGATTTGAATATGAATCCAACTTCAACAAATTTATGTATGTTGAAATATTGATTCAAATTTTTTTAATAAGGATGCTTCCATAGGTTCAATGGTTTGTTTGAATTTGAATTTTTGATTTGAGGACCCTTTCCTTTAACAAATTTTGGTATGTTAAAGTAAGGGTCAAATTGATTTTGTTTATTTTTATTATTTTAGAATTTTACTTAGCAAATTTTGGTATGCTAAGTGAAGTGTTTGAGAATTTTTGTTTGATTTTTGAAAATAGGATTCTTAGCAAATTTAGGTACGCTAATAAAATCTAAGTGTTTTATTTGTTGTTTTGATGTTTTGATTTCTAAAAAGGTAAGATCCTTAGAAAATTTGGTATGCTAAGGGAATCCTAAGTGTTTCATTTTTTTTTGATGTGTTTTGAAAGTGGAGACTTAATTTTAGAAAATTTGGTATGCTAAAGATGAAGTCCCGCTTGGTTTTGTGAAATGGAAATTTCACTTAGCAAATTTGAGTATGCTAAATGATATTCCAAATGGTATGTTCAAAATTTTTGATTTGTTTTGGTTTTGAGAATGGAAACTTCTCCTTAGCAAATTTGGTAAGCTAAGGAAAGAAATTTGAAGGGGTGCTTGAAAATTTTGGTTTTGACTTTGGACACTTCACTTAGCAAATTTGAGAGTGCTAGGTGAAGTTCCAAAATATGTTTTAAAAAAGTGTTAGATTTTGGATTTGAAAACTTCACTTAGCAAATTTGAGTATGCTAAATGAAGTCCCAAATATATGTTTAAAAATTTTTGGATTTTGAATTTGAGACTTCACTTACCAATTTTAGGTATGTTAAATGAAGTTCCAAATGTTTTTTAAATTTTTTTTTTGAAATATGATTGTTAATTTTTGATTTTAAATTTGGAAACTTCACTTAGAAAATTTGAGTATGCTAAATGAAATTGCAAATGTGTTTTAAAATTTTTGAAATATGATTGTTAATTTTTGATTTGGATTTGGAAACTTCACTTAGCAAATTTGAGTATGCTAAATGAAGTTCCAAATATGTTTTGAAAATTTTGAATTTTTGATTTGGAGACTTCACTTAACAAATTTTGGCATGTTAAATGATGTTCCAAATGTGTTTTAGAATTTCGAATTTTGGACTTGGAGACTTCACATAACAAATTAGGGTATGTTAAATGAAGTTCCAAATGTGTTTTGAAAGATTTTGAAATATGATTTTGATTTTAGATTTGAAACTTCACTTAGCAAATTTGAATGTGCTAAATGAAGTTCCAAAATGTGTTTTTAAATTTTGAAATATGATTGTTGATTTTGATTTTGATTTGGAAACTTCACTTAGCAAATTTGATGTGCTAAATGAATTCCAAAATGTGTTTTAATTTTGAAATATGATTTATTGATTTTAGATTTGGAAACTTCACTTAGGAAATTTGAATGTGCTAAATGAAATTCCAAAATGTGTTTTGAAATTTTTTGAAATATGATTATTGAAGTTTTAATTTTTGAAAAGAGGACTTCCTTTCAACAAATTTAGGTATGTAGAATGGAAATCAATCTTATTTTTGAAATGTAAAATTTTTATTTTGTGTGTGATTATTGATTTTTGAAAGAGACAAATTCCAACTTAGTCATATGTGAGGTATGTTGAAGTGGGATTTCCTAAATGATGTTTATTTTTAGTTGAAAATGAAATCTTCATTTAGTAAATTTGAGTATATGAAATGAAGATGTCCATGTCTTTTTTTTTGAAAAGTTTAATTTTGTTTACAAATGAAACTTCTATTCAATAGGTGTGAGTGTATTGAATAGAAAAATTCATGTGTGCTTTTTTTTGAAAACTTTATGATTATGATTGTGATTTTTGGAAAGGATGATTGTTCATTTTATTTTGAAAATGAAATCTTCATCAAAGTGAATTAAAAAAATGTTCATTTGTGCTTTTGGAAAATATTATTAGTTTTATTTTTGAAACTCCCTATATGTAACAATTATGGGAATTGTTAAATGAGGGTGACAAAATTTTGTGGAAAATATATTTATTAAGTGCATTTTCGAAAAGGTGCTTTTGAAAAGCAAAGTTCTTTATGGAAGATTTATTATTTTATGATGAACCTTTCCTTATCATAAAAATGATAAGGAGGAAGTCTTTAAATTTTTTTTATTTGGATCTTTTCATTTTACCCATTGGAGGACCCAACGGGGGTTTTAAGACCAACAAGGAATGCAGTCCTAAAACCTAAAGATGTTGGCTAACTCAACTCAAAAATGAAATGAGCTAAGTGCCAACAGAAAGAAGGATAGTCTTGGATTCATACCAAAGTATAAAACCCACTAGAGATACTCAAAGACAACGATCATTTACTAAATATGGAGAGAGGAACCATCCCCAATAGAGTCGCCAGAAAAATCTATGGTGAAAATTTTCTATATTGTGCCTTTCAAATCTGTTGTTTGAGAAGGAGAGGCAAGAATATAAAAAAAAATCATCTTTTTAGGACACCACGTAGATTCAAATGTACTTATTCAGGTGATTGGGTATCATCAAAGAAATAGTGTATTATCTTGAGAGATAGAAGTCACTACCCTTTAATGGACCTAATCACCTCAATAAGGACTCCTAAGGATGATGGGTCTACATATGTACCGAGATTCTTCCCATATTTTATATGAAAAAGTAAGCATGATTTATTTTAAATTGGTTTCGTTAAGTTCCTAGGCAAGCCTATAGTTAGTATATCCTAAGGAATGGGGATTCTTAGGAAAACTCTGATTAAGGTAAATGATCATTGTCTTCAAAGATTTCAAGAAAGGACTATCAATCGATTAGTTCATTTTTAAAGATCAAATGGGATTGATCAAAGAGAGTTATTATCAAAGCCAAAAGAAGATAAATGGAGATACATGATCTAGAAACTAGGATCTCAAACTATCCTATGATTGGGCTTTACATTTTAGAAATTGATTTAGTTTGTTTGAGTTACATTTTCATTAGAAATTTAGACTTATGATTCCTTAACACAAGATTAAGAAAATGCCTAAGAGGTAAGGAATTAAGCTTATGACCCATAAAGGGGAAAAGCAACCTTAGAACCTAAATCAAGGGAGCTTTGGCGAGAGCTGAAAGCATAACCTAAATCTAAGGTGAAAATAGGTATTTGGTTTGTATCCACAAGAGAGAACAAACCACTCAACTATTTAGACTTACAATCACAGGGTTGGTTTCCAACTAACTCTCCTATGATTTTAAATACATGTAGGCAAGTCATTATGCTTATGCAAGATAGCTAGGCTATTATTTATTAGAGAAAAGAGTCCTTAAACTCACTCCCAAGAGACTAGATCATGTAAGGGCATGCTTCAAATGACCTAAATCTAATGCAATTCAAATTTCATTTTATTTTTATTTTTGGACAATTATTTTGACTCGGGCTAATAGGATTCATATGCTTAATGCATGAGAAATAAAGTTATTGGCCAAAATCTATGAGAAGAGAGGAGGTGTGTTTCCACCATGGCTCTCAAAGGTCAAGCAAAGTTTCTTTAGCAAAGGTGGAAACCCTCCAATCAAGAGTGAAATAAGATGTATTTGTACATGATATTGTTAAAGAAATACTCATCTGGCTAAGGGATTGCTAATTCTTTTATCTTGATTTTAAACCTAAGCTTTAGGTGAGGTTATGAGTTTTTTATTTTTAGTTTGAGTTGTTAAGTTTGATAAAAGATTTATTTTTCCCTAAAGAGCCTAATCCACATCCAGGCCATACATAAAATAAGGAAGAAACTAAGAAAAGAATGCCACTTAAGGCATAAGCTAAATAAATCATCAATCAATTTATAAAGCTAATCACAAAAAGAATAAGAGGCCGTTTGTGGTCGGGTACCACTGCACAAACTCAAAAATAACAAATTGGGTAGCCGAGCTCTACCCTTATACAACCTAGATTACAAATGAATTAAATTATAATTAAGCAAGGAATTCATTATTATGGGGTCTTCAAGCTTTATTCCTTCTTCTTTCTTCTTTTCTTTTTCTTTTTTGGATGGTTAGAAGGTAGATGCTCCAAGGCTTCACATGGTGCATAAGATAGGATCTTATGACCAATGCTCACCCTAATCCCCATAACAATCAATCCAAAATCCTAATTGTACAAATTTACATGAAAAGGAAAAGAAGGGAAATCTAACAACTGCAAAATAGAGATTAGTTAAAGCAAACCACACAAATCCTAAGCATGTATATTGGACTTATCACCCAACACATGGGTGACTAAGTCCACCTGGCTTATTGGATTATGCTTAGGGGTATAAAGCACTCACAAGCAAAAGCATTTATATTTTTATTTATGATAGCCCTTAAGCACTCTGAAATAATGATTAGACTAAGAGCATCCTACTATTCATTCTATGAACATTCATCTTAACATCCAGTCCAAAACATATATATCACAAAACAAAAAAAATGAACATCAAACCATGCACCGTCCTAACTTAAGCTAGAAGTTGTGACTTAGGCTAATGTGTGTGCTTTGAAGGTTTGTGTGGTATGCTTAGCTATGGCTTTAAGTTAGAATTTTCTAAGTGTGAAGCATGTTCAACTTAGAGGATGGTTTCATTTAAGTTGTTTAATTAATTTGGGTTGATTTTATTTCATGTTTTGATTAGGTTTAAGTGAATCTTATAATTAATTACTAAGTTATAAAGAGAGGGAAAGAGAGAACTTCTCTTTCCTTAACTAAGTAATTTCTAAAGTAGATTCATATTTTTAGTTTTGTTTAGTGAATGTTTTGATTAAGTCTTTTTAATTAATCCTAAGTTTAAATGAACTCTAAACAAACCTATTCAAAAAAGAAAGGCATTTTAAGATTAAATAAAATGAATCGAATTCACGTAACACACATTACTTCATTTCTTTCCCAACATGTATAACATGCATATGAATGAATCCTAAGCATATCTATACACAAAAATGAGAATATTTAACATACTTTATGATGCATGCTAAGCAATTGGAAGTTTAATATACATGATTTTCTTTAGGTAGAAAAGGTATTTCTTATCCAATTTTCACATGCACAGCGCCATTGTTAACTAGAGGTGTAAGGTACAAGACCTACTTAGGGCTACTTAAAGCCTCGCAGCCTTGGGATTGTCCAGACTAATATACCACTTTCTTAAATACAAATATGTGTACAAAAAAAATTGGGAAGAAAGAATGCAAAAGTTGTATTAGTTGATTCATTTTGTTTATGCAATTTATGTGTGCAAGTATAGGTAACCCTTCTTAAGTGATAGCATAGGAATGAATAGGATATAGAATTAGGTAAGTGTTAGGTTCTTTTCAAATGAACCATACATCTTACCAAATTCCTATTCAAAACTATACTAACATAAAAGAAAAGGGAAACCTATGCTAAGAACATCCTTATATTCTTTCACATACAAGCTTATAATTAAAATATAAGTAGCACACTTTCAAATTTGATAATTGATTTATATGTTTTGAAAATAATTTGAATTTAGTAGTGATAATAGCCACTCATATTTCTACTTTAGGCAACACATGCAAATTTGACATAAAGTAAATAATTTCATTTTTAAATTTGAATTTGAAAAATATGGATGCATGAAACCACATGACAAACAAATTTAACATGTTGGGGAAAATAATCAAGGCAATGAAAGCATCTAAACACATTCACTTTAATTAAATCCTAAATGCATTCTTATGAAATAAGAAAGTTTAAAATAAATCAAAGTGTATTCAATGTGATTTTTTTTTTAGTTTTAAGTTTGATTTAATTTTGAAAAGGTAGTTGAGTTTACTATTTCTAACCATTCCCACATGTGTTTGATATTTTTTGTTTAATTTTTAGATAATTAAATCCATTTTTATTCATTAATTACGTTAAGGTATGAATTAAGTAACTTAATTAACCCTTACCTACACCACCTTAGAATAATTAACCAAATAATTATGAGCCAATGAGATGACATAAAAAATTTACAAGGAATTTAAATTTGCAATGCACCAAATAAGAAAAAGGCCTAATGCAATTTGGCTCATAATTAATAATTAATTAAGCTAATGGGTTTAACTTAAGTAATTTCAAAACACCCATTCATACATTTGAGTTGGGTTTTGATTTCCTTAATTGAACTTAGGCTATTAAACACCTAAGCATCTACCCAAAGTAGATTAATTAAGTTCTAAATTTTTTTAGAATTTTTAGAAATTAATCAAGGAGATAATTAATGAATTAACCCTTAATTAAGAGGAGATTAAGGAAAGAAAGGGGTTTAGGAATAGCTTGGAAAATGCCCCAAAATTATTCCCTAAACCTCCTATCTATGATCGACCTTAATCAACCCTAATCATGAATTAAACACTAATCCACCTAATTATCCTTAATTACATAAAGGTAATTAAGAAATCCATATGCAATTCTTTTAATCAAGCCTTCAATAAATCCCAAAAAAAAAATTAGGAGGCAAAAGTCATCCCTTAAATCATACCTAAGAAGTTTAGTATTAATCAGAGGATTAATTAAAATGTAATTAGCAACATGAAGTTTCCAATAAAACCTAAAATTAGAGAAAATTATAATTTGAAACCTATTGAAATTAGTTTTAAAATATTCTAGGTTAAATTATCTTTCCATAGAAATATATTTCACATTTTTTTGAATTTTGTAGAGAGAGTTATGAATTTTAGAAAATCTCTAGATTATAAAATTAATTAAGGTATTTTAACTAACCCTACTGCTCATGATGCGATGCGTGGTGGTGGTGATCATGCTTTACGCATCACAGTGAGGATTCTTAAGTTGTCAAATCAAAATGGTGGTAGACCCTTTGATCTATGCCATCAGATGAAGATTGACCAAGATCTCCCGTGGTTTTAAAATGGATAAAAGAAATCTAAACGTGGGAAATTATCTTAGTCATCCATCTAAAATGCATGGATGGATGGCTGAGATCTCCCAGGTTCTTCTCCTCTTGATCAGTAGAGACTGTCCATGATCTAGGGGAAGATCGAGCTCGATTAAGCTCAGATTCAAACCAAATTTAACCCACACCATTTAAAGCAAAAGAGTGGCACATCCAATGGTGGGATTCACTTGAATTGAAAAAAAATTTCACAAAGGACCAACACCTCCTATGCTAGGTGATCGAAAAGTTATTCCTCGTCGGAGGTGATCACTCAATTTCCCTTGGAGAAGCTTTGTTGAGAAGCTTTCTTGAAGAATGAGCTCTTGAGGTAAGGTGAATTACTATATGGACCAACTCCCATTACTCCCTTTTGTGGCTTTGATCCAATTCAACTCCTCCTTGCTGTAGGAACTCCAATGGAAAACTTGGGTGCACTTGACTTAGCTCCTTGATGAAGTATGCAAAGCCAATTGGGTGGAAATTGAGTATGGAGAAAGTTAGCTCTTGGATTTTCCTCCTATTTTCACTATACAAAAATTGAGGATAGGAAAATGGTTAGAGCTCTAGGAAGCCAGTGATCACTCTCTGATGGCTCCTTACTTTCTCTAGTACTCAATCAAATGTGGAATTGATGGATTTGAATTCATTTAGGGGAGTATATCTCCCCCTTGAAGAATCAGACAACCCCAAGCCATTGTGTTATTTTGATCCAATTGATCATATTGGGGAGTTTATTTTGGCTATTTTGAGTGTGCACATGGTCGGTTTGAGCCAAGGAGTGGATTGACAACCTCCCATGTGCTTGAATTTGAGTGGGAGAGGGAGTTTGAATTTGGAGTTTTGACCATGGGGTCGGGTTTGGTCTAGGGGCCAATTGGGCTGACCAAAACCCATTGGGTTGGGTGCACCACTCTTCATTAGGTCCCCTTGAGCTTTTAGAAAATTCTCAAGTGAATGTGAATAGGGTATGAACAAATTACTAATCGATTAAGCCAAAATTTGTTCTATGGCCTAGGGTAGAATGGTCATTTTGCTAATTTTTTACTTTGGATTTGTTATGTGGAGAAACTAGGTTTGGCCAAGTTTCATGAGATTTGGAATTCATTTGATAGGGTTTGGCTCATGTTGACCCATTTAGGTCAAAATGGGTCAACTTGGGTCAAGTTGACTAATTGGTTAAATTGGGTCAAACCAAGGGTTGGTTCAAGTTCATATGACCATTTGAAATGTTTTAGTGGCTTTGGTTTGATTCAATTTGGTATAGTTTTGAATTTGGCTCATATGACTTCATTTAGGTCAAATGGGTCAAGTTGACCTATTTGACCTATTTGGGCTAGGTCATGGGTAGGTTTAGGTTAGGTTAGTCATATGGAGTGGATTAGTATCTTTGTTTCCAATAAATTTTGGTTATGTTCAAATTTGGCTCAACATGACCCCTTTAGGTCATGTTGGGTCTAAGGTCAATTGGGCTAGGTTAGGTCTAGTTGGCCAATTGAGTCTTTGGTCAAGTTCCACAAGTGATTTGGAATGGACTTGACCCATTAGTTTCAATTAATTTGGCTTAGATCAAGTTTTGACACATTTGACCCTTTAGGTCAAAAGGTCAACTTGGGTCAAGTCCAATTAATAGGTTATGCTCAAATGTTGGCTTGGTCAAGTTTAAACATAGGTCATGAGTGAACTTAAATCAATGGTTTCAATCAATTTAGCCTATGGTGGAATTTGGCTATGTGAGGTTTCATTTTAGGCTAAGTGTTGACTTGGTCAATTTTGACTTGGTTTGACCCAATTGATTGATTGATCATCCCATGATGATTGTTGATCATGATGAGTGGAATATATGAGTTTGGTTCAATCCAATTTGGTTAGGTTTAGAATTTGGCTCATGAGGGTACTTTAGGTCACTTTGGGTCAAGTGAGCCTAAGCTTGGTCAAAGCTTGATTTGAGCTTGGTTGATCTTGTACATGGACTCATGATTGAAATATAAATCCATTTATAAGTGGTTTGAAGTCAAATGGGTTTTGATCCATTTGACAATTTCATATTCAAAGGAAGAATATGAAAGGGGTTTTGGGTTTGATTTTTGAACTAGTTTTTGATTGTTTGTTTGAAGTTTGTTTTTATATATGGCTTCATGATTGTAGGTTTGATTGAATCATGAGAGAAAATTAAGAGTTTGGCTTGATTTGAAATTGATTAGGCTAAGTTCAAGATTTTGACTTGAAAGACTTAGATTGGATTTTGAGTTGATTTGAGTTTGATTTTTGGAATTGGTTTTGATTGTTTGAATTTATATTTCATTTATATATGTGAATATAAATGAGAATATAAATGGATCATGAGAAAATTTCAAGGATTTGAGGGGTTTTAATCATGATTTAGGCTAAGTCCATTAAAAGGGAATTTTAAAGGACTTAGGAAATTTTGGAGTATGAAGTTAGAATTTTTGAATTTGGTTTGATTGATTTATATTTATATTTCATTTATATATGTGAATATAAATGAGTATATAAATGAATTATGAGAAAATCCCATGAGTTTAAATTGATTTGATCAAGATTTAGGCTAAGTCCATTAATGGAGAATTAAGGACTTAAGGAAAATTTCAAAAATTTAATTTGAGGGTTTGATTTGATTGATTTATATTTATATTTCATTTATATATGTGAATATAAATGAGAATATAAATGGGTTTTGAGAAAATCCCATGAGTTTGAATTGATTTGATCATGATTTAGGCTAAGTCCATTAATGGAAAATTAAGGACTTAAGGAAAATTTCATGAATTGATTTGGAATTTTGAGTTTAGTTTGATTGATTTGAATTTATATTTCATTTATATATGCAAATATAAATGAGAATATAAATATATTATGAGAAAATCTCAAAGATTTGAATTGGTGTTGATTGTAATTTTGGTTAAGTTCTTAAGAAAGGATTAAGGACTTAGAAAATTTGAACTTTGGAATTTTGATGGATTTTGATCATGGGTTTTAATCATATTGATTTGAGTTTGAAGAAAATCAAATGAGATTGATTTGGAGTTTGACTTGAAGGAAGGAAAGTGAGGAATGGTTCAAGCTAAGGGTAGACAATTTTCCTAACACCCCTAAGGCATGACTTATTCCTATGGCTAACTCTTATAAGTCTTTAGAGCTAGGTTGAGTGTCCACCTAATCACTAGATGTGCCTTAAGACTAAGGAACTCTTAAAGTATAAGAGGAGTCCTATGTCTAAGATGGAAGGTTTGAGAGCTCATCCTAAAAATAAGGTCAACAACATCCTTTTTGACAAGTACTGAAAAT
The DNA here is from genome assembly GCA_021442155.1 of Cymbidium sinense. NCBI lineage: Eukaryota > Viridiplantae > Streptophyta > Magnoliopsida > Asparagales > Orchidaceae > Cymbidium > Cymbidium sinense. Next base: position 159,568,987 of record CM038215.1, read on the forward strand.
GGTTTGCATCTCCCTGATAGATTAGAGATGAAATGTCTTAGATACGCCAACTTCCCTTGGAATGATCAAAGTTGAGTTAGACTTTTAGGGGGTGTCATTTCTAAGATAGCTTTAATATTTTCTAGATTTATTTCTATTCCCCGGTGTCAGATAACAAACTCAAGGAACTTCCCTGAAGCTACTTCGAATGCACACATCAGGGGGTTTATTTTGAGGTTAAATTATCTTAATTGCTCAAAAACTACTCTCAAGTCAAAGAGATGGTCTTCCTTTTCTTTGCTCTTGACTACTAGATCATCAACATAACATTCAACTTGATGATGAATGAGTTCGTTTAATGAAAAGAGAATGAAATTCCAACTTAACACATATGGGATATGTTGAGTGGAATTTCAATGTTGTGATTTTGCTTGGAAATGAAACCTTCATTCAACATATTTGGATGTATTGAATGGAAAGGATCAACTTCAAATTTTGTACTTTTTGAGAAGAAAGAAATTCTAACATCAACATATATGAGATATGTTAAAATGGAATTTCAATGTTATGATGTGATTCCATTTGGAAATGAAGTCTTCATTCAATAAATTTAGTATATTGAATGAGGATGTTCCTAAGGGCTTTTTGAAAAGATGATTGTTGATTTTGTTTGGAAATGAAAACTTTCATTCAATAAATTTAGGTATATTGAATGAGCATGTTCATAAGTGCTTTTTGAAAATATGATTTTTTTTATTCTATTTAGAAATGAATCTTCATTCAATAAATTTGAGCATATTGAATGAATATATTCATATGTGCTTTTTGAAATGATGATTGTTGATTTTGATTTTTAAAAAGGTCCTACATGTAACAATCTTGAAGATTATTAGATGAGGTGCAAATATTTTATTATGAGAATTTCTTTTTGAAAGTGCTTTTGGAAAGCAATATTTTTTAAAGAATTTATTCTTCTTTGTTTTTGGAATGAGCTTTTACCTTACCGTAAACATGGTAAGAAAAAGGTTTTTAATTATCTCTTTATTAAATTTTATTTTCACCTATTGGGGGACCCAACAGGGGTTTTAAGACCTACATAGAGTGAGGTCCTAAAACATAAAAGATGTTGATTAGCTTAGCTTAAAAATGAAATAAACTAAGTGCCAACGGAAAAGAAGGACAGTTTCAGACTTATATGAAATATAAATTCACTATCGATACTTGGAGACAATGATCATTTACCAAAGATGGAGAGAGGAACGTCTCTAGCGGAGTCGCTAGAAAAATCTGTGGTGTTATTTTTTTATCTTTATCTATCTTGAAAAATAGATGAAAATAAAAATACAAGCTTGTTGGACACCATGTAGATTCACAGATGTTCTTATTAGGGTGATCGGGTATGACATTGAGGAATGATGTACTATCTTGAGAGACAAGTCACCATCATACAATGGACCTAATCACCTAATAAGGACTCTTAAGGACAATGGGTCTTCGAATGTAGCAAAGATTCTTCCCCTACTTTACATGAAAAAGTAAAGTAGGGTTTATTTTAAATCAAGTTTGTTAAGTTCTCTATGGAGGCAAGCCTCCATAGTTAATTACATATTAAGTAATGAGATTTCTTAAGAATACTCTCGATTAAGGTAAATGATCATTGTCCCTAAAGATATTGAAGGTAAGACTATCAATCAATTGGTTATTTTTGGAAGATCAAATGAGATTGATCAAAAGGAGGGAGTTATTATCAAAATTAAAGGGAGATAAGTAGGGGATGCTCATGATGGTAGAAACCTAACAAGCATCCCAAACTATCCTATGGTTGGGCTTTATATTTTTGAAATTTAGAAGAAATATATGTTTGAGTTGAATTTTTATTAAAAATCTAGGACATACAATTCCATAACACAATATCATGAAAATTAAGAGGTGAGGATTTATGCTTGTAGCCCACAAAGGGAAACATCAACCTCAAATCTTGAATCAATGGAGCTTTGGTGAGAGCCAACACTCGACCTAAATCTAAGGAGAAAATGGCATATGATTTACCTCCACAAGAGAGGATAAACCACCTAACTATTGGACTTACAATTGCCTAGGGGTGGCCACCGACTAACTCCTCCTATGATTTTAAATACATATAGGCAAGTCATATGCTTCTTGGAAGATAGCTAAGCTGTCATTTATTTAGAAAGAAGACTAAGTCCTTAAACACACTCTCTAGAAGACTAGATCATGTAGGGCATGAATAATGACTTAATCTAATACAAATTTTGTTAAGTTTATTTTTATTTTTTTAGATAATTAATTTGACACAGGCTATGGGATTCATATGCCTAATGCATGAGAAATTGGTTATGGGCCAAAATCAGCAAGAAGGAGGTGTGTTTTCACCATGGCTCTCAAAGGTCAAGCCATGTTCTCTGGCAAAGGTGGAAGCCCTCCATAAGCAAGAGTGAAGCAAGATGATTTTATGCATGATGAAACATACAATATCCAACTAAGGGGTTACTAAATCTTTTATTATCTTGATTTATATCCTAGGCTTTAAGTGAGGTTATGAGTTGTTTAATTTTAATTTTGAGTTGGTTAATTGGATAGAAAATTTATTTTTCCCTAGAAACCTAATCACATTCAGGCCATTCATCAATAATGAAGAAACTAGGAAAAATGTGACATCTTAATGCTCAAGCTAAATAAACATCAAACAATTTTATAAAGCTAGCGCAAAAGAATAAAAGGCTTTTGTGGTTGGGCTCCACTGCACAAACCCAAAAGAAATGTGGGTAGCCGAGCTCTACCCTTATACAACCCAAATTAGAAATGAATAATTATAATTTAGAAGGAACTTTATGTTATGGGGGTCTTCATTCTTCATTTCTTCATTTTTTTTTATTTCTTCAATTTTGATTTTCTTCTTTCCTTCTTTTTGGATTGGTTGAAATGTGGTTTCTCCAAAGGCTTCACATGGTACATAAGACATGGTCTTATGACCAATGTTAACCTCCACTTCCCCATAACATTTATTCCAAATCTATTTACAAAAATTATATGAAAATGGGAAAAGTAAATCTAACTAAAATCTACAAAATAGAGATTAGCTAAACACACCACACATCCCATGCAATTTTATGAATAAATTAAACTTAGTACCCCACACATGGGTAACCAAGTCCACCTGACCTATTTTGGATTATGCTTAGGGGTATAAGCAACCTGCACAATAAAGATTTATATTTTTATTACAATGCCCCTTAAGCACAATCCCCATAAGACATGATTAGGCTAAGATCGCTCTACCATTCAATATATGCACATACACCTAACATCCAATCTAAAATATTACATCATAAAATAAAACCAAGCATCAAACCATGCATCATTCTAACATAGAGCTAGAAATGGTGATTTAGCCAAATGTGTGTGTCATTTAAGGCTTGAGTTCCATGTCCTTGCTAGGCTTTAAGGTTTTTTTAAGTGAGAAAGATTCAATTTAGGAGGGTGGTTTCATTTTAGTGATTTAGTTGATTTGTCAATTTTATTTGATGATTTGATTTGGTTTGAATGAACCTACATTTAATTACTAAGTGTTATAAAGAGAAAAAAAGAGAAGAGAACTTCTCTTTCATCCTTAACTTAAGTAATTTTTAAGGTAGATTCATTAATAATTTCCTTTAGTGAATGTTTTATTATGTGTTTTAATTAACCCTAAGTTTAGATTTTCTCTAAATAAACTTATTCAATAAGAAAGGCATCTTAGGACTTATTAAGGTGAATTATTATCACATAACACACAACCATGTATTTCTATCCAACATGTATACCATACATATGAATGATCCTAAGCATATATATACATGTGATGCAACCACTTTAGCATACTTTGATTATGAATGCTAAGGAATGTTGTTTAAGAAAACTTGGATGTTTTATGAATGCATGATTTTATTAAGTAGAAAAGAGGGATTCTTTTATCCATTAATCAAATGCACATTTACATGTATGAAAGACATAAGTGAGTACGACACCATTATTTCTACACCGGTGTAAACTTAAAGCCTCATAATCCTGGGATGTCTAGATTAATATATCACTTTTCTTAAATACATGTGCATGTACAAAAAGAAGGCAAATGGAAGAAGAGTCATGCAAAAGATTTTTGTTTAATTTGGTTATGCAATTTAGATGTGTAAATGTGAAGATCCTTCTTAAGTCATAACATAGAAGTGGATAGGAATTGATTTAAGCAAGTGTTATGTTCTTTTCAAATGAACTATACACTTTGAAAATCCTATTCAAATCCATGTTAAGAGAAGAGAAGAAAATTACATAACACATCTTATGCTATAATCACATGCAAGCTTATAAGTATTTATAAATAGCATACTTTCATTTATTATTTTTGATTTATAGATTTATAAAAATAGCTTTTGATTTAATAGTGATAATAGCCATTCATATCCTTAATTTTAACCAAAATATGCAATTTGACATACATAAAATATTTCATTTAATTTGATTTTTCAAAAGTGAATGAATTCATGACTTCACATGGCAAACAACATTTAACATGCTTGGAAAGAGATAAAATGATGTAAGCATATGATTTCATTCATCCTAATTAATTTCTAAGGATCATCCTATATGATAAGATTATTCAAAGTGAATCAAAATTACCTAAAGAGACTTTTATTTTTATTTGAATTTTGATTTACAAATGATTTGTGAGAAAGGTTTTATTGGTCCTAAATTCCCCATAAAGTAATTGATTTAGAGCAATACGTAACTGGAACGAAGTACAATGATTTTATGTTTTATTTAGGTTAAGATGTAAATTAAATTCATTAATTACCCCTTACCTACACCACTTTAACATAATTATTCAAACAAATGTGAGCCAACAAATGATATGCAACCACATGGAATTTAAATCAGCAATGCACCTAAGAAAGAAAGGGGCCTAATGCAATTGGCTTACAATTATTAATTAATTAAGCTAAAGGATTTAATTAAGTACTTTCATAACCATCCCACATATGTGGGTTGGATATGATTTCCTTAAGCTCACCTTAGGCTTTTGAACACCTAAGGATCTACCAAAAAATAAGAGATTGAATAATTGATTAAGTTTATGGATTAATTTTGGCTTTAAGTTTGGTTGATCAAGCTATTTAATGAAGTGATTAAATCATCAATCAATTTGTAAATTAATTAAGCCTTTATCCAAATGAAATAAATTTAGGGGAAAATATTTGGAAAAGAAATCATAATCTCATTCCCTAAGCTCATTCTCTGTTTCAAGATGATTAACAAGCTTAATTAGTAAATTTATCACCATTTAATAGGTTCATTTATCATTTAATTGATTAAGGGAGTGATTAGAGATGAAATAAGCAATTACCTAAATTAATCCAATAATAAATTTCAAGAAAATCATGAGAGGTAGAGGTCATCCAACTAATTAACCCAGGGAGTTTGGAATTAATTACTGAAGTAATTAAGGAATAATTAGCCTAATTACATTTTTAATAAAACCCAAATTGAATGAAGGTTACTATTCAAAATCTATTAAACTTAATTTTATATTATTTTCCTTTTAATTATCTTTAAAATGAAGTTGAGTTTGCATTTTTTGGATTTTTCTACATTTAGGTATGAATTTATGAAGTTTTTGTGATTATTGGGTAATTAAATAACCTAATCATATAACTAATCCCATTGGAACCACGTGGGCTGCTAATGCGGCGCGTGCTTTCCATGTGGTGCAATGGGATTGATTATTTAAGTTGTCAAATCAGTTGTCATGTCAGTCGACTGTGCTACGTGCTTTCCCCTACGTGCTTATCAGTGAGTAATAGAAAGTTTATCCTCTTATTGACCCTCGGCTCTGTCTTCCTCAACTGCAAGCAACCGCTCCCTCAAGTTTCCTCAACCGCAAGCAACTGCTCCCTCCAGTTTCCTCAACCGCAAGCCAAAAAACTACTCCGCTTGCGATCCCCTCTTTTCTCCCTAAAAATCGCAAGCAACCGTTCCCTCCACTCTTCTCCTAACTGCAAGAAAGCTTCTCTCTTCTCTTCCATCGTTGGTCTCCTTCCTCTTCCGCTTAACTATCCCCTCTTCTCTGCTTTCCCCTTCCAAACCCTAGCCCTCTCATACAGGATGAGAAGGTAGTCCTTTTGAAATCCTAAATCATATCCATGGTCGCTCAATCGATCAACAATCTTTAAGAGACGGCATCGCAACCGGACACTGGCAGTGATGCATACACATTCCTGGAGTTCAACACTGAGGGAGATGCCTACGACTACCAAGAGTTCCAAGAGCTGTCTCAGTTGAGCAGGTTGTTGATGTGGCGAGCACCAACTGCAGAAGCCCTGACAGATCCCTCAAATGCCATTCTCCAGTCCTCCAATCCGAGCGGGTCTATTCCTTCTTCGTTCTTTGTGAGATTGTTGTCGTTCCGCATGACAAAGGCAGCACCGGGTTCGACGGCCGTGGATTCACTGGAGGCGGGGATGAGCGGTATCAACTTTGAGGAGATTGGAGAGGATGAGAGCTACGAGTTTGAGAAAGGGGATTTAACCGAGCACGCATACACTGCGGGGTGCAGAATCCAGCTTGCGTTGTTAGGTGCAGTATTCCATCATGCCAGAAATGGTTCTACAACTCGAGGGAGAACACATCGGGTTCTCACATGGTTAATCATTTGGTTTGAAGGCCTCGACACGCTCATTAGGCCGATGAGATGAAAATCGATTATGGTGTTGCAAGACATTGCTCACTATCCTGCCGAGTAAGCCAAAATTGTTAGATCACTATCTTTGAAATCTTGTCAAATTTTGACTAAATCTGGGACTTAAAAAAAAGAAGAGGGAAGAGAGTATTTGCATATATATTTGCTTTTATGCAGGTGATTGAAGGTCTCTTTATGCTCATTAGGGTGTATCAGATGGGCCAAAACAGTTTTGATGTAGCCCCTCCCACCCTACGAGGGGATGATGTCGGAGTACTGCCGAAATGCTGCCAAAATTTAGACTGTAATTCAAGACTTAAATAAATTCAAATGAAAATTATCTAAACTTAAGTTAAACAAAAAAATATATGATAAGTATGAAGATAAATGTTAAATCAAAGAGAAATAGAGTGAGAGCACTTATAGAAAATTTTTAAAAGAACAGAACACTTATTTAAAATGCAACTAAAATTTGAGGAGGCCAATACTAAACTAACAAAAGACTCATAATAAGTTTAAAGTTTGATTTTTAACAAGCATGAAATTTGATATGGAGTTGAGGATAAATCCATATTAGATTGGATATCTTTTCATGTAAGTAAAGCTTTTCTTTGAACATTTGAAATGTTAAATTCATTAATAACTAATCAATATGAAAAAATCAATTGAATGTTTAAATAATCACATTCGACATCAAGTGAAGTAAGGATTTCAATTGAATACCAAAGGACAAACGATTGGTGGTAAATTCAAATGTTCAATTCCAAATTGAAAATAAAAGTATGTAAGTAATTTGATAGCTTTCTTACAAGCACAAGTTCAATTAGGCAACTCATGAGCAACCATGAATGTTGCCTTTAAAAGATCATTTGGAGCTTGCATTTAAAGTTGAATTTGAAGCACTTGTGATACATCTATTGCTCATCGTCAAAATTAATAAAATTCAAATGAAATCTACAAAATGACTTATAAAGTGGCTAACTACTTCATCAGTGAGCATATATAAAGTCTTTCAATAGTCACTCAAGTTACACTACATGAGACATTGAGTAAATCAAAAAAATTAATCCATACAATTTGAATCAGATTTGTGATAAACTTGATGTTCACTTATATAAGATTAACTCTTCTGGGCCAGAATAAAAGTTGAAAGTAATGAATTAATAAAGATTTGAAAGTTCTTTAACTATAACAAGCCAAATTAAATTTGAGAATTGAAAATTTCAATAAGCAAGCTAAATATGAGCAATATTTTAAATTACAACCTAAATTAAACCGCCACTAAATTTGCAACACATCATATAAGCGAACAGAAGACGTTAATTAAGGCTTCGATTGAACTCTTGCACATATTATAAAGTATGCTTAAAACACAAATTCAATACCTAAAAATTATGCAAGCATTCTTAAAAAAATACCCGATAGGCCGACCTAATTTATACTTAAACTTAGTGTCAGGATCTCATGGATTATGGTTTGGTCTTAAGACCGGGTTTGGGTTAACAAAACCTAAAAATCTAATTATTATATGAATTTCAACTTATTAAAATATTTGATAAGCTAATTATGTCATATGACAGTAGATCTGATTCTCTGATAGGAGCTAAATAGAGTTGACAAGATCTAAAATTCTTAAATATATTTAAATTAATCAATTAAATACCCCGATGATGGCTGCGTTGAATGGAGATTTCAACTGGAGGGAATACTTGCTATCAAAATGCTCTTGCAAGTTCAAATCAAATTATTCTAAATTAATTATTAATATAAATGTAAAATTAGACAAATCAATAAACTCTAAATAGTTAAATAAAATTCAATCTTTAAAAACTTAAAAGGAAAAATCTAACCCAATCCACTTTCCATAATTTGTTGAAGGTGACAAATTAAGAAAACTCTAGCTCACAAAGGAGCCAATGTTAAATCAAGTGTTCTACTATGTTCACTCTTAATCAATCTCATACTAGTAAGGACGTGACCCATACCCTTTGACTGCGTGGCTTGCCAGTAGGCTGCACATATGATGTAGTTACGACTAGAGTCCTTTGATCGGGTGGTTATCGCTAAATGGAACTATTATATTACGATCACAATCATAGCCCGTATGCTCCCCAATGAATCTACCCTTTGAGTTGTGAATCATATTGTACACCTGATAGGAAAAAAAATCTCTATATTAGCTAAGGTAGACTTAAGCCTGTCTCCTTAGACAAATACCACCATAGGTCTACAAGGATTACTTGGACGATGTAACCCATTTGTTGTTAACAGGGATCCTTCGATCAGGTTGGGTCGACTACCTCCTTTAACTAAGTAGACTATGGACCACGATTTCCCAGATGACGGAACCATGAGATTTAGATCGGGCACGTCATCATTCCCCCAACCATCTGCTTTAAGTTAAAATGATGAATTTTATAATCTCAAATTTTAAACTTCATATGCTACTACTATACGCTACGCATTTAGTGATTTAACGACTAGCCATAATCAAAAGTTCTCTCTTAGAATTAGGAGAGGTAATTAGCTATAGGTGCTTGCATCTATAGGAAATCTGGAACTAAATCTAAAGTCCTCACAAAAATGAGGGCAAAATCTATAGATAGTGTCTTATATATTATTCCATCTACCTTTTAAAAATTACACTGACACTTAAATCATACTCTCTTCAATTGTTGAGAAGTCGGTGGTAAATTTTCATAGCCCACAGATTTTTGGCAACTCTGCTGGGGATGATTTTTCTTTCCATCTTTGGATAGTTGAATCTAAGCTATAATACCAGGGAAATATAATAAAATTAAAATTTAAAATTACTTGGAGAACTATTACTTTAATTCTCCAGAATAACACAAGTTTGTCAATCGAACCTTTCACACTAGGAAGGCATGATGTTGGAGCTCCCTCTTCTAGAGAAAAATTAAGTAGAAAATAGAGAAAGAAGAAATGCTGAGTTGCGAGCTCAGCAGCTCTCACATGAGCCATCTGTTACACAACCATCCTTACAACTAGAAGCGAGTATTTCTACCCATAATAAATTTGAAATTTTAAAATGAGTGAAAAGGAATAGCTCTACTGGTGATGTTAAATAGTCTTTTTGGGCTCAACAACAGTCAGCTCAAACCATTCAAAAGAAATAACCTGAAACTCTATCTGCTTGAGTACATAGTGTCCTGAAAGTTGTCAAAGAAAAATGCCTTATGAGAAAGAGGTATCAAAGACTAATTATTAGAAAAGCAAAAAAAAATGCTTCATTATGAAAGCTACCATCAATGGTGGTAAGAACTCTTGATCATTCTAAGCAAGCCCTGCACGATGAACATTGGGCGTGACACTTAAACCGCATGTTTGGGAATACTCTACCGAAAGGTCTCGATAGAAAGAAAAATAAATATAGAGGCAGAAGCCTCGAGAAGAAGTAGCAATGCAGAAGCTTTTTCATCAGGAAATAAGCTAACCCAGAGACAATAGAGAAAGAGAAATGCTGAACTACGTGCTTAATAGCCATTATTCAAATAAAAAATTGTACAACTAATTGTGAAACTAGAAGCGAGTCTTCTGACCCATAATAAGTTTGATAGCCTAAGATGGGTAAAGCGGAATAACTCTACCGGTCAAATCAAATAGTCCTTCTAGACCCGACAACGTTAAGTTCCAACTTCTCTAGTAAGAGAGAACACGTAACTGCATATGCAAGAGTGCATCAGGTCCTCAAAATTACTAAGGAGAAAGGAATGATGAAAATAAAATATCAAAGCCTTGTCATTAGGGAGGCTAGAGTTGCTCCTCCAAGGAAACCTTCTCCTGTAGCCCTGATAATATGTCTAATAATTCAAGTCCTGCATGGTGAGCATCGAGGTGTGACACTAGTCTAAGAATCTGTCATTGAAAGATCTAGGCAAAAAGATAAACAAATTTGGATGTCAGAGCCTCAAAGTGAAACTGCCTTAAAGAAAGATGATGATGTGACATCTAGACCGTACATTCATAAAATCCACTCTTTATACGCTAGTATTTGGAGCTGAAGTAGTCTTTTCACTTGAAGTTGAACTACCTTCACTCTGAATAACCATTCAACATGATCATACCAAAGATGAGAATGCTCGTCTACGGATGGAAGAGTTTGACAAAGTTAGGCTCTAAGTTTAATGAAATTTAGAAGTCTCGAGCAAGGATGTCTAAAGCATTCGATCATACATTGTAACCCCAAACATTCCAAAAAAGGAGAATTGGTCTTGGTGCTGAGAAGACCAATTCTTCCTAATCAAAAATTCGGTGGTAAATTTGAGCCTAAATGGGAGGGTCCTTTTATCATCGAAAAGGTGTATCAAGGAGGGGCATACTAACTCATTGACCTGAATGTCGAAAGACCAATGCCACTAATTAATGGTCGATACCTAAAAAAGTATTATTCATGATAAATACATTCTCGAGGTACAATAAAAATCCCCCTACAAGACATGGGGCATTTTTTTACTATATGTATTTAGGTTGATATTGTGCTTCATGTTGAGATCCCTAAATAAATATACTTACTCATGTTAAAAAAAAATTTCATGAAAATTCCCCTATTACGCATGGTGCATTTTTTTTTTAGTTTTTATAATCAAACTTGTTCAATCCTTCTCTGTGAAGCAAGGAGCCTTCTTGTATATATATTCAAGTTGACATCGAGCTTTATGATGAGACCCTTGAATATATCCATAATTATTATTGTTAAAGTTGCAGGTTCTTGAAAGAACAAAAAAAATCTATTTCTGCGCATGAAAAGACAACCCTAAATATCAAAAGTTTATCTCCAAGATTCATCAAATGTCGGAGATCAAGTCAGAAGAACTTTCAATTTTGGAAGCTTCAATCAATTAATTTGGAAAAATATCAATATCTACATCCCGAAGTCTAGGACACAAATTAGTTCTATAGGTTAAACTCAACAATCCCACAAATGGCTAAGTTGCTAATGCTCTCCTCACTCAACAAACTGTAAGAAAAGGCCGTAGTGAAAGAGCTCCCGTTCATTAGTCCGAAGACCAAATCACCAACCCATCACAGCTTAAGTCGAAGACTCGAGTAAATTCTAAAGGTCGAACTCAATAAGCCTATAAATGGCTGTTATTGACGGTCTCCTCACTCAATAAGCCATAAGAAAAGGTTGTAGTGAAAGAGCCCATGCTCATCAGTCCAATGATGATAGCTATTCAATCTCAAAGCAGATTCAACTTAGTGATTACAAGCAATCAAAATCCAAGAGATCTTTCTACTTGATCGATAGACCAAAATAATATGAGAAAACTCTCAATTTAGAGCTACCTCAAGTCAATCTTTATATATTGCTTACAGAGTGATATTTCAGTTTATTCTCAAATGATATGATCAAGCACAAAGCACATATTAAAGCCAATCTTCTCATCAAGTCTGTCAAAGAAGAAAGCACAGGACCAAGGGAACAATTCCATAGTTCATACAAAGCTGATGGACGAATGTTGACCTCACTTTTAGAGAGAGCTCTCAACTTCCTCATCATAGGTATAGGACTCTTATAGACACTAAGAGTTCCTTAGTCTTAAGACACTTCTAGTGATTAGGTGAACACTTAACCTAACCTTAGAGACTTAGAAGAGTTAGCCATAGGAATAGGTTGTGCCTTAAGGATTTAGGAAAGACTTGCCTACCCTATCGCCCAAACCCAATCCTTGCTTCATTCTTTCAAACCAAACCTCAAATTCAAATTCAGATTCCAACATTAAATCCAATTGAAATCCATCACTAAATTCAAACTCTAAATCCCCTCCTAAACCCTTTGATTTTATCTTATGGACTTAGCCTTAACTAAATCCAAATCAACCCCAATCCAATTGATTTTCTCAATTATCAAATCCAATCTCAAATCAAATTCCAAATCATAAATCAATTCTGAATTCTAAATGATTGAAACCCATGATTAAGTCCAAATTCTAAAATCTTTCCCTAAGCTATATGAACTACCTTCATATGCTTAGTCAAAAACTCTGTCAAACCAGCTCAAACTTGGTTGATTTCTTTATAAATCAATCATTTCTTCATTTATATTCATAAATATAAATGAAATCTAAATTCAAACCATTCAAACCAAATCAAAACAAATCAAAACCCAAGTTAGCCCTTTTAACCTACATCCCTAAGCTTAATCAAATTTACTTCCAATCACTCCAAACTCAAGTGATTTTCTAATGACCCATTTATATCTTTATTTATATTCACAAATATAAATGAAATATAAATTCAAATAACCAAAACCAAACTCAAATCAAATCAAATTTCCAATTGTAGTCCTTTTAGCCAAACTTTTGAACTTGGCTAAATGAAACCCAAATCAACTCAAAACTCATGGATTTCTTCATGATTCAATCAATCCTTCAATCATTGATCCAAATGTAAACATAAACCACAATTATCAAACTAAATCTAAATCAACCCAAATTAAGTCTAAGTTAATTCTTTTGACTTGAAATTATCATATGAACCAAAACTCATTTGGATCCAAACAAATTATAATTGGATTTATATTTCAATTCTAAGCTCATATATGATTTCAACTAAACTTGAATCAAACCTTGATCAAGCCAATTGACTCATTTAGGCTCACTTGACCTAAAGTGACCTAAAAGATTTTTTTGAGCCAAGTTCTAATCCAACCCAAATTAGATTGAACTAAGCCCATCTAAATCTTAATCATGATCAACAATCATCATGGGGTGATCAACCACCTTGAAATGGGTCAAATCAAGTCAAACCTATCCTTTGACCAAGTCAACATTTAGTCTAAATGAAATCCAAACTAGCCAAATTTTATCATATGCCAAATTGATTGAAACCATTAACTCAAACTCATTCATAATCAATGATTGAACATGACCAAGTCATCAATTGAGCCAAACGAAACCAAATTGGCCACTTGACCTAAGTTGATCCAAATTGGCCTAAAAAGCTAAAATGGGTCAAATCATGATTTAATCCAAATTGTTGCAACCAATGGCTCAAGTTCATTCCAAATCACTTGTTAAACCTGACCAAAGTCATGATTGAGCCCAAGTTGACCAATTGGTCAACTTGACCCAACCTAGCCCAAATTGACCTAAAATGTAAAATTGACAAAATTAAAATTAATTCCAAATTAAACCAAACTAAAGACTATAATCATTTTCAATCAACCAACTGAACTTGACTCAACACCTAACCCAACCTAATTTAGTCAAATTGGTCAAATTGGTCAACTTGACCAATTTGACCCTTTGAATCCAAATGAGTCAAATGCAAACCTATGCCAAACCAATCTAAATTAATTGAACCAAAATATCCCAAATCATCATATGAACCTAACCCAAGCTTTGGTTTGACCCAATTTGACCAATTGGTCAACCCAACCCAACCTAGCCCAAATGGAACCCATTTGACCAAATGAAGTCAAATCCCTCCAAACCAACTTATGGGACCCTAGAACTTAGTCAAACCTGACCCAAACATGTCTTAATTAATTTTCAAATCAGCCCAAAAGTCAAGTGGGCCCCACCAAGGGGATTAGCCATCAAACCATGGGATTTAAACCTTAAAACTAATGGATCCAAGCCAAGTCAACTCTGTCATCCCCATGTTAGCCCCTTTTCACTCAAAAGAACCTTCCCATGACTCACCTAGCCCACCTAACCCACCTTAGGTTGGTCAATGACCTTTAGAAGGTGATATTACTCACCTTCAATCCAAACCAAGCACCCATTGTATCCAAACTCTTACAACCTTGGCATAATGGATCCATGACAACTTCCCATCACTTATCCCATCCTTAGCGTGCGGCCTGACCCTAATGGAGACAACTTCGGTGGCCAGATGATGGCGAGCTAGTGCATAATGTGCATACGCTATCGTTCATCCATGTTGGGCAATTGAGGGGTATACCCCTCAATTCGAGCGACAAAAATAGAATCAAATTGTGTGAGTCCTTAAGCCCATTCCAAAACCCCTCAGAGCATTTCCAAAGATCCCCAAGCCCTCCTCGATCGATAGTCCTCTCATCCAAGCAAGGCCAAAATAGGACACCACCCATCCGAGTAATACTCCCTCTCCACTAAAGCAAATCCAAATTCCTCTTATCCACACCATCACCACACTTCGTCAAGCACAACCGAACTAATTCCCAAGCTCCCAATTAGCCAGAGGGGTGAGTTCGATCAGAGTTGAAGCCTTCGGGTGCATGGATTGGTCAATTGAGTCTCTCACACCAAATCAAGCTTAAAGCCCTTCAACAGGGCCTCGCCTCAATTAGGCGA
This sequence comes from Cymbidium sinense, assembly GCA_021442155.1. NCBI lineage: Eukaryota > Viridiplantae > Streptophyta > Magnoliopsida > Asparagales > Orchidaceae > Cymbidium > Cymbidium sinense. The sequence goes on from CM038215.1 coordinate 159,583,999, forward strand.
AGCTACCTCCGACGTTGCATCGCCAGACATTATCTCTAGTGAGGTAATTCCTCAAAATCGTAGCTATAGGGAAATGGTGCTTGGTCCTTGTTGACCTCATTTTTGGAATGAGCTCTCAACCCCTCCATCTTAGAAATAGGACTTCTCTTAGACTTTGAGAGTTCCTTAGTCTTAAGACACATCCAGTGATTAGGTGGCCACTTAACCTAACCCTAGGGACTTGGAAGAGTTAGAGATAGGAATAGGTCATGCCTTAGGGGTGTTAGGAAAACTTGCTTACCCTATAACTTGGACTAAATTCCTCGCTTCCTTCTTCTAAGTCAAAACTCCAAACTCAAATTAATTCCAACTTGATTGATTGACTCCAAACTCAAATCAACTCCAATTCTAACTCAAACCTTGAACCAATTCAATGGATTTTTCTCAAATCATTCAAATCAACTCCAAATTAAGTGATTTTTCTCAAATCATTCAAATCAATTCCAAATCAACCTCAAAATTCAAATCAATTTCCAACTTAAATGATTTTTCTCAAATCATTCAAATCAACTCCAACTTAAGTGTTTTTTTTTCAAATCATTCAAATCAATTCAAAATTAAATATTGAATCAATTCCAACCCAATTGATTTTCGTAAACTATCAAAGCAATCCCAAAAAATCCAAATCATGAATCAATTCCAAATGATTGAATTCCATGATCAATTCTAAATCAAAATCTTTTCTAAGCCCATTTGATTTCAGCTTATGGACTTAGATCAAATCAAATCTAAATCAATTTAAATTCAAGAAATTTTCTCATAAACCACTTATATTCTCATTTATATTCACATATATAAATAAAATATAAATTCAAATCAATCAAACTGAATCCAAAACTAAAATTTAAATTCCAAAAATATTTTCTGAGCCCTTTGATTATATCTTATGGACTTAGCTCAAATCAAATCCAAATCAATTCAAATTCAAGAAATTTTTTCATAAACCATTTATATTCTCATTTATATTTACAAATATAAATGAAATATAAATTCAAAACTAAATTCAAAACTCAAACTCAAATTCAAAAACCTTTCAAGTCAATTCTTGAACTTAGCCAAATCAAACTCAAATCTTGATTTTAATTTGATCCTTATCATGAATCCAAATATAACCACAAATTTAAATCATTAAATCAAAACCAAGCTAACCCAAGTCAAACCCATGTTTATCCTTTGAACTTGAAATTATCAAATGAATCAAAGCCCATTTTACTTCAAATATCTTGCAAATGGATTTATATTTCAATCATAAATCCATATGTAAGTTCAACCAAACTTAAATAAAGCCTTGATCAAGCCAACTAAACCCAATTGGATCACTTGACCCAAAGTGGCCAATTTGACCTACATGAACCAAAATCCAATTCAATCCAAATCAAAGTGAATTAAGCCAATCCAAACTTCATGTCATATTTGTTGATCATCAAAGTTTAATCAATTATCATGAATTTGGTCTAACCAAGTCAACCTATCCCATTGACCAAGTCAACCCTTTAACCCATATGAACCCAAACTAGCCAAATTGCAACCTAAACCAAATTGATTGCAACCAATGGCTCAAATTCACTCCAAATTCATTATTGAACTTGACCAAAGTCTCAATTAAATCAAATTTGACCAATTGGCCAACTAGACCCAACCTAGCCCAATTGACCATGAACCCAACCTGACCTAACAGATCAAATCAAGCCAAAATCAAATCAAACCAAAACTGATCAAAACCAAAGCTTGCAACATATTCCAAATGATCAACTAAACCCAAACCAAGCCATAATTCAAGCCAATTTGATCAATTAGATCAAATTGGTCAACTTAGCCTAAAATTGACCTAAAGGATCAAATTGGCCAAAATCTAAATTAAATCCAATTTAAACCAAATTAATTGAAACTAATTGAACCAATGCAATCAAAATGATTATTTGAACTTGACCTAACTCTTGGTTTGACCCAATTTGACAAATTAGTCAACCTAACCTATTTTGACCCGATTTGACCCAAATGGGTCAAATTTACCCAAATTAAACCAAATGAACTTCAAATGACATAAAATTTGGTCCAACTTCCTTTTGACCCATTTTAAATCTGCTCAAATTAAATTCAATACCAAATGACCACTTTGCTCTTGGGTCAAGGTCATCCCATGAGAAAAGACACTTGCCCAAGTGGTCATTTCTCTTCCTTGGCCACTTGGTACTCATCCATTGGTCCACATAAGCTCTAAGGACACTGATTTTCTAACCCAAGGAGTGGTTGTGGTAGCCATGACTCATGTGGATGTGAAATCACCTCACCTCTCCCATTAGAACACTTGGCATGAAGGACTCTTACCTCCCCTTGGCTAGGACACTCATTTGTCCTTCATGGCAACTACTTTCCATGACTTAGCCAACCAAAGTAAGCCACCTAGGATGATTCTCTTTCATTCCCAACCACCCCAAGACAAATGACATGAGTTTGGAGCCAAAAATTTGAAGTAAAGAGAGATTTTCGTTCACTTTTCATTCCAAGGTATTAGAGGCTAAAGAAATCACCCATTCCTCTCATTCTCCTCTTCCTAGAGATCCCAAACCCATTGGAAATCACTCCTACTTTATTTTGGAGAGAAATACTCCAAAACTAAGTATATTTTGATGAGGAAATGACGATCATCAGTGAAAACTTCATTTCGATGTGAAGGCAAAGATCTAAGCTCATTCCAAGGCCTCTTCTCTTATTTAACAGTGTGCTCAGGTCATCATTGTCGTTGAAAATCATCCATGGTGAGGTAATTTTCCAAAACCATAGCTGACCTTAAGATCCTTCATTTGTGACAATTTTTCATGCGATTTTTAGGAATTTATCCTATATAATCCATATTTTTTACTTTAAATCATTCCAATTAGAAAATAGAATTTTTCTAGTGTGAATCGACATAAAAATGAGTCCATTTGGATAAGTTTTCACTTAGAATTTCTCAAAATTTCCAAAATACCCCTATTTTTATTATTCACGACCGCCGGATAGCATCAGTTGTTTGATCCCGCGGTTCCCGGGATCGGACGGCTTGGATCGCATGTGGATCACGTGATTCAGGTCTTCAGATCACTTGATGCGATCTGGACTGTCCGATCCAGCAGTTCGCGTGATCAGACGGCTCAAAGAGCATGCCAATATCCTGGCCTCTTGATCGCCCGTCGATGCGGCTTTGATGTGATTAGATGATTGAGAAAATGTGCGCTCTCGTTATCTTTGGTGCATTTTCTGCTCGTCTGCGGTGACGGCAGCTGCGCATGCACGCATAGCGTGCATGCCATCGCAGACACATCAAATCATGTGGGCACATGGCATCGTCCTCGACTCGTGGTGTCGACACTATGTTAAGTAGGAAAATCAGATTTTTCTATTTTAAAAGTTATTTAAATCACTTGAAACATTAAAAATTCATAAAAAAAAAAATACATTACCAAAAATTGCAAATAAAGGCTCATTGGATTCTTCTTTCAGAGAGGAATCCAACAAACCTAAAATCCCAAAATTTTACTAAATATTTTGAGCTTAATTTGAGTTTTAGTAAAATTAAATTTTATTAATTAAACCAAAAATACATATCATATTAAGTTGAAATTTTTAGAGATTAAAACTAAAGTTAAAATATATATACTATAAAAAGTTCAAGTCAAAAGGACCTTTGGATTAGAAGATATTGAATTTTGAGTGTCAAATGATTTATTTTGATAAAATAAATTAATAAACTTCATAAAAATCACTTAAATCAACCGAAACTTCCTAAATTCATAACTAATTGTAGAAAAATCTAAACAATTCAAACATAACTTCATTTTAAAGATAATTTAGAGGAAAATTCAATAAAATTGTTTTAATTGAATTTGAATAGTAGGTTTTCCTTAATTAGGGCTTATTTGAAAACTTAATAACCCTAATTACCCCTAATGACTTCATTAATTAAATCCAAACTTCTCAAGCATGTTTAGTGGGATGGCCTCTGCCTCCCATAATTTTCTTGAAATTTATTAATGAGTTAATTAGGGAAATTAATAAATGAACCACTAATCACTCTCTTTATGTAATTAAGCTAAATTAAACATGTGAACAATGGTTTAATTCCTTGATTAAGTTAATTAAACTTTGTTTAAGTGATTAGGAGGTTTATGGAATGATTTTGGAATATTTTCCTTAAGTTATTCCCTAAACATCCTTTGTTCCTTAATCTAAATTTAATTAAGGGCTAATCTTCTAATGACCTGCTTAATTAACTTGATAAAATTTTCAAAACATTCTAGAAACATAATCACCTAAACTAATCTTTTTTGGGTAGATGCTTAGGTGTTGAATAACCTAAGTAACTTAAGAAAATCATACCTAACCCATATGTGTGGGAAGTGTTATGAAAGTACTTAAATTAAATCCTTTAGCTTAATTAATCATTAACTGTGAGCCAATTGCATTAGATATCTTTCTTTCCTAGGATGCATTGTTGATTTAAATTTCTTGTGATTTTATGTCATACATTGGCTCATAATTATTTGATTAAATATGTTAAAGTGGTATAGGTAAGGGATAATTAATGAAATTAATCTACACCTTAACCTAACCAATGCATAAAATTAATCTAATCACCTAAAAATTAAACTAAAATAATATACACATGTGGGAATGGGTAAGGACCAACAAACATTCTCATACTTTTCTAATTCAAATCAAACTCAAAACAAAATGAAAGTCTCTTTAAACAACTTTTGATTCTCTTTAAATGATTTTACTTCATAAGATTGTCTTTAAGAATTAATTAGATTGAATGAAATTATATGCTTACATCACTTTATTTCTTTCCTAGCATGCTAAATGTGTATGTCATATAAAAATCATGCATTCATGTCTTTCAAAAATAAAATTAAAGTGAAAAGTTTCTTTTATGTCAAATTGCATGTTTTTGGCTAAAGTAAGATATGAATAGTTATTATCACTATAAATCCAAAACTATTTTCACAACTTATAAAACAAACATTATAAATGAAAAGTATACTATTTATAAGTACTTATGAGCTTGCATGTGAATTGTATAAAATTGTTATGTGACTTTTTCTTCTCTTTCTTAACATAGGTTTGTGTAAGATTTGCAAAGTGTATAGTCCATTTGAAAAGGACATGACACTTGTTTGAAATCTATTCTTATACACTCCTGTGTCATGACTCAAGAAGGAATTCTACATTACACATATAAATTAAACAACCAAAATCAAACGAACAAACATAAACTTTTTGTATGATTCTCTTTCCATGAATTTCTTTTTGTATATGCAAATGTATTTAAGAAAAGTGATATATTAGTCTGGACAACCCCGGGGTTGTGAGGCTTTAAGTAGCCCTAAGTAGTTCTTGTACCTTACACCCCTGGTACTAATAATGGTGTTGTACTCACTTATGTCTTCTATACTTGTAAATGTGCATATGAAAAATGGATAAAAGAATCACTCTCTTCTACTTAACAAAATCATGCATATATGAAACATTCCAAATTTTCTTAAGCAACCTCTCTTAGCATTTTCTCTCCATGCATTTCTTTTTATACATGCACATGTATCTAAGAAAAGTGGTATATTAGTCTGGATAATCCCAAGGTTGCGAGGCTTTAAGTAGCCCTAAGCAGATCTTGTACCTTACACCCCTAGTGCTAACAATGGCATCGTACTCACTTATGTCTTTCATACTTATAAATGTGTTTATAAAAAATGGATAAAAGAATCACTCTCTTCTACTTAACAAAATCATGCATACATGAAACATTCCAAATTTTCTTAAGCAAGCTCTCTTAGCATTCATTATTAAGGTGAACTAAATACTTGCATCATATGTATAGATATGCTTAGGATTCATTCATGTGCGTGATACACATGTGGGAAAAAAATAAAATGTTGAGTATTTTGTGGTAGTAATTAACTTTACTTAATCTTAAAATACTTTTTTTTGAATAGGTTTGTTTAGAGAAAAATATAATCTTAGGATTAATTAAAATACATAATAAAATATTCACTAAACAAAAATCATTAATGAATCTACCTTAGAAATCACTTAAGGTAGGGAGGAAAGAGAAGTTTCTTTTTTTTTCTCTCTTTACAACCTTTAGTAATTAAGTAGGTTCATTCAAACTAAATCAAATCATCAAATAAAATTAACCTATATCAACTAAACAACTTAAATGAGACCACCCTTCTAAGTTGAACCTTTTCACACTTAGAAAATCCTAACCTTAAAGCATAGCTAAGCACACCACACAAACTTTTAAAATACACACATTAACCTAAGTCACCACTTCTAGTCCTATGTTAGGGCAGTGCATGATTTGATGTTTGCTTTTATTTTGTGATATGATATTTTAGTATGGATGTTAGGGTGCATATACATAGAATGAATGGTAGGACGATTTAGTCTAATCATTATCTTCTGCAAGGGATTGTGCTTAAGGGGAGCTTTAATAAAAATGTAACTACTTTTGCTATGCATGTTGCCGATACCCTTAAGCATAATCTAAAATAGGTCAGGTGGACTTGGTTACCCATGTGTGAGGTGCTAAGTCCAATTTATTTATATACATTTTTGGGAATGTGTGGTTTGTTTAATTAATATTTGTTTTATAGGTTTTAGTTAGATTTACTTTTTTTCCCTTTTCATGTACTTTTGCAATTAGGATTTTGTAATGATTGTTATGGAGATTAGGATGAGCATTGGTTATAAGATCACATCTTATGTACCATATGAAGCCTTTGGAGTATCCATTCCAACCATTCAAAAGAAGGAACCAAAAGAAGACAGAAGAAAGAAGAAAGGAGAAAAGAAGAATGAAGAAATGAAGAATGAAGACCCATATAACATGAATTCCTTGCTTAATTGTAATCAATTCATTTGTAATCCAGGTTGTTTAAAGGTAGAGCTTAGCTACCCAATTTATTTTCGGGTTTGTACGGTGGTGCACGACCACACTTGGCATTTTATTCTTTTGCGTTAGCTTTATAAAATATTTGATATTTTGTTTAGCTTATGCATTAGAAATGACATATTTTCCTAGTTTCATCCTTGCTTTGATGTATGGTCTGGATGATGATTAGGCTCTTAAGGAAAAATAAATCTTCTACCAAATTAAACAACTCAAAATTTAAAATAAATAACTCATAACCTCACCTAATGCTTAGGCTATAAATCAAGATAAAAGAATTAACAACCCATTAGTTGGATGTTGTCTTTTCTTTCCTAACATCATGCATAAAAAATATATTGATTCACTCTTGATTTGGAGGACTTCTACCCATGCTAGAGAACTTGGCTTGACCTTTGAGAGCCATGGTGGAAACACACCTCCCATATTGCTGATTTTGGCTCATAATCTAATTTCTCATGCATTAGGCATAAAAAATCCTGAAGCCCGTGTCAAATGAATTGTCCAAAAATGAAAATAAAATATATAAAAAATTTGCATTAGATTTAAGTCATTAATCATGCCCTACATGATCTAGTCTCTTAAGGAGTGTGTTTAAGGACTTAGTCTCTTTCTAAATAAACAACAACCTTGCTATCTTGCATAAAATATAAGACTTGCCTACATGTATTTAAAATCGTAGGAAGAGTTAGTGCCACCCCTTGTAAGTCTACAAGTGGTTATCTCTCTTGTGGAGATAAACCATATGCCCATTTTCACCTTAGATTTAGGTCGTGCCTTGGCCCTCACCAAAGCTCCATAGATTTAGGTTTTGAGGTTGCTATTTTCCTTTAGGGCATGAGCATAAATCCTCACCTCTTAGGCATTTCCATGACCTTGCATCATGGAATTATAAGCCCTAAATTTCTAATAAAATCCAACTCAAACAAATAAATCCTTTTCAAATTTCAAAAATGTAATGCCTAACCATATGATAGTTTGAGATGCTCGCTAGGTTTCCTAGTGTCGTGTGCATCTCCTACTTATCTTTCTTTGGCTTCGATAATAACTCTCTCCTTTTGATAAATCCCATTTGATCTTCCAAAATAAACCAATTTATTGATAATCTAACCTTCAAAATCTTTGGAGACAATGATTATTTACCTTAATCGATAGTATTCTTAAGGAATCTCATTCCTTAAGATGTAATTAACTATGAGGGCTTGCCTCCATAGGGATCTTAACGAACCCATTTAAAATAAAACTTACTTTACTTTTCCATTTAAAGTAGGAGAATAATCTTTGGTACATACGAAGACACATAGTCCTTCGGAGTCCTTATTCAGGTGATTAGGTCCATTGTATGGTGGTGACTTACCTTCGGTGATAAGAACACCTCTCCTCAATGTCATACCCATGTAAGAATATATAGATCTACTTGGTGTCCCAACTAAAGGCATATATTTATATTTTCATTTATCCTCTTCAAAAGGATAGATGAAGGCAGAAATATTTCACCATAGATTTTTTGGCGACTCTGCTAGGGAAAGTTCCTCTCTCCATCTATGGTAAATGATCATCATCTTCAATTATCAATAGTGAGTTTGTATTTTATATGATTTCGAGACTATCCTTCTTTTCCATTGGCACTTAGTTTATTTCATCCTTAAGATAAGCTAGCCAACATCTTTAGGTTTTAGGACCTCATTCCATATAGGTCTTAAAACCCTTATTGGGTTCCCCAATAGGTGAAAAAAAAATTTAATAAAAAGAAATAACTAAAGTCTTCCTCCTTACTATTTCTATGGTAAGGAAAGGTTCATTCCAAAAATAAAGAAAGAATAAATCATTTTATGAAAAACATCATCTTTCTAAAAGTACATTTTCAAAATGCACATAATAAAATATTATCATAAAATTTTGCAAACCAATCTCATCTAACAATCTTCATGATTATTATATGTAAGATCTTTTAAAAAAATAAAATAAAATAAAATCCAAAATAATTCTTTTCAAAAAGCGCAACTGAACTTCCTTATTCAATTTATTAAATGAGGACTTCACTTTCCAGAAATCAAAATCAACAATCATATTTTCTAAAAGCACAAATGAACACTTTCATTCAATATACTCAAGTTTATTGAATGAAAGTTTTCATTTTTCATTCAAAAATCAATAATCATATTTTCCAAAAGCACAAATGAATATCTCCATTCAATATACTCAATTTACTGAATGAAGATTTCATTTCAAAATAGAAACAACAACCATCTTTTGAAAAATAAAATTAACAAACACCTTTTCAAAAATCAAAATTAACAATCATCTTTCCAAAACTAAAACAACATTTGGATTCTTCATTTAGCATACCCAAATTTGCTAAGTGAAGATCCTCTTTTCAAAATAAAATCAATAAACATCTCTTCAAAACATAAAGCAGCATTTGGATCTTTCATTTAGCATACCCAAATTTGCTAAGTGAAAATCTTTCTTTTCAAAAATGAAACACCATTTGGATCTTTCATTTAGCATACCCAAATTTGTTAAGTGAAAATCCTCTTTTTGAAAATCAAAATACATTTGGATTTCCTTACCATACCTAAATTTGCTAAGGATCCTCTTTTCAAACAAAAATAAAAAATAATGAAATACACTTGGATTTCTTTAGCATACATAAATTTGCTAAGGATTCCCTTTTCAAAAATCAACAAAAGTCAAAACAAACCACATTTGATTTTCCTTAGCATACCTAAATTTGATAAGGATCCTCTCTTCAAAATAATCAAAATGAAACACATTTGGATTTCCTTAGCAAACCTAAATTTGCTAAGATCCATCTTTTCAACAAAATCAAAACAAAAGCACACTTGGATCTCCTATTTAGCACACTTAAATTTGCTAAGTAGAAATCCTCTTTCAAAAAAAATCAAGAGAACAAAATCAATCACATTGGATCCCTTATTTATCATATCTAAATTTGCTAAGTAAAGATCATCTTTTTCAAAAAAAAAAAAAAACATTTGGATTTTTCATTTAGCATACCCAAATTTGCTAAGTGAAGATTCCATTCTCAAAATTCACATGATTCACAAAATAAGCAAACAACAAAAGAACAAAATTATTTTCAAACACATCACATAACATACCTAAATTTGCTAAGTGAGCAAAATCCAAAATTAAAAATCCACAAATCAATATAAAAATCAAATTGACCCTTTACTTTAACATACTCAATTTTGTTAAATGAAGGGTCCCCAAACATAAAAATTAAATTCAAATATGAACCTATGGAAGCATCAAAAGTCTCTCCAAAATGCTTGAACCCCATTCAACATACCCAAATTTGTTGAATGTGGGTTCTAAACTTAAGTAAAATTTGAGGTCTCTCCTCCATAAATTCAAAATCTCTCCAATATTTGGAACCCCATTTAGCATACCCAAATTTGTTAAATGAGGGTGTTGACCTCACTTTTGGAGTGAGCTCTCAACCCCATTCTCTTAGACTTAGAAATCTTCTCAACATTAAGATTTCCTTAGTCATAAGACACATCAAGTGATTAGGTGATCACTTAAACTAAGCATAGAGACTTAGAAGTATTAATCATAAGATTTGGTTATGCCTTGGGTTTAAGGAAATTACCTATCCTATAGCCTAAACCCAATCTAGATACACTTTCTCAAATTAAACCCATATTCAATTCTCAAACCAAATCTCAAATTCAAATTCAAATTCCAAATCTAATTTCAAATTTGACTCCAAATGATTGAAACCCAAAATCAAATTTAAATCCTAAGACCCTTCCTACGCCATATGAACCACATTCATAAGCTTAGCCAAAAATCCCTTTAGATCAAATCAAACTCAATTGATTTATTTATAAATTAATTATTCTTTCATTTATATTCATAAATATAAATGAAATACAAATACAAATGACCAAAACTATATCAAAAATCAAATCCAAACTCAATCTAAGCCCTTTAAGCCAATTCTTTGGACTTAACCAAATTCTATCCAAATCAAGTCAAAATCAATTCTCTCGAATCAATCATTCATTCGATCATTAATCCAAATATAAATAAAACCTAAAATCATCAAACCAAATTCAAGTCAACCCAAGTCAAGCCTAACTTAGCCCTTTTGACTTGAAAATTTCAAATGAGCCAAAATCTCTTAGACTCCAAATTGATTGCCGTTGAATTTATATTTCAATCTAGGGCTCATATATAAGTTCAACTAAATTTGAATCAAACCAAAAAATAAACCAATTGACCAGTTAGGTCCACTTGACCCAAAGTGACCTAAAGGACCCATTTGAGCCAACTTCCAATCCAATCCAAATTGGATTGACCAAAACCTTTCACCATGATTGTTGATCACCCTAGGATGATCAATTGTAATCAATTGGGTTAAACTAAGTCAACTTAATCATTTGGCCAAGTCAACCCTTAGCTTAAGTAAACCAAAAATAGCCAAAACTCATCCTATATTGAATTGATTGAAACTAATGATTTGAATCAACCCAAAGTCAATATTTAAATATGACTTGATCACCAATTGAGCTAAACCATGCCCAATTGGCCATTTGATCCAAGTTGACCTAAATTAGCCTAAAGTACCAAACTAGGTCAAACTATGATCTAACCCAAATTGATTGCAAATAATGGCTCAAGTTCATTCTAAATTGATTATTGAACTTCACCAAAGCCATAATTGAGTCTAATTTGACCAATTGGTCAACTTGACCCAACCTAGCTCAAATTAGCTGAAAGGGTCAATTTGGCCTAATTAAAACCAAAGACCACATTCATCTTCAACTAGTCAATTGAACATGAATCAACCCATAACCCAAGCCAATTTGGCCAATTTTAGTCAAATTGGTCAACTTGACCCAATATGACCCATGTGACCAAAATTGAGCCAAATCCCTTGAAACTAAGCCATGAACCATTGGGGATGATCAAAACCTAAACCCATTTGAAATCAGCCTAAAATTAACCGAACCCATTTAAATCCCTCATGGATTCTCCCCTACATAGGATTCCACCCAACCTTATTTAATTCTCACCCATCACATGCACTTAACTCCTCCCCAACATTTGCATTGAATAAAGCTGGTGATATGGCATCAAAGAGGGCTTTGGAGAAAAAAAGAAAGGCCTCAATCAATCCATCATCCATCATAACCATCCCAAGCAAGATAATAATATTTTGGAGCCAAAAAATACAAAAAAGAGTGGATTTTTTGCCATTATAAAAGGAGGGGGAAATGAGGCTTCACCCTCTTCCTCTTACCACTATTCAACTCTCAAGAGTTCCAAAGTAAAAAAAGGAACCCATCCCCTACCTCTTTGAGCCATTTTTGAGCTCAAAAACATAAATAGAAGCTTTTCCGGCAAGGTGACGGTGAACATTGGATAAGACGATGTTCTAGATGGAGGAAAAAGTTAAAAATCATTCCAAATCTTTCTCACATACCTAGGAGTTTGCTCGGATCTTCACTGCCACTGAAAATCATTCCTGGCGAGGTAAATTTTGCTAAACTTTAGCCGACCTTAGGATTTCTCATTTTTTGTAATTTTCTTATGATTTTAGGAATTTCTCTTAGATAAACCATGCATTTTCATTTTTTTGATCCCAATATAAAGTAGAATTTTTTCAGAGAAAATTGATGTAGAAATGAGCTCAATCGGACCTCATTTCACATATTTTTTGCATTTTTTTCGTCGCTTTCACCTCTTGGTGGCGGTATATCTATCCCAAGTTCGGGATCAGATCGCGTGGATCCTTGATCCCCAAATAATTCTATGATCTAGATGGATGATCCGATCCACAATCGGATGGTCCAGATCAAATCACATGGATTTTCTGATTTTAAAAGTAATTTAAATGACTTGAAACTTAAAAAATTTATAGAAAATAAAATACTTAACCAAAAATTACAAATAATGGCTCATTGGATTCATCTTTATGAGAGGAATCCAATAAATCTAAAATCTCCAAATTTGACAGAGTGTTTTGAAACCAAAAATATATGCTAGGTTAAGTTGAAATTTTTGAGAATTGAAAGTAAAGTTAAAACACACCTACCATTAAATATCAAGTGAAAAGGACTTCTAGATTGGGAGAAATTAAATTTTGAAATTTAGATTGTCCATTTTAATAAAATAAATCAAATAAAAATTCAGAAATTTACAAAAATCTTTAAAATGACTTAATTCACTTCAATTGACATATAAGACTCTTAAGGAAATAATGTGATTTTCTGATTCCTAATGAACCCCAAATAAATACTTAAGATTAAAGTTTAATCAATTAAAAACTTAATTAAAATATAATCTAAAAATAATTTAAATATCAAAATCAAAATCAGAAATGAAATAACACTTAAGCAATCATTAATCAAACCTCAAATCAAAAAAATATCATCCTCTTAAGAAACTAAATTAAATATGATTAAACTTATTTAAATCAATAAAACTCAATTAAATGATTAAATCTTAAATCAAACTTGAAATTCAACAAATCTAAGAAACTTTAACATAGGTCAAAATGGTATAACTAAACCTACACTAAGCATGGAGTCTTAATCATATGAAACTCCTTAATGAATATAAATAAACTAATTAATCATTAAATAAACTAAAAATCTATTGATTAATGGCAACATAATAATTTGACATTAATCAAATTAAACCAAATAAAGTTAAACTTAATTAACATATGATTAAATCACATTCATTTGGAATAAGATAATTAATTAGCCATTAATACATAAACCTAATAACTAAATCAAACATGAATGAAATCTAATGAATATAATAAATGAAGAAAATCAAACCTAACTATGATTATGAATAATCAAGTTTAATTGAAATAAAAATAAATAATTAAATTACTTAATTTAATCAAATGATATTAACAATAATCCTTTAACCAAATTTTATCCAAATCAAGTCAAAATTAATTCTCTCGAATCAATCATTCATTCGATCATTAATCCAGATATAAATAAAACCTACAATCATCAAACCAAATTCAAGTCAAGCCTAACTTAGCTCTTTTGACTTGAAAATTTCAAATGATCCAAAATCCCTTAGACTCCAAATTGATTGCCGTTGAATTTATATTTCAATCTAGGGCTCATATATAAGTTCAACTAAATTTGAATCAAACCAAAACCAAACCAATTGACCCACTTAGATCCACTTGACCCAAAGTGACCTAAAGGACCCATTTGAGCCAACGATTCAACTTAAATTGGATTGAACCAAGCTCACCAAAACCTTCCACCATGATTGTTGATCACCCTAGGATGATCAATTGCAATCAATTGGGTCAAACTAAGTCAACTTAATCATTTGGCCAAGTCAATCTTATCCCAAGTAAACCAAAACTAGCCAAAACTCATCCTATATCAAATTGATTAAAACCAATGATTTGAATCAACCCAAAGTCAATATGTAAATATGACTTAACCACCAATTGAGCCAAACCATGCCCAATTGGCCATTTGATCCAAGTTGACCTAAATTGGCCTAAAGGATCAAACTGGGTCAAACCATGATCTAACCTAAATTGATTGCAAATAATGGCTCAAGTTCATTCCAAATTGATTATTGAACTTGAACAAAGCCATAGTTGAGTCAAATTTGACCAATTGGTCAACTTGACCCAACCTAACCAAAATTAGTGAATGGGTCAATTTTTCCTAATTAAAACCAAAGACCACATTCATCTTCAACTAGCCAATTGAACATGAATCAACCCGTAACACAAGCCAATTTGGACCAATTTTAGTCAAATTGGTCAACTTGACCTAATATGGCCCATACATCCAAAATTGAGCCAAATCCCTTGAAACCAAGCCATGACCCATTGGGGGCTAATCAAACCCAACCCAAACTCATTTGGAATCAGCCCAAAATCAACACAACCCACTTAAATCTCTCATGGATCCATCCTACATTGGATTCCACCCAACCTCATTTAATTCTCCCCTATCACACACTTAACTCCTCCCTAACATTTACATTGAATAGCTCATCATATGGCAGCAAGAGAGGACTTTGGAGCAAAAATTCAAAGTCCTCAATCAATCCATCATCCATCCTAACCACCCCAAGAAAGATAATAATATTTTGGAGCTAAAAAATTCAAAAAAGAGTAGATTTTTTACCATTATAAAAGGAGGGGGAAATGAGGTTCCCTACCATTATTCCCCAAAGTAAAGGAACCCATCCCCCACCTCTTTGAGCAATTTTTGAGCTCAAAAATACAAATAGAAGCTTTTTCGATGAGGCAACAGTGAACATTGGAGAAGACAACATTCCAAAGGGAGGTAAAGGCTAAAAATCATTCCAAAGCTTCCTCACATACCAGTTTGCTCGGATCTTCACTACCGCCGAAAACCATCCCTGTCAAGATAAATTTTGCTAAACTTTAGTCGATCTTAGGATTTCTCGCTTTTTGTGTAATTTTCTTGCAATTTTAGGAATTTCCCTTAGATAAACCCTGCATTTTTCATTTTATTTGATCCTAACACAAAGTAGAATTTTTTTAGAGAAAATTGACGTAGAAATGAGCTCAATCGGACCTCATTTCACATATTTTTTGCATTTTTTCTATCGCTTTCGCCTGTCGGTGAGCAGTAGCTGTCCGATCCCACGTTCAACGGATCTGGTGACTTAGATCGCGTCGGACCCTACGTCCTTCCAACCTCTCGGAACACACAATCTGCTCTATGATCTAGCGGATCGGATCTGGATCGTCCGATCCATGATCGGATGGTCCAGATCAAACTACACGGATTTTCTGATTTAAAAAATTAATTTAAATGACTTGAAATTTCAAAAATTCATAGAAAATAAAATACTTAACCAAAAATTACAAACAAGGACTCATTGGATTTATCTTTTGAGAGGATTCCAACAAATCTAAAATCCCCAAATTTGATTGAGTATTTGAGCTTAATTTGGCTTTTAGTAAAAATAAAATATCATTAATTAAACCAAAAATATATGTTAGCTAAGTTGAAATTTTTGGGAAATTAAAGTTAAAACACACTTACCATAAAAATCTCAAGTGAAAAGGACTTCTAGATTGGGAGAAATTAAATTTTGAAGTTCAGATTGTCCATTTTAATAAAATAAATCAAATACAAATTCAAAAAATTACAAAAATCTTCAAAATGGCTTAATTCACTTCAATTGACATCTAAAGAATCTTAAGGAAATAATGTGATTTTCTGAATCCTAATGAACCCCAAATAAACACTTAAGATTAAAGTTTAATCAATTAAGAACTTAATTAAAATATAATCTAAAAATAATTTAAATATCAAAATCAAAATTAGAAATGAAATAACACTTAAGCAATCATTAATCAAACCTCAAATCAGAAAATATCATCCTCTTAAGAAATTAAATTAAATATGATTAAACCTATTTAAATTAACAAAACTCAATTAAATAATTAAATCTTAAATCAAACTTGAAATTCAACAAATCTAGAAAACTTTAACATGGGTCAAACTAGTATAACTAAACTACTGGAGTCTTAATCATATGAAACTCCTTAATGAATATAAATAAACTGAAACTAATTAATCATTAAATAAACTAAAAATCAAATTGATTAATAAACCAATTCAACATAATAATTTGATATTAATCAAATTAAACCAAATAAAGTTAAAGTAAACTTAATTAATATATGATTAAATCACATCCATTTGGAATAAGATAATTAATTAGCCATTAATACATAAACTTAATAACTAAATCAAACATGAATGAAATCTAATGAATATAATAAATGAAGAAAATCAAACCTAATTATGGTTATGAATAATCAAATTTAATTGAACTAAAACTAAACAATTAAATCACTTAATTTAATCAAATGATATTAATAATAATCCTTTAATCAAATCAAACTTAAGTAAAACACTTAACTAAATCAAATCACTCACATGTGGGAAATTAAATCATTAAATATATAAATCTTTGATTAATCTAATGATTTAAAAAAGTTAAATTACCCTTAATCAAACTTAATTAATTAAACATTTAACTAATGCAAACTTAATGAATTAATTTATCATCTTAATGAACCAAATTAATTTTATAAATCACATTAAAATTGATTCAAATCAAACACTTAATTAATATACTAATTAATTTGATCACACATCTTAAATAAGCTAATTAAGTCAATCAAATTAATCATATTAAACTTAAACTTAATCAAACATAAATATAATTAAATATTAATCAAAACTTAAATTAAACCTAAATTATTAAGTCATTAATTACATCATTAACCTAAACAAATATGAAATCAAATTGAAAATTAAACAAACCTTTATAATTAACATAAATACACTTCTTAATTAAACTAATCACATAATCGCATTGAACCTAAGCAAACCCATTGACTAATAAAGCTAATCAAATCATATTAAATCAAATTAAATTAAATTATGAAAGACTCTCACTAATTTAATGTGTAATCAAATTAAATCTCATTCAACCTACTTAAATAAGATAAACTAATTAACTATCTAATGTATGAAATCAAAATACAAACCAAACTTTGATAAAAGACAAATGGATGAGATTAAAAATAAAATCCTAATTACAAAGAATCAAACTCAATTAAAATTAAAATAAAATATCAATTAATCTAATCGATCATACAAATAAATGAACCACAATTAAATCAAATAAGCATAAAATTAAGTCACATAACCATAATCAAGGAAAAGAATTAAATATTAATTTAAAAGGATATTGAATTATCAAGATTTAGTTAAACCAAAAGATCTAATTTGAAATTAATCAATCAAAAACACATGAGTTTAACCAAACTTAAGCTTCATTATATATTAAGGATACTGAGTTATCAAGATGTAATTAAACCAAAACATCTAATATGAAATTAATTGATCAAAAATAGATGAATTTAAATAAACTTAAACTTCATTAGATATTAATGATATTGAATTATCAAGATGTAATTAAACCAAAACATCTGAATCAAAATCAATTAATCAAATACTTAAACAAACTCAAATCCTAAATTCTAAATCAAATTAAATAAAATGAATTATACAAATTTAAATGGTCTAATTAAGATACTTAAGGGCCTTAGTTAGACTCTTTAGGAGTTAGGATGTAAAATAGGACGAGTTCTATTTAGAAATGAAATTCATTCTACTCTTCATTCTTGAAAACTTAAACATCACTTTAACTAAATAAAAGTGATATAAAAATGAAAAGTAAACCCTTAAATCATTTAAATTGAAATCACCCAAAGATAAAATTTAAAAAATTCAATCTTCAATTTGAAACCAAGCCATAGAAGCCAATAAAGTCTCGCCACACAAGCCTTAAGCACACACATTAGAATACTAAGTCACCACTTCTAGTGCTAAGTTAACCGTTATATGTATGATGTTGTGTTTTGTTTTTCGATGTAATATTTTAGCCTGAATGTTAGGGTGTATGCCTCGTAGACTGGATGGTAGGCATGATTAGCCTAATCATATTTTCTACAGGGGGTTGTGCTTAAGGAGTTGTTGTAATAAAAATATAAATGCTTTTGCTGTGTAGGTTGCTTAGCCCCTAAGCATGACCTATGTTAGGACAGGTGGGCTTGGTTACCCATGCGTAGAGTGTTAAGTCCAAATTATTCATATAATTGCTTGGGTTGTATGGTGTGTTTAGCTAACAATTATTTTACAGGTGTAGCTAGATTTACTTTTCCTATTTTTAATATAATTTTGCATCAGGAATTAGGATTAGTGTTATGGGGGATTAGGATGAGCAGTGGCTAGAAGGTTTAGTCCCTGGGGTGCCCTGTGATGCCTTTGGAGCAAATCAAATCAAAAGGAAGAGAAGGAAGGAATAAAGAAAAGAAGACCCCATAACATGTATTATTTTTTAATCAGGTTGCATAAGGGTTGAGCTCTACCCTTTTTTTTTCTTTTCATTATGTAACCCAATGCATGCCTTTTATTCTTTTATGGTAGTTTATAAAATTGTTTGATGTTGTGTTTAGATTGGGTATTAGAATACCATGCTTTTCATAGTTTCTTTATAATTGATGCTTGAATGTGTGGCCTGGATGCGGTAGGCTCTTAGGATAAAATTAATTATTCTATCCCAATTAACAACTCATAATTAAAATTTAAAATAACTCATAACTTCACCATAAAGCCTAGAAATTAAATCAAGATAATAAAATTTTTAGCAACCCCTTAGCTGGATGGATGAATGTATAATATCATGCATGTCATATTCTTCCACTCTTATTAAGAGGGGGCTTTATCTTTTCTAGAGATTAAAGGCTTAACCTGTGAGAGCCTTTAATGGAAGAACATCCTTTTCTCTCTTGATTTGACCCATAATCAAGTTCTCATACATTTAGGCATAGAAAATCTCATAGCTTGTGTTAAAATAAAGAGTTCAAAGAATAAAATAAATTTGATAAAATTTACATTAGATTAAGTCATGAATTAATACCACTCATGCTCTAGTCTCTTAGGGAGTGAATTTAAGGACTTAGCCTCCTTTCTAAATAAACAATAGCGTAGCCATCTTGCAAAGTATAAGACTTGCCTACATGGATTTAAAGCGTAGGAGGAGTTAGCTAGCTGTCACTCTGTCTGTAATAAGTCTAGCAATCAGGTGATTTATTCTCTCTTGTGGAGGTAAACCATATTACCATTTTGCCTTAGATTTAGGTTGTGCTTCGACCCTCACCAAAGCTCCCTAGCTTAGGATCCGAGGTAGCTATTTCCTTCGGGATACAAATATAAATCCTCATCTCTTAGGCATTTTCATAATCTTATGTTGTGGAATTATAAGCCCTAACAATCTAATAAAATGTCAACTCAAATAATTAACTCTCTTCAATTTCAAAAATATAAAGCCCAATTATAGGGTTGATTGGAATGCTCATTAGGCTTCCTAGTATATTGAGTATTTCCTACTTTCTCCCTTTGGATTCTAAAAATATACCTTTTGATTTTCTATATCCTTTGATATTAAAATCTTTGGAGACCTAATTTTCCTTTAATCGAGAGTATTCTTAAGGAATTCTCATTCTTAGGATGTAATTAATTATGGCTTGCCTCCATGGGAACTTAACGAACAGCTTAAAATAAATCTACTTTTCCATGTAAAGTAGGGAAAGATCTCTAGTATATTGAAGACCCATCATGCCTTAGGAGTCCTTGTGGGTGATTAGGTCCATTATAGGGTGGTGATTTCTTTCTTTCAAGATAGTACATCATTCTTTAATGTTGTACTCTGATCACTTCAATAAGTATCCCCTAAGATCTGTGTGGTGTCTCATATCTTAAAAATAAACACCACAGATTTTTTGGCCAACTCCACTGGGGATGGTTCGTCTCTCCATATTTAGTAGACAATTATTATCTCCAAGCAATGATAGTGGACTTATATTTTATATAGGCTTAAGACTATCATTCTTTTTGTTGACACTTAGCTTATTTCATCCTTAAGCAAAGCTCACTAACATCCTTTAGGTTTTAAGACCTTACTCCATGTAAGTCCTAAAATCCTTATTGGATTCTCTCAATAGGTGAAAATTAAAATTAATCAAACAAAGGAGATGACTGAAATTAAGAACCTCTTCACCATCCCGATGGTGGGGGAAGGTTCATCCCATGAACAATAATAAAATAAAATTGTTCTACAAAATTTTCATGTCTTTCCAAAAGCACTTTTTTAAAATCCATATAATAAGAGATCTTTAAACAAAAATTTGTAAGAAATTTTTAGAAAGGCACAAAACACATATAACCAAACCTTGTTTAACAAATCCTGATTGTTACAAGGTTCCTTTTAAAATCAAAATCAACCATTTTATTTTTTTAGAAATAATATCCCCATCTCACACTCAAATTTGTTGGATGAAGATTCTATTTTTGAATAAAATCATGATATAATTGAAACTCCACTTTGCATACTTCACATGCTAGAGTTGAAGTTTCTCCTCTTTCAAAAAGCAATAAACCATACACATAAAAAGAAGTCAAGACATATTTGAACCCCACGTTTGACATACCCAAATTTGTCGAGTTTCCCTTGGAGAAGGTAGAGCAAATTGAATTCTATTTGTATTTGTCTGATAAAACTCCTTCTTGCCAAAGTCTAGGACTTCAAAACACATTGGGAGCTCCTTTGACATGACTAAGTATATCAAAAGAGAACCCCCTTTCGAAAATCATAAGAACAAATTGAACTCCATTTAATATACCTAAGTTTGTTAAATAAGTTCTTTTTCTTTCAAAAATCATAAACACATTTGACTTTCACTTAACATACCAAATTTGTTAAGTGAGAGTTTTATTTTCAAAATCATAAACACATTTGACTTTCACTTAACATACCAAATTTGTTAAGTGAGAATTTGTTTCAAAATCATAAACACATTTGACTTTTTTACTTAACATACCAAATTTGTTAAGTGAGAGTTTAATTTTCAAAAAAAAAAAAAACATTTAACTTTCACTTAACATATCAAATTTGTTAAGAGAGTTTTATCTTCAAAATCATAAAATACATTTGACTTTCACTTAACATACCAAATTTGTTTAAAAAAAAAATCATAAACACACTTTCACTTAACATATTTTGTTAAGTGAGAGTTTATCTTCAAAATTATAAATACATTTGACTTTCACTTAACATAAATTTGTTAAGTGAGAGTTTCTCAAAATCATAAACACATTTGACTTTTCTTAACATACCAAATTTGTTAAGTGAATTTCATTCTCAAAATCATTTTGACTTTCACTTAACATACAAAATTTGTTAAGTGAGTTTCATTTTCAAAAAAAAAATCATAAACACATTTCACTTAGCATATCAAATTTATTAAGTGAGAGTTTTATCTTCAAAATCATAAACACATTTGACTTTCACTTAACATACCAAATTTGTTAAGTGAGAGTTTCATTTTCAAAAAAAATAAAAATAAATCATAAACACATTTAACTTTCACTTAACATATCAAATTTATTAAGTGAGAGTTTTATCTTCAAAATCATAAACAAATTTGACTTTCACCTAACATACAAAATCTATTAAGTGAGAGTTTCATTTTCAAAATCATAAATACATTTGACTTTCACTTAAAATACCAAATTTGTTAAGTGAGAGTTTCATTTTCAAAATTGTAAACACATTTGACTTTCACTTAACATACCAAATTTGTTAAGAGAGGATCTCTTTTTCAGCATACATTTGATCCCTATTTTAACAAACCAAATTTGTTAAATAAGGATCCAATTTATCATGTCAAACCACACTTGAGCTTTCACTTAACATATAAAATTTGTTAAGTGAGAGTCTCATTCTCAAAGAAAAGCAAACATATCTCAAACACATTTGGGGCTTTCATTTAACATACCAAATTTGTTAAGTGGAACTCCCCTTCAAGAAGCAAATTAATCTCACAAAACATTTAACTTTCACTTCATACCAAATTTGTTAAGTGAAAGTCTCATCATCAAGCACAAATCAAACACATGTGGAATCTACTTAACATACCAAATTTGTTAAGTAAGAAGCCCCATTTTTAAATCAAAATATCACACAATCAAATTATCATAAACAAAAATATTTCAAACACACAATCACAATCTCTTCATAGCATACCCAAATTTGCTAAGTAGAAGTCTTTCAAACTATCAATATTTTCAAAATGCACAAAAGACAAATATCTCCAAGAAAAATCATATTTCAATAATATAGATTTCAGTGTAGTTAGTTCTTCCAGCCCTCAATTAGTACAACATCCATGGCTCCCAATAAGTTCGTGCTTTCCTTCCCCATTGGTCTAAACTTAGCCCTAGATCAGGCTAGTCTCTCTACTACTGGCTCCACCAAGGTCATCTACTTTGGCCTTGGTTTTGAGGGGGAAAGGATTTCTTATGAGGGGACAACCCTCACCACAGTTAGCAAGGAGGAGGTGGCAGAGCAGATGCCGCTTATCCAATTTGATATGCCATCTGATTCTGAGTTTCCTCCACTAAAGAGGAATGCTACTATTATTTCTGCTACCCCACCAGTATCAATTTTTGTGCTAGTTGTTCCAGCTCAAGGTCAGTCAGTTACTCCTGCTACAGCTCTAGCAAGGGTTACTACCCCCTCCATGGACACCCCAAAGGGGAAGACTATCTTGTTTTTTGAGATAGTCTCCTCCACATTAAAGGTGGGTGCTAGCTCTCGCTCTGCCATACCTACATGTACACAACACCGCAACAAGAACTGCAATGTCAAGTGCTATCACAAGTGGGTGGAGAGAGAGATGGACGCTTCTTCCCATGTGGCTGAGGAGGGATCTCCCTATGAAACCTCTTCATATTTGAGTGGTAGTAGGTTCCACCCCCTCTCACCCTTGGATGGAGAGGAGGACTATAGGAGGATTGCTGCACTACCACCACCACCACTAACATATTTTAGTACACACTGGGAGCACAGAATCCCATGCCAAGCTCGAGTCTTATGCCAGTTGGTCAAACATGGATGCTGGAATCGGTACAATTTTGATGATAGTTATCCAGGAGAGTCAGATCAGGAGGGAGAGAGCCTTGGGCACATCAGCTCAAACAACTGGAGGGATAGAAGTTTGAGGTGGTTGATGGCCTCTATAGATTTTTCCATTCACTTAGGGCGATCATTCATACAACATCATCCTTATTGGTGCTACTTGTCATACGAGGAGTAGGTATATAGTCGAGGGGCAATTAGTGCTAACTCTGCACCTCTCCACTCACCGCCCACCATTGCTTATCCAACTCATGACATCCCCCATTCTAACCAAGATCCAGAAGCCCCCATCCCAAGAAAGACCAGCACCATTGGTGATCCAGCTATGGCCCAAGGATCCCACCCCATATACTCCACTCATTGAGGTGAGGTCAAGCTCTCCTATTTGACCTCCCACCTCAGCTACGGAGAAGAAATAATGGCAACCCAAGGCCATCGTGGTTGAGTCATGATCCGCAACAACATACAACCTTTGTAGTCTCCACTGCGGTAGCGCATGGCGAAGTAGAAGATATAGATGTAGTGTCCATGGCAGTGGATCCTCCCCATCAATGCCTGGTGATGATCGGATGTACACATTGGTGAGCACTCTTCGAGATAGTAGTATAGCTGTAAGCAATGCCTGATATATTTTTGTTAGTGAGCATAACCCCACTATCAGTCAGCAGTGAGTGTTTGTCCATGCACGATTAGACCGCTATTTATATGAGATCCTTGCTCAGTACTTCATTAAGAAGTGGGAACTCCTCGGGGGTGATCACTCTAATGAAGAGGATGTTAGGATCAGTTTTGATCGAGATGAGGATGATCTCTTAAAGGACTCAACGGAAGTCTATATGGTCAACACTATGGGTTCCCTCCTTAGAGATCAGTATAGCCAAGAGGGTGTTGTAGTTGAGGAAGAAGACATAGCTCATTCAACCTAACACCTTCATCAACAACTAAGGTAGAGAGATGAGCATATCAGTAACATGGAGAAAAGAGATGAAGACTTGTTAGCTATAGTCCTAGCACTTCAAGGCCAGGCTCCATTAGTACTACTCCCAGAGTGACCACCACAGGTTGTTGCATGTTCTAGATTCAGTACATCTCTCATGGACCAGGATAGTGGTAGCTTGCATAGGAAGGTCACAGATAGTACCTCCATGCCTGAAAGAGATACAAAGAATATAGCAGAATCGCAAGTAAAGGAAGTGTTGGTGCAAGCCCAAGGTGGATCATTTGTTTCAAAGGGTAGGAGGAATTCGATGTAGTCTAATACCCCAAGGGTTTTATGCCTCCACCCTTCAAGATATTTGATGGCAGTGAGAGCCCTCGACACATATAGAGCACTTTAGAGTTGGTTGTTGCAACACCAGAGGTAGTGACACACTCTCTTCTGACTCTTCGTTAGTAGTCTATAAGGGATTGCATTTGAATGGTACGCTGAATTGCCCAACGGTTTAGTGAAGACTTTTGCTGAGTTAGAGCACCTCTTCATCAAGATATTTGCTAGAGCCTAACAAAGGGTAACTATCGGTGACCTCGTTGTGGCACAAAAAAATTCCAATGAGTCCCTTGTTGGTTATATTCTCAGGTGGCAAAACCTGTGTATGAAATGCAAACCACAGTTTTCAAATAGCATGCTATAGAAATTCTTCTCAAGAATATTCATGGCTCGGTTGCTTTCATGCTCAAGGGATTTATAATCCAAACCTTTGAAATTAATCAACAAGATAGTTAGCCTACAAGGGGAAGCTAAATAATTACCTTTTCAAGAACAATCATTCAAGCCTAAGCCGTAAAAAGCATTCAAGAAGAAGCTAGGGGTAGTAGTATCAATAGACTAAAGAAAATAGCCAGCCAGAGCTCAGTATGAGAGACCTCATACACAACAGCCTCCATTGCCACCTCCTCTACCACCTCATCCACCACACACGTGTAGCCTCCTCCTCCACATTATACTCAATAATGGTACTCATATCCATCGCCATATAGCTATTACCCACCTACTCTTGTCGATAGATTGAATAAGCAATATTCATTCAAGAGGGAGGTAGTTAGGAAGATCTTTAAGAATCTCTTAAAGAAACCTGACTTTCATTTACCTGAGCCTAAGAAGCTGGAGGATGTGGGCAAGAGTAATGATCCTAATTATTACCCCTACCATGGCATTGTTGGTCATATCTTAGATTGTGTCATCTTTAAGGACAGGCTTGAGCGCAGCTACAAGTCAGGAGCTATTGTTATCCCTAAGGAATACTTGTTAGAACAACCCTCCAGTTTTATCAAAGTAATTCTTGGGGATACTTGCAATCCTCTTAAGACAAAAGAAGGTTGGGATATTATCTTATCTCGAACCTCTAAAAAATGGTCTCTAAGATCAAGAAGCTTTTTTTATAGGTTCCTGAAGCAACTCAAACCTCCAACACCAAGGAAGGTTTGCAAGTTTCCAAAGACAACTTGAAGAAGGTGTCAGCCCAATAACAACCTACCTTACTTGCCCGAGATAACATATCAGCACAATCACCATCTGAGTCTGGCACTCCATCCACCATTGTAGCTACTACTTCTTCCTCCACTAGCTCCTCTTCTGCCAGTAGAAGCATTATACCAGCGGACAAGGGCACTATGCCCCGCTTACTTTATTAGATTTCTATCATGTACCTCCATCTAAGAAGAAATCAATGAAGAAAGATTTCACTTACATCTTGTCCACTTATGATACTCTAGATTTTATTCTACTAAAAAACTCTCCAAGTCTACAAAATAATAATGATAACTCTAGTTCCAATCATTTTTCTTCTGATTTAGAAATGAATTTTCCATTCTTGAATCATTTGGGTTTGCCCATTGAGATTGATTTGGAGTCATCTGACTCCGATGATCTCATAGGAGAAGCTGTAGGTGAACCTGATGAGTAGGTAGAACTTTCACTAAATCATCTCACGAAGTCACTGAAGTCAACCTCCGCAGTGACAAAGTTCTACCTCCTAGGTAGCACTTCAGAATAAGGGTAAGCAAATCATTGGTTCTAAAGAACAGATAGCCCTTCACAAGATGCTCCAGCCATGTATATGCTTATGAAGGATCAAGCCAAGGTTGACTACAATGTCCTAGCACATCTTAGAAAGATGCCAGCTAAGTTAAGCATATATGACCCCCTTATCTTATCCAAAGAGATGAGGGAATCACTAATCAAGGCTCTTCTTGATCTGGAGATATGCTTAACCCAACTGACCACTACTGAGGAGGAGGCTCACAGCTCAGAAGACACTCTAGGAGTCACATTCAGTGATGAAGACCTCCTTCTAGGAATGACCAAGCACAACCCCCCTCTTTATACTACAGTGGATATTGGAAGATAGAAGACATCTAGAGTTCTTGTTGACCAGGGTGCATCAGTGAACATTATGAGTCAAAAAACCTTCGCCTACTTGAGGATCAACATCTCCAAACTTTCAAAAGAGAGGATGATGATGAGAGGATTCAATGAACAAGGTGAGAGGGCCATTAGAAGTAGATGATTGGAAGACTACCGTCAAGTTTCATATTATAGACTCAGATACATCTTTCAATGCTTTACTTGGGAGACCATGGATACATGTGAACAACATGGTTCCATCCTCTCTACATCTGTGTATGAAGTTCATGAAGGGTGGGATTGAATATTACGTCAAAGGAGATCTTAGGCCATTCACAGTTCATGAGGTCGGAATATATGAGGATGCAACCTACTATCTCCTCAAAATCAACAAGTCTATTCTCATGAACTTGGTGAAAGTTCAAAAATAAAAGAAAAAGGAAAGGAAAAAAGAAAAATAAAAAGAAAAAGAAAAAGAAAAAGAAAAAGAATAAAGGAAATGAGAAAGAAAATAAAAGGATGAGAAATAGACTTGGAGGATAAAGTAGAGCCTAACATTAGATTCCACCCACCATTCATTACTCCATTCAAACATATAGGTAGCCTGACTTGACCTCCACCAGTGGAGGAAGAGGCAGATCCAGAGACATGCCTAGAGATGGAAGACTTCCTTATTGGCTACCCAACAGGAGCTATGTCCCTACTACCAGGAGTACACCTACTATCTATATAGACTTAGAATCTAGTTTAGAGGATGAGTCATATATGATTAGTATGCTAGCTAGAACTTCTAGAAAGAAGATCCCTGTGCAAGTGACAGTTGAGCCAGACATTGATGAAGATCGGGCTCCTAAGTAAAGCATAAGTGTATCCAAGTCTATATGTGAAACAATGAGGCATTAGTTGGGAACTTTAGCTTTAACCCACTTTTCTCACAAAAAGTTGAGGGTTTGGTAGTTAAGGAAGCCCCTAAGTCTTCCACAAATGTAAAGGTGCAGAAGTTCTTTCTTGGAGCATCATCCTCAAGTCAAGAACCTAATATAGAACTTGAGGATGATTCATACAAAGATTTAATAGAATTACCTTTTGATTGATACTCGCCTCGTGTTTTTAATTTAGTAAAGAAAGGATTAATTTCACATGCTTGGTCTAAACATAGGTTGGATTACTTTGAAAGGTTATGGGACAACAAATGCAGACATTCATAATCAAGAACAAGACTAGGATTCGATATAGTGGGTCCAATTGATGATGACAATTACTACTTAGTCATCACCAATCATTTAGAATCTGATAGATTCTTTTCAAATCATGCTAACTCACATGAGGAGGTGTGCTTAGAAACTTCAGATGATCCAAATGACTTTGAAGTCAGGGATGCACCGCTAGAGTTTGAAGAGGACATCAGATCAACTATCGACGAGCTCAAAAAAATTAACCTAGGAAATGAAGATGATCCACGCCCAACATATATCAGTTCTTTATTGAATGAAAAAAACCAATGATTTAGTAAAGCTATTGACTAAGTTTAAGGATTGCTTTGCATGGAGTTATGAAGAGATGCCTGGTCTATCTCCTGACGTAGCAGTCCATAAATTAGCAATAGAACCTAGTGCTAACCCTATCAAGCAGGCTCTAGATGCATGCAATTAGACATTGAACAACAGGTCACTATTGAAATCAAGAAACTAATCAATGCTGACTTTATTAGGGAAGAAAAATAACCTACTTGGTTGGCCAGTATCATCCTAGTTAAGAAAATGAATGGCCAAATTTGCATATTTGATGATTTTAGGGATCTAAATAAGGCATGTCTTAAGGATGAATTTCCACTTCCTATACCAATTAATGGTGGACATCGCCTCATCTCATGAGTATTCTCTTTATGGTTGGGTCATCTTGCTACAACCAAATTAAGATGGCCCCAAAGGATGAAAGAAACACTGCCTTTTGAACCCCGATCAAAATCTATTGTTATAAGGTCATGCCCTTCACCTAAAATGTGCATACCCGGTGAGCCATGATTTGAATCTTCGATAAACTCATTCATCATCAAGTTGAATGCTACATCGATGAATTCTTTATCAAAAGAAAAGAAAAGGAAGACTATCTCTTTGACTTGAGAGTAGTTTTTGAACGGTTAAGATAATACAACCTCAAAATGAACCCCCTGAAGTATGCATTCGGAGTAGCTTTAAAAAAATTCTTTAGGTTTGTTGTCCAACACCAGGGAATTGAAATTGATCCAGAAAAGATCAAAGCAATATTAGAAATGCCACCCCCTAAAAGCCTAACACAACTCAGGTCATTCCAAGGGCGGTTGGCATATTTATGATGCTTCATTTCCAACTTATCAAGAAGATGCCAACCATTCTCGGCACTTATCAAAAAGGATGCCAAGTTCAAATGGGATGACAAGTGTCAGCATGCTTTCAAAGACATCAAGCAATATCTGATGAGACCGTTAGTTCTAGTAGCCCCTATCCCGGGCAAGCCGCTCATATTATATACTACTGCATTAGATGACTCCCTTGGCACTTTATTGGCTCAAACAAATGATGAAAGGAAGGGAAACACTCTCTATTATCTCGGTCATCATCTAATCCCTACTGAGATAAACTATTCACCTATTGAAAAGCACTACCTAGCTTTAATCTTTGCATCCCAAAAGCTATGACATTACATGCTTTCTCATAAGGTGAACTTGATCTCTAGAGTCAATCCACTACAATATCTCATGACACGACCGACCTTATTTGGATAGTTGGCACGTTGGTCCATGATTTTATCTCAATTTGACATAACATTCATACCCCTCCATGCTGTAAAAGGACAATCACTTGTGGATTTCTTAGCAGCGCATCCACTCCCTGTTGATTCTCTGCTTTATGATGATCTCCCTGATGAACAAATCATGAACTTAGGGGGTACTAGTGCTTGCCATTGGGAGATGTACTTTGATGGTGCAACTTCCTCTCAAAGAGGAGAAGAACCATAATTTACTATCCCAGGGAAGGCAGGGGTAGGAATAGTTCTCCTAACTCCAGACCACGATGTGATGAGATTCTCATATCATCTGTCCAATCCATGCACCAATAATAAAGTTGAATATGAGGCTCTGTTTGTCGGTTTGGAGTTAGTCTTTACACCATGTGCTCAAAGTATCAGCATCTTTGGGGATTCTTAGTTAGTCATCAACCAAATCATTGGGTCTTATAAGGTTCTAAAGCCTAAGCTCCATCATTACCATAAGTATACCATGAAATTATTGGCCCAAATCCCAAAGGTTACCATCTACAAGATTCCTTGAGGAGAGAATGCAGTAGTAGACACATTAGTCAAGCTTGCCAAAGAGTTGGCATGTCTGGAAGATGAGTCCATTCCAGTAGGGTCCAAAAAAGACAAGTCTTATCCCTTATTGATGCTTAACTAATCGAGAGATTCTCTCTTGAAGGGGTGGTTTCCATTGCCAAAAAGGATAAGGAGTCAGATTGGAGGCAACCATTCATAGATTATTTAAATATATGAAAACTACTTTAAGAGAAATCACTAGCACACCAGGTGAAGTAGAGAGCCCTTTCCTATGCTCTTATAGGTGGAATCTTATACCGGCAGTCCTTCAATCATATGGTTACATTGTCTGGACAAACACGAAGCCCGTTGGATCATAACAGAGGCACACTCAGGTTTATACGGAGCACATCAATCCAGTCCAAAGATGAAAGCCAAGATCAAGAGACTAGGATACTACTATCCTTTGATGATCACAGATTACATGGACGTAGCTAGGAGATGCCACCAATATCAAGTACATGGTGTGGTCCTACATTAACCACCCAACATTCTACATCCTACAATGGCCTCATGGCCATTTGAGTGTTGGGGTACTGACATTATGGGTCCGATCGATTCTCCTTCTTCCAAAGGTCATCGATTCATCCTAGCTACTACTGACTACTTTTCCAAGTGGTCAAAGGCAATTCTACTTAGAGAGGTCATACTTCGCATGTGCTCCAATTCTTAAGAACCATATCATATATAGGTTTGAGGTGCCTCGATGAATTATATCTGATAATGGTACTGCATTCAAGAGCATTAAAATTAATAGCTTTGCTTGGAGACATAACATAGATTAGAGGTACTCAACCATATACTATCTAAGGGAAAATGGGTTAGCGGATGCCTTCAACAAAACTCTCATTCAAATACTGAAGAAGACACTAGATAACAATAAATGATGATGGCATGAATAGTTGGTTGAAGCCTTATGGGCTTACCATACCACATACAGAACTCCAACTCAATCTACCCCTTTCTCCTTAGTGTATGAGTCCAAAGCTATTCTACCATTAGAAGTCCAACTCTCATCACTAAGGATAGCCGTGGGTAATAAAATCATAATGTAATAGAATGCCAAGTTGCGGTTGGAAGAGCTCAAAGGTTTGGAGGAGAGACGCCTACGGGCATGCCAGAACCTCGAGTTATACAAAGCCAAAATGATTCAATATCATAACAAGTTGGTCCATCCTAGGGCTTTTCAAGTAGGAGAGCTTGTTTTAGTTCTAAGGAGACCAATTATTGCCCATCGAAAGATAAGAGGCAAGTTTGAACCCACTTAGGAAGGCCCTTATGTTGTAGAGAAGGCCTATCAAGGAGGATCTTATCAACTCATAAATTATAAAGGGGAGTGCCCGATGCTTCCAATTTATGGGCTCTACTTAAAGAAATACTATCCATAAATCTTGTTTGAAAATGATTATCAATAAAACTTCTTTTCATATCAAATTCCATCTTTTATATGTTAGAAATATCTTTTGCATGGGAATTCACCATGATGTATTTAGGGTAGGTATAAGAGAACCCAAGAGGCATCATATCCATCTACAACATAAACACAAACTATAAAATGATTCTCCAGTGCTATTAGGATAGGTGTAAGAGAACACCAGAGGTTTCTTATTTTGACTAGTACAACTAAGTTAGGTGAAAGAGAACCCGGGTGGCATCCTCTCTTGGTGGAGTCACAATTGCACCTGCGACACTATTTCATCCATTCTTTGACGTGTTTATGATAGGTGTAAGAGAACCCAAGCGACATCCTATTCCCTCTTTCACAATACAAATAAACATATATCTTTATCTCAGGCTACTCTGATGTGGGAGCAAGCCCCTTGTGACACTCACTCATTAGCTGCTCTAGGATGGGTCTACATGCTACCTCGCTAGTATGTCACCCCAGTGGTCACTTGTTGGAGGATGTGAGTCCCAGTGCTTTCTTCCTAACTTGACCATTGCAAATCAATGAGCACCTTGTTAGTATGGTAGATTTCACCTTGACTGGTGTACCTCATGTTGACTTTGCTTAAGGAGATGTGAGTCCCGTGCTTTCTTCTTGAACTAGCCATCATGCACCTAACTATTTAGCATATTTGAGGTTTAGGTAAGTCCCAGGCTCCTTTTCTCTTGACTACATTTGAGTTGATGTAAGTCCTCTAATGGCATTCATTCAATTGCCCTAGGTCGGATGGCACCTGTCGAGCCAAAGATAAACTATCCCAGCAATCAGCTCCACTTTAGGAAGATGTGACTCCCTAAGCTTTCTTTCTATGCTGATTGTTGCAAACTGATGGGCACCTTAGGTGGGTTGATGTTTGCTATGCTGACAGTGACTCACCCGATGGATACACCACTCTTGGTAGATGTGAGTCCCCATGCTTTATTCTTGTGTTGGCCACTGAATACCTATTTAATATATGACTAGCCATGTCATCTTCTCCAGGGTGTTGGATTAAGCCTTTAGTGGCCCCATCCCCTGTGGGAATTCTATTTGGATCACATCTTTTGTGACCCCATTTAGACATTACTCAGCTTACTTTTGGATTGGATAGTCCCCCTTTCTTAATAGCCACCCCTGTGGTTGGAGAATTTGTTCAACAGATGTGCAGATTCTCCCTTGGTTCAGTAAATCTGTGAGGTCTAGGCTGATATAAGCTCCTTCTTAGTTTGATCCCTCACAAACTAACATGGTCCATGTTAAAACAAACAAAATTAATTTGCTTATGGATTAGGAATTCAAGCCCCCAGTGGTCCCTTTCCCAAGCAGGAATCCTATCTTTAGGGCTGTGTCTGCAAAACTCCCTATAGGAATTGCTTGACTACTTAGAGTTGAGACAAGTCCTTGGGTTCAACACTCTCTTGGTAGTTTCCCTTAGGTTGGGTTCAACTTGTTTTGCCACCAATGAGTTACCCCGATGGTCATATTTACTTTGAAAGATATAAGTCTATTATGTATTCTTTCCAGCACGATCATTGCAAACTAACGAGCATCCCTAGGTCGGGCCCAATTTGTTGCACAAGCGACCGATCACTCCAGTGGTTCCTTGTTCAGGAAGAAGTGAGTCCCTATGCTTTCTTCCTAACTTGACCATTGCAAACCAAAAGACACCCCTTAGGTTGGTTAGTTCTACCTAATGGCTGGTAGACTATCCCTTTGGATTTGTAAACGTAAGATAGGCCTAGGCTGATATTAGCTCCTTCTTAGTAGATCCATCCCACACCGATAGGGTCCATCTAAAATTAAATTAATTCTGACTATTCTTGAGTTGATATGAGTCCACAGTGGCATTTTCTCAAATATTCACCCTAGGTCAGGATTGATCTGTTGCGCCATCAATAGATCATCCCAACAGCTGTTCCTTACTTTGGAAGATGTAAGTCTGCTATGCTTTCTTCCTAGTATAGTTGTTGCACACTGTTGATCTCATTTTTATAATGAGCTCTCAACCCCTCCATCTTAGACATAAGACTTCTCTTATACTTTAAGAGTTCCTTAGTCTTAAGACACATCTAGTGATTAGGTGGACACTCAACCTAACCAGACTTAGAAGAGTTAGCCATAGGAATAGTTCATGCCTTAGGGGTGTTAAGAAAACTTCCTACCCTTAGCTTAAACCATTCCTCACTTTCCTTCCTTCAAGTCAAACTCCAAATCAATTCTATTTGATTTTCTTCAAATTCAAATCAACTCCATATGATTGAAATATATGATTAACACCCATGATCAAAATCCATCAAAATTCCTAAGTCCAAATTTTTCTAAGTCCTTAATCTCTCTTAAGGACTTAACCAAAATCATGATCAAAACCAATTCAAATATTTTAGATTTTCTCATAATTCATTTATATTCTCATTTATATTCATATATATAAATAAAATATAAATTCAAATCAATCAAACTAAACTCAAAATTCTCAATTCATGAAATTTTCCTTAAGTCCTTAATTTTCCATTATGGACTTAGCCAAAATCATCATCACATCAATTCAAACTCATGGGATTTCTCAAAACTCATTTATATTCACATTTATATTGACATATATATAAATAAAATATAAATATAAATTAATCAAATCAAACTCTCCAATTAAATTCCTAATCTAAAAATTTTCTAAGTCCCTTAATTTTCTATTAAAGGACTAATCCTAAATTATGATCAAATCAATTCAAACTCATGGGATTTTCTCAAAATTTATTTATATCCTCATTTATATTCACATATAGAAATGAAATATAAATATAATTCAATCAAATTAAATTCAAAAAAATTCATACTTCAAACTCCAAAATTTTCTTAAGTCCTTTAAATCCTTCTTAATGGACTTAACCCAAATCATGATTAAACTCCTTCAAGTCTTTGAAATTTTCTCATGATCCATTTATATTCTCATTTATATTCACATATATAAATGAAATATAAATTTAAACAATCAAAACCAATTCCAAAAATCAAACTCAATTCAACTCAAAATCCAATCTAAACCTTTCAAGTCAAAATATTGAACTTAGCCAAATCAATTTCAGATCAAGCCAAAATCTTGATTTTCTCTAATGATTCAATCAAACCTACAATCATGAGCCCATATATAAATCCAAACTTCAATCAAACAATCAAAACTTAGTTAAAAAATCAAACCCAAAATCCCTTCATATTCTTCCTTTGAATATGAAATTGTCAAATGGATCAAAACCCATTTTACTTCAAACTACTTGTAAATGGATATATATTTCAATCATGAGTCCATATACAAGATCACTCAAGCTCAAATCAAGCTTTGACCAAGCCATTTGACCCACTTAGGCTCACTTGACCCAAAGTGATCTAAAGTACCCTTATGAGCCAAATTCTAATCCTAACCAAATTGGATTGAACTAAACTCATTTATGCCTCTCATCATGATCAACAATCATCATGAGATTATCAGTCAATCAAATTGGTTCAAACTAAGTCAAACCTAATGGTTGACCAAGTCAACACTTTGCCCAAAATGAAACCTTACATAGCCAAATTCCACCATAGGCCAAATTGATTGAAACCATTGATCTAAGTTC
This sequence comes from Cymbidium sinense, assembly GCA_021442155.1. NCBI lineage: Eukaryota > Viridiplantae > Streptophyta > Magnoliopsida > Asparagales > Orchidaceae > Cymbidium > Cymbidium sinense. Next base: position 159,619,266 of record CM038215.1, read on the forward strand.
ACTCATGACCTATGTCTGAACTTGACCAAGCCAACATTTGAGCCTAACCAGCTAATTGGCCACTTGACCCAAGTTGATCCATTTTGACCTAAAGGGTCAAAATATGTCAAAACTTGATCTAAGCCAAATTGATTCAAATTAATGGATCAAGTTCATTCCAAATCACTTGTTGAACTTGACCAAAGCCTCAATTAGCCAATTTGACCTAACCTAGCCCAATTGACCATAGACCCAACATGATCGAAAAGGGTCATGCTGAGCCAAATTTGAACTTAACCAAAATTGATTGGAAACTAAGATACCAAACCACTCCATATAACTAACCAAACCTAAACCTATTCTTGACCTACCTTAAATAGGTCAAATAAGTCAACTTGACCCATTTGACCTAAATGAAGTCATGTGAGCCAAATTCAAAACTATACCAAATTGAATCAAACTAAAGCCACCAAAACATTTCAAATGGTCATATGAACTTGACCCAACCCTTGGTTTGACTCAACTTGACCAACTGGTCAACTTAACCTAAGTTGACCCATTTTGACCTAAATGGGTCAACATGAGCCAAACCTTATCAAATGAATTCCAAATCTCATGAAACTTGGCCAAACCTAGTTTCTCCACATACCCAACATTTTCAAAGTGAAAAATCAGCAAAATGATCATTCTACCCCTAGGCCATAAAATAAATTTTAACCTAATCTATGGGTAATTTGGTCATACCCTCTTCATATCCACTTGAGACTTTCCTAATAACGCAAGGGGACCTAATAAAGAGTGATGCACCCAACCCAATGGGTTTGGGTAAGCCCAATTGGCCCCAAGACCAAACCCGACCCCATGGGTCAAAATGGAAAATTTAAACTCCCTTTTTCACTCAAATTCATGCACATGGGAGGTTGGCAATCCACTCAATGCCTGAAATTGACCATGTGCAAGCATCTAACTTATCAAACAACCCTCCCATTGTGATCAATTGGATCAAAATAACACATAAGCTTGTGGCCATCCTATCCTTCAAGGGGGGTAATATACTCCCCCTAATTGAATTTAAATCCATCATTCCTCAATTTGAATAAGCCCTAGTGAGTATTAGGAGCCATCAGAGAGTATTCCTAAGCTTCCTAAGAGGGAATTGAAATCAAGCTTTCTCAATTTTCTTCCTTAGAAAATAGGGGAGCTCCTCTCATTTTTAAACTTCCCCTTCACTCAAATCCACTTCAATTGCCTTGGCATACTTCATCAGGAGCTAAGCAGTGCACCCAAGCTTCCATTGGGTTCCCATAGCAAGGAGAAGTTGAATTGGATCAAAGCCGCAAAGGGGAGCAAGGGGAGTTGGTCCATAGAGCAATTCACATAACCTCAAGGGCTCATTTCAACACAGCTTCGTCTCAACCAGACGAAGCTTCTACAAGGAAATTGAGCATCGGTGATCACCTCCAGCGAGGTATGGAATTTTTTGACCACCTAACATAGGAGGTGTTGGTCCTTCATGAAGAGAATTTTCAATTCAAGTGAATCCCACCGTTGGATGTGCCACTCTTTGGCTTTAGATGGTGCGGGTTATGTCTATTTTGAATCTGAGCTCAATCGAGCTCAGATCTTTCCCTAAATCATATACGACCTCTATTGATCAAGAAGTAAGAACTTAGGAGATCTCAGCCATCCATCCGCATATTTTGGATGGACGACCAAGATAATTCCCACATTTAGAATTTGATATATCTTTTTTAAAACCATGGGGAGATCTTTGGCCGTTCGTTCTTTGATCGGACGATCGAGATCAAAGTGCGTCCGCCACTGCGCGGCCACCCTGACATGACATTTAAGTGAATCCCTCACATCACGATGCATGTTAAGTGCGCTGACTGCCGCTATCATGCGTCGCACCATGAGCTATAGGATTAGTTAGGAATCTTTAATTAATTTTAATTAATCTATGGATCTTTTAAAATTCATAAATCTCAATAAAATTCTAAAAAATATGAAATAAATTTCTATGGAAAGATAATTCAACCTAGGATATTTGAAAATTAATTTTAATTGGTTTTAAGTTATAATTTTCTCTAATTTTGGGTTTTATTGGAAACTTCATTTTGCTAATTACCTTTTAGTTAAGCCTCTGATTAATCTCAAAACTTCTTAGGTATATTTTAGGGGATGACTTCTACCTCCCCTAGTTTTCTTGGGATTTATTGAAGGCTTAATTAGGAGAATTTCATATGGATTTCTTAATTACCCTTCTTATGTAATTAGGCATAATTCGGGTATTAGTGGTTTTAATCCATGATTAGGGTTGATTAAGGTTAGATCCAATAGATAGGAGGTTTAACGAATCAATTTGGGGCATTTTCCTTAAGCTATTCCCTAAACCCCCTTTTCTCTCCTCAATCTCCTCTTAATTAAGGATAAATTCATTAATTAATCTACTTTGGACAGATTATTAAGTATTTAATAGCCTAAGTTCAATTAAGGAAATCAAAACCCAATTCATATGTGTGAAAAGGTGTTTGTAATTACTTAAGCTAAACCCCTTAGCTTAATTAACCTTTAATTATGAGACAAATTGCATTAGGCCTTTTTCTTATTAGGTGCATTGCAAATTTAAATTTCTTATGAGTTTTTTTGTCATCTCATTGGCTCATAATTATTTGGTTAATTATTCTAAGGTGATGTAGGTAAGGGTTAATTAGGTTACTTAATTTATACCGTAACCTAATTAATACATAAAATGGATCTAATTACCTAAAAATTAAATAAAAATATCAAACATATGTGGGAATGGGTTAGGAACAAAAAATCACCCACCTTTTCAAAATTAAATCAAACTTCAAGTTAAACAAAAATCATCTTGAATACACTTTGATTTATTTTAAACTTTCTTATTCCATAAGAATGTCTTTAGGATTTAAGTGAAGTGAACTTGTTTACATGCTTTCATTGCTTTGAATCTTCTCCCAACATGTTAAATTTGTATGTCATGTGATTTCATGCATTCATATTTTTCAAATTGAAGTTTAAAATGAAATTGTTTACTTTATGTCAAATATTGTATGTGTTGGCTAAAGTAGAAATATGAATGGCTATTATCACTACTCAATCCAAATTATTTTCAAAACATATAAATCAAATACAAAATCTGAAAGTATGCTACTTATATTTTAATTATTAGTTTGCATGTGAAAGATTATAAAGGTATGCTTAGCATAGGTTTCCTTTCTCTATTATGTTAACATAGTTTTGAATAGGAGTTGGTAAGATATAGGGTTCATTTGAAAAAAACCTAACACTTACCTAATTCCATATCATATTCTTCCTTATGCTATCACCTAAGAAGGGCTACCTATACTTGCATACATAAATTGCATAAATAAAATGAATCCATTAATACAACTGTTGCATTCTTCTTTTCCATTTCATTTCTTTTATACACATGTAAAGTGGTATATTAGTCTAGATAACCCTGAGGTTGTGAGGCTTTAAGTAGCCCTAAGTAGGTCTTGTACCTTACACCTCTGTTTAATAATGGCACTGTACTCACTTATGCCTTTCTTACTTTCATGCATGTGAAAAATTAGATAAAGAAGCCCTTTTCTACTTAAGAAAAAGTATGCATATTCAACTTCTAAATTTCCTTAAATGGATTACTTAGCATGCATCATAAAGTATGTTAAATATTGTCATTTTGTATGTATATATATGCTTTGGGTCCATCCATATGCATGTTATATATGTTGGGAAAGAAATGAAGAAATGTGTGTTATGTGAATTTTGATTCATTTTATTTAATCTTAAAATGCCTTTCTTTTTGAATAGGTTTGTTTAGAGTTTATCTAAACTTAAGATTAATTAAAAGATTTAATCAAAAAATTCACCTAAAAAAACCAAAATGTGAATTTACATTAGAAATTACTTAGGTTTGGGAAGGAGAGAAGTTTAATTCTCTTTACCTCTCTTCATAACTTAGGAATTAATTGTAGGATTTACTTGAACTTAATCAAAACATAAAATAAAATTAACCCAAAAAAATTAAACAACTTAAATGAAATCCTCCTCTAAGTTGAACATATTTTCACACTTGGAAAATTTGAACCTAAAGCCATAGCTAAGCATACCACATAAGCCTTCAAAGCACACACATTATCCTAAGTCCCCACTTCTTGCTTTAGGTTAGGTCAGTGCATGGGTGGATATTTTATTTTATTTTGTGTTATATATTTATTGTTATGTGTATGGTCAGAGAATGGAAGACGCTCATAGTCTAACTATTCTTTTCTGAGGGATTGAGCTTAAGGCATATCATCATAAAAAAATATAAATGCTTTTGCTTGTAGGTGCTTTATACCCTAAGCATAATTCAATAGGCCAGATGGACTTAGTCACCTATGTGTGGGGTGATAAGTCCAATATACATGCTTGAGATTTTTGTGGTTTATTTTAGCTAACCTTTATTTTGCAGGTGTTAGTTAAATTTCCATTCCTTTCCTTTTCATGTAAATTTATGCAATTAGGATTTTGGAATGATTATTATATGGATTAGGATGAGCATTAATCATACAATCCTATCTTATGTACCATGTGAAGCCTTGGAGCATCTACCTTTCAACCATCCAAAAGAAGGAACGAAAGAAGAAAGGAGAAAATAAGAAGAAAAAAGAAAAGAAGAAAGAAGAAATGAAGCTTGAAGGCCCCATAACAATGAATTTCTTGCTTAATTGTAATTTAATTCATTTGTAACTGGTTGTTGTATAGAACTCACCAATTTGATATTTTTTCATGTTTGCGTCCACCATAACGGCCTTTTATTCTTTTACGATTAGCTTTATAAATTGATTGATGATTTGTATAGCTTTTGCATTAAGTGGCATGCTTTTCTTAGTTTCTTCCTTGCTTTATGTATGGCTTGGATATGGATTAGGCTCTTTAGGAAAAAATAAATCTTCTACCCAACTTAATAACTCAAAAATAAAAATTAAACAGCTCATAACCTCACCTAAAGCTTAAGTTTAAAATCGAGATAAAAGAATTAGCAACCCCTTAGCTAAATGAGCATTTATTTTATAATATCATGCACAAATGCATCTTATTTCACTCTTGATTGGAGGACTTCCATCTTTGCCAGAGAAACTTGGCTTGACCTTTGGGAGCCATGGTGGAAACTCACCTCTTCCCTTCTCGCTGATTTTGGCCAATAACTTTTTTTCTCATGCATTAGTCATATGAATCCTATTAGCCGAGTCAAAAATAATTGTCCAAAAATGGAAATAAAATTTAGGTCATTTGAAGCATGTCCCTTTACATGATTTAGTCTCTTTAGGGAGTGAGTTTAAGGACTTAGTCTCTTTCTAAATAAATAATAACCTAACTATCTTGCATAAGCATAATGACTTGCCTACATGTATTTAAAATCATAGGAGGAGTTAGTTGCCACCCAGGTTAAGTCCAATTTGGGTGGTTTGTCCTCTCTTATGGAGGAAAACTAATTACCTATTTTTTACCTTAGATTTAGGTTATACTTTCAGCCCTCATCAAAGCACCCTAGATTTAGGTTCTGAGGTTGCTTCTCCACTTTGTGGGTCATATGCTTAATTTCTCACCTCTTAGGTATTTTCTTAATCTTATGTTAAGGAATCATAGTTTCCTAAATTTCTAATGAAAAATGCAACTTAAAGAAACTAAATCAATTTCAAAAATGTAAATCCCAACTATAGTATAGTTTGAGATTGCTCGCTAGGTTTCCTAGCATCATGGGCATCTCCTACTTATCTTCCATTTTGGCTTTGATAATAACTCCCTCCCTTTGATCAATCTCATTTGATCTTAAAAAAAAAGAACTAATCGATTGATAGTCCTTTCCTATTGAAATCTTTGAAGACAATGATCATTTACATTAATTAAGAGTTTTCCTAAGGAATCCCCATTCCTTAGGATGTAATTAACTATGGGGGCTTGCCTGTAGGGAACTTAACGAACTCGATTTAAAATAAACCCTGCTTTACTTTTCCATGTAAAGTAAAAGAATCTATTATTACATAGACTCATCATCCTTAGGAGTCCTTATTGAGGTGATTAGGTTCATTAAAGAGAATTCTATCTCGAGATAGTACACTATTTCCTTTCTTTACGATCATCATCAATAAGTACATCTAGGATGACATCCTAAAAAGATGAATTTCTATAGTCTTGTCTTTCTTTTATAACCAATAGATTTGAAAGCAACTCTACATAGGAATTTTTTCTCATAGATTTTTCTGGTGACTCTGCTGGGGATGGTTCCTCTCTCCATCTTTGGTAAATGATCATTGTCTTTGAGTATCGATAGCAGGTTTGTACTTTGGTATGAATCCAAGACTATCTTTCTTTCTGTTGGCACTTAGCTCATTTCATCCTTAAGTTGAGTTAGCCAACATCTTTAGGTTTTAAGACTGTATTTCTTGTTGGTCTTAAAACCCCCATTGGGTCCTCCAATGGGTAAAAATAAAAAATCTAAATAAAAAAGAAACATCTTAAAGACTTCCTCCTTATCATTTTTATGATAAGGAAAGGTTCATTCTAAAATAATAAAGACAAAAAAGAAATCTTCCATAAGAACCTTGCTTTTTTTTAAAAAAGAACACCTTTTCAAAAATGGACATAATAAAATATTTTCCACAAAATTTTGTCATCATCATTTAACAATTCCCATGATTATTACATGTAGGGATTTTCAAAAATAAAACTAACAACATTTTCAAAAAGCACAAATAAACATCTTCTTTTAATTCACTTTGATGAAGATTTCATTTTCAAAATAAAAAGAACAATCATCTTTCTAAAAATCAAAATCAAAATCATAAACTTTTCAAAAAGCACACATGAATCTTTCTATTTAATACACTCACACTTATTGAATGGAAGGTTCATTTCCAAACAAAATTAAACTTTTCAAAAAGCACACATGAATCTTTCTATTCAATGCACTCACACCTATTGAATGGAAGTTTCATTTGTAAACAAAATTAAAATTTTCAAAAAGCACATATGAATATCTTCATTTAATATACTCAAATTTATTAATTGGAGATTTCATTCCCAACTAAAAATAAATATCATTTAGGAAATCCCACTTAAACATATCTCATATATGATTAAGTTGAAATTCCTCTCTCAAAAAACAATAAGCACACACAAAACAAAAATTTCATATTTCAAAAATAAGATTGATGTCCATTCTACATACTCAAATGTGTTGAATGGAAATCCTCTCTTTCAAAAATTTAAACTTAAATAATCATACTTTCAAAATTCTAAACACATTTGGAACTTCACTTAACATACCCAAATTTGTTAAGTGAAGTCTCCAAATCCAAAATCAAAACTTTTTCAAAACAACTTTTAAAAATTCATTTTAACATACCCAAATTTGTTAAGTGAAGTCTCCAAATTCAAAATCCAAAAATTTTCTAAACACATTTTTTTGGAACTTCATTTAACATACCCAAATTTGTTAAGTGAAGTCTCCAAATTCAAAATCTAAAAATTTTCTAAACACATTTTTTTTGGAACTTCATTTAATATTACCAAATTTGTTAAGTGAAGTGTCCAAGTTCAAAACTCAGAATTTTCAAAACATATTTGGAATTTCATTTAACATACCCAAATTTGTTAAGTGAAGTCTCCAAATTCAAAATCCAAAAATTTTCTAAACACATTTTTGGAACTTCATTTAACATACCCAAATTTGTTAAGTGAAGTCTCCAAATCCAAAATCCAAAATTTTTTCACATAACATATTTGGAACTTCATTTAGCACACTCAAATTTGCTAAGTGAAGTTTCCAAATCAAAAATCAAACATATTTTAAAATTTTCAAAACACATTTTGGAATTTCATTTAGCATACCCAAATTTATTAAGTGAAGTTTCCAAATCCAAAATCAAAATTTTCAAACACCTTTGGAACTTCTTTCCTTAGCATACCAAATTTTCTAAGGAGAAGTTTCCATTTTCAAAACCAAAATGAAATCAAATTTTTGAACACACCATTTGGAATTTCATTTTAACATACCCACATTTTCTAAATGAATTTTCATTAAAACCAAGTGGGACTTCATCTTTAGCATACCAAATTTGCTAAAGTTAAATCTCCACTTTCAATCACATCAAAACAAAATGAAGCACCTAAGGATTCCTTAGCATACCAAATTTGCTAAGGATCCAACCCTTTTCAAAAATCAAAACATCAAAACAAAATGAAACATTAGGATTTTCTTAGCATACCTAAATTTGCTAAAAATCCTATTTTCAAAAACCAAACAAAACACACTTGGATTCTTCACTTAGCATACTTAAATTTGCTAAGTAAGAATTCCAAATTTTTTAAAATCAAAACAAAAATTCACAAAAAAGAAACAATCACTTCCTTCAAACACTTCATTTAGCATACCTAAATTTGCTAAGTAAAATTCCAAAATAATCAAACAAAAATAAAATCATTTGACCCTTACTTTAACATACCCAAATTTGTTAAAAGAAAGGGTCCTCAAATCAAAAATTCAAATTCAAGAAAAACATGAAACTATGGAAGCATCCTTATCAAAAATTTTAAATCCATATTTCAACATACCTAAATTTGTTGAAGTTTGGATTCATATTCAAATTCCTCTTTCAATCAATCTTCTCAAATCCATTTGAACCCTACTTAACACTTCCAAGTTGTTGGATGTGGGTTCAAATTTTCAAATTCAAAATTCAAAAAATCTATAGATAGAAATACAAATTCATTTCTCATTGCAGATCTTTCGCAAGATTCAGTTGTCTCTTACAGTTGTTGAAATGGCTGGTTCTCAGAAGTTTATTTTACCTTCCCCTATGGTATGAATCTAGCTTTAGATCAGGCTGACTTCCCTTGTCTGGACCATACTTATATGATTCACTTTGGCCAGGGATTTGATGGAGCCAAGATTACTTATGAGGGGACTCCCCTCACTACAGTTAGCATGACCAAGATGACCGGGCAGAAGCCGGTCATCAGGATTGATTTCCCCTCTGACTCTGATGTCTCCTCATTGAATAAGAAATTTTGGTAGTAAAGTATTCAATTATAGTAGTTCCAGAAGTACTAGCCCGATTGCAGTACACCCTAGGGTTTCTCATGCTACCCTAGTGAGGGCTAGCACCATCTCATCTATACCCTCTAAGGGTAAGGCTCCCCTGGTCTCAGGGTTTGCCTCCCCCATTTGAGTATGGTTCTAGCTCACACTCCTCCCATCCTACCCACACAAGAATAAGAGCATGATCGCCGATGCCACACCGTGGATTGCTGAGCTGGGAGCGCAATGTGGGATGAGTTCCCCATTATCACTTGACCATTGGTTATAGAAAACCAATTCCATCTTCTCTCTAGATCAAACAGAGAAGATGTCAAGAGGATCTATTCATCACCTCCTACAGTGGTGCATTTTCAGCTATCATTTTCTAGGAGCAGGAGGTCGTATGTTGGCCTCTGATTTATCTTACACCAGGTAGGCAGAGCATTCAGACGTCGAGACATAGTTTGATCTTAATTCTATTAACCCCCACAACATGGGGAAGCATGTTCACTAGGAGAGGACCCGTGAGGCCCATACGACACATATTACTAGAAGTGAGAGTAGGTTCAGCCGTCAGTCGGCAGTGTCTGCTCTAATTAATTTTCCAACTCGATGCTACCCGCACTGAGCATACTGACAGTATCCTTCTCACTGGGACTAGCCACCATAGGAAGGCAGTTCTTATGCACAAAGAGTCGGTGGTGTCTCCACCCCACCGCTCTACTCCTTGTCCACCATTGCTAGTGCAGGTTACAACATCTCCTATTCCATCTAAGGCCATGAAAGCCAAATATGGGGAAAAGTGCACCTCGTTGGTGATCCGACTATGACCAATGGATCCTACCCCTTCTACATCGCCCATTATGGTAGGGACTGAGCTCTCCTACTCAACCTTCTGCCCTAGTGGTGGTGTGGAAGGAGTGGCACCTCGAAGCATCGTGGTCGTCCCTTCACCAACTCTTCCCATACAGTCAGATATGGAGATGGTGACAATGATTTCAGATATTCTAGATGACAGCCCAACTGCATGAATGGTAGTGGAACATCTTAGGATTGCTACGCCTCTCATAGCTAGTAATAGTCAGGAGTGTCATTCATCCAGTGAGTACAGTCCACACAAGATTGACTCTTCAGTGACAGGCGAGGTTTAGTGCCTCTCAGTGCATGATAGTGATCACACTAGTCAGCCTAGACTGTTTGTACTTGCTTAGATGGATCATTCTTTAGATAAGATAGTTGCACATTATTTCATGGAGAAGAAGGAAATCTTGGGTTACGATTGGTCAGATGAAGAGAAAGTCAGCTTCGATCCTAATGAAGATGACTTAATGGGTGACTTAGTTGGAGTCTGCATGGTTGACACTAAAAGATCTCTTCTTAGGGAACAACAAGCCATGGAAGGTGATGAGGTTGATCAAGAAGACACTGAATTATCTAACACCTCTCGACATGCTTGAGGTAAAGGATGAGCATTGACAGATGACATGTTAAGGTGACTTGTTATAGCACGTGCTTCAAATAAGCCCTTTAGTTCATCCTACTATAGTCAATGTCAGTCAGTCTGAGTTAGTGTATGTCTTGGACCTAGTCTAGACTTTACCTCCCGTTGAGCAAGGTAGCACTAGACTATATGGAAAGGTAATGGAAAGCATCTCCATACAAGAAAAAGATATAAAATCCATGGTTGAGTAGCAGGTGAAGGAAACTTTGGCTCAAGCTTGAGGTGGATCATCGGTTCCAAAGGGTAGACCCTACCCAGAGATATTCGATGTTATCCAATATCCCAAAGGTTTCGTGCCTCCTTCCTTCAAAAGCTTTGATGGCAAAGTGGAAACCCAAGCAAGACATAGACATTTGCCATGTAATGCGTAAAATGATGCTTTACTCTTGCCTCTTATAGTAGCTGGGTATTACTTTCATTTAGTGAAGCCAATTCAAGAAAAGACATTTGTTGAGTTAGAGCAACTCATCATTAAGAGATTTGTTGGAGCTCATCAAAGGGTTACTATAGGTGATCTCATTGTAGCACAATAACACCCTGGTGAGTCACTTGTTGATTATATTCTTCGATGGCATAACCTGAGTATGAAGTGTGAATAACTATTAATAACAACATGCCATTGAAATTCTCTTGAAGAATATCCATGGCTTCTTTCATGCTTAAGGGCTTCACTTCAAGACATTTGAGAAGCTAATCAACAAGGTAGCTACAGAGGCCAAACACTTGCCTTTCTTTCAAGGTCAATTGCAAGTAAAGCCAAAAGGTCATGAGAAGAAGCTCGAGTGGTAGCAGTGGGAAGTGCCTAGAGATCCCCGAGACCATGAACAGCAGCCTCCACCTCCTTGCACCACCGAGACAACCATACCGCCTCCACAAAGCCTCCATGACCAAAGACAACCACCTATACCATACCACCAAGCATGTATATCTGCCAGTAGCTATGGTCCACTACTCTTTAGATAAGTTAAACAAACCTTATTCTTTAAGAGGGAGGTAATCAAGAAAATATTTTAAGAATTCTTAAAGAAACATGATTTTAGCTACCCGAGTGAGGAGACGGGAAGTAAAAAAGTCATGATCCAAACTTTTCCCTTACCACCGATGCTAAGACACATTTTGAGGATTGCTCACATTCAAGGATTAGCTTGAACAAGTTTCAAGATGGAGTTATCCCAAAGGAATACCTTATGAACAACCTTCCCCATTAGGGTAATCCTTGGGATACATGTGATCCTACCAAAACCAAAAAAGAAGGTTGGGATAATCCAAAACCTCTAAGAAAATCATCAAGATCAAGAAGCTTTCCTTGGAGGTGCCCGAAGTTACAAACCTCCAACACCTAAGGAAGGTTTGCAAGTTGCCACTTTAGGAAAGTGGGAGAGAAGCAGAAGAACATCACTGATAGCCCTTAGCATACCACTTGCCCTCCCGCTTCTCCACTTCCACACCTATGACTTCTCCTTCTATTTTCTTCTACTAGAACTTTGTATCGGATAAGGGCATCAAATTTACCCACTCATTTTACTTGACTTCTACTTTGTACCTCCAAATAATTCTAAGAAATTGAAGAATAAAGCTAGTTTGAATTACATTGTGTCACTGAGTTGTCTTCTTCTATTCTAATGATAACTCTTCAAGTCAAATAACTATCTTTTCATTTTAGAGTTGGACTTTCCAACCTAAACACTGGTTCACCTTGAGATAGACTTGGAATCATCCATTTTGAGGGTCCCATAGGAGAAGCGTAGAGCATGATGCGTAGAACCTTCCATTACCCTACCACACAAGAGATCATAAAGTCAACCTGAGTGGCACTCCTAGGCACCTCAAGATAGAGGGAAACAAGTCATTCAAGATCAGAAGCCCTTCCACATGATGCTCCACCCTTGGGATATGCATATGGAAGACTAGCCCAAGGTGGACTACAACATCCTTTCTCATCTAAGGAAGTTGCCATCTAAGCTAAGAATATATGATGCCCTTGTATTATCCAAAGAGATGAGGAATCACTAATCAAGGCTCTCATTGATCCTAAAATATTCTTAGCTCAGCTGACCTATAGGTGAGGAAACACATTATGCAAAAGAAGCCCAAGGGATCACCTTCACAGATGAAGACCTTCTTCTGGGGACATGGAGCACAACCGTCCCCTCTACATCAAACATGGACTGGGAATGGTTCTCATGGATTCAAGTGCATCGATGAACATTATGAGTCTAAAGACCCTTGCCTATTTGAAGATTGACATCTCTACACTCCAAGGAGATTGGATGATGTTGAGAGTATTCAATGATCAAGATGAGCGGGCTTTAGGTTCTATAGTGGTACCTTTGGAGATAGGTGACAGGAAGATTGAATCTAAGTTCTACATCATTGATTCAAATACTTCATTCACTGCTTTGTTTGGTACTTGGATACATCATAACAAGATCATTCCATCCTTCCTTCATCAGTGCATCAAGTTCAGAAAAGATAGAATTGAATACCGTGTTAAGAGAGATGAAAAGCCATTTTTAGTTAGAGAGGTTGAGATTTATGAGGATGTGACCTATTATCTTCCTCAAAACACCTTTCTCATGAACTTGGATAAAATCCAAATGCAAAACCAAAAGAAAAAGAAAAAGAAGCAAAATAAAATACAAAAGAAAATGAAAAGAAAAATAAAAGTCTAAGTGAATAAGAAAGGGGAATTGAAGAAGAAATATCACATTCCACCCACGCTTCATTCCATCATATGGACATGTGGGTAGGATGGCTCAACCTCCACCGTGCAGGAGGCAAAAACAGGGCATTAGGGAGACCCCCAGTTGGCCTTCACTAAAAGAGTCATGTTCCAGCTCATAGAGTACCCTACTATTCACATAGACTTGGAATCTAACAGATGGATGAGTCTAATGTGATTAGTATAGCCAACCCTCTCAGGTTCCATTGAGGTGACTGATCTGCAGGAAGACCGTGCCTCCAAAGAAAAGTATTCAAATCTAGTTTATGTGAAACTATTAGGAAGTAATTGGGAACCTTAGCTCTTACCTCACTTACATCTCAGAAAGTTGAAGGTTTAATAGTTAAGAAAGTCCCTATGTCTTCTAATTACATGAAGCAAAAGTTCTTTTTGGGATCATCATCCTCAAGCCCTAAAGTTGATGTAGAGCTTGAGGAAGATACTTTTAGAGAATTAATAGAATTACCTTTTGAATTTTACTCATCTTGTGTTCAAAATCTTATACAGAAAGGTTTAGTTCCTCACACATGGTCCAAGTACAGGTCAGAATACTTTGAAAAGCTATGGAGCAACACAGGCAGGGAAGCACAATCAAGAGCAAGACTAGGATTATATGTGGTCCAAATGATGACAAAGACATTCCTTTTATGACAAATGAGAACTTGTGTGAGATCCGATGATCTAAGTCAAAGAGGAACACTAGAATTTGAAGATTCATTCAACAAGCTTAAAGAAATCAACCTTGGGATAGAAGATCATACATATTCATTTGAAAATGAAGAAGCTAATGGAGTTATGAAGAAAGCAGGAATCTAGAATGTTTATAAGGATTTAGATAAATACTAGAAAGAATAACATGTGTCATTTCAAGTCAAGAAACTGATCGATGCTTTCATCGTGGAAGAAAAATATCCTACTGGTTAAGTGTCATCCTAGTTAAGAAGAAGAATGACCAAATTCATTTGTGTCGATTTTAGGGACTTAAACATGTGTCTAAGGATGAGTTTCCTCTTCCTATACCAAAATTAATGGTGGACATCACCTCATCTCATGCTTTTCTCTTTCATGGATGGGTCATCCGCTATAACCAAATCAAGATATCTCCAAAGATGAAAGAAACACTACTTTTCAAACCCTGATCAGAATCTTCTGTTATAGGGTCATGCTTTTCGACTGTAAAAATATTGGTGCTACATACCAACGGGTCATGACTCCGATCTTTATCGAACTCATCCATCATAAGGTTGAGTGCTACATTGATGATCTAGTAGTCAAGAGCTTAGAAAAGGAATATCACCTTTTTGGCTTGAGAGTAGTTTTTGAATGGTTAAGATAATATAATCTCAAAATGAATCCCCTAAAGTGTGCATTCAGAGTCACTTCAGAGAAATTCTTTGGGTTTATTATTCGACATCGAGGAATAGAAATAGATCCAGAAAAGATCAAAACTATCTTAGAAATGCCAACTCCTAAGAGTTTAACTCAACTCATCCTTCAAGGATGGTCGGCGTTATGATGCTTTATCTCCAACCTATCGGGGAGATGCAAACCATTTTCAGCACTTGTCAAAAAAGACCCCAAGTTCAAGTGGGATTATAAGTGTCAGCATGCCTTTGAAGACATCAAGTAATATTTGGTGAAGCCACTAGTTCTAGCAACCCCTATTCTGGGCAGGCCACTCATTCTCTACACTGCTACATTGAATGACTCTCTTGGTGCTCTATTGGCCCAAGCCAATGACGAAGGGAAGGAGAATGCTCTCTACTTCTTTAGTAGTCATCTGAATCCTGCTGAAGTGAACTATTCACCTATTGAGAAACATTGCCTAGCTTTAATGTTTGCATCTCAAAAGCTACAACACTATATGATTTCTCATAAGGTGAACTTGATCTCCAGAACAAATCCACTATAGTATCTCATGACACGGGCAACACTATCTGAATGTTTGGCATGCTAGTCCATGATTCTCTCATAGTTTGATATCACATTCATACCCCTCCGTGTGGTAAAAGACACGCACTAGCGGATTTCTTAGCAGCACACCCACTTTTTGTTGATTCTTTACTTAGTGATGAACTCCTTGATGAACAAATCATGAACTTAAGGGAGGCTAGCAACCGCCGATGGGAGATGTATTTTGATGTTGCTGCTTATTTTCTTAAAGGTGAAGCACCACGATCTACTCTCTCAGGAAAGGTAGGGGTAGGAATAGTTTTCCTAACCCCAAATCACGATCTGATGAGATTCTCATACTATCTTTCTAACCCCTGTACTAACAATGAAGCTGAGTATGAGGCTTTGATTGTCCGTGTTAGCCATCACTATCGTCAAGAGCATCAACATCTTTGGGATTCTCAATTGGTCATCAAATAGATCGGGTCCTGCTCTCAAACCCAAGCTTCATCATTACTACAGTATACCATGAAGTCTTGGCTGATTCTAAGTCACCATCTACAAGGTTTTGAGTAGAGAATGCGAGATGCCTTGGACAAACTTACCAAAGAATTGGCATGTCTAGAAGATGAGTCCATTTCAATAAGGGTCCAAAATAGATAAGTCCTATCCTTTATTGATTCTAAACTCATCGAGAGACTTTCTCTTGAAGGGGAGGTTATCGTTGACAAAATGGACAAGGAGCTAGATTGGAAGTAACCATTCATAGACTACTTGAACACCGACAAACTACCTCAAGAAAGGTCACAAGCCCATTAGGTGAAACATAGAGCTTTCTCCTATGCTCTTGTTGATGGCACCCTGTAATGTCAATTCTTTGACCAAATGTGGTTACCTTATTTAGAGAAACATGAAGCCCATGGCATTATAACCGTACACACTCAGTCATAGAACATCAATCTATCAGAAGATGAAGAAGATCGAAGACTAGGATACTACTGCCTTCTATGATTACATTGCATGGATAGGAGATGCCATCGTGTGTGTACATGGTGTGGTCCTCCACTAGCCACACAACATTCTACACCCTACATTGGCTTTATGGCCATTTGAGTGTTGAGGTACCGACATTGTAGGTTCGATCGATCCTCCTTCTTCCAAGGGGCATCGGTTCATCCTAGCTATCATCGACTACTTTTCCAAGTGGGCAAAGCCATCCCACTCAGAGAGGTCACAGCTCACTATGTGCTTCCATTTTTCAAGAACCATATCATATATAAGTTTGGGATGGCTCAACAAATTATATTCGATAATGGTACTGCATTCAAAAGCATGAAGATCAACAGCTTTGCCAAAAGACACGATATAGATTGGAGATACTCCACCATCTACTACCCTAGAGCAAATGGCTAAGCAGAAGCATTCAACAAAACTCTCAACCAGATACTGAAGAAGACTCTTGATGACAATAAATAACAGTGAAACGAGCTATTGGTTGAAGCCTTGTGGGCCTACCGCACCACATACTAAACTTCCCCTACCTCAGTGGGTCCAAGTCGCTTCTTCCTTTAGAAGTTCAACTCCCATCACTAAGGATAGCATTAAACAAGATCACTATAGAGCGTAATGTGTGTGGTTAGAAGAGCTTTGGAGGAGAGTCACCACGGGCATGCAAGAACCTTGACATGGCCAAAATGATTCAAGCTCATAACAAGTTGGTCCTACCCTAGGTCTTCAAAGAAGAACCAATTTCCCCATCAAAAGATGGGAGGAAAGTTTGAACCCACTTGGGAAGGCCCTATCATGTCATAGAAGGCTACCAAGGAGGATCTATCAACTTATTGATTGTAAAGGGGAACACCGATGCTTCCAATTAATGGTCTCTATCTAAAGAAATATTACCCATGAAACAAATTATGTTTGAAAATAATCATTAATAAAAAAAACAAAAATCTGATTCCATTCATCAAATCATCTCTTCTTTCAAATGTTGTTTGCTTATCTTGCGAATCCACCGTGACGTGTTTAGGGTAGGTGTAAGAGTCTTCTAGTGGTATCTTATCCCTCTTTCATAACATAAACACAATCTCCCAATGCTATTAGAATAGGTCTAAGAGAACCCAAATGACATCCTTTCTTAGTGGGAACCCTTTTGCCATCCGTGGCACCATTCCATCAAACCCCTAGTGTGTTTAAGATAGGTGTAAGAGTCCCCCAAGGCATCCTATTCCTTTTTAACACATGCAAAACAACAAACACAAATATTTTGTCTTGAGCTACTTTGATGTGTGAGCAAGCCCCCTATGGCACTCACTCATTAGCTGGTTTGCCCATGCTACCACTAGTATGCCATCCCAGTGATCATTTGCTGAAGGATGTGAGTCCCCATGCTTTCTTCCTAACTTGACCATTGCAAACCAACGAGCGCCTTATTAGTATGGTAGGTTTCACTTCCCAGCCAGTAAGCTATCTCATGTTGATTTTGCTTAAGAAGATGTGAGTTCCAGTGTTTTCTTCTTGAACTAGCCACCATGCTCTAACTAGGTCGAGTATATTTGAGGTTTAGGATAAGTCCCCAAAGGCCCCTTTCCTCTTGACTACATTTGAGTTGATATAAGTCCCCCAATGGCATTCACCAAGAATCACCCCTAGGATAACACGGAGTCAAGAAACTATCCCAATAATTAGTCTCATATAGGAGGATGTGAGTCCCCAAGCTTTCTTCTTAGGATGATTGTAGCAAAATGATAGGCACCTTAGGTTGGTTGATATTGCTATCCAAACTCACCGATGAGTACACCACTCTTGGCGTGATGTGTCCCAGCTTTCTCCTTGAGGACAAATACCTATTGGATATATGCCCATGTCATCGTGTTAGATTAAGCCCTTACCGTCCCCATCCCATGCTGCACTCTATTTGGATCAAATCTTTTGCGACCCCATTTAGACACTACCCGGGTTACTTCTGGATTGGACAATCCCCCTTTCCTAATAGCCATCCTTGTGGTTGGAAAATTTATTTAGTGGATGCACAGATTCTCCCTTGATTCAATAAATTTGAGATAGGTCTAAGCTGATATAAGCTCCTTCTCAGATTGATCCTTCACAAACTAACAGAGTCCATGAACAAACAAATAACTAAATAAACAACATTTATTTGCTTATGGATTAAGAATTCAAGCCCCCAAAGGGCCCCTTTTCCCAAGCAGACATTCTATCTTTAGGTAGTGCCGAAACTCCCTAGAATTGTAACTACCTATGTTGAGATAAGTCCCGTGGCAGACTCACTCAGTAGTCACCCCAGGTCGGTTCAATCTATTTTGTTGCAAGTGTGTTACCTATCATTCCACTTTGAAAGATATAAGACTATGATATATTCTTTCTTGCACGATTTAAAGTGAGCCCCTAGGTATTTTTCAAGCAATTAATCACCCCAGTGATCTTTTCTAGTGGAAGATGTGAGTCCCCAGCTTTCTTCCCTCAAATTGATCATTGCAAACCGAAAGTCACTCCTTTGTTGGATAGTTCTCCCATCGGTCGGGAGCTACTCCCTCGATTGAGAGATCGTTTCTATAAGCTCCTTCTCAGCATGATCCATCACAAACCAACATAATCCATAAAACAAATTAAAAATGAAATCTATCTTTGACTATCTTTGAGCTGATTTAAGTCCCCCATTGGCATTCACTCAATAGTCAGCCCTAAGTCGGGTTTGATTTGTTCCCCAAAGCAACTGGTCACCCCAATGGTTCCTTGTTCTCAGAAGATGTGAGTCTATATGATTTCTTCTTAAGACTTGACCATTGTATACCAAAAGGCATTTCCTTAGTTGGATATCTCTACCTTGTGGTTGGTAGACTACTCCCTTTGAATTGATAAATTTGAGTTAGGTGTAGGCCTCCATGGCCCCTACTCAGTGTGGTTATCACAAACCGTTAGGATCCATCATAATCAAAATAAAATAAGTTTAAAAAATGAAATCAATTTTGACTTTCTTTGAGCTAATCTAAGTCCCCTAGTGGCATTCACTCAATAGTCATCCTTAGGTTGGGTTCAATCGTCCCACCGATTACCCCAAGATCTTCTACTTTGGAGGATGTACACTATGCTGCATACCAAAAGGCATCTCTTTGGTTAGCTAGTCCTATTACATGTTTAGTATACTACCCCTTTGAATTGGTAAATTTGAGTTAGGTCTTAGCCTCCGTGGCTCTTACTCAGTGCAGTCCATCGCAAACCAACATGGTTCATCTCAAAATCCAAACTTAACAAAATTGAAACAAATTCAACCCTCTTCCCCAAAACAAATCAAATCTTTTTCTCCTCAATGAGATTCAAATCAAATCAAACCTTTCATCCCCTTATGGATGACTTGAACCTGCTTCTCTAGTGGAAGGTTCACACTTTATCCCTTAGTGGATTTATTCCCTCTCTCTTATGTCTTAGACATAAGTAGAACCACATTGCACTAAGCTCTGGATTCTCTCTATACCTTGGGTTAAGGATAGATTGTTTCTACCAGTGATCTCTGTTGTTGATCATCGGTCATTAACACGCGTGTTTTCTTGTCACCACACCACACATATTGGGCACCCTTTTTTTAGAATGAGCTCTCAACCCCTCCCTCTTAGACATAAGACTTCTCTTAGACTTCAAGACTTCCTTAGTCTTAAGACACATCTAGTGATTAGGTGGACACTCAACCTAGCCCTAGAGACTTAGAAGAGTTAGCCATAGGAATAGGTCATGCATTAGGGGTGTTAGGAAAACTTTCTACCCTTAGCTTAAACCATTCCTCACTTTCCTTCCTTCAAGTCAAACTCCAAATTAATTCTAATTGGTTTTCTCCAAATTCAAATCAACTCTATATGATTGAAATATATGATTGAAACCCATGATCAAAATCCATCAAAATTCTTAAGTCCAAAATTTTCTAAGTCCTTAATCCTCTCTTAAGGAGTTAACCAAAATCATGATCAAAACCAGTTCAAATCTTTGAGATTTTCTCATAATTCATTTATATTCTTATTTATATTCATATATATAAATAAAATATAAATTCAAATCAATCAAACTAAACTCAAAATTCCAAATCAATTCATGAAATTTTCCTTATGTCCTTTAATTTTCCATTAATGGACTTAGCCAAAATCATCATCACATCAATTCAAACTCATGGGATTTTCTCAAAACTCATTTATATTCTCATTTATATTCACATATATATAAATGAAATATAAATATAAATCGATCAAATCAAACCCTCCAATTAAATTTCTAATTTAAAATTTCTTACATCCCTTAATTTTCTATTAAAGGCCTTATCCTAAATCATGGTCAAATCAATTCAAACTCATGAGATTTTCTCAAAATTCATTTATATCCTCATTTATATTCACTTATATAAGTGAAATATTAATATTAATCAATCAAACCAAATTCAAAAATTCTTCAAACTCCAAAATTTTCCTAAGTCCTTTAAATCCTTTAATGAACTTAACCCAAATCATGATTAAACCCTATCAAATCCTTAAAATTTTCTTGATCCATATATTCACATATATAAATGAAATATAAATTCATCAAAACCAATTCCAAAATCAAAATCAACTCAAAATCAATTCATCAAAATATTTCATTCAAATCCAAATCAATTCAAGATTTTGATTTTGATTCTATCAAACCTACAATTATATATAAATCAAACTTCAATCAAAACCAAAACTTAGTTCAAAAATTAAACCCAAAATCCTTTCATATTGAAATGATTGTCAATATTTTGACTTCAAACTACTTGTAAATGGATTTATATTTCAAGATATATAAGATCACTCAAATCAAGCTTTATTTGACCCACTTAGGCTCACTTGACCCAAAGTGACCTAAAGTACCCTTATGAGACAAATTCTAATCCTAACCAAATTGGATTGAACTAAACTCATCTATACCTCTCATCATGATCAACAATCATCATGGGATGATCAATTAATCAAATTGGGTCAATCCAAGTCAAACCTAAGACCACAACCAAAATGAAATCTTACATAGCCAAATTCCACCATAGAAAAATTG
This sequence comes from Cymbidium sinense, assembly GCA_021442155.1. Classification (NCBI taxonomy): domain Eukaryota; kingdom Viridiplantae; phylum Streptophyta; class Magnoliopsida; order Asparagales; family Orchidaceae; genus Cymbidium; species Cymbidium sinense. The sequence continues at coordinate 159,640,524 of CM038215.1, forward strand.
ATTGAAACCATTAATCTAAGTTCACTCATGACCTATGTTTGAACTTGACCAAGCCAACATTTGAGCCCAATTGGCCACTAATTTTGACCCAAGTAATTTTGACCTAAAGCAAAAGGTGTCAAAACTTGATCTAAGCCAAATTGATTCAAAGAAATGGGTCAATTCCAAATCACTTGAACTTGACCAAAGCCTCAACCAACTAGACCTAACCTAGCCTTGACCTTAGACCCAACATGACCTAAAGGGGTCTTATTGAGCCAAATTTGAACTTAACTAAAATTGATTGGAAACAAAGATACTAATCCACTCCATATGACTAACCAAACCCAAATGTACCCTTGAGCTACCTCAAATAGGTCAAATGGGTCAAATAGGTCAACTTGACCCATTTGACCTAAATGAAGTCATAAAGCCAAAACTATACCAAATTGAATCAAACCAAGCCATCAAAACATTTCAAATGGTCATATGAACTTGACCCATGGTTTGACCCAATTTGACCAAATGGTCAACTTGACTTGACCCAATTTGACCTAAATGACCAACATGAGCCAAACATCAAATCTCATGAAACTTGGCCAAACCTAGTTTTCCACATACCCAACATATCTAAAGTAAAAAAATTAGCAAAATGACCATTCTACCCTAGAGAATAAATTTTGATCTATGGGTAATTTGGTCATACCCTTTCATATCCACTTAGCTTTCCTAATCCTCAACCAAAACAACCCAATCAACCCACCAAACCAAACCCAATAAAATGACCCAAACTCTTCCACCAAATTCAAGCACATGAGGTTGGAAATCCACTCAAGGCCTCAAAATGCTAACGATCAAAACCTCCCATTATGATCAATTAGATCAAAATGGCACATAATTGACCCCAAGACCAAACCAGACCCCATGGGTCAAAATGACAAATTCAAACTCCCTCTTCCACTCAAATTCAAGCACATGGGAGGTTGGAAATCCACTCAAGGCCTCAAACTTATAATGTGCAAGCATCTAACTGATCAAACAACTCTCCCATTATGATCAATTAGATCAAAATGGCACATTAAGCTGTCTTTAAGGGGAGATATACTCCCTAATTGAAAAATCCATCATTCCTCAAACAGAGTGTTGGGAGCCAAAGCTTCCGAGGGAATTGAAATCAAGCTTTCTTTTCCTAGGGAGCTCCTCATTTCTTCACTCAAATCCACTTCAATTGCCTTGGCATACTCCGTGGAGCTAAGTCAGTGCACCAAGCTTCCATTGAGTTCAACAGATAACATGAATTGGATCAAAGCCATCAAGGGAGTTGGTCCATAAGCATAACCTCAAGAGCTCATTCTTCCAACATAGCTTTGTCTCAACCAGACGAAGCTTCTCCAAGGGAATCGAGCATCAATGATCACCTCTAGTGAGGTATGGAATTTTTTGACCATCTAGCATAGGAGGTGTTGGTCCTTTGTAAGGAGAATTTTCAATTCAAGTGAATTCCAATGTTGGATGTACCGCTCTTTGGCTTTAGATGGTGTGGGTAAATTCTTGTTTGAATCCGAGCTCAATCGATCTTGGATCTTCCCCTAGATCATGGACGACCTCTATTAATCAAGGGGGAAGAACATGGGGGATCTCAGCCATCCATCATTTTGGATGGAAAATCGAGATAATTCCCACATTTAGAATTCAATATATCTTTTTAAAACCAGGAGATTTTCATCCGTTCTTGATCGACAATCAGATCAAAGCCCGCCACCGATACCACGACATGACTTTAAGTGAATTTACCATGGAAAGGATGCCATGTCACACAAGAGCTATGATTAGTAAGTGATCTTAATTAATTTTAATTAATCTAGGATCTTCTAAAATTCATAACTCTCTTAATCAAATTCAAAAAAATATGAAATAAATTTCAATGGAAAGATAATTCAACCTAGAATATTTTAAAATTAATTTCAATGGGCTTTGAATTATAATTTTCCCTGATTTTGGGTTTTATTGGAAACTTCATTTTGCTAATTACCTTTTAATTAAATCTCTAATTAATTCTAAACTTCTTAGGTATATTTTAGGAGATGACTTCTACCTCCCCTAATTTTCTTGGGATTTATTGAAGGCTTAATTAGGAGAATTGCTTATGGATTTCTTAATTACCCTCCTTATGTAAGTAAGCATAATTAGGGTATGATTAGTGGTTTTAACCCATGATTAGGGTTGATTGATCAAAGGTAGATAAGAGGTTTAGGGATTAAATTTGGGGCATTCCTAAGCTATTCCAATACCCCTTTTCTCTCCTTAATCTCTCTTAATTAAGGGTTAATTCATTTCCCCTTAATTAATTTCTAAAAATTCTAAAAGTTATAGAACTTAATTAATCTACTTTGGGTAGATGTTTACCTAAGTTCAATTAAAAATCAAAACCCAATTCATATGTGCGAAAGGGTGTATGAAATTACTTAAGCTAAACCCTTATCTTAACCTTTAATTATGAGCCAAATTGCATTTTTCTTTTTATTAGGTGCATTTAAATTTAAATTCCTTGTGAGTTTTATGTCATCTCATTGGCTCATAATTATTTGGTTAATTAAGGTGGTGTAAGTAAGGGTTAATTAAGTTACTTAATTCATACCTTAACCTAATTAATACATAAAAATGGATCTAATTATCTAAAATTAAACAAAATATCAAACATATGTGGGAATCAAACTCAACTCACAAAAATTAAATCAAACTTCAAACAAAAAACAAAATACTTTGAATTAGTTAAACTTTCTTATTCCATAAGAATGTCTTTAAGATTTAAGTGAAGTGAACTTGTTTACATGATTTCATTGCTTTGAATCTTTCCAACATGTTAAATTTGTATGTCATGTGGTTTCATGCATTCATATTTTTTAAATTCAAGTTTAAAATGAAATTGTTTACTTTATGTCAAATATTGCATGTGTTGGCTAAAGCAGAAAGATGAATGGCTATTATCACTACTAAATCAAATTATTTTCAAAACATATAAATCAAATACCAAATTCAAAAGTATGCTACTTATAATTTAATTATGAGTTTGCATGTCAAAGATTATAAAGGTATTCTTAGCATAGGTTTCCTTTCTCTTTTGTGTTATCATAGTTTTGAATAGGAGTTGGTAAGATGTAGGGTTCATTTGAAAAGAACCAAAAATTACCTAATTCCATATCCTATTCTTCCCTATGCTATCACCTAAGAAATGCTAACTATACTTGCATACATAAATTGCATAAACAAAATGAATCCATTAATACAACTTTTGCATTCTTCTTTTCCATTTCATTTCTTTTATACACATATTTATATTTAAGGAAAGTGGTATATTAGTCTGGAAAACCCCAAGATTGTGAGGCTTTAGGTAGCCTTGAGTAGTTCTTATACCTTACACCTCTGATTAACAATGGCGTTAGTTTCTTACTTTCATATGTGTATGTGAAAAATTGGATCAAGAAACCCTTTTCTAGTTAAGAAAATCATGCATATTCAACTTCTAAATTTTCTTAAATGGATTACTTAGCATGTGTGTTAAATATTCTCATGTATAGATATGCTTAGGGTCCATCCATATGCATGTTATATATGTTGGGAAAGAAATGAAGTAATGTGTGTTATGTGAATTTCATTTTATTTAATCTTAAAATGCCTTTCTTTTTAATAGGTTTGTTTAGAGTTTATCTAAACTTAATTGATTAAATAAAGATTTAATCAAAATATTTACCTAAATAAAATCAAAATGTGAATCTACTTTAGAAATTACTTTAGAAAAGAAAGAGAAGTTCTCTCTTTCCCTCTCATAACTTAGTAACTAATTGCAGGATTTACTTGAACTTAATCAAAACATGAAATAAAATCAACCCAAAATAATTAAACAACTTAAATGAAATCCTCCTCTAAGTTGAACATGTTTTCTCACTTGGAAAATTTGAACCTAAAGCCATAGCTAAGCATACCACGCAGGCCTTCAAAGTACACACATTAGCCTAAGTCACCACTTCTAGCTTTAGGTTAATTCGTGTTTGATATTTGTTTTATTTTGTGATGTATCTTTTTGACTGGATGTTAGTATGCTCAGATTGAATGGTAGGACGTTCTTCTAACTATTCTTTTCTCTGTGGGATTATGCTAGCTATCATAAATAAAAATATAAAATGCTTTTGCTTGCTTTATACTAAGCATAATCCAATAGTGGACTTAGTCACCTATGTGTGGGGTGATAAGTCCAATATACATGCTTGGGATTTGTGTGATTTATTTTAGCTAACCTTTATTTTGTAGGTGTTAGTTAGATTTCCATTCCTTTCCTTTTCATATAAATTTATGCAATTAGGATTTTGGAATGATTATTATGGGGATTAGGATGAGCATTGGTCATAAGATCCTATCTTATGTACCATAAGCCTTAGAGAATCTACCTTCCAACCATCCAAAAGAAGGAACCAAAGAAGAAAGAAGAAAAGAAGAATAAAGAAGAAAAGAAGAAAGAAGAAATGAAGCTTGAAGACCCCCATAATAATGAATTCCTTAATTGTAATTTAATTCATTTGTAATCTGGGTTGTATAAGAGTATAGCTCGGCTACCCAATTTGATATTTTTGGATTTATACGGTGGTGCCCGACCACAATGGTCTTTTATTCTTTTACGATTAGCTTTATAAATTGATTGATGATTTATTTAGCTTTTGCATTAAGTGCATTTTTCCTAGTTTCTTCCTTACTTTATGTATGACCTTGATGTGGATTAGGCTTTTTGGAGAAAAATAAATCTTCTACCCAAATTAACAACTCAAAAATAAAAATTAAATAACTCATAACCTCACATAAAGCTTAAGTTTAAAATCAAGATAAAAGAATTAGATGAGCATTTCTTTTACAATATCATAAATGCATATTATTTCACTCTTGATTGGAGACTTCCACCTTGCCGTGAGAAACTTGGCTTGACTTTTAAGAGCCATGGTGGAAACTCCTCCCTTCTTCCGATTTTGGCCAACAACCTTCTTTCTTATGTATTAGTCATATGAATAAAGTCAAAATAATTGTCCAAAAATAAAATGAAATTTGAATTGCATTAGATTTAGATCATTTGAAGCATGTCTTTATACATGATCTAGTCACTTTAAGGAGTGAGTTTAAGGATTTAGTCTCTTTCTAAATAAATAACAGCCTAGTTATCTTGCATAAGCATAATGACTTGCCTACATGTATTTAAAATCGTAGAGGAGTTAGTTGGCAGCCACCCAGGAGGTCGTAAGTCCAAGCAGTCAAGTGGTTTGTCCTCTCTTGTGGAGGCAAACCAATTACCCACTTTTTTCCTTATATTTAGGTTGCCGGCCTCCCAAAGCTCCCTAGATTTAGTTCGAGGTTGCTTCTCCCTTGTGGGCCATAATTTAATTCCTCACCTTTTGGGCATTTCCTTAATCTTGTGTTAAGGAATCATAAGTCCTAAATTTCTAATGAAAATGCAACTCAAAGAACTAAATCAATTTCAAAAATATAAAGCCCAACTATAGGATAGTTTGAGATTGCTTGCTAGGTTTTCTAGCATCATGGGCATCTCCTACTTATCTTCCATTTTGGCTTTGATAATAACCCCTCTTTTGATCAATCCCATTTAATCTTAAAAAAAAGAACCAATCGATAGTCCTTTCCTATTGAAATCTTTGAAGACAACGATCATTTACCTTAATCAAAAGTTTTCCTAAGGAATCCCCATTCCTTAGGATGTAATTAACTATGGGAGCTTGCCCCTGTAGGGAACTTAATAAACTTGGTATAAAATAAACCCTACTTTACTTTTCCATATAAAGTAGGGAAGAATCTCTGGTACATATGTAGACCCATCATCCTTAGGAGTCCTTATTGAGGTGATTAGGTTCATTAAAGGGTTGTGACTTCTATCTCTCGAGATAGTACACTATTTCTTTGATGATGTACTCGATCACCTGAATAAGTACATCTGCAGATCTGCATGACATCCTAAAAAGATGAATTTCTATAATCTTGTCTTTCTTTTCTAACCAACAGATTTGAAAGGTGACTCCATATAGGAATTTTTCTCCACACACATCAAAAGGCAACCCTTAGGCCAGATAGTCCTACCTTGTGGCTGGTAGACTACACCTTTGGACTTGTAAATCTGAGACAGGTCAAGGCCAACATAGCTCCTTCTAAGTAGGTCCATTGCACACCAATAGAGTCCACAACATAACACACCAAATTAAATTAAATCAATTAAAATTAAATCATTATAAATCAAATTAATCATCAGGGCTACTCTTGAGTTGGTTAGATCCCAGTGTCACTCAAGAGTCAACTTAGGTAGGGTTCGATGTGTTGTCCATTCAATAGATCACCCTAGAAGCTTTTCCCTCCTTTGGAAGATGTAAGTCGCTATACCTTCTTCTTAGTGCAATCATTGCACACCGAAAGACAACCCCTTAGGTCGGATAGTCCTACTTTATGGCAAGTAGACTACCCCTTTGGACTTATAAATCTAAGACAGGCCAAGGCCCCTATGGCTCTATCTTAGTGTAGTCCATCATACACCAATAGGGTCCATAATAAAATAAATTCAAAACTGACCTCCCCAGTAGAGTCAAATTAAACATATCGGACAAACTAAACTTCTCCCCAATGAGGCACAAATCAAATTAGTCTCCCTAGTGGAACTTATATCTAAATCAAACAAATCTAATCAACATCCTCATAATATGCCTCGCCTAGAACCCTTCTCTTTAGTGGAGCCAAAAAATTGAACCAACCTCCTAGTAGAGTCAAATAAATTATAGAAATCCAATCAAGTTCTTATCCCTGGATGCAACTTCCCTGGAAGGTTTACATACCCAATCAAATTGAGCACATCCCTAGTGGATATGCACCCACATCAATTAAAACAAAACAAACTAAAATTAATTCGATCTTGATCCCCATCAAATTATAGATTCTTATCCCCAACAGATACACACCCAAACTAATCATATTCATAATCAAACTCAAATTCTTATCCCTTAATGGATAACTTGAACCTGCTTCCTAAGTGGAAGGTTCATGTACTCTACCCCCAGCGGATTCCTTCGCTCTTATGCCCTTGGCATAAAGAGAGCTACATCACACTAAGATCATGATTCTATCTACCCTTCAAGTATAGGTATAGTTCACTTCCATTATTTGTTTCAATCTTAGATATGATCATTTGATGTAAAATATGTGCCTTGCCACCACACCTATTGGGGTCTTTTGTTGACCTCACTTTTGGAGTAAGCTCTCAACCCCATTCTCTTAGACTTAGGAATCTTCTAGACACTAAGATTTCCTTAGTCATAAGACACATCTAGTGATTAGGTGAACACTTAAACTAAGCCTAAAGACTTAGAAGTGTTAGTCATGAGATTAGGCTATGCCTTAGGGTTTAAGAAAATTACCTATCATATAGACTAAAACCAATCTAGATACACTTTCTTAAATCAATCCCAAATTCAATTATCAAACCAAATCTTAAATTCAAATTCAAATTCCAAATCTAATCTCAAATTTGACTCCAAATGACAAATTCAAATCCTTAGACCCTTCCTAAGCCATATGAACCACATTCATAAGCTTAGCCAAAACTCCCTTTAGATCAAATAAAACTCAATTGATTTCTTTATAAATCAATTATTCTTTCATTTATATTCATAAATATAAATGAAATCCAAATTCAAATGACCAAAACTATATCAAAAATCAATTCCAAACTCAATCTAGGCCCTTTAAGCCAATTCTTTGGACTTGACCAAATTCTATCTAAATCAAGTCAAAATCAATGGATTTTCTCTTGAATAAATCATTAATTCAATCATTTATCCAAATATAAATAAAACATTCAATCATCAAACCAAATTTAAGTCAACCCAAGTCAAGCCTAACTTAGCCCTTTTGACTTGAAAATTTCAAATTAGCCAAAATTTCTTAGACTCCAAATTATTTGTCATTGAATTTATATTTCAATCTAGGGTTCATATATAAATTCAACTAAACTTGAATCAAACCAAAACCAAACAAATTGACCCACTTAGGTCCACTTGACCCAAAGTGACCTAAAAGACCCATTTGAGCCAACTACCATTCCAACTCAAATTGGATTGAACCAAGCTCACCAAAACCTTTCACCATAATTGTTGATCACCCTAGGATGATCAATTACAATCAATTAGTCAAACTAAGTCAACTTAGTCATTTGACCAAGTCAACCCTTAGCCCAAATGAACCAAAACTAGCCAAAAATTTATCCTATATCAAATTGATTGAAAATAATGATTTGAATCAACCCAAAGTTAATATTTAAATATGAGTTGACCACCAATTGAGCCAAACCAAGCCCAATTGGCCATTTGATCCAAGTTGACCTAAATTGGCCTAAAGGACCAAATTAGGTCAAATCATGATCAAACCCAAATTGATTGCAAACAATGGCTCAAGTTCATTCCAAATATATTATTGAACTTGACCAAAGCCATAATTGAGCCTAATTTGACCAATTGGTCAACTTGACCTAATGTAGCCCAAATTAGCCTAAAGGGTCAATTTGGCCTAAATCCAAATTAAATCTAAATTAATTCAAACTAAATACCACATTCATCTTCAATTAGCCAATTGAACACGAATCAACCAATAACCCAAGCCAATTTTGCCAAATTTTTTCAAATTGGTCAACTTGACCAATATGACCCATATGACCCAAATTGAACCAAATCCCTTGAAACCAAGCCATGACCCATTGGGGGCTGATCAAACCTGACCCAAAGCCATTTTGAATCATCCCAAAATCAACTTAACCTATTTAAACCCCTCATGGATCTTCCCCCACATAGGATTGCACCCAACTTCATTTAATTCTCCCCATCACATGCACTTAACTCCTCCACAATATTTGCAATGAATAGAGCTGATCATATGGCAGCAAGAGAGGACTTTGGAGCAAAAAGTTAAAGTTTTCAATCAATCCATCATCCATCCCAACCTCCCCATGCAAGATAATAATATTTTGGAGCCAAAAAATTCAGAAAAGGGTGGAATTTTAGCCATTATAGAAGGAGGGGGAAATGAGGCTTCACCCATCATCCTCTACCACTATTCAGCCCTCAAGAGTTCCCCAAAGTAAAAAAAATGAACCCATCTCCCACCTTTTTGAGCCATTTTTGAGCTCAAAAACACAAATAGAAGCTTTTCTGGCGAGGTGACAGTGAACATTAGAAGATGACATTCCAAAGGAAGACAAAGGTTAAAAATCATTTCAAAGCTTTCTCACATACCTAGGAGTTCACTCAAATCTTCACCGCTGCCAAAACCATCCTCGAGAGGTAAATTTTGCCAAACTTTAGCTAGCCTTAGGATTTCTCATTTTTTATGTTAATTTTAAGCAATTTTAGAATTTTCTTAGATAAACCTATAATTTTTATTTTATTTGATACCAATATGAAGTAAAATTTTTTTGAAGAAAATCGACGCAAAAATGAGCTCAATCGATCCCATTTCACATTTTTGTGCATTTTTTTCTCGTTAGTTTAATATGAACAAATGCCCGATCCACGTGATTCGACATGATCTTGTCGACTGTCCTTCCAACCCCAAAAACACATGATCCGCTCGATCTAGCAGATCGGACTGACCGCATGGATTTCGATTTAAAAATTAATTTAAATGACCTCAAACTTGAAACATTCTTAGAAAATAAAATACTTAACTAAAAATTGTAAACAAGGGCTCGTTGGATTTGTCTTTCTAAGGGAATTCCAAAAAATTTAAAATCTCCAAATTTTATAAAGTATTTTGAGTTTAATTTGGCTTTTAGCAAAAAATCAAATTTCATTAATTAAAATAAAAAATATATGTTAGATTAAGTTGAATTTTTTAGGGATTGAAATAAAGTTAAAATACACCTACCATAAAAATATCTAGTGAAAAGGACTTATGGATTGGGAGAAATTAAATTCTGAAGTTCGATTATCTATTTTAATAAAATAAATCAAATAAAAATTTAGAAATTTACAAAATATTCAAAATGGCTTAGGTCACTTCAATTGACATCTAAGAGTCTTAAAATTTTTTTGTGATTTTATGAATTCTAATAACCCCAAAAAACACATAAGATTAAAGTTTGATCAATTAAGAACATAATTAAAATATAATCTAAAAATAATTTAAATATCAAAATCAAAATCAGAAATGAAATAACACTTAAGCAATCATTAATCAAACCTCAAATCAGAAAAATATCATCCTCTTAAGAAATTAAATTAAATATGATTAAACCTATTTAAAAAAATTAAACTCAATTAAATGATTAAATCTTAAATCAAACTTGAAATTCAACAAATCTAGAAAACTTTAGCATGGGTCAAACTAGTATAACTAAACCTACACTAAGCATGGAGTCTTAATCATATGAAACTCCTTAATGAATATAAATAAACTGAAACTAATTAATCATTAAATAAACTAAAAATCAAATTTATTAATAAACCAATCCATCATAATCATTTGATATTAATCAAATTAAACCAAATAAAGTTAAAGTAAACTTAATTAACATATGATTAAATCACATCCATTTGGAATAAGACAGTTAGCATTAATACATAAACCCAACTAAATCAAACATGAATGAAATCTAATGAATATAATAAATGAAGAAAATCAAACCTAACTATGATTATGATTAATCAACTTTAATTGAAATAAAAATAAATAATTAAATAACTTATTTTAATCAAACGATAATAACAATAAACCTTTAATCAAATCAAACTTAAGTAAAACACTTAACTAAATCAAATCACTCACATGTGAGAAATTAAGTCATTAATAAATAAATCTTTGATTAATCTAATGATTTAAAAAAATTAATTACCCTTAATCAAACTTAATTAATTAAATATTTAATTAATCCAAACTTAATGAATTAATTTATCATCTTAATGAACCAAATTAATTTTATAAATCACATTAAAATTAATTTAAATCAAACACTTAATTAATCTACTAATTAATTTGATCACACATCTTAAATAAGCTAATTAAGTCAATCAAATTAATCATATTAAATTTAAACTTAATCAAACATAAATGCAATTAAATACTAATCAAAACCTAAATTAAACCTAAATTACTAAGTCATTAATTACATCATTAACCTGAATAAATATGAAATCAAATTGAAAAATAAACAAACCTTTATAATTAACATAAATGCACTTCTTAATTAAACTAATCACATAAACACATTGAACCTAAGCAAACACATAGACTAATAAAGCTAATCAAATTATATTAAATCAAATTAAATTAAGAAAGACTCTCATCAATTTAATGTAATCAAATCTCATTCAACCTACTTAAATAAGAAGATCTAATTAGCTATCGAATGTATGAAATCAAAATACAAACAAACTTTAATAAACATGACAAATGGATGAGATTAAAAATAAAATCCTAATTATAAAGAATCAAACTCAATGAAAATTAAAATCTCAATCTAATCCGATCAAACTACAATAAATGAACCACAATCAAATCAAATAAGCATAAAATTAAGTCACATAACCAGAATCAAAGAAAAGAATTAAATATTAATTTAAATGGAAATTGAATTATCAAGATTAAATTAAACCAAAACATCTAATCTGAAATTAATCAATCAAAAATACATGAGTTAAAACAAAATTAAGCTTCATTAGATATTAAGGATACTGAATTATCAAGATGTAGTTAAACCAAAATATCTAATATGAAATTAATCAATCAAAAACACATGAATTTAAACTAACTTAAACTTCATTAGATATTAAGGATATTGAATTATCAAGATGTAATTAAACCAAAACATTTGAATCAAAATCAATTAATCAAATAATTAAACAAACTCAAATCCTAAATTCTAAATCAAATTAAATAAATCAAATCAAATGAATTACACAAATTGAAATGGGCTAATTAAGATACTTAAGGCCTTAGTTAGACTCTTTAGGAGTTAGGATGTAGAATATGGTGAGTTCTGTCTACAAATGGAATTCATTCTACTCTTCATTCTTGAAAACTTAAACATCACTTTAACTAAATAAAAGTGAAATAAAAATAAAAAGTAAATCATTAAATCATTTAATTTGAAATCACCCAAAGGTAAAATTTAAACAAATTCAAAACTAAATAATCCTAGTAAAGTCTTACCACACAAGCCTTAAGCACACACATTAGAATACTAAGTCATAAATTTTAGTGCTAAGTTATGGCTTTGTATGTATGATGTTGTATTTTATTTTGTGATGTAATGTTTTAGACTGGATGTTAGGGTGTATGCCTCATAAACTGAATGGTGGTTGTGATTAGCCTAATCATATTTTCTGCAAGGGGTTGTGCTTAAGTTGTAGTAAAAATATAAATACTTTTGCAGTGTATGTTGCTTAGCCCCTAAGCATGACCTATGTTAGGATAGGTTGGCTTAGTTACCCATGTGTGGGGTGCTAAGTCCAAATTATTCATATAACTACTTTGGTTATATGGTGTGTTTAGCTAACATTTATTTTGCAAGTGTAGCTAGATTTATTTTTCCTATTTTTAATGTAATTTTGCATTAGGAATTATTATTTGTGTTGTGGGGGATTAGGATGAGCAGTGGCTAGAAAGCATAGTCCCTGGGGTGCCCTGTGATGCCTTTGGAGCAAATCAAATCAAAAGGAAGAGAAGGAAGGAATGAAGAAAAGAAGACCCCCATAGTATGTATTATTTTTATAATCTAGGTTATATAAGGGTAGAGCTCGCTACCCATCTTTTTTTCTCTTTTTAGGGTGTACAACAAAACCAGACCACAGTGGCCTTTTATTCTATTATGGTAGTCTATAAAATTGTTTGATGTTGTGTTTAGATTGTGCATTAGAACAACATGCTTTTCATAGTTTCTTTATGATTGATGCATGAATGTGTGGCCTGGATGCGGTAGGCTCTTAGGATAAAATTAATTTTTCTACCCCAATTAACAACTCATAATTAAAATTTAAAATAACCCATAACCTCACCATAAATTTAGGAATTAAATCAAGATAATAAAAATTTTAGCAACCCCTTAGCTGGATGAATGAATGTATAATATCATGCATGTCATATTCTTTCACTCTTGTTAAGAGGGAGATTCCATCTTTGCTAAAGAATGAAGGCTTAACCTATGAGAGCCATTGATGGAAGAACACCCTTTTCTCTCTTGATTTGGCCCATAATCAAGTTCTCTTGCATTTAGGCATAGAAAATCCCATAACCTGTGCCAAAATAAAGAGTTCAAAAGAATCAAATAAATTTGATAAAATTTATATTAGATTAAGTCATGAATTCATACCACTCATGCTCTAGTCTCTTAAGGAGTGAGTTTAAGGACTTAGTCTCCTTTCTAAATAAATAATAGCCTAGCCATCTTGCAAAGCATAAGACTTGCCAACATGGATTTAAAGCGTATGAGGAGTTAGTCGCCACTCTAAAGAAGTCTCGATGATGATTTATTCTCTCTTGTGGAGGTAAACCATATACCCATTTTTGCCTTAGAATTAGGTCATGCTTAAAATACACCATAGGAAAAGGCAAACCAGTCATTGGAAATAACAAAATTCTAAATCCTCCTTAAAATACACCTTATAATCCAAAATAAGAACACCAAACTATTCTAAAGGTTAATCTGAAGATCTCAAGCTATTTTGTAAGGTTGCCCACTAATTTAAATAATGAGCACATCTTCACCTTTTCTAAGGAGAAAGAGAATTGTTTAGTTAGAGCTTAACCTAATTTTTCTTTGCTCAGTTAGTGCAACCTCCTCAAGTCATACTCAATATAAAACATCCTAGGGAAAAGAAAGACATGCAATCTCCTCCAAAGAATACAATACAAACCAAGACTCAAAAGAGAAAAAATAAAAAGAAAAAAGAAAAAAATAAAAAAAAATAAAAAAAGAGAAAGAGAAAAGAAAAGTGAAATGAAAAGAGAAAGAAAAAAAAGAGAGAAAAGGTAAAGCACCAATAATGCACATTGATTTGGAATCCAAAAGATGAATCATGTGTATGAGGTTTAAATAAAAAATAAGTTTTGAGTTTACTTTTGATAAGTCTTTAGAGGAGATAGTAATAAAATAAAAAGATCTAAAAGGATGATTCATGTATGATATAACTAGAAACTTAGTAGGTATGTAAGAACATTGACTCCAATTCTATTATCTCATTATATTATTATAGGATTGGAAGTTAAGGGTTGCTCCTAACCTCTAACAAAAAAAGACATATATGTATTATGAGATATTAAAATTTCACTTCATATCTCCTTCTTCAAATTCAAAATAAGATTCAACAGTTATAGATAAACCTTCAAATGGAGCAATAAGATCATCTTTTGCCTAGTCTACCTACTTTGCTTAAAGAATTTTGAAGACTCTCAAGTAGGGGATGCACTTCCCGAAGTTGAGAAGAAAATTAAATTCAATGAATGATTAGCAATACGTACCGAACGTCAGAACATAAAGGTAGTCCACCCACCATCCCAACATCCATATATGATAAATCAAAAGAAAATACCAACGACTTGGTTAGGTTACTTTTGTAGTTTAAAGACTACTTTACTTAAGATCATAATGAAGTGCCCAATACATCTCTAAAGGTAAGCAGTCTACAAACTCAATTGAACCTATTGCCCTTCCCACTTTGAAAACTTTTGAGGTGAATATTTGCATCAAGAAGAAGATCAAATTTTGAAGTCAACCTTATTAAAGAAGAAAGATACTATCATTCCTAGTCAAAAATGAAGGATATTCAAATTCGCACATGCACCAATTCAAAAAATTTCAGTTTGGCATCCACATTGACTACTTCAAATTCGACAATAGATATAATCTCTTTGCATGCAGTCTCCTCATTCAAGGATGGTTTGAATGATGCCAGAAGATGAGAAGTCATTTGCACTTATCATTTCCATTCGAGTTTATCACTATAAGATCATGCCTTTCTCTAATCACTAGGAAAGAAAAGACCATCTTTACAATCTGAGTAGTTATCTTCAATTGGTTATGACGCTACAGTCTGAAGTTGAATCCCTTAGATCATACAATTAGGATGACTTTGGGGGAGTCTCTAAGACTTGTAGTAAAGCATCACATGCTAACAAAGATGGATCCAAAAGAAATTGAAGTAACATCAAAGATGCAGCCTCCAATGTTCAACCCAACAGAAAGACTTTAATCAACATTGAATATAGATGGTTACAACTCTTTCAAAGTTAATCTACCTCAAAACATTCCAAATCAAGACTCAACTTCCATTTATTGAAAAACCTACTTTGGTGCTTCAAATGATAGAAAGCAATTCAAACCACTGTGGTAGGAGAGACGCCCCATGGCATACCAAAACCTCAAATGATTCAAGCTCAATGATTTGGCCTAGAACTTTCCAAGTAGAAGAGCTCATCCTTATTCTAAGGAGACCAATTATTGCCCATCAAAAGATGGGAGACAAGTTTGAACCCACTTGGGAAGACCCTATTTTCGTAGAGAGGTCTACCAAGGAGGATCCTATCAGCTTATTGATTGTAAAGGGGAACTCTCGATGCTTCTAATTAATGGGCTCTATTTGAAGAAATATTTCCCATAAAATCATGTTTGAAAACAATTATATCTTCAAACCAATTTCATTCCAATTCATCAAAATATTCTATTCTTTCGAAGCATTGTTTGCTCACTTGTGAATCCGCCATGACATGTTTAGGATAAGTGTGAGAGAACCCAATAGGCATCCTATCCTTCTTCCACAAAACAAACATAAATTAAACACATGTCCCAGTGCTACTAGAATAGGTGTGAGAGAATCCAAGAGGCATTCTATTTTGACTAGCACAACTAAGTTAGGTGTAAGAGAACCCAAGCGACATTCTTTCTTGGTGGGATCACAACTACCATTCATGACAACACTTCATCAAATTCCTCAAGCGTGTTTAGAATAGGTGTAAGATAATCCAAGAGGTGTCCTATTCCCTTTAACATGAACACATAAACAAACACAAATCTTTTACCTCAAGCTATTTTGATGTGGGAGCAATCCCCTTGTGCACTCACACATTAGCTGCTCTAGGTCAGATTTACATGCTACCTCACTAGCCTGTCACCCTAGTGGTCACTTGTTTGGAAGATGTGAGTCCCCACACTTTCTTCCTAACTTGACCATTGCAAACCAACGAGCTCCTTATTAGGTTGGTAGGCTTCACTACCCAGCCAGTAAGCTACCTCATGTTAACTTTGTTTAAGAAGATGTGAGTCCCTGAGCTTTCTTCTTGAACTAGCCATCATGCGTTAATTAGGTTGAGTATGTTTGAGATTTAGGATAAGTCCTCCTGAGGCTCCTTTCCTCTTGACTACTTTTGAGTTGACATAAGTCCCCTAGTGGCATTCACTCGATGAGTATAGGTTGGATGACACACTGTCGGCGAAGATAGACTATCCCACGTCGGTTACGCATTAGGAGGATGTGAGTCCCTGAGCTTTCTTCCTAGGCTGATTGTTGCAAATTGATAGCCATCTTAGGTTGGTTGATGTTCGTTATGTTAACAGTAACTCACCCAGTGGATACACCACTCTTGGCAGATGTGAGTCTCTGCGCTTTCTTCTTGAGTTGGCCATCAAATACTTATTTGATATATGACTAACCCTATCATCTTCTCCAGGGTTTTGAATTAAGCCCTTAGTGACCCCTCTCCCTGTGGGCATTCTATTTGGATCACATCCTTTGCGACCCTAGTTAGACACTACTCGGGTTACTCTTAGATTAGACAGTCTCCCTTTTTTTAGTAGCCACCCCTGTGATTGGAGAATTTGTTCCAGGTTGATTCTCCAGTTGATCTCGAGATAGGTCCAATATAAGCTTCTTCTTAGTTTGACCCTTCACAAACTAACAGGGTTCATGATAAATAAAAAACATAACAAATAAATTAATTCACTTATGGATTAGAATTCAAGCCCCCCCAAAGGGCCCCTTTTCTCAAGCAGGCATCTATCTCTAGGGTAGTGTCAGCAGAACTCCCTATAGAAATTGCCTGACTACTTGAGTTGAGATAAATCTTCGAGTGATACTCACTCCAGTAGTCACTCTTAGGTTGGGTTCAATCTATTTCTCCATAAGAAGGTTACCCCGGTAGTCATTCTGCTTTGGAAGATGTAAGACTATGATGCATTCTTCCTAGCATGACTATTGTAAACTGACGGGCAACCCTAGGTCGGGTTCAATTTGTTGCCCAAAGTAACCGATCACCCTAGTGTTCTTTTGTAGTGGAAGATGTGAGTTGTTGAGCTTTCTTCCCTTGAATTGATTATTGCAAATCAAAAGGCACTCCTTTGGTCGGATAGTTCTCCCATCGGCCAGGAAACTACTCCCTTTGGTTCAGTAAATCTGAGATAGGTCTAGGCTAATATAAGCTCCTTCTCAGTGTGATCCATCACAAACCAATGGAATCCATCAAAATAAATTTAAAATAAAATTAATCTTTACTATCCTTGATAAGTCCCCGGTGGCATTCACTCAATAATTGCCTAGGGCAGGTTTGATTATTGCCAAAAGCAACTAATCGCCTGATTCTTATTTTTGGAAGATGTGAGCTCTCACGCTTTCTTCCTAACTTGACCATTGCACAGCGTAAGACATCCTTCTCATTGGTTAGTCCTGCCTTGTGGTTGGTAGACTATTCCCTTTGGATTGGTAAATGAAGTTAGCAAGGCCACCCTACTGGTATAGTCCATGATCGATGGGACCATCAAAATAAACTAAAAAATGAAATTAATTTTGACTATCTTTGAGCTGATTTAAGTCCCCCAGAGGCATTCACTCAATAATCAGCCTTAGGTTGGGTTAAATCTGTTGCCTTGTCAATAGATCACCCCAACAACTTATCCTTACTTTGGAGGATGTAAGTCTACTAGGCTTTCATCTTAGTACAACTCCTGCACACCAAATGACATCCCCTTTGGTTGGCTAGTCCTACTATATGTTTGGTAGACTACCCCTTTAGATTGGTAAATCTAAGCTAGGTCTAGGCCTCTGTGGCTCCTACTCAGTGCGATCCATCGCAAACTATTAGGGCCCTTCTCAAAATCCAAATTCTAAAAATCTGAAATAAATTCAACCCTCCTCTCTCAATGGAGTCAAACAACAAATAAAACAAATTCAACAAAACAAATCCAATCAACCTCCCTGAGTGGAGTCAATCAAATCAAAATAATCAAAACAAATTAAATAAATCAAATCGATCTCTCCCCAGTGAGACTCAAATCAAACCTCTCATCCCCTTTGTGGATGATTTGAACCTTTTTTTCCCTAGTGAAAGGTTCACATACTCTATCAGGATTCCTCCTTCCCTCTTATGTGACATGAGTAGAGTCACATTGCACTAAGCTCTGGATTCCTTCTACACCTTGAGTTAGGAGTAGATCATTTCTATTAGTGCTAGGATCGTTCGATGTTGTTGATCATTTCAGTCAACACCACTACATGCAGTGTACCTTGTCAGGCACACCACACCTATTGGGTGCCCTTTGTTGATCTCATTTTTGGAATGAGCTCTCAACCCCTCCATCTTAGACATAGGACTTCTCTTAGAATTTAAGAGTTCCTTAGTCTTAAGACACATCTAGTGATTAGGTGGACACTTAACCTAATCTTAGAGACTTAGAAGAGTTAGTCATAGGAATAGGTCATGCCTTAGGGGTGTTAAGAAAACTTTCCTACCCTATAGCTTGGACCAAATTCCACACTTCCTTCTTCCAAGTCAAAACTCCAAACTCAAATCAATTCCAACTTGATTGATTGACTCCGAACTCATATCAACTCCAATTTTAACTCAAACCTTGAACCAATTCAATGATTTTTTTCTCAAATCATTCAAATCAACTCCAATTTAAGTGATTTTCTCAAATCATTCAAATCAATTCCAAATTAACCTTAAAATTCAAATCAATTTCCAACTTAAATGGTTTTTCTCAAATTATTCAAATCAACTCTAACTTAAGTGATGTTTCTCAAATCATTTAAATCAATTCCAAATCAAATCTTGAATCAATTCCAACCCAATTGATTTTCTCAAACTATCAAAGCAATCCCAAAAATCCAAATCATGAATAAATTTCAAATGATTGAAATCCATGATCAATTCCAAATCCAAAATCTTTCCTAAGCCTCATCTTATGGACTTAGCTCAATTCAAATCCAAATCAATTCAAATTCAAGAAATTTTCTCATAACCCACTTATATTCTCACATATATTCACATATAAAAATGAAATATAAATTTAAATCAATTAAACTGAATCCAAAACTCAAATTCAAACTCCAAAAATCTTTCCTGAGCCCTTTAATTCTATCTTATGGACTTAGCTCAAATCAAATCCAAATCAATTCAAATTCAAGAAATTTTCTTATAACCCATTTATATTCTCATTTATATTCATAAATATAAATGAAATATAAATTTAAATATCTAAAACCAAATTCAAAACTCAAACTCAAATTCAACCAAAATCCAACATAAGCCTTTAAAGTCAAATTCTTGAACATAGCCAAATCAAACTCAAATCAAGCTAAACCCTTGATTTTTCTTCATTATTCAATCAGTCCTTCAATCATGAATCCAAATATAAACACAAATTTTAATCATCAAATCAAAATCAAGCTAACCCAAGTCAAACCCATGTTCATCCTTTGAACTTAAAATTATCAAATGAATCAAAACCCATTTTACTTCAAATCTCTTGCAAATGGATTTATATTTCAATCATATATCCATATGTGAGTTCAAACAAACTTGAATCAAGCCTTGATCAAGCCAACTAAACCCAATTGGCTCACTTGACCCAAAGTGGCTAATTTGACCTACATGAACCAAAATCCAATTCAATCCAAATGAAAGTGAATTAAGCCAATCCAAACTTCATGTAATGTTTGTTGATCATCATAGGTAAATCAATTATCATGAATTGGGTCAAACTAAGTTAACCTAGCCTATTGACCAAGTCAACCCTTTAACCCATATGAACCCAAACTAGCCAAATTATAACCTAAACCAAATTAATTGCAACCAATGGCTCAAGTTCACTCCAAATTGATTATTGAACTTGACAAAAGCCTCAATTAAACCCAATTTGACCAATTGGCCAACTAGACCCAACCTAGCCCAATTGACCATGAACCCAACTTGACCTAAAAGGTCAAATCAAACCAAAATTGATTAAAATTGAAGCTTGCAACCTATTATAAATGATCAACCAAACCTAAACCAAGCCATGATTCAAGCAAGTTTAGTTAATTGGGTCAAATTGGTCAACTTAGCCCAAATTGACCTAAAGGATCAAATTGGCTAAAATCCAAATTAAATCCAAATAAAACCACATTAATTGAAACTAATTGAACCAATGCAATCAAAATGATCATTTTAATTTGATCCAACTCTTGGTTTGACCTAATTTGACCAATTGGTCAACCTAGCCCATTTTGACCCGATTTGACCTAAATGGGTCAAATTAACCCAAATTAAACCAAATGAATTTTAAATGACATGAAATTTGGTCCAACTTACTTTTGACTCATTTCAAATCTACTGAAATCAAATTCAATGCCAAATGACCACTTTACACTTGGGTCAAGGTCATCTCATGAGAAAAGACACTTGCCCAAGTGATCATTTCTCTTCTTTGGCCACTTGGTACTCATTCATTGGTCCACATAGGCACCAAGGACATTGATTTTCTGATCCAAGGAGTGGTTGGGGCAGCCATGACTCATGGGGAGGTGAAATAACCTCACCTCTCCCATTGGAACACTTGGCATGAAGGACTCTCACCTCCCCTTAGCTAGGACACCCATTTGTCCTTCATGGCAGCTACTTTCCATACCTCAGCCAACTATAGTGAGCCACCTAGGATGATTCTCTTCCATTCCCAACCATCCTAAGCCAAATGACATGAGTTTGGAGCCAAAAATTCAAAGTAAAGAGAGATTTTTATTTACTTTTCATTCCAATGCATTAGAGGCTGAAGTAATCACCCATTCCTCTCATTCTCATCTTCCTAGAGCTCCCAAACCCATTTCCCCTCCCCCTTCATTTTGGAGAGAAATACTCCAAAACTAAGTGGATATTGGTAAGAAAATGATAATCACCGGTGGAAACTTCATTTTGACGTGAAGGCAAAGATCTAAGCTCATTCCAGGCCTCTTCCCTTGCTCAACAGCGTGCTCGGGTCATCACCACCACCAAAATCATCCCCGGTGAGGTAATTTTCAAAAACTAGTCGGCCTTAGGATCCTTCATTTGTGATGATTTTTTTGTGTGATTTTTAAGAATTTATCCTAGATAATCCCACATTTTTACTTTAGATCATCCTAATTAGAAAATAAAAAAAATTTTGGTGTGAATCGACACAAAATGAGTCCATTTGGAACAAGTTTTCATTTAGAATTTCTCATTTTTCTTAAAATACCCCTATTTTTATTGTTCACGTCTGCCAGATAGCAGCAGCTATCCGATCTTGTGATTCACGAGATTAGATGGCTCAGATCGTGCATGGATCATGCGATACGGGCCTTCAGATCGCCTGATGCAATCAAGAGCATCCGATCCCATGGTTCATGCCATCGGATGGCTCCATCATGTCGGCGATGCGATCAGCCTCTCGGATGCGATGATGCGTCCGATCTATGATGATGGTTTTAGCAAATTGAGTGTCGTTCGTGATCGGCACATTTTCCCACTCGTCTGGGCTGACAAGGCACCGCGAGTCCATTCGCGAGGTGCCACGTGGTGCAGCTTGCCATGTTAGCGTCGCGTAGTGTACTAAGTGTGTTAAGTAGGAAAATTGATTTTTTGATTTGAAAAATTATTTAAATCACCTAAAACTTTAAAAATTCATAAAAAAAAAGTACTTAACAAAAAATTACAAACAAGGGCTCGTTGGATTTGTCTTTCAGAGAGGAATCCAAAAAATCCAAAATCCCCAAATTTCACTAAATATATTGAGCTTAATTTGGGTTTTTAGTAAAAATCAAATATTATTAATTAAACAAAAAATACATGTTAGATTAAGTTAAAATTTTCAGAGTGAAAATTAAAGTCAAAATACACATACTATAAAAATTTCAAGTCAAAAGGACCTTTTGGATTAGATATTAAATTTTGAGTGTCAAATGATTTATTTTGATAAAATAAATTAACAAACATCATAAAAATCACTTAAATCAACTGAAACTTCCTAAATTCATAACTAATTGTAGAAAAATCCAAAAAATACAAACTAAACTTTATTTTAATAATAATTCAGAGGAGAATCCAATAAAATTATTTATAATTGAATTTGAATAGTAGGTTTTTAATAACACTAATTACTCTCTAATGACTTTTTAATTAATTCCAAACTTCTCAGACATGTTTAGTGGATGACTTTTGCCTCTCCTAAATTTCTTGGAATTTATTAATGAGTTAATCAAGGATAATGAACCCTTAATCACTCTCTTAATATAATTAAGCTTAATTAAGCATGTGAACAGTGGTTAAATTCCTTGATTAAGTTAATTAAATTTTGTTTAAGTGATTAGAAAATGATTTTGGGATATTTTTCTTAAGCTATTCCCTTAATCTAAATTTAATTAAGGGCTAATCCACTAATGACCTACTTAATTAACTGGATAAAATTTTCAAAACATTTTAGAAACTTAATCACCTAAACTAATCCTTCTTGGGTAGATGCTTAAGTGTTCAATAACCCAAGTAACTTAAGAAAATCATACCTAACCCACATGTGTGGGAAGGGTTATGAATGTACTTAAATTAAACCATTTAGCTTAATTAATCATTAATTGTGAGTCAATTAGGTACCTTTCTTTTTTAGGATGAATTGTTGATTTAAATTCCTTGTGGTTTTATGTCATACATTGGCTCATAATTATTTGATTAAATATGTTAAAGTGGTATAGGTAAGGGGTAATTAATGAAATTAATCTACACCTTAACCTAACCAAAGCATAAAATTAATCTAATCACCTAAAAATTAAACTAAAATAATATATACATGTGGGAATGGGTAAGGACCAGCAAACCTTCTCACACTTTCCTAATTTAAATCAAACTCAAACAAAATGAAAGTCTCTTTAAACAACTTTTGATTCTCTTTAAATGATCTTACTTCATAAGATTGTCTTTAAGAATTAATTAGAGTGAATGAAATTACATGCTTACATCACTTTATTTCTTTCCTAGCATGCTAAAAGTGTATGCCATATAAAAATCATGCATTCATGTCTTTTGAAAATAAAATTAAAATGAAAAGTTTCCTTTATGTCAAATTGCATATTTTGGATAAAGTAAGATATGAATGGCTATTATCACTACTAAATCCAAAACTATTTTCAAAACTTATAAACCAAATATTACAAATGAAAAGTATACTATCTATAAGTACTTATGAGCTTGCATGTGAATAGTATAAAATTTGTTATGTGACTTTTTCTTCTCTTTCTTAACATAGATTTGTGTAGGATTTGCAAAGTGTATAGTCCATTTGAAAAGGACATGCCACTTGTTTGAAATCTATTCCTATGCAGTCCTATGTCATGACTCAAGAAGAAATTCACATCACACATATAAATTAAACATCAAAATCAAACAAAGAAACATAAACTTTTTGCATGATTCTCTTTCCATGCATTTCTTTTGTACATGCACATGTATTTAAGGAAAGTGATATATTAGTGTGGACACCAGGGTTGCGAGGCTTTAAGTAGCCCTAAATAGGTCTCGTACCGTACATCCCTAGTGATAATAATGGTGTTGTACTCACTTATATCTTTTATAGTTGTAAATGTGCATATAAAAAATGGATAAAAGAATCACTCTCTTCTACTTAACAAAATCATGCATACATGAAACATTCCAAATTTCCTTAAGCAACCTCTCTTACATTCTCTTTCCATGCATTTCTTTTTGTACATGCACATGTATCTAAGAAAAGTAATATATTAGTCTGGACAATCTCGGGGTTGCGAGGCTTTAAGTATCCCTAAGTAGGTCTTGTACCTTACACCCATGGTGCTGAAAATGGCACCAAACTCACTTATGTCTTTTATACATGTAAATGTGCATATGAAAAATGGATAAAAGAATCACTCTCTTCTACTTAAACAAAATCATGCATACATGAAATATTCCAAATTTTCTTAAGCAACCTCTCGTAGCATTCATTATTAAGGTGTGCTAAATACTTGCATCACATGTATAGATATGCTTAGGATTCATTCATGTGCGTGATACACATGTGGGAAAGAAATAAAATGTTGTATGTTTTGTGATAGTAATTCACTTTACTTAATCTTAAAATGCTTTTCTTTTTGAATAGGTTTGTTTAGAGAAAATCTAAACTGAGGATTAATTAAAATACATAATAAAACATTCATTCAAGCTAAACTTAGGATTAATGAATCTACCTTAGAAATCACTTAAGGTAGAGAGGAAAGAGAAGTTCCCTTCTCTTTTCCTCTCTTTACAACCTTTAATAATTAAGTAGGTTCATTTAAACCAAATCAAATCATCAAATAAAATTAACCCGTATCAACTAAACAACTTAAATGAGACCACCCTTCTAAGTTGTTTCTTTTTACACTCAAAAAATCCTTACCTTAAAGCATAGCTAATCACACCACACAAACAATTTAAAACACACACATTAGCTAAGTCACCACTTCTAGTCATATGTTAGGGTGGTGCATAATTTGATGTTTACTTTTATTTTATGATGTGATGTTTTAGTATGATTATTAGGGTGTATATGGGTAGAATGAATGGTAGGATGATTTAGTCTAATTATTATCTTCTGCAGGGGATTGTGCTTAAGTGACGCTTTAATAAAAATGTAACTTTGCTATGTAAGTTGTTGATACCTTTAAGAATAATCCAAAATAGGTTAGGTGGACTTGGTTACCCATGTGTGGGTGCTAAGTCTAATTTATTTATATACATGCTTGGGAATGTGTGGTTTGTTTAGCTAATATCTATTTTATAGGTTTTAGTTAGATTTACTTTTCCATTTTCATGTACTTTCGTAATTAGGATTTTGGAATGATTGTTATGGGAGATTAGGATGAGCATTGGTTATAAGATCACATCTTATGCTCCATGTGAAGCGTTTGGAGTATCCATATTCCAACCATTCAAAAGAAGATAGAAGAAGGAAGAAAAAAAGAATAGAAGAATGAAGAAATGAAGAATGAAGGCCCATATAACATGAATTCCTTGCTTAATTGTAATCAATTCATTTGTAATCTGGGTTATATAAGGGTAGAGCTCAGGTACCCAATTTGTTTTCAGGTTTGTGCGGTGGTGCCTGACCACACTTGGCCTTTTATTCTTTTGCGTTAGCTTTATAAAATATTTGATGTTTTGTTTAGCTTGTGCATTAGAAATGACATATTTTTCTAGTTTCTTCCTTGCTTTGATGTATGGTATGGATGTCGATTAGGTTCTTAGGAAAAAATAAATCTTTTACCAAATTAATCAACTCAAAATTTAAAATAAATAACTCATTACCTTACCTAAAGCTTAACCTATAAATCAAGATAAAAGAATTAGCAACCCATTAGCTGGATGTTGTTTTTTCTTTCCTAACATCATGCATAAAAAATATTGATTCACTCTTGATTTGGAGGGCTTCTACCCATGCCAGAGAACTTGGCTTGACCTTTGAGAGCCATGGTGGAAACACACCTCCCATATTGCTAATTTTGGCCCATAATCTAATTTCTCATGCATTAAGCATAAAACATCTTGAAGCCTGTGTCAAATGAATTGTCCAAAAATGAAAATAAAACATATGAAAAATTTGCATTAGATTTAAGTCATTAATCATGCCCTACATGATCTAGTCTCTTAAGGCGAGTGTTTAAGGACTTAGTATCTTTTAAATAAACAACAACCTAACTATCTTGCATAAAGCATAAGACTTGCCTACATGTATTTAAAATTATAGAAAGAGTTAGTTGGCAGCCACCCCCAGATGATTGTAAGTCCAACAGTTGGGTGGCTTATCCTCTCTTGTGGAGGTAAACCATATGCCCATTTTTGCCTTAGATTTAGGTCATGCCTTGGCTCTCACCAAAGCTCCATAGATTTAGGTTATGAGGTTGCTATTTTCCTTTGGGGCCGTGAGTATAAATCCTCACCTCTTAGGCATTTCCATGACCTTGAATCATGGAATTATAAGCCCTAAATTTCTAATAAAAATCCAACTCAAACAAATAAATCCTTTTCAAATTTCAAAAATGTAAAGCCCAACCATAGGATAGTTTGAGATGCTCGCTAGGTTTCCTAGCATTATGAGCATCTCCTACTTATCTTCCTTTGGCTTTGATAATAACTCTCTCTCTTTGATCAGTCCCATTTGATCTTCCAAAATAAACCAATTTATTGATAGTCTAACCTTCAAAATCTTTGGAGACAATGATCATTTACCTTAATCAAGAGTATTCTTAAGGAATCTTATTCCTTAAGATGTAATTAACTATGGGGGCTCACCTCCATAAGGATCTTAACGAACCCGATTTAAAATAAACCCTACTTTACTTTTCCATGTAAAGTTGGCAAGAATCTCTAGTACATATGAAGACCCATAGTCCTTAGGAGTCCTTATTCAGGTGATTAGGTCCAATGTAGGGTGGTGACTTCTACCTTTTGAGATAGTACACTTCTCCTCAATGTTGTACTTGATCACCCCTAATATATGTGGATCCATATGGTATCCCAACTAAATGTGAATATTTCTATTTTCATTTGTCCTCTTCAAAAGGATAGATGAAGGTAGAAATATTTCACCACAATCCTTTGTGAAGAAAATTTGAATTTCATGCAAAATTGATCGTTGGATGTATGTCTCCCTTCCCTGAAGGTGTAGGAAGAATTTGGAGACAATCCGCACTCGGGTGAGCTCGAATCGAGTGAGAGAAGATGGATGGCATCCGCCTTTCATCGCTAGCAAAAGGGATAAATCACAAGCAGTCCATCTCACGTGATTGAGATGAACAGGTCAGATCAAATCCCATAGTAGAGCCCTCGATTGCCTTCCTAAATCGTGGATCAAATCATGGCCATCTAATCTTAGATCGGATGACCCACAAGAAAGTGCATTCATCATCGGTTGAGTCAGCGTGTGGATGTGACTACTTAAATAGCCAATCCTATCACGCCATGTGGAAAGCATTCCGCGTTAGCCGCCATGTGGCCCGATGGGATTAAGGATTTAATTAGGGCTAATTAATTAGTTTTTGATCCTGAAACTTCCTAAAATCATAACTAATTATAAAAAATCCAAAAATACAAACTTGGGCTCATTTTAAAGATATTTCAGGGGAGAATCTAGGAAAATTATAATTAATTGATTTTGAACAGTGACTTTGGCTTAATTAGAGTTTTATAAAAAAATTTAATTAGCTTAATTATACCTTAATTAAGCACTCAATTAATCCCAAATTTTCTATGGATGTTTAGGGGGATGACCTCTGCCTCCCCATTTTTTTGGGATTTTAATGATTGCTTAATTAGGGAAATCATTTGATTAAGCTGTTGGCCTCACTTTTGGAGTGAGATCTCAACTTCTCCATCTTAGACATATGACTTCTCTAGGAATTAAGAGTTTCTTAGTCTTAAGATACTTCTAGTAATTAGGTGAACAATTAACCTAACCTTAAAGACATAGAAGAGTTAGCCATAGGAATAGGTTATGCCTTAGGGGTATTAGGAAAACTTGCCTACCCTTTAGCTTGAACCAAATCCTTATTTTCTTCTTTTAATTCCAACATCAAATCCAAATCACTTAAATATGAACCAATCTCAAATTCAAATCAACTTCAAACTCAAATCAATTCCAAAATACAAATCATGTATCAACTCCAAATGGTTGAAATCCATGATCAATTCCAAACCCAAAATCTGTCCTAAACCTTTGATTTCATCTTATGGACTTAGCCTAAACCAAATCCAAAGCAATTCAAACTCAAAAGGTTTTCTCAAAACCCATTTATATCTTCATTTATATTCATAAATATAAATGAAATATAAATTCAAATAGCCAAAACTAAATTCAATACTCAAATTCCAAATCCAAAATCTTTCCTAAGCCTTAGATTTCATCTTATGGACTTAGCTCAAATCAAATCCAAATCAATTAAAACTCTATATTTTCTCACAACCCATTTATATATTCATTTATATTCACAATATAAATAAATTATAAATTCAAATAACCAAAGCAAAATTCAAAAATCAAGTTCAAATCCAACCTAAATCCAATATACCCTTTCAAGTCAAAGTCTTGAACTTAGCCAAATCATTCTCAAATCAATCCAAACCTTTGGATTTTCTCTTCAAACAATCAATTCTTCAATCATAAACCCAAATATAAACACAAATTTCAATCATCAAACCAAAATCAAACCAACCCAAGCCAAACCATACTCACCCTTTTTGACTTGAAATTATCAAATGAATCAAAACCCATTTGACTCCAAATCACTTGCAATTGGATTTATATTTCAATCATAGGTCCATATGTGAGTTCAACCTAACTTGAATCAGGCCTTGATCAAGTCAATTGATTATTTAGGCTCACTTGGCCCAAAGTGACCTAAAACCCTTTGAGCAAATTTTAATCCAACCCAAATTGGATTGAACTATCCCAAGCTCACATTGAGCAACAATCATCCTAAGATGATAAATAACCTAAATTGGGTCAAACCAAGTCAAACCTAACCTTTGACCAAGTCAACACTTAACCCAAATAAAATCTAAACTAGCCAAAATCCACCATAAGCAAAATTGATTGAAACCATTGATTTAGACCAATCCAAAATCAATGATTGAACATGACCAAGTCATTATTTGAGCCAAATCAAGCCTAATTGGCCACTTGACCTAAGTTGACCCAAGTTAACCTAAAAAGTCAAAATATGTCAACCCTTGATCTAAGCCAAATTGATTACAACCAATGGGTCAAATTTATTCTAAATCACTTGTTGAACTTGACCAAAGCCTTAATTGGATAACTAGACCCATCCTAGCCCAATTGATCATGAACCCAACTTGACTTAAAAAGTCAAATTAATTTGAAATCAAATCAAACCAAAATTGATTGAAACCAAAGCTTGCAATACATTTTAAATGTTTAACCAAGCCTAAACCAACCCATGGCCTAACCTAATTGGGTCAAATAGGCCTATGGTGTTTTTTTTTTGAGATGTGGGACACCACACAAATCTTAGGGGGTACTTATTGAAGTGATCGGGTATGACATTAAGAAATGATGTACTATCTCAAGAGATAAAAATCACCATGTTATAATGGATCGAATCACATAATAAGACTCTAGTGTCTTTTGAATATAAAGATCTTTCCCCACTTTACATGGAAAAGTAAAATAGGGTTTATTTTAAAGGTTCATTAAGTTCCCAATGGAGGCAAGCCCTCATAGTTAATTACATCCTAAGGAATGGGATTCCTTAAGAACACTCTTGATTAAATTAGACAATCATGATCTCCAAAGATTTCAAGGCAAGACTATCAAAGGATTGGCTATGTTGGAAAATCAAATGGGATAGATCAAAAAAAGAGACTTAGTTTGGAAGCCAAAGGAGATGAGTAGGGAGTGCTTATGATACTAAGAAGCCTAGTGAGTATTCCAATCTACCTATAATTGGGGTTTATATTTTTGAAAATTGAAGAGAGTTAATTATTTGAGTTGACATTTTAATAGATTATTAGGGCTTATAATTTCACAACATAAGATTGTGAAGATGTGAGGATTTATGCTTCTAGCTTGAGAGAAATAGCTACCTCAGATCCTAAATATAAGTAGCTTTGGCAGGGCCAAAGCATGACCAAATCTAAGGTGAAAATGGGTATATGGTTTACCTCCATAAGAGAGAATAAACCACTTTCTGGACTTATTATCCAGTGGCATTAACTCCTCCTACGCTTTAAATCCATGTAGGAAATTCTTATGCTTTGCAAGATGATTAGGCTATTATTTATTCAGAGAGGAAACTAAGTCCTTAAACTCACTCCCTAAGAGACTAGAGCATGAGTGGTATGAAATCATGACTTAATCTAATGTAAATTTTATTAAATTTATTTGATTCTTTTGGACTCTTTATTTTGACACAAGCTATGAGATTTTGTATGCCTAAATGCATGAGAACTTGATTATGGGCCAAATCAAAAGAAAAAGGGGTGTTATTCCATCAAAGGCTCTCACAGGTTAAGCCTTTGTTCTGCATGATGGAAGCCCCCTAACAAGAGTGGAAGAATATGATATGCATGATATTATACATTCATTCATCCATTAAGGGGTTGCTAAAAATTTTATTATCTTGATTTAATTCTGGCTTTATGGTGAGGTTATGAGTTGTTTTAAATTTTTATGAGTTATTAATTGGGGTAGAAAAGTTAATTTTATCCTAAGAGCCTACCACA
Organism: Cymbidium sinense; assembly: GCA_021442155.1. NCBI lineage: Eukaryota > Viridiplantae > Streptophyta > Magnoliopsida > Asparagales > Orchidaceae > Cymbidium > Cymbidium sinense. The sequence goes on from CM038215.1 coordinate 159,671,076, forward strand.
TCCAGGCCACACATTCAAAAATTAAACATGAAGAAATTAGGAAAAGCATGCAATTCTAGTGCACGATCTAAACACAATATCAAATAATTTTATAGGCTACCTTAAAAGAATAAAAGGCCACCACGGTTGGGTTTCATCGTACCCCCCAAAAAGAGAAAAAAAGATGGGTAGCCGAGCTCTACACTTATACAACCCGGATTTGTAAAAATAATACATGCTATGGGGGTCTTCATTTCTTCATTCCTTCATTCTCTTCCTTTTGATTTGATTTGCTCCAAAGGCATCACAGGGCACCCCAGGGACTAAGTCTTCTATCCACTGTTCATCCTAATCCCCCATAACACTAATCCTAATTCTTAATACAAAATTATATTAAAAATAATAAAAATTAAATCTAGCTATAAAATAAATGTTAGCTAAACACACCATACAAGCCAAGCAGTTATATGAATAATTTATACTTAGCACCCCACACATAGGTAACCAAGCCCATTTGTCCTAACATTGGTTATGCTTAGGGGTTAAGCAACCAACACATCAAAAGTATTTATATTTTTATTGTAGGGTCCCTTAAGCACAACCCCCTGCAGAAAATATGATTAGGCTAATAAAGGCCTAATATCCAGTCTACGAGGCATACACCCTAACATCCAATCTAAAATATTACATCACAAAACAAAACACAATATCATACATACAACGCCCTAACTTAGCACTAGAAGTGGTGACTTAGTATTCTAATATGTGTGCTTAAGGCTTGTGTGACAAGACCTTACTAGGCTTCTTTAGTTTAAGTTTCAATTTTGAGTTTGAATTTGTTTAAATTTTACATTTTAATTTAAATGATTTAATAATTTATTTTTCATTTTTATTTCACTTTTATTTGGTTAAAATGATGTTTAGGTTTTCAAGAATGAAGAGTAGAATGAATTTTATTTATAGACAGAACTCACCCTATTCTACATCCTAACTCCTAAAGAGTCTAACCAAAGTCCTTAAGTATCTTAATTAGCCCATTCAAATTTATGCAATTCATTTGATTTGATTTAAAATTTAGAATTTGAGTTTATTTAAGTATTTGATTGATTGATTTTGGATTAAATGTTTTGGTTTAATTAAATCTTGATAATTTAATATCCATAATATCTAATGAAGTTTAAGTTTTTTTATTGATTAATTTTAGATTATATGTTTTGGTTTAATTAAATCTTGATAATTAAATATCCTTAATTTCTAATGAAGTTTAAGTTTGTTTAAATCCATGTATTTTGATTGATTACTTTAGATTATAAGTTTTGGTTTAATTAAATCTTGATAATTCAATCTCCTTTTAAATTAACATTTAATTTTTTTTATTATGGTTATGTGATTTAATTTTATGTTTATCATGGTTCATTTATTTGTAGTTTGATTGGATTAGATTTATTGAGATTTTATTTTGATTTTTAATTGAGTTTGATTCTTTATAGTTAGGATTTTAATTTTAATCTCATCCATTTGTCATGTTTATCAAAGTTTGGTTTGTATTTTGATTTCATACATTGGATAGTTAATTAGTTTATCTTACTTAAGTAGGTTGAATAAGATTTGATTTGATTACATATTAAATTGATAAGAGTCTTTCTTTATTTGATTTGTTCTGATTTGATTTTATTTGATTAGCTTTATTAGTCTATGGGTTTGCTTAGGTTCAATGTGATTATTATTTTAATTAAAAGTGTGTTTAAGTTAATTATAAAGATTTGTTTAATTTTTAATTTGATTTCATATTTGTTTAGATTAATGGTGTAATTAATGACTTAATAATTTAGGTTTTGATTAGTATTTAATTACATTTATGTTCGATTAAGTTTAAATTTAATATGATTAATTTGACGACTTAATTAGCTTATTTAAGATATGTGATCAAATTAATTAGTAGATTAATTAAGTGTTTGATTTGAATTTTTAATTTATAAAGTTAATTTGGTTCATTAAGATGATGGATTAATTCATTAGTTTGCATTAATTAGCGTTTATTTAGATTAGCTTAAGGATAATTAGTTTAATTAAGAAGTGTATTTAAGTTAATTATTAATTTAAATAAATATTTATTTAATTTTTAATTTGGTTTTTTATTTATTTATATTAATGATGTAATTAATGACTTAATGATTTATGTTTAATTTAGGATTTGATTGGTGTTTAATTGCATTTAAATTATGTTCAATTTGATGTTTGCTTAGGCTTAAGTTTATTGTGATTACTTTAATTAACTTAATTGGTTTATTTTAAGATGTGTGAATAAATTAATTAGTGGAGTAATTAAAGATTTAATTTTAGTTTGATTTAAGAATTAATTTTAATGTGATTTAATTAAATCAATTCAGTTCATTAAAATGATGGATTCATTCATTAAGTTTGTATTAATTAGATGTTTAATTAATTAAGTTTGATTAAGGATAATTGAATTTTGAATTGTTAGATTAATTAAAGATTTGTTTAGTTAATGACTTAATTTCTCGCATGTGAGTGACTTGATTTAGTTAAGTAATTTACTTAAGTTTGATTTGATTAAAGGATTATTGTTATTATCATTTGAATAGATTAAGTGATTTAATTATTTATTTTTATTTCAATTAAACTTGATTATTCATAATCATACTTAGGTTTGATTTTCTTCATTTATTATGTTCATTAGATTTCATTCATGTTTGATTTAGTTGTTAGGTTTATGTATTAATGGCTAATTAATTATCTTATTCCAAATGGATGTGATTTAATCATATGTTAATTAAGTTAATTTTAACTTTATTTGGTTTAATTTGATTAATATAAAATGATTATGTTGAATTGGTTTATTAATCAATTTAATTTTAGTTTGTTTAATGATTAATTAATATTTAATTTATTTAAATTATTTAAGTAGTTTCATATAATTAAGATTCAATACTTGATGTTGGTTTAACAAGATTAGTTTGATTTTACATTAAAGTTTCATTGATTTATTTAATTATGAGTTTAATTTAAAAATATATAATCATTTAATTGAATTTCATTAACTCAATTAGGTTCAATTATGTTTAAATTCAATTTCATTTTAGGGGCACATAATACTTTTTTGACTTAAGATTTGATTACCAATCATTTGGGTATTACATCATTTCTAATTTTGATTTGGTATTAAAATTATTTTTAGATTATGTTTTAATTAATTACATAATTAATTAAACTTTAATCTTAAGTGTTTGTTTGGGTTCATTAGTATTCAAAAATCACATTATTTTCTTAAAAGTCCTAGATGCCAACTGAAGTGATCTAAGCTATTTTGAAGATTTTTATAAATTTTGAATTTTTATTTGATTTATTTTATTAAAATGGACAATTTGAACTTCAAATTTTAATTTCTCCAAATCAGAAGTCCTTTTCACTTGAGATTTTTATGGTATGTGTGTTTTAACTCTTATTTTAATCCCTAAAGAGTTTCAACTCAATCCAACTTATATTTCTAGAGTAATTAATGAAACTTTATTTTCACTAAAACTTAAATTAAACTCAAAGCATTTAGTGGAATTTAGAATTTTTAGTTATTTCGATTCCTCTCGGAAAGACGAATCCAATGAACTCTTTTTTGTAATTTTTCACAAAGTATTTTAGTTTTTATGAATTTTCAAATTTTCAGGACACTTAAATAATTTTTAAAATAAAAAATAGGCATTTTCCCACTTAACCAAGTCCGCGTTGCGCGAGCGCTGTCGGGGCAATGCAGTGCCATGTGGCGTCATGAGATTGGGCATGTGGCGTGGCATACCGCGCTCGCGTGATGGCGCGTAATGACCGAGCGTCGCAAGAAAATACGGGATCTGGTAAATGATCGCGCTCGATCCGGAGATGGATCCGCGGATCGGCGGTCCATCATGATCCGTGGGATCAAATAGTGGATCATATGTTTCAAGAGTTGGAAAGATGCGAGGTTTGATCGAGCCATCGATCCATTAGATGGGATGGATGTTCGCTCACCGATAGGCAAAAAAGAAAAATGTAAAAAAAAAGTGAAATAAGGTCTAATTGAGCTCATTTTTGCATTAATTTTCTCCAAAAAAATCTACTTCATATTAGGATCAAATAAAATAAAAATGTAGGGTTTATCTAGGAGAAATTCTAAAATCATAAGAAAATTAAAACTAAAAGCGAGAAACTAAGGCCAACTAAAGTTTGGAAAAATTTATCTCACTCGAGATGGTTATCGGTGGTGGTGAAGTTTCGAGCGAGCTCCTAGGTGCAAGAGAAAGCTTTGGAATGAGTGTAGCCTTCGCCTTCACTTCGGAATGATGCATTTTCTGGTGCTTGCCGTTTCCTCACGAAATCTACCTGATTTTAATATTTTTGGCACAAGAGAGGTGGGGAAGTGGTGGCTGGTTGCTTTGGGGAGCTCTTGGGGGCTGAATAGTGATAAGAGGAAGAGAAATAAAGCCTCATTTCCCCCTCCTTTAATAGTGGCCAAAAATCTACTTTTTTTTGAATTTTTTTGCTCCAAAGGTTGTCATTTTGCTTGGGGTGGTTGGGATGGATGATGAATTGATTTAGGACTTTGGATTTTTACTTCAAAGTTCTCTCTTACTGCCATATCATCAACTTTACTGAATGCAAATGTTGGGGAGGAGTTAAATGCATGTGATGGGGAGAAGTAAATGACATTGCGTGGAATCCTATATGGGGGAGGATCCATGAGAGATTTACTTGGGTTGGGTTGATTTTGGGCTGATCCCAAATGGGTTTGGGTTGGGTTTGGTTAGCCCCCAATGGGTCATGGCTTGGTTTCAAGGGATTTGGTTCAATTTGGGTCATATGGGTCATATTGGGTCATATCGGGTTAGGTTGACCAATTAGTCAAATTGGGTCAAGCCAAGGCTTAAGTTAAGTTCAAATGATAACTTGAAGAGTTTTGGTTTAAATAATTTGATTTAATTTGGCTTAGAATTGATTTTGGCTCATTTGGAATCAAATAATAAATGGGTCATTGACCAATTTGACTTTGGCCAAATTGGCTTGGGTTATGGGTTGATTCATGTTCAATTGGTTAATTGAAGATGAATGTAGTCTTGGTTTGAGTCAATTTAGATTTAATTTAAATTTTGACTAAATTTACCCTTTAGGTCAATTGGGTAAGTTGATAAATTGGTAGATCAATGGCTTTGGTCAAGTTCAATAATCAAATTGGAATAAACTTAAGCCATTGGTTGCAATCAATTTGGGTTAGCTCATGATTTGACCTAATTTGGTCCATTAGGCTAATTTGGGTCAACTTGGATCAAATGGCCAAGTGGGCTTGGTTTGGCTCAATTGGTGGTCAAGTCATATTTAAATATTGACTTTGGATTGATTTAAATCATTGGTTTCATTCAAGTTGGTGTAGGATGAGTTTTGGATAGTTTTAGTTCATTTGGGCTAAGGGTTGACTTGGTCAAATGACTAAGTTGACTTAGTTTGACCCAATTGATTACAATTGATCATCCTGGGGTGATCAATAATCATGGTGTAAGGTTTTAGTGAGCTTGGTTCAATCAAATTTGGGTTGGATTGGAAGTTGGCTTAAATGGGTCCTTTAGGTCACTTTAAGTCAAGTGGACATAAGTGGGTCAATTGGTTTGGTTTTGGTTTGATTTGAGTTTAGTTGAATTTATATATGAGCCCTGGATTGAAATATAAATTCAACGATAATCAATTTGGAGTCTAAGGGATTTTTTTGGCTCATTTAAAATTTTCAAGTCAAAAGGGTTAGGTTGGGCTTGACATGGGTTGGCTTTGATTTGATTTGATGACTGTAAGTTTTATTTATGTTTGGGTAGATAACTAAATGAATGATTGATTTAAGAGAAAATCCATTAGTTTTGATTTGATTTGGATAGAATTTGGCTAAGTCCAAAGAATTGGCTCAAAGATTAGGTGGATTTAATTTTGGGTATAGATTTTGGATTTCATTTATATTTGTGAATATAAATGAAGGATAATGAATGAAGAAATCAATTGAGTTTGATTTAATCTAAAAGGAGTTTTGGCTAAGCTTATGAATGTGGTTCATATGGCTTAGGAAGGGTCTTAGTATTTGAATTTGATTTTGGGTTTCAATCATTTTGAATCAAACTTGAAACTAGATTTGGAATTTGAATTTGAATTTGAATTTGAGTTTTATTTTGAGATTTGAATTTAGGTTCGATTTGAGAAGTTGTATATGGAGTGGGTTTAGGCTATAGGATAGTGATTTTTAAGCCCAGGCATACTAATCTTAACCTTTCTAAGTCTCTAGGATTACATTAAGTGTTCACCTAATCACTATGAGTGGCTTATGACTAAGGATTTCTTAGTGTCTAAAAGTGTCCTAAGTTTAAGAAGAGGAGGTTAAGAGCTCACTCCAAAAGTGTGGTGTAACTAACAAGGCATACCGCACATATTGGCGTTGATCGAAATGATCAACAACATCCAGAAGATTGCAAACACTAACAAAAAATGATTTATACCTAGACTAGAGAGGTAGATAGGATCACGATCTTATATGATGACTCTTTATGCATAAGAGAGCAAGAAGGAATCCATCGGGATTGAGTACATGAACCATCCACTAGGAAGGGTTCAAGTTATCTAGGAATAAGAATTTAAGTTTGATTGTGAATATGATTAGTTTGGGCCCACTAGGGATAAGAGTCTAAAATCTGATGGGGATCAAGATCGAATTAATTTTAATTTGTTTTTTATTTTAATGGATATATTCTGGATATGTGCTTGAATACCTAGGATATGTGCTCACCACAAAGGGATTGGGTATGTGAACCTTCCACTGGAAGAGGTTGCTTGGTGGGGGATAACAATTTGATTGATTAATTTGTTTGATTAGACTCCAGGGGAGGTTGGTTTAATTTATTATGTCTCCATGAGGAGAAGGGTTCTAGAAGGGCATATCTACCGGGATGTACACTCATTGAATTTGTTTGATTTAGACACAAAGTTCCAGGGGAGGCTAATTTGATTTGTGCCTCGGAGAGAAATTTGGTTTGTTGATATGTTTAATTTTACTCCACTGGGAGGTTGGTTTTGAATTTATTTTATTATAACATAGGTGCGCGATGGACTACACTAAGAAGGAGCAATGCTTGGCCCATCATAGATTTATAAGTCCAAAGGTAGTCTTCCGCCATTAGACTACCTAAGGGTTGCTTGGTGCAATAACTATCAGGAAGAAGGCACAAAGAGACTTACATCTTCCAAAGTAGAGATCACGAGGTGATCTATCGATGGCACAATAAATCAACCCTACCTAAAACTATCGAGTGACTCAATGGTCTTACTCAACTCAAGATAGTCATGATTAATTTGATTTATATTGATTTTATTTGAATTAATTTAATTTAATTTGGTGTGTTATGTTGTGGACCTCGCAGATGGACCCTTGAGAAGCCATGGGCTGACTGCCTCAAAAAGTCCAAAGGGTAGTCTACCACACAAGGTGGGACTATCAGCCATTGCCTTGTTTAAAAATGACTATCTAAGAAGAAAGCATTGATTTACATCTCTAAAGTAGGATCGCCATTAGGGTGATCTGCTGATGGCAATAAATCAATCCAACCTAGATGACAATTTGAATAAATGCATGACTCATATCAACTCAAGAAATGATTAATTTAATTTGGGATGGACTGTCACAAAGATGGATCTACTGGGAAGGAGCTAATATCAGCCTAGACCTATCTTAGGTTTACAAATCCAAAGGGATAGTCTACCAACCATTAGGTAGAACTAACCAACCAAAGGGGTGCCTTTCTATTTGTAATGGTCAAGTTAGGAAAAAAGCATGAGGACTCACATCTTCCTAAACAAGGAACCAATGGGGTGATCGATCACTTACGATAAATGGTCACCTAGACTTCGGTGTTGTAGATCATGTCGAAAGAATGCATAATTTATATCTTTCAAAGAAAAGATGACTCACTGTGAGTAACTTGTTGTTCAACAAGTTGAAGACCTGGGACTATTAAAGAGAGAACCCAAGGACTTATCTCAAACTCAAATTAGTGAATAGGAAGTTGTTGACACTTAAAGATAAGATGCCTCAAAGATAGGGTTTGAATTCCTAATTTGCTTGGGTTTTCTTACACCAACCCCAAACACATAGAAGAATGAATGAAATGGTGCCGCAGGGGCAATTGTGACTCCACCAAGAAAGGATGTCGCTCAGGTTCTCTTACACCTAACTTAATTGCACTAGTCGAACTAGGATGCCTCGTGGGTTCTCTTACACCTATCCTAAAGCCGGAGGATCTTGTAGTTTATGTTTGTGTTGTGAGGGATAGGATGCTTGGGTTCTCTTATACCTACCCTAAACATCATGATGATTCACAAGCAAAGATATTTCTAACATAAAGAGATGAATTTGAGATGAAAAGAAGTTTTATTAATAATTATTTTTAAACAAGATTTATGGATAGTAATTCTTTAAGTAGAGCCCATTGATTGGAAGCATTGGGCACTTTCTATTATAATTTATGAGTTGATAAGATCCTCCTTGGTAGTCCTTCCTTATGGCATAAGGGCCTTCCCAAGTGGGTTCAAACTTACCTCCCATCTTTCGAAGGGCAATAATTGGTCTCCTTAGAACTAAAACAAAGCTACTACTTGAAAAGCTCTGGACCAACTTGTTATGAGCTTGAATCATCTTGCTTTTATAACTCGAGGTTCTAGCATGCCCAGGCATCTATCCTCCAAACCTTCAAGCTCTTCCAACGAACTGAATTCCTATTGTGATTTTAATACCCAGTATCCTTAGTGATGGGAGTTGGACTTCTAATGGTAGAACTTTGGACCCATACACAAAGAGAGGGTGATTGAGTTCTATATGTGCGCCCATAAGGCTTCAACCAACTATTCATGCCATCATCATTTGTTGTCATCAAGTGTCTTCTTTAATATTTGAGAGTTTTGTTGAAGGCTTCGCTAACCATTCTCCCTTAGATAGTAGATGGTAGTATCTAATCTATGTATGTCTCGAAAAAAGTGTTGATTTTAGTGCTCTTGAATGTACCATTATCGGATATAATTCGAGGCACCTGAACCTATATACAATATGGTTCAAAAAAATTGGAGCACATGTTGAGTGTGACCTCTAAGTGGGATTGCCTCGCCCACTTGGAAAAGTAGTAGGCTAGAATGAATCGATGACCTTTGGAAGAAGAAGGATCGATCAGACCCATAATGTTAGTACCCAACACTCAAATGGCCATGAGGCCAATGTAGGATGTAGAATGTTGGTGATTGCAGAACTATGTGTACTTGACATGGCATCTCGCTACATCCATGTAATTCATAATCATCATAGGCAAGTAGTATCCTAGTCTCTTGATTTTGGCTTTCATCTTTGGACCAGATTGATGCACTCCGTATAAACTTGAGTGTACCTCAATCATGATCCTACAGGCTTCATATTTTCCCAAATAATATAACCACATATGATCAAAGGACTGTCGGTATAAGGTGTTGCCTACAAGAGCATAGGAAAGGGCTCTCTACTTCACCTAGTGTACTAGTGATTTCTCTTGAGGTAGTTTATCTATATTTAAATAATCCATGAATGGTTGCCTCCAAGCTGACTCCTCGTTTATTTTGGCAATGGAAACCTCCCCTTCAAGCGAGAATCTCTTGATGAGTTTAGCATCAATAAAGGATAAGACTTGTTTATTTTAGACCCTTATTGGAATGGACTCATCTTCTGTACATGCTAACTCTTTGGCAAGCTTGGCTAATGTGTCTGCTATTGCATTCTCTCCTCGAGGATTCTTGTAAATGGTAACCTCTAGGATTTGGGACAACAATTTCATAGTATACTTGTGGTAATGATAGAGCATAAGCTTTACAACTTTGTAAGACCCAGTGAATTGGCTGATAATTAACTAAGAATCCCTAAAGATTTTGATACTTTAGATGCATAGTGTAATGATTACCTCCAGACTAACAAGCAGAGCCTCATATTTAGCTTCGTTGTTGGTGCATGGATTGATGATGAGAATCTCATCACATCGCGTCCGGAGTTAGAGAACTATTATTACCTTCCCCTTCCTTGGGATAGTAAATTATGGTTCTTCTCCTCTTTGAGAGGCGCACCATCAAAGTACATCTCCCGCGAGCACTATCCCCTAAGTTCATGATTTGTTCATTGGGAGATCATCATTAAGAAGAATCACAGGGAGTGGATGCTACTAAGAAATGTAAGTGCTTATCCTTTATGGCACTAAGGGTATGAATGTTATGTCAAATTAAGACAAAATCATGGACCTGCCAACCATCCGTGATAAGGTCGTGTCATGAGATATATGTGGATTGACTCTAGAGATCAAGTTCACTGAGAAAGCATGTAATGTTGTAGCTTTTGGGATGCAAAGATTAAAGCTAGGGCTTTTCAATAGGTGGATAGTTTTCCTCAGGGATTAGATGATGAGATAATAGAGCATTCTCCTTCCCTTCATCATTGGTTTGAGCCAACAGCACCAAGGAGTCGCCTAATGTATACAAGATAATTGCTCCAGGATAGCTACTAGACCGGCGGTCATTAGATATTGCTTATGTCTTGAAGCATGGCATTTATCATCCACTTGAACTTGGCATCCTTTTGACAAGTGCCAAGAATGGTTGGCATCTTCGATAAGTTGGAAATGAACATCTTAGATATGCCAATCACCCTTGGAATGACTGAAGTGTTAGCTTTTAGGGGTGGCATTTCTAATATCGCTTTGATCTTTTGAATTGATTTCAATTCCTGTCGACAACAAACCCAAGGAATTTTGAAGCTACTCAATGCACACTTTGGGGTTCATTTTGAGGTTGTATTGTCTTAACATTTAAAACTACTCAAGTCAAAGAGATGGTCTTCCTTTTCTTTGACAACAAGATCATCGACATAGCATTCAACTTGATGATGAATGAGTTCATCGAAGATTTGAGTCATGGCCCGGTATGTGGCGCATTTTTAAGGCCGAAAGGCATGACCTTATAACATTAGATTCTGATCGGGTTTGAAAGGTAGTTTTTTCTTTCATCATCCTGGGCCATCTTAATTTGGTTGTAAGATGACCATCCATAAAGGAGAATACCGCATGAGATGATGTCCACCATTAATTCTAGTATAGAAGTGGAAATTCATCCTTAGACATGCCTTATTTAGATCCCTAAAATCGATGCATATGCAAATTTGGCCATTCTTTTCTTAACTGGATGACACCAACCAGGATATTTTTCTTTCCTAATAAAGCCAGCATCGATCAATTTCTTGATTTCAGAAGTGACATGTTGTTCAATGTCTAATCGCATGCATCTAAGAGCCTACTTGATAGGGTTAGCATTAGGTTCTATTGCTAGTTTATGGGTCGCTATGTCGAGATAGCCGCATCTCTTCATAACTCCATGCAAAATAATCCTTAAACTCAATAATAGCTTCACTAAATCATGGTTTATTTTCATTCAATAGAGAACTCATGTATGTATGGATCTTCTTCTTCCTAGGTTGATTTCTTTGAGCTTGTCGATAGTTGATCGATCTCCTCTTGAACTGGTGCATCCTTGACTTCAAAGTCATTTGGATCATCTAAATTTTCTAAGCACACCTCTTCATATGAGTTAGCATGATTTGAAAAGAACCAATCAAATTCTAACTGATTGGTGATGACTAACTAGTAATCATCATCATTAACTGGACTCACTGTACTAAATCCTAGTCCCGGTCTTGATTGTGAATGTGCATTTGTTGTCCCATAATTTCAAAGTACCAAGCATGTGGAATTAATCCTTTCTTTGCTAAAGTAAGAACACAAAGCGAGTACCAATCAAAAAGTAATTCTATTAAATCTTTATATGAATCATCTTTAAGTTCTACATCGCTTGACTTAGATGATGCTCCAAGAAAGAACTTAGCACCTTTACATTTAGGAAGACTTAGGGGCTTCCTTAACTACTAAACCCTCAACTTTTGTGAGGAAAGTGGGGTTAGAGCTAAAGTTCCCAACCGATGCCTTCTATTTCACATATAGACTTGGATACACTTATGCTTTGCTTAGAGCTGTCTTCATTCATTTTCGCTCAACTATCACTTGCATGAGGATTTATTATCTAGAGCTTACATACTAATCATATGACTCATCCTGAACTAGATTCTAAGTCTATATAGTAGGTGTAGTCATAGGACATAACTCTATGGCCAATAAGAAGGTCTTCCATCACTAGGCATGTCTCTAGATTTGCCTCTTCCTCTATCTGGTGGAGGTCGAGTCATCCTACCCATATGTTTGAATAAAGTAATGAATTATGGTGGAATCTAATGTCGCCTCTACTTTCTCCTCCAAGTCTATTTCTTTCCTTTTCTTTTATTTTTTCTTTTCTTTTCTTTTTTTTCTTTTCTTTTTTTTTTATCTTTGAACTTTGCCAAGTTCACAAGAATAGACTTATTTGATTTTGAGGGAGATAGTAGGCATCCTCATATATTTTGACCTCAATTATGAATGGCTTAAGATCTGATTCAATCCCACCCCTCATGAACTTCATGCACGATGTAGAGAGGATGGAACCACATTGTTCTCATGTATCCATAGTCTCCCAAGTAAAGCATTGAAAGATGTATCCGAGTCTATAATATGAAACTTGGTTATAGTATTCTAATCATCTACTTCTAATGGCAACACTATAAAGCCTAAGGCCCTCTCACTTTGTTCATTGAATCCTCTCAACATTATCCTCTCTTTTGAAAGTTTGGAGATGTCAATCCTCAAGTAGGAGGGTTTTAGACTCATAATATTCACTGATGCACCCTGGTCAACAAGAACTCTGGATATCCTGTATCTTCCAATATCCATCGTAATGTAAAGAGGGCAGTTGTGCTTGGTCGTTCATAGAAGCAAGTCTTCATCACGAATGTAACTCTGAGTGTCTCTAAACTGAGCCTCCTCAATAGTCACCGCTAAGCATATCTCCGATCAAGAAGAGCCTTGATTAGAGATTCCCTCATCTCTTTGGATAAGATAAGGGCATCATATATGCTTAACTTAGGCGCCTTTCTAAGATGTGCTAGGATGTTATAGTCAACCTGGCTTGATCCTCCAAGCATATCCATGGGTGGAGCATCTTGTGGAGGGCTATCTTTTTAGAACCAATGATTTGCTTACCCTTATTTTGAGGTGCCACCCTAGGAGGTAGAACTTTGCCACTGAAGGTTACTTAGTGACTTGGAGATGATTTAAAAGTTCTACCTTCTCATAGTACTACCACTTCTCCTATGGGATCGGATGGATGACTCCAAATCAATCTCAAGGGTGAACTTGAATGTAGAATGGAAAATCCATTTCTAAATCAAAAGGAATGATTGAAACTAGAGTTATCATTATTATTTTGTAGACTTGGAGAGTTTTTGAGAGAATAAAATCTAGAGTATCATAAGTGGACAAGATGTAAGTGAATGCTTTCTTCATTGATTTCTTCTAGATGGAGGTACATGATAGAAATCTAATAAAGTAAGCGGGGTAAGGGGTATAGTGCCCTTGTTCACTGATACAATACTCCTACTAGCAGAAGAGAAGCTAGTAGAGGAAAAAATAGTAGCTACGATGGTGGATGGAGGTTGACCGATGTTGGTGGTTGATATGCTATCCTCAAGTAAGATGTAAGACTGACACCTTCTTCAAGTTATCTTTGGAAACTTGCAAACCTTCCTTGGCATTGGAGGTTTGAGTTGCTTTAGGCACCTGTAAAGAAAGCTTCTTGATCTTAGAGACCACTTTTTTAGGTGTTCGGGATGAAGAAATATCCCAACCTTATTTTATCTTAAGAGGATCATAAGTATCCCGAAGAATTACTCTGATAAAATTGGAGAGTTATTCTAATAAGTATTCCTTGGGGATAACAATAACTCTGACTTATACTAGTCGAAAGGTGACACAATCCTCCAAGACATGACAAACCATGTGGTAGGGGTAATAGAGGATCATTACCTTGCCCACATCTTCCCCTCTTGGCCCAAAGTCGGTTTCTTTAGGATTCTTAAAGATCTCAACTACCTCCTCTTGAATGAATATGGATTATTTAATACCCTAGAGTATGTGGGCATACCACCTATGAGTGAATATGAGTACCGCATGAGATACCTGTGGAGGAGAGGTGGTGGCTATCATTGGTCATTGTGGCCAAGGTGGTGGTATGGAGGTGGAATGGAGGCCTATGCATGAGGTCTCATCTAAGCTCTTTGGTGCTCTCTTATCTACTGACTATTACCCCCGGCTTTTTTCTCAATGTTTCTATCTTGGGCTTGAACGATTGATCTTGAAAGGTATTCTTCCTTGTATAAAGTTGATTATTTTCAAAGGTTTCATTATAAATCCCTTCATGAAAGCAACCGCCATGAATATTCTTGAGAAGAATTTCTATAGCATCCTGATGTGAGTTCTGATTCAACAAGTTTCACCAGAATATAATCAACAAGGGACTGTTTAGAATTTTATTTCACCACAATGTCACCCACGTACCCTTTATTGGGCTCCAACAAACCTCTTGATGGTGCTCCAACCAGAAAAGTCTTCATGACCATTGGGAGAACATACTAATCAAATGCAATCCCAGACAAACTACTAATGAAGAGTCGAAAGAGAACTGCATCACTACCTCAGACGTTGCAACAGGCAGCTCTAAAGTGATCTATATGCTACCGAGGGTTTCCACTATCATCAAAGATCTTGAAGGTTGGTGGCACAAAACTCTTGGGATATTGGACTACATTGAATTCATCCGTGTAGGGTACCTGAATGATGAGCCACCTTGGCTCACCAAGCTTCTTCATGGTCCACCATATGCTTTATATCTCTTTCAAGCATGGAGGTAATATGACCTTCTATGCAGAGCCACTATCTCCATGGGAGATGTACTCTTGATCTAGAACATGCAACAACCAAGGGTGGGCTTCTTCTTAGAGAGTGGTGTATTGATGGAGCTTGTGAAGTGCTGACTGGCCGCTAACAAGTCTTCAACTCTTCCATCTTACCATATGCTCATCTTCGACTAAAGGTGAGGTCATGATGTCTGGTAACCTATCGCTTCCCTCCTACTTGTCTAGTGATGCGAGCCTCAAGGCTCTCTCCTTACATCTGACTTTAACCTTCAGTGATAACTATCCTGTCAAAATATCTGAACTCGAATCTCGGCCAAACACAAGATTATCCTTCGATAGGGCTTCTTATGCTCCATAGCCAGTGTACTGAAATATGCTGGTGGTTGAGGAAGTGCAGCAATCGTCCTGTAGTCCTCCTCTCCATCTGAGGCTGAGAGGGGGTGGAACCTACTACCACTCAAATGTGGAGAGGTCTCAGGGAGATCCTCCTCACCATGGGAAGTGGTGTCCATCTCTCTCTTGATATGACCTTGTGATTCTTATTGCGATCAAGACATGTAGGTATGGCAGATCGAGATCTAGCACCCACATCAAACATGGAGGATACTATCTCAGAAGCCAAGACAACCTTCCCATTTGGGGTGTTCAAGGAGGTAGTTGCAGAGCTATGTGAGTAATGATTGACCCCAGCTAGAACATCATAAGACAGGCGGTAGTAGAACAACAATGGCCTTCCTCTTTAATGGAGAAACTCGAATCGATGTCATATCAAATTGGATAAGGTTGCCACCTCCTCCTTTGTTAATTGAGGGTTGTCCCTCACAAGAAATCTCACCTCCTCAAAACCATGGCCAAAGTAGATGACCTCGGTGGAGCCAGTAGTAGAGTGGCTAGCCTGATCCAGGGGTAAGTTTAGACCAGTGAGGAAGGAAAACATGAACTTATTGGGAGCCATGGATGCTATACTAACTGAGGATTGGAAGAACTAACTGCATTGAAATATGTATTGTTGAAATATAGCTGAGTCAGACACTTTCCTTGATATTCACCTTCAATCATTGATCTCAAGATTTGATTCAAAATTTGAACCCACACCAACAATCTTAAGGATGTTAAGTGGGGTTCATTGAAAGAGAGATTTTGGATATTGAGAAATTCTTTGCCATTTGATTTTGATTTAGAGCCCATACTCAATTATTTAGGTAGGTTGGGTGGGGTTTTAAAATTTGAGAAGAGATTTTCTTGAAGATATTTGTGTTTTGCTCATCTTGTTTGAAAATATTGATGGTTTAAAAGACCTCTACTTAGCAAATTTGGGTATGCTAAGAAGAGGTTGTGATTGTGTGTTTGAAATATTTTTGCTTGTGAAGATTTAATTGATATTTTGATGAAATGCTTCTTACTTAACAAATTTGGTATGTTAAGCCACATGTGTTTGATTTGAAAATGAGACTTTCACTTAACAAATTTGGTATGTTAAGTGAAAGTCAAATGTGATGTGAGATAGATTTACTTTCTTTGAAGATGATTCCCACTTAACAAATTTGGTATGTTAAGTGAAAGTCAAATGTGTGAGATATGTTTATTTTGAGAATGAGACTCACTTAACAAATTTGGTATGTTAAGTGAAAGTCAAATGTGTTTGACATGAAAATTGGATCCTTATTTAACAAATTTGGTATGTTAAAAAGTTAAATGTGTTTGAAAGAGAAACTCACTTAACAAATTTGGTATGTTAAGTGAAAGTCAAATGTGTTTATGATTTTGAAAATGAAACTCTACTTAACAAATTTGGTATGTTAAGTGAAAGTAAAATGTGTTTATGATTTTGAAAATGAAACTCTCACTTAACAAATTTTGTATGTTAAATGAAAGTCAAATGTGTTTATGATTTTGGAAATGAAACTCTCACTTAACAAATTTTGTATGGTGAAAGTCAAATGTGTTTATGATTTTGAAAGAAAGAACTTATTTAACAAACTTAGGTATGTTAAATGGAGTTCAATTTATTCTTATGATTTTCAATTCTCATTTGATATACTTGGACATGTCAAATGAGATCCAAATGTGTTTGAAGTCCAAGACTTTGGCAAGAAGGAGTTCTATCAAATAAATGCAAATAGAATTCAATTTGTTTTACCTTCTCCAAGGGAAGGGGAACTCCCATTTGACAAATTTGGGTATGTCAAATGGGTGGGTTCAAATATGTCTTGACTTCTCTTTTGTTTGTGTATGATTTATTGCTTTCAAAAAGAAAAACTTCAACTCTAGCACATGTGAAGTGCTAAGTGGAGTTTCAATTTTATATTATGATTTTTCAAAATAGAATCTCCATCCAACAAATTTGAGTGTGTGGGATGGGGATAGCTATTTCCAAAGAAAATGTGCTTTTGAAAAGACATTAAAATGTTGATTTTGATTTTGAAAAGAACCTCCATGTAACAATCATAGGATTTGTTAAACGAGGTTTGGTTATATGTGTTTTGTGCCTTTTTGAAAATTTCTTACAAATTTTTGTGTAAAGATCTCTTATTATGTGGATTTTGAAAAAGTTCTTTTGGAAAGACATGTTATTTTGTAGAAGGGTTTTATTTTCTTATTGTTCATGGGATGAACCTTGCCTCACCATGAGGATGGTGAAGAGGTTCTTAATTTTGGTCATCTCCTTTGTTTGATTAATTTTAATTTTCACCTATTGGGGAACCCAATAGATTTTAAGACCTACATGGAGTGAGGTCCTAAAACCTAAAGGATGCAAGCTTTGCTTAAGGATGAAATAAGCTAAGTAATGAAAAGAATGATAGTCTGGGCCTATATAAAATATAAGTCCACTATTGATGCTTGGAGAAATAATTGTCTACTAAAGATGGAGAGGAACCATCCCAGGAGTCAAAAAAAATTTGTGGTATTTATTTTGAGATGTGGGACACCACACAGATCTTAGGGGTACTTATTGAAGTGATTGACATTAAGGAATGATGTACTATCTTGAGATAGAAATCACCCTATAATGGACCTAATCACCTAATAAGACTCTAAGGCATGATGGGTCTTGAATATACCATAGATCTTTCCCTACTTTACATGGAAAAGTAAAGTAGGGTTTATTTTAAGCTGTTCATTTAAGTTCCCTATGGAGGCAAGCCCTCATAGTTAATTACATCCTAAGAATGAGAATTCCTTAAGAATACTCTTGATTAAAGTAGACAGTCATGATCTCCAAAGATTTCAAGGTTAAGACTATCAAAGGATTAGCTATTTTAGAAAATCAAATGGGATAGATCAAGGAGAGACTTATTTTGGAATCCAAAGGAGAGAAAGTAGGAAATGCTCATGATACTAGAAGCCTAGTGAGCATTCCAATCTACCCTATAATTGGGCTTTATATTTTGAAATTGAAGAGAGTTAATTATTTGAGTTGACATTTTATTAGATTGCTAGGCTTATAATCATAACATAAGATTGTGAAAATACCTAAGATGAGATTTATGCTTGTAGCCCAGGAAACAAATACCTCGATCTAAATCTAGGAGCTTTGGACAAGCACGACCTAAATCTAAGGCAAAATGGGTATATGGTTTACCTCCACAAGAGAGAATAAACCACCGATTATTGACTATTATTCCTGAGTGGTAAGCTAACTCCTCCTACTTTAAATCCATGTAGGCAAGTCTTATGCTTTATAAAGATGGTTAGACTGTTATTTATTTAGAGAAGAAATTAAGTCCTTAAACTCACTCCCAAAGAGACTAGAGTATGAGTGGTATGAATTCATTACTTAATCTAATGCAAATTTTATCAAATTTATTTGATTCTTTTGGACTCTTTATCTTGACATAAGGTATGAGATTTTGTATGCCTAAATGCATGAGAACTTGATTATGGGCTAAATCAAGAGAGAAAGTGGTGTTCTTCCATCAAAGGCTCTCAAGTTAAGCCTTTATTCTAGCAGATGGAAGCTCTCTTAACAAGAGTGGAAGAATATGACATGCATGATATTATACATTCATTCATCCAGCTAAGGGGTTGCTAAAAAATTTTATTATCTTGATTTAATTCTAGGCTTTTATGTGAGGTTATGAGTTGTTTTAAAATTTTAATTATGAGTTATTAATGGGATAGAAAATTAATTTTATCCTAAGAGCCTACCGCATCAGGCCACACACATTCAAACATCAAACATAAGAAACTATGAAAAGCATGCAATTTCTAATGCAATCTAAACACAACATCAAACAATTTTATAGACTATATAAAAAAAGGCCATGTCGGGTTCATACACCAAAAGAGAAAAGATGGGTAGCAAGCTCTACCCTTATACAACCTGATTACAAAATAATACATGCTATGGGGGTCTTCTTTTCTTCATTTCTTCTTTCTCTTTCTTTTGATTTGATTTGCTCCAAAGGCATCACAGGGCATCCCAGGGACTAAGCCTTCTAGCCACTGCTCATCCTAATCCCCCATAACACTAATCCTAATTTCTAATGCAGAATTATATTAAAAATAGAAAAGATAAATCTAGCTACACCTGCAAAATAAATGTTAGCTAAACACACCATACAACCCAAGCAGTTATATGAATAATTTGGACTTAGGGCCCACACATGAGTAACCAAGTCCGTCAGTCCTAACGTGAGTTATGCTTAGGGGCTAAGCAACAGCAACAAAAGCATTTATATTTTTATTACAATGCCCCTTAAGCACAACCCCTAGAAAATATGATTAGCTAATAACGCCTAACATAGTCCAAACATACACCCTAACATACAGTCTAAAATATTACATTATAAAACAAAATACAACATCATACATACAACGCCCTAACTTAGCACTAGAAGTTGTGACTTAGTATTCTAATGTGTGTACTTAACACTTAAGCTTCTTTAATTTAAGTTTCAATTTAGAGTTTGAATTTGTTTAAATTTTACCTTTGGGTGATTTAATAATTTATTTTTTTTATTTCACTTTTATTTGGTTAAAATGATATTTAGGTTTTCAAGAATGAAGAGTAGAATGAATTCCATTTGTAGACAGAACTCACTCTATTCTACATCCTAACTCCTAAAGAGTCAAACTAAGCTCTTTAAGTATCTTAATTAGCCCATTCAAATTTGTGCAATTCATTTGATTTGATTTAGAAATTAGAATTAGAGTTTATTTAAGTATTTGATTGATTGATTTTGGATTAGATATTTTGGTTTAATTAAATCTTGATAATTCAATATCCTTAATATCTAATGAAGTTTAAGTTTTTTTTAAATCCATGTGTTTTTTGATTGATTAATTTAGATTATATGCTTTGGTTTAATAAAATCTTAATAATTCAATATCCTTAATATCTAATGAAGTTTAAGTTTGTTTAACCATGTTTTGATTGATTAGATTAGATGTTTGAATTAAATCTTGATAATTCAATATCCTTTTAAATTTATATTTAATTTTATTCTTTGATTTTGGTTATGTGATTTAATTTAATGTTTATCATGGTTCATTTATTTGTAGTTTGATTGGATTAGATTAATTGAGATTTTATTTTGATTTTAATTGAGTTTGATTCTTTATAATAGGATTTTATTTTTAATCTCATCCATTTGTCATGTTTATCAAAGTTTGATTTGTATTTTGATTTCATTATTGGATAGTTAATTAGTTTATCTTATTTAAGTAGGTTGAATTAGATTTGATTTGATTACACATTAAATTGATTAGAGTCTTTTTTTTATTTGATTTAATTTGATTTGATTTGATTTGAGTAGCTTTATTAACCTATGGGTTTGCTTAGGTTCAATGTGATTATTAGTTTAATTAAGTAGTATGTTTAGGTTAATTATAAAGATTTGTTTAATTTTCAATTTGATTTCATATTTGTTTAGATTAATGATGTAATTAATGACTTAATAATTTAAGTTTTGATTGGCATTTAATTGTATTTATGTTTGATTATGTTTAAGTTTAATATGATTAATTTGATTAACTTAATTAGCTTATTTAAGATGTGTGATCAAATTAATTAGTAGATTAATAAAGTGTTTGATTTGAATTTAATTTATAAAGCTAATTTGGTTCATTAAGATGATGGATTAATTCATTAAGTTTGCATTAATTAGGCATTTATTCAATTGATTAGCTTAAGGGTAATTAGTTTAATTGATGTAATTGTTAATATTAAATTAAATAAAGATTTATTTAATTTTAATTAGTTTTATATTTATTTAGATTAATGATATTAATGACTTATTGATTTATGTTTAATTTAGATTTGATTAGTGTGTAATTACATTTAATGTTCAAATTTATGTTTGATTAAGCTTAAGTTTAATATGATTATTAATTAACTTAATTGCTTTATTTTTAAGATGTGATTAAACTAATTAGTGGAGTAATTAAAGATTTAATTTGAGTTTGATTTAAGAATTAATTTTAATTTGATTTATTTAAATCAATTCAGTTCATTAAGATGATGGATTAATTCATTAACTTTGTATTAATTAAATGTTTAATTAATTAAGTTTGATAAAGGATAATTGAATTTTAAATTATCAGATTAATTAATGATTTATTTAATTAATGACTTAATTTTTTCCATGTGAGTGATTTGATTTAGTTAAGTGTTTTACTTAAGTTTGATTTGATTAAAGGATTATTGTTATTATCATTTGATTAGAATGAGTGATTTAATTGTTTATTTTTGTTTCAATTAAACTTGATTATTCATAATCATAGTTAGGTTTGATTTTCTTCATTTATTACGTTCATTAGAATTCATTCATGTTTGATTTAGTTGTTAGGTTAATGTATTAATGGCTAATTAGTTATCTTATTCCAAATGGATGTGATTTAATCATATGTTAATTAAGTTTACTTTAACTTTATTTAATTTAATTTGATAATATCAAATGATATGTTGAATTGGTTTATTAATCAATTTGATTTTTTTAGTTTATTTAAATATTTAATTTATTTTAATTTGTTAAGTAGTTTCATATTATTCAATGTGTGTTGGTTTAACAAGATTAGTTTGATTTTACATTAAAGTTTCATTGATTTATTTAATTATGAGTTTAATTTAAAAATATTAATCATTTAATAATTTCATTAACTCAATTAGGTTTAATTATGTTTAAATTCAATTTGATTTTAGGGATACATGATCCATTTCTGACTTAAGGTTTGATTACCAATCATTTGGGCATTACATCACTTCTCGTTTCGCTTTCGTATTTAAATTATTTTTAAGTTATGTTTTAATTTATTCCTTAACTGATTAAACTTTAATCTTAAGTATTTGTTTGTGGTTTATTAGGATTCAGAAAATCACATTATTTTCTTAAGAGTCATAGATGTCAACTGAAGTGATTTAAGCCATTTTGAAGATTTTTGTAAATTTCTGGATTTTTATTTTAATTTATTATATTAAAATGGACAATCTAAACTTCAAAATTTAATTTCTCCCAATCCAGAAATCATTTTTAATTGAGATTTCTTTGGTAGGTGTGCTTTAACTTTTTTTTTAATTCCTAAAAATTTCAACTCAATCTGATTTATATTTTTAGAGTAATTAATGAAACTTTATTTTTACTAAAGCCTAAATTAAGTTAAAACCATTTAATGAAATTTAGAAATTTTTGGTTCTTTGGATTCTTCTCAAAAAGACAAATCCAATGAGCCCTTATTTGTAATTTTTCATTAAGTATTTTATTTTTTTATAAATTTTCAAAGTTTCAAGATACTTAAAGAAATTTTTAAAATAAAAAATAGGCATTTTCCACTAACCCGAAGATGCGGCTGACGGGCAAATCGGCCATGATCGGCGAGCCGTGGTCCGACATGGTGAGCGGTGAAAATGCGGATCCGGGGAAAATGGGTATTCGATCCGAATCATCGATCGCGATGACGGCGGTCTAGATCTGATCTGGGAGATTAGAGAGCGAATCGCATGTTTTGTGGGTCAGAAGGATGCAGGGTCCAACGCGATCTTAGCCATCCAATCCATTGAACCTGGGATCGGACGGTTGCTTCTTACCGACAGGAAAAACCTATGGGAAAATGTAAAAAAATAAAAAATGAGGACCGATTGAGCTCATTTTCTCGTTGATTTTCTCCAAAAAAATTTTACTTCATATTGGGATCAATTAAAATGAAAAATGTGAGGTTTATCTAAGAGAAATTCCTAAAATTGCAAGAAAATTAAAAATGCGAGAAATCCTAAGGCCGGCTAAAGTTTGGCAAAATTTACCTCGCCGGGGATAGTTTTTGGCGATGGTGAATATCCAAACGAGCTCCTAGGTGCAAGAAAAATCTTTGGAATGAGTTTAGCCTTCTCCATCACTTCAGAATGATGTATTTTCTAGTGCTTGACATTTTCTCACCGGAATCCACCTAGTTTTGATGTTTTTGGCTCAAGAGAGGTAGGGAAGTGGTGGTTGGTTGCTTTTGGTAGCTCTTGGGACTGAATAATGGTAAGAGGAAGAGGAATGAAGCCTCATTTCCCCCTCCTTTAATAGTGGTCAAAAATCCACTATTTTTTTAAAAAAAATTGGCTTTAAAGGGTTGTTATTTTGCTCAGGGTGATTGGGATGGATGATGGATTGATTGAAGACTTTAGATTTTTACTCTAAATTCCTCTCTTATTGCCATATGATCAACTCCATTGAATGCAAATGTTGGGGAGGAGTTAAATGCATGTGATGGAGAGAATTAAATGAAGTTGGGTGGAATCTTATGTGGGGGAGAATCCATGAGGGATTTAATTAGGTTGGGTTAATTTTAGGCTGATCCCAAATGAGTTTGGGTCAGATTTGATTAGCATTAATGGGTCATGGCTTGGTTTCAAGGGACTTAGCTCAATTTGGGTCATATGAGTCATATTGGGTCATATCGAGTTAGGTTGACCAATTGGTCAAATTCAATGGCTTAGTTAGATTAAAATGATAATTTGAAGAGTTTTGGTATGATTAATTTGATTTAATTTGGCTTAGAATTGATTTTGGCTCATTTGAAATTGTTGACCAATTTGATCAAATTGGTTTGGTTATGGGTTAATTCATGTTCAATTGGTTAATTGAAGATGAATGTGGTCTTTGGTTTGAATCAATTTAGATTTAACATGAAGTGTGGCAAATTTGACCATTTAGGTCAATTGAGCTAGGTTGAGTCAAGTTGACCAATTGGTCAAATTAGACTCAATTATGACTTTGGTCAAGTTCAATAATCAAATTGGAATAAACTTGAGCCATTGGTTGCAATCAATTTAGGTTAGATCATGATTTGACCCAATTTGGTCCTTTAGGCCAATTTGGGTCAACTTGGCTCAAATGACCAATTGGGCTTGATTTGGCGTAATTGGTGGTCAAGTCATATTTAAATATTGACATTGGGTTGATTCAAATCATTGATTTCAATCAATTTGGTGTAGGATGAGTTTTGGCAGTATTGGTTCATTTGGGTTGACTTGGTCAAATGACTAAGTTGACTTGGTTTGACCCAATTAATTGCAATTAATCATCCTGGGGTGATCAACAATCATGGTGGAAGGTTTTGGTGAGCTTGGTTCAATCCAATTTGGGTTGGATTGGAAGTTGGCTCAAATTGATCCTTTAGGTCACTTTAGGTCAAGTGGACCTAAGTGGGTCAATTGGTTTGGTTTTGGTTTGGTTAAAGTTTAGTTGAATTTATATATGAGCCATGGATTGAAATATAAATTCAACGACAATCAATTTGGAGTCTAAGGAAATTTTTGGCTCATTTGAAATTTTTAAGTCAAAAGGGCTAGGTTGGGCTTCACGTGGGTTGGCTTCAATTTGATTTGATGATTGTAGGTTTAATTTATGTTTGGGTAGATAATTAAATTAATGATTGATTCGAGAGAAAATCCATTAGTTTTGATTTGATTTGAATAGAATTTGGCTAAGTCCAAAGAATTGGCTTAGAGGGCTTAAATTGGGTTTGGATTTAATTTTGGATATAGTTTTGGTCATTTGAATTTGGATTTCATTTATATTTGTGAATATAAATGAAGGAATAATTGATTTATAAAGAAATCAATTGAGTTTGATTTGATCTAAAGGAATTTTTGGCTAAGCTTATGAATGTGGTTCATATGGCTTAGGAAGGGTCATATGATTTGAATTTGATTTTGGGTTTCAATCATTTAGAGTAAAATTTAAAATTAGATTTGAAATTTAAATTTGAATTTGAGGTTTGGTTTGAGATTTGAATTTGGGTTCGATTTGAGAAGGTATATATGGAGTGGGTTTAGGCTATAGGATAGGTGATTTTCTTAAGCCCAAGGCCCTAATCTATGATTAACACTTCTAAGTCTCTAGGCTTATGTTAAGTGTTCACTTAATCACTAGAAGTGTCTTATTACTAAGGAGTTCTTAGTGTCTAGAAGAGTCCTAAGTTTAAGAAGAGGAGGTTAAGAGCTCACTCTAAAAGTGAGGTCAAAAAAGTTAAATTGGTCAACTTGACCCACTTGACCTAAGTGAACTCAAATGAACCAAAATAAAATATAAATTAAATTGAACCAAACCAATGACACCCATAGGCTACAAATGATCATTTGAACTTGTCCTAACTCATGGTTTGACCCAATTTGACCAATTGGTCAACTTGACCCATTTTGACCTAAATGGGTCAACTTAAGCCAAATCATATAAAATCAATACCAAATTCATTGAAAATTGCCACAACCCATTTTTCAATCATCCCAAATATGCCCAAACAAAAATAAAAGCTAAATGACCATTCTACTCCTAGGTCAAAGGGTAACCTATGATCAAATTCACTTAGAATTTGATCATATTCTAACTCAAGACCACTTGGCATCCTCCTAGTGGATCATTTGGACACCAAGGAGAGTGGTGCACATGACCCAATGGGTTTGGGTCAGCCAAACCCAACCCAAGGCCAAAATTGACCACTCCACTCAAAATTCTCCACATGGATCACCTCTCACACTCATTTAACACATGTGCACCTCCATACTCCCACTCCTCTGCCAAAACCAAACCACATGGAGCTCATAAGAACCAAAATAACCTATTCAATCAGAGAAATTTGATCAAAATGGTAAAATAAGCTACGACCATCATCTGGGGAGATATACTCTCATTTCACTCATGATCTCTTGCATTGATTGAGCTCAAGATCAAAGGCAAGCATCCACAAGCTTCTAAGCATTCTAAGCTCATTCCATTTTCTTCTGGTTTTGCTTGCAAATGGGAGGTAGGAGAAATTTCCACTTCACTCAATCCTCAATTAAACTCAAATTGCCTTTGCAAGCACCATCAGGGAGGCAAGTCGAGCTCACCCAAAGCTTTCCCCAAGTCACCAAGCCATGGGAAGCCTCAGCTAGACCAAAGCCACAAGCCATTGAAGCAAGCCTTGGTCAATTGGAAGATCCACTTCATCACAAATCTTGAAATCTTTAATAGGGCTTCATCTCCACTAGACAAAGTTACCTCCACCATTGGAAGCGCCGATGATAGCCTCCGGCAAGGTATGAATCAAAACCATGCTTAGGTTGAAAAATCTTTGGTCCTTTGTGAAGGTGATTGTAATCCCATTAAAATTACACCGTTAAATCTTCTTCTCTATGCTTCTTGATGGTGTGGGTTGAGTCTCAGCCTTATTCGGTCTGCGTCTCCCACAGGAAAAGATAAGGATGAATCATGGACCGTCCATCCCGCATGTTTTTGATGGATGGTCCTGATTAAAACACGCTAAATCCTTTGATTTATCTCTTTATAACTGAAGGTTTAATCCTGACCATCCCACGTTAAAAACAAACTCGCTAATATAAAGACTTGGACAGGCTACGTGCAGATTTATTAAATTTTCTCAACAGTAGGACGGAGCGATTCTGGTGGCGGCCCCCTTGAAAGGAGTTCTGATGGGTTTTCTGAGAGAACTTCCAAAGGAGGAACGAGTCAGAAGGATTCATCAGAAATGGCGTACGTTCATGGAATTAGTGAAGAGATTAGAGCATATGCTGATATTAATGGAAAACATTCAAATTAACCACGTTAAATATTTTTAAGATTCTAGCTTTTTCTTCTTTGGCACCCTGTGAGCACCAACAACGCAGGCATGGCCGATTTCAGAAGGCTGAAGAGTGATCCGTTCGGAGGGTTTGAACTGATTATTGGGATAGCGTTGGCGCAAAAACTGCATCAGAAAGCACTGTGGAGTAACAAAATGGCCGCCATTTTTGGGGAAAAAAATGAAGCATTCAAAGCTAATGCATATCCATTGCTGTAACTAACATGTGATCTTTAGTCATATTAAGAGTCGTCATATGCAGCTCCAATATAGAGCACCCGAAAGCAAGGCGAAACCCTAATATTATCAACACATTTTGTTTTACTGGTTTTCTATTGTCAAAACTACTAGAAAGCTGGGGTGACATGCGATTATCTTTGCCTTATACAGCACGAGCAACATTTGAGAAAATAACATCCACCGTTCTAACTGACATGCGATTTTCAGGCTTCTTGTGCGCTTCTTTGCCTTATTTACGGGAAAACACTTCTCGCCCAGTCTTTATATTCAAAACCCTTGGTCATGAGTAACCATCCCAATCTTGTTTTTCAGCGTCCATGGTACCATGAAGAAAAGCATCCATGATGAAGTCGAAGAAAAGCTCGCTGAAAGAAATGACCTCACGGACATGGAAGGCACCGACAATCGTTATCCCGTGAACCTCCAATCGGAGAGGCATCTGCGATTCGTTCTCGCCCCACTCAAAAAAGAAGAGCTCGTCGATCTCCTTGTTCAAATAAGTAAGAAATATCCTGTGGCTGATGAAGAAATTAGAGGCGAGCTGAGTGCTCACCCTACAAATCGCAAACTTTTTGTTAATGGCTTGGGTAATAGAACTACATCAGAAATTTTGCGTGCTGCCTTTACTTCGGATGGTGAAATTGAGGAAGGAGTTGTTATAGTTAACCAAGTAACTGGAAAGCCCCGTGGTTTTGGCTTTATTACATTCACGAACATAGAATCTGCCCAAAAAGCGCTGGAAAATCCACGCAGATCGATTGATGGTCGTCTGGCTTTCTGCAGTCCAGCTCGTGAGGGATTCAGCAGGGCATCTCTCACTGCCGATGCAGAATCGAGAAGACTATTCATTGCACGTTTACCTCCAGATATATCCACTGAAACGTTGCTGAGCTTCTTTGAAAGGCATGGGGAAATCGAAGAAGGTTCAGTTGTGTACGATAGAGAAACCGATATATCACGGGGAATCGGGTTTGTAACATACAAGACGACCGAAAGTGCGATGAAGGCCATCTTTGATCCAGATAAATTCCTTGGGGGAAAGAGAATCATTGTAAGGCCTGCATATATAAGGTACAAGAAAGAAGAAATTCGGACTCAAGAGTCTGTCCCCTAAGCTCTACGCACATACAACAGTCCTTACACCGTTAACCCGCCACACGGCCTATTGCAGTCTCAGGTTCCATATCGACATGTCAGTGGAAATGAGCCACATGGAATACCATCATCATTTCCAACTCCAACTGGAATCTCTGCTTACCCATACTACCATCCTACAAATCCCTAAGTTACTATTCTTGTTATCAGCTAGAGTTCGTCGTCGTAGAATAATCGCATCAGAGACTCACTACTTTTGCTTCTGCGTGCAAGTTACATTAGAAATTATTTATCAGAATTGTTGTTGCTTTGCTTCGTGACTGGATTTCTCACTAGTTATAAATGTGGTTGCGTGTTATTAATATGACAGTAACTGCTTAGTATGAACTCAGCTTGAGCTCAGTGCATTTATCATACCGAGCCGATTTTATTAAGCTTTTAATGAGCACCTCGTCTAATCTTTAATTAGCTAATTAACAAGCTGTCTTATTGAGATTTTTGTTAGCTAGCAAAAAGAATCTTATCATGCTTATAAACTAAACTATTAACAAGCCTATTGATAGAGCAGCTCATTAAGTGTGCCTTAAAAGTGAGCAAGGTCCATATTTTGAATTTATTTTGGGTGATTACATAAAAATATGTTAAATTAAATTAATTAATATAATTTGAAATTTAATATATTTTAATATAAGTTATTATTTTATTTTAAAAAATATTAATCAATAATTTAATTTATTAAATATTATTGAGCTTTATTAAGCTTCATATCGAGCCTTAATTAAGTCTTAAATCAAATCTATATAAAGCCTGAAATTGATGCACAATTAAATTTTAAATCAAGCCTTAACCGAGCTCAAATTAAGCATTATTTGGGCATCTTAATAAGCTTGCTCATGGACTTTGAATGACATTATTGAATGATTATAAATTAATCAAATAATAAATTATTTAACCTCTTTATTCAACAACATAGTTGTTGCGTGCTAGAAAACCAGTCGCGGTAGAGTGAAAGTTTACGCCTTAGCCTTGTTGTGAAGTCCAGCACACACACACAGAAAATTAAAGAGCGAGCAAGAGACATCAATTTTAGTGGAAAACCTCAAAAGAGGAAACCACTGCAAAGAAAAGCTTCCACTATGTATCTGTTTTAGAGTACAAAGTCTTCCGATAACGGATTCAATTGCATATGAGAGAGGAATAACAACCGTAAATGATCGGTTGTAATTGTTCGATAGAAATGCTTAACTGGTGGGAGGCACAATTAGTGAGATTGGCGGTGGCGGTGGTTGATGGTCAGGGAGAGTGCGATCTTTTGCGATCTTGTTTGAGGATCTTCAAGCTTGAGCTCTCTCTTCCTCCTCACTTGGCTTTTCCTCTTCTTCCTCGCTGGACTCTTCTCTTTTGCTTGACTCATTTCTTCTTCCTTGCTGCACCTCCTCTCTTTTTACTTGTTTCTCCTCTTCTTTTCACTTGGATTCATGTGAGGAATGAAGGCTATTTATAGATGGGAGGAGGGGCATTCTTGTAAATTCATGTAAAGCCCGATAATTCCACCCGATCGGACTGTGATGATTCCTTTGATCATTTGATGTATTTTGAGCATTTGGATGCCCAAATGAAGTCGATTATGAGATCTTAGGCTCGTTAGATCCGCTCGTCGAGACCGATTTGATTATAAACACTCCATATTTGAGAGCTTTTAGGATTTAATTGATGTACCAAAGATTCCAATGATATTTTAAGTGCTTGATCTCGTCGGTTTGACTCAAAATTATATATCACTTTCACAGATTTGTGCTTTGACTAGTGGTATGTTGAGAGCCATATCGGTCTTATTTTGGATGACATTAGCTTAATCATCCAAAATATATGTCAATGCTCGAAAATAACGAATTCTTCAACGAAACGTGCGGGCCCATGAATCATACATTTTGAGAGAATAAATCATCATAAAAATACAAAATTATGATTATGGAAGTAGATGTGTAGCCGTAGACATGAGATTTTGAGGTTACGGATCTATTTGGATACTCACGGAAGTTTTCAGCGTTAGGGGACTGTGTCAGCCGTCGTATGAGCGTGCGGGTCTTAATGAAGATGACTATGGTGTGTGACTTTGGGTATGACTAATTGACAAGCGACAATCAACCTACGAATCGGCCCCACTTTTTTTCACCCGTTAAGATAGTGCACCTTCAAGCTCTGTCTTTTGAGCATTCGTCCGTAGAACAACTTCAGCTGGCTCTACGGCTCCAGAAACAAGAACCGTCCCATATTATTTAATTTAATATATCTGTTCGAATTTCTATAAACCTTCTTAAGCAGTGTATACAGTGAAGGTAGAGGATAAACTTTCTACTACTTATTGGTAAACAAACAGCCTATAAATAAGGCTAATTTGTAACTGAAAACAATGTGAATATCGGTAAAATAAACTCATATGACTTCGTAAACAAGCTCATTGATACAAAGACTTGGATAAATTAAACCACGTGCGAATTTATTAAATTTCTTCAATAGTAGGATGGAGCGATTCTGGTGGCCACCTTGGCCCTTGAAACGAGTTCTAATGGGTTTAGTTAAGGAACTTCCAAAGGTGCAACGAGTATATATCTCAGAAGGATTCATCAGAAATGGCGTTCAAGCAATTAATGAAGATTAGAGCATATGCTGATCATATATATTAATTGAAAATATTCAAATTAACAACGTTAAATAATATTAAAATTCAAGCTTTTTCATCTTTGGCACCCCGAGAGCACCAACAACGCAGGCATGGCTGCTTTCAAAAGGCTGAAGAGTAATCTGTTCGGAGGGTTTGAACTGATTATGGGGATAACAATCGAGCAGATACTGCATCAGAGAACACTGTGGAGAAATAAAATGGTCGCCATTTTTTAGAGAAAAAAAAATCAAGCATTCAAAGCTAATGCATATTTGAACATATTCTAACTAACATGTGATATTTAGCCATATTTAGCCATATTTAGATCTTTATATGCAGCTCCAAGGTAGAGCATCCGGGAACCAGGCAAAACCCTAATATGATCAACACACTAAGAATATCAGAAAGCATTTTGTTTTTCTGGTTTTCTATTGCTTAAAAAACTGGAATGTCGGGGTGCAATTGAATAAAGCAAATATCTTTGCCTTATACAGCACGAACAATACCTGAGAAAATAACATCCACCATTCCAACTAACATGCGATTTTTTGGCTACATGTGCGCTTCTTCGCCATATTTACTGAAAAACGCTTGTCGCCGAGTCTTTATATTCAATTAAAACCCTTGGTCATGACTCATGAGTAACCATCTCAGTCGGTGTCTTTGCTGTCTTGAGTTCTGATGCAGCTACTAAATAGGCCCAACGAGCCTTGTTATTAGTCTAGGTGTATTTGCATCTTTTATTAGCATATTTTATATTTTACATTTTATATTTTACACCTTCACCCTCTACACTTTCACTGGAAGCCATTACAATTATGTTAGGGAACGACACCTATATACACGTTCACTGTATCAGAGGCGGTATGCTTTTTGATTGGAAAATGAATACAATAGTATTTCTTATTTTCTATATTTTTGCTTCTATCTTCCCAGTTTCTCTGCTGCCTGGTGCGAATTGCAGGTTGTAACTCCCATTGCTTACAACGAAGTTCAGGCTACATCAAGTTCTCATTTTGGTCTTCTCATAGCGCAGTAGCATTGGTTTCCAACATGTAGGCACTCAGCTTATTGTCTCCACGCCAAACTTTTCTAAGTTCCCAGGGCTGCGGTGCTGGTTTCCAGCACTTAGACGCTAGGTCATTTATTTTGGGGCTTCAAATTGGGGTTGGTCCAACGCCACAGTGCTGTTTTTACAGCACCTAGGCGTTGGGGGCAAATTTTAATATTTCTCTCTAAAATTTAACATTTTTCTATTTTATTTAAAAAAAAGCAAACTATAAAAGCATACTTTTCACACATTATAAACATAATATAGGCATAAAACATAATAAACTTTTCAAATAAATTGTGCAAATCAGTATGCACATATATAGCGGTTACAATCAGAGTCCTCTAATCGAGTGATTTAGCTTATAGGATCCACTATATTATGACTATATATTCTACAATGATTTTCTAGCCTTTGAGTTGTGAATCATATGATATACATAATAGAGCACACAACTTGCTTCTATTAGCTAGGATGGACTTTAAATTGTTCTCTTAAACAAATATCAATTCTAGTTCATAAGGTCTTCTAAGATAAAGTAACCCCATGGTTGCTGGCAATGATCATTCTATCAGGTTATTGACTACTCTTTTAATTTGACTAAATGGATTGGGGATCATGACAGCCTGAGACAATAGAATTATGGGTTATTGATCAGGTGTGTTAGCATTCCCCCAACATATGATTTAAGTTCAATAATGATGAATTTCAATAATTTTAAATCTAATTTGCTGCTACCATGCACTAAACAATTAGCAGCTAATGATTGGCCTTAATAGAAAATTCTCTTTCACCGTTGTGGGAAGGGGTATTAACTATAGGTGGTAGTGAGAAAACTTGAAACTTGATCTAAAGTTCTTATAAAATGAGGGCAAAATCTCTGAGTAGTGCCTTATTTATCTACATATCATAAATTACCTACTATTTGAAAAATTCACTCAATACAAATCCAATCTCTCTTTCATCAAGAGGCTAGGCATAAATTTTCAGACCCCACAAATTGTTTACCAAATTATTGATAATTATTTTGGATGATAAACTTTTAACAGTTTAAACCTCACCTATAATCATATAAGGAACCGATGGGCATGACTTCTTCTAAACTTTAGTAGCAATAAGTATCTAAGAGCATGATATGCTATACTGTTATCATGAGAAATATATTTTAAGTTGAACTTA
Source organism: Cymbidium sinense (assembly GCA_021442155.1). Classification (NCBI taxonomy): domain Eukaryota; kingdom Viridiplantae; phylum Streptophyta; class Magnoliopsida; order Asparagales; family Orchidaceae; genus Cymbidium; species Cymbidium sinense. The sequence goes on from CM038215.1 coordinate 159,704,238, forward strand.
TTCTTACCATCCTCTTTCAGACGTTTAGATTTTATAATAGCTTATATTTTTGGGTGATGTTAATGTCATCATATAAATTAGATAACTATGAGCTCAAATCTCCCAAATAGTTTCAAAGAAATACCATTGATCATTAAAATCATTCAATTTTGCATTCATAATTATCTTTTAAAATTATTTACCTTTCTGTTTACTTTCTTTCTATTGTTAAATCTCTCTTTTTATTCTTTAGGAAGGAGTTAAACTAAATTGTAAGTAAGGATACATTATTATGTTGGAATTGTCTAATTCAGTATCTTCCAAGTCATCAACATTTAGAGCTATTTACAAATCCACATTTCTTTGATATCTTATAAATATAAATTAAAAACTCTGCAAACATCCAAAAACTGTAAATCATAAATCTCTTTCATTAAAAAAATAATTTCACTTAGGTTTAGCAAATTAAAGAGCAAAAGATCCCACCCAAGAAAATCTTTTAAGATCTCTCCACTATCAGACACATTCAGTATTAAAAAGTATTTTATATGAAGTGCCATAAACCAAAAATCTTATTTTCTTAATGAAATAAGAATTTTGGATGATATGATATGATCTACATTATATAATGCAATTGTTAAACATGAATGTCATCTCAGCCTTTAGTTTTAACTGCTGAATTCGATTAATTTTGAAAGATTAATATACACCATCTAGTATAATCTATTTAAAATTTGAACAAATATAATTAATAAAATTAATGGGGAAGCTTAAGTATTTAAAATAACATTGATTGTATTGTACAATCATTGCTATACAATATGATTAGGTTTATTTTTGAGTATTTATAAGTAATGCAAAATTAATCTCATTTCTAAACTAAAGGTTAAGGTAGATCATACAACACAATCAATAATGATCAATTTTGTATTATTATTTAAAATAATTTTAAATTTTAGTTTCAAAATTTAAAATTAATGAGATGTTTAGCCTTTTAAAATAACATTGATCATACTATGTGATTTTTATATTTTTACATTAAAAAATTATCTCATTTCTAAATCAAAATTTAAGATAGGTTATGTGGTATAATTTATATCAAACAATATGATAAATAATAAATAATTTTTTAATAATATTTTCAATTAATTTTTTAATTATAGTTTTACCTTAAATCTCTTATGTATGTAGGCATTATCTTCTAGTGTCTCATGGATGGTATTAAATCATCATAACTAATCCACTTCCTTTCACAAGATTACCAAACAAGAAGACAACTCAAGTACTTTTACTTATCTTGATTTACAAAAGTTAAGTGTGTAAAATTTCTACTACTTAAAATGTGATGCATGATGAAACCCAAATAAAATTCATAATTTGCATGATATTATAGATTCAAACTTGTAATTAGTAGAAACTTACTGATTTAACATGCATGTACAAACATGCATATATGCATATACATACATGCATATGAATATATATTTTAGTAATTGCCCAAAAAAATTATTAAAAAATAGTAGCAAACATAAAATTTATGTGTAGATCAAATTCAGGCATGAACAAGAAACCCTAAACCCTATCTTAAAAAAAAAAACACCATGAAAAATCCAACAATAATGTATTTAAAAGATAAGAACATAAAGACAAATAACCCTAACTTGAAAAATTAGTCCACACGTTGGTTCAAAGAATCTCTTCATAAATCTAACCAACATACAAAAGAAGAGAGAAATACTATAATTTCATTTTAATAGTCAATGTCTTTCATGTCCCAACTATTATAATTAACCTTAACATAAAAGATTTCTAGAATTCATAAAAATATGATAGATATACCCAAAATAAAAGATATATCTTTTTCCTTGTGAGTGAGACTACTTTAATTTTTTGGCAAATAAGTTATCTTTATATATTGTTGAAAGAGAGCATCTACGTAGAGCATGTCGTTATGCCAAAAGCTCACTAGACTTACATTCTATAAGGATAGAAATTTTTAATTGCACATACCTAAAGTAGTAGTAGTTCAGTAGGATAGTACATATATCCATCTCCTAAGCTATATAGTTGATAGTTATAAAAGCTTGTCCTTTAATATTAAGTCTATTGAGCTTCATTAACACAACAACATCCTCTACATAGAAGCTTTAATTCAAAAATTTATAAAAATAACATATTTTTCCAAGTAAGTTCTTGTGGGCATATTCTCTAATCTTGAAATACTGTTATTGATACATTAATTCCTTAAATGCCTTGTTTAATAATTTCTTTTGAGCTACTAACTGCTGCATTAGATTTGATTAATTATGCAGATAAGTATCATTATAACTTTTAATGTGGATGTATTTGTTGATCTCATTTTTAGAATGAGCTCTCAACCCTTCCATCTTAGACATAGGACTTCTCTTAGACTTTAAGAGTTCATTAGTCTTAAGACACATCTAATGATTAGGTGGACACTCAACTTAACCCTAGAGACTTAGAAGAGTTAGTCATAGGAATAGGTCATGCCTTAGGGGTGTTAGAAAAATTTGCCTACCCTATAGCTTGAAACAAATTCCTCACTTCCTCCCCTTCAAGTCAAACCCATATCAACTCCAAATCTAACTTAAACCTTGAACCAATTCAATGGATTTTTTTCAAATCATGAATCAATCCCAAATAATTGAAACCTATTATTGAAGCCCACGATTGAGATTCTAAAATCAAAACTCTTTCCTAAGTCACTTTGATTCCCATCTTATGAACTTAGCCTATATCAAATCTAAAGCAATTCAAATTCAAGAAATTTTCTCACAACCCATTTATATTCTCATTTATATTCATATATATAAATGAAATATAAATTCAAATCAATCAAATCAAATTCAAAATTCAAATTCAAATCAAAAATCTTTCCTAAGTCACTTTGATTCCCATCTTATGAACTTAGCCTAAATCAAATCTAAATCAATTCAAATTCAAGAAATTTTCTCACAACACATTTATATTCTCATTTATATTCACATATATAAATGAAATATAAATTCAAATCAATCAAATCAAATTCAAATTTCAAATTCAAATCAAAAAATCTTTCCTAAGTCACTTTGATTCCCATCTTATGGACTTAGCCTAAATCAAACTTAAATCAATTCAAATTCAAGGAATTTTCTCATAACCCATTTATATTCTCATTTATATTCACAAATATAAATGAAATGTAAATTCAAATATCTAAAAATAAATTCAAAAAATCAAATCCAAATTCAATCAAAAATCCAACCTAAGCCTTTAAGTCAAAATCTTGAACTTAGCCAAATCAATTTCAAATCAAGTCAAACGCTTGATTTTTCTTTATGATTCAATCAATCCTACAATCATGAATCCAAATATAAATACAAACTTCAATCATCAATCCAAAAATCAATTCAAAACTCAAACTCAAATTCAATCAAAATTCAACCTAAGCCTTCAAGTCAAAATCTTGAACTTAGACAAATCAATTTCAAATCATGCCAAACTCTTGATTTTCCTCATGATTCAATCAATCCTTCAATCATGAATCCAAATATACACAAACTCTAATCATCAAACCAAAACTAAATTCAAAAATCAAACCAAAGTCAATCTCATGTTCACCCTTTTGAACCTGAAATTATCAAATGAATCAAAACCCATTTGACTTCAAATCACTTGCAAATAGATTTACATTTCAATCATAAGTCCATATGTGAGTTCAATCAAACTAAATCAAGCTTTGACCAAGCCATTTGACCTACTTAGGCTCACTTGACCCAAAGTGACCTAAAGTACCCCTTTTGAGTCAAATTCTAATCCTACCCAAATTTGACTAAACTGAGCCCAACTAAGCCTCACATTATGAGCAACAATCATCATGAGATGATCAATCATTCAAATTGGGTCAAACCAAGTCAAACCTAAGGGTTGACCAAGTCAACACTTAGCCTAAATGAAACCTAAACTAGTCAAAAAAATTACATAAAATTGATTGAAACCATTGATCAAAACTCATTCATGATCAATGTTTGAACTTGACCAAGTCATCATTTAAGCCTAACCTAGCCCAATTGGCCACTTGACCAAAGTTGACCCAACTTGACCTAAAAATTTAAAATGTGTCAAAATTTGATCTAAGCCAAATTGATTGAAACTAGTGGGTCAAGTTCATTCCAAATCACTTGTTGAACTTGACCAAAGCCCCAATTGACCTCAAACCCAACTTGACATAAAAGGTCAAATTGAGCCAAAAATCAAATTAAACAAAAATTGATTGGAAATAAAGATACCAATACATTTCAAATGACCAAGCAAACCTAAACCAACCCATGACCTAACCTAAATAGGTCAAATGGGTCAAATTGGTCAACTTGACCCATTTGACATAAATGAAATCAAATGAACCAAATCCAAATGTGAACCAAATTGAACCAAACCAATGATGCTAAAATAATTCAAAGGGTCATATGAACTTGACCCAACCTTTGGTTTGACCCAAGTTGACCAATTGGTCAACTTGATCCAAGTTGACCCATTTTGACCTAAATGGGTCAACATGAGCCAAATCATATCAAACCAACTCCAAATTCAATGAAACATGGCCTAACCCATTTTTCAATCATACCAAACATATTCAAATTGAAATCCAAGCCAAATGACCATTTTACTCCTAGGCAATAGGGTAACCTAAATCAAAACCACATGGAATTTGGTCAATTCCTTTTCATGGACACTTGGCATCCTCTTAGTAGACCAAATCATCACTAATGGATATGGTTCACATGACCCATTGGGTTTGGGTCAAACCCAACCCAATATCGACCACCCATAGGAATTGAGCACATGGGATCCCTCCTCCACTCAATTAAAGCACATGGGAGCTTACTCCCTCCACACTCAAAATTGAACCATGTGCAAGTCCTAACAGCCTAACAAACCCATTGAATGTGGTCAATTGGATCAAAATAGAAAAGCTCTTCATGACCATCTGATTCACCTAGGGGGAGATATACTCCTCCTAATTCCACTTGAATTCACAAGACACACACTCAATTGACCTTAGGGAACTCAAAGAAAGCATCCTAGAGCTCCTCCAAGCTTCCTAAAGTCATTTGAAATTCTCCATTTTTGATTTCTTCAAGCCTAAAATAGGGGAGCTCCACCAAAGATCCACCTCACTCAATACTTCAAATCAAGCCAATTCCTCTTGCAAGCTCCTTCAGAGGACTCAATCGAGCTTGCCTAAAGCTTAATCCAAGTTCTCAAGGCAAGGGAGAGGGGAGCTAGACCAAGACCAAGCCCAATTGAAGGAGAGTTTGGTCCATAGGAAGATCCACTCAACCAAATCAGCTCAAATCTTCAACAAAGCTTCATCTCCACTAGTCGAAGCTACCTGTGATAGCCACCGGCAAGGTATGCCTTCAACCCAAGCTTAAAGTATACATGGCGTGGTCCTTTATGAATGAAATTCTCACCTCATAAGAATTTTACTGTTATATCTTCTCCCCTTTACTCCTAGATGGTGTGAGTAAAATTTGAGTTTAATCCGAGCTCAATCGAGCTTGGATCATGCCATGGAAGGTGGACGGTTCCCCTCTCCCGCAGCGAAACTCAGTGACAAATCATGGGTTGTCCATCCGTGCATTTTAAATGGACGAACATGATCAAGATGCATAGGAATATCTAATTAATCCTTTAATACCACGAGCTTTATATCAGCCTCGATCTTAGATCAAACGGGTGAGGAGAAAGTGCGTAGAGCCGCAGCTAACGCGGCACTACGATGTGACAACTTAAGTGGCCTCTCCCATCACACCACATGGAAAGCCCTCCATGTCAGCGGTAGATTAAATTTTAATTATCTTAATTAATGACATAACTAATTCTAAAAAATCATAAAAATCCAAGGTAAAATGCATTGTAAAGATAATTCAAAGGAAAATATTTTAAAATTTATTTCCAATGGGTTTTGCATAGTGTATTTTTCTTAATTAGGATTTTATTAAAAAGTTAATAACCTTAATTACTCCCTAATTATCCCACTGATTAATTCCAAACTTCTCATGTGCATTTAGGGGAATGACTTCTGCCTCCCCTAATTTTCTTGGGATTTATTGATTAGTTAATTAGGGAGATCAATTAATGAATCCTTAATTACTCTCTTTATGCAATTAAGGGTAATTAAGCATATGAACTGTGGTTTAATCCCTTTATTGAGTTAATTAAGCCTTGCTTAATTAGAGAAGAGATTTATGAAATGGATTTGGGAAATTTTCCCTAAGTCATTCCCTAAACCCCTTTTCTTCCTTAATCCAAACTTAATTAAGGGTTAATCCCCTAATCACTTACTTAATTAATTTGATTTTAAAAATCAAAATACTCCAGAACTTTATCAATTCATCTTGGGTAGGTTCTTAGGTGTTCAATAACCTAAAATCCAAAATACTTAAATTAAACCCTTTAAATTAATCACTAATTATGAGCCAATTGCATTAGGCCCTTTCTTTCCTAAGTGCTTTGCTGATTAAATTCCTTGTGTGATTTTGTGTCATACATTGGCTCATAATTATTTGATTAAATATGCTAAAGAGGTATAGGTAAGGGGTAATTAACACACTTAATTCACATCTTAACCTAACCAAAGCATAAAATTGATCTAATTACCTAAAAATTAAACTTAAATAACTCACACATGCGGGAATGGGTTAGGACAAGCAAACTCATCTCACATTTCTCAAATTAAAATCAAACTCAAACAAAATCCAAACTCTCCTTAAAACAAATTTGATTTACTTTAAATAATCTTATTCATAGCGTTGTCTTTAGGAATTAATTAGGGTGAAGGAACTTACATTGCTTTCATCACTTTATTTATTTTCTAGCATGCTCAATGTGTATTCCATATGAAAATCAAGCATTCATACTTTTTAAAAAAAATCAAATTAAAAAATAAAATGTTTCCTTTATGTTAAATTGTATGTTTTGGCTAAATTAATAATATGAATGGCTATTATCACTATTAAATCAAAATTATTTTCAATGTTTATAAATTCAATTTCAAAACTAAAAAGTGTGCTACTTATAATTATTTATAAGCTTGCATGTAGTATAAATATAAAGATGTGCATAGTATGACTTTCCTTCTCTCTTCTTTTAGCATAGTTTTGAATAGGATTTGGTAAAGTGTATAGTTCATTTGAAAAGAACACAACACTTGCTTAAATTCATTCCTATTCATTCATATGTGATTACTTAAGAAGGACATCCACACTTACACATATGAATTACATAAATAAATCAAACAAATAAACACAAACTTTTGCATCTTTCTTTTTCCATTCCCTTCTTTTGTACATGCATATGTATTTAAGGAAAGTGATATATTAGTTTGGACAACTCGAGGTTGTGAAGCTTTAAGTAGCCCTAAGTAGGTCTTGTACATTATACCCCTGGTGCTAACAATGGTGCCATACTCACTTATTCCTTTCATATATATAAATGTGCATGTGAAAAATAGATAAAGAATCACCATTTTCTACTTAACAAAATCATGCATACATGAAATATTCCAAATTTTCTTAAGTAACATCACTTAGCATCCATCATGAAAGTGTGCTAAACATTTCTATTTGCATGTATAGATATGCTTAGGATTCATTCATATGCATGTTACACATGTTGGGAAAGAAATTAAGTGATGTGGGTTTTGTGATAGTATTTCACTTTACTTAATCTTAAAATGCATTTCTTTTTTAATAGGTTTGTTTAGATGTAGGGAGGAAAGAGAAGTTCTCTTCTCTTTTCCTCTCTTTACAACTTAGTAATTAATTGTAGGATTCACTTAAACCAAATCAAAATACAAAATAAAATTAACCAAAGCAACTAAATCACTTACATGAAATAAAACCTCTAAGTTGAGTATTTTCATACTTAGAAAACTTCAACTTTAAAGCTACACCACAAATCTTAAATACATTAGGCTAAGTCACTATTTCTAGCTTTAGGTTAGGGTGGTGCATGGTTTGATGTTTGCTTTTATTTTATGATATTTTTTTTAGTATGGATGTTAGGGTGTATGTGTGTAGACTGAATGGTAGGATGATTTAGTCTAATCATTGTCTTCTACAGTGGATTGTGCTTAAGAGATGTTGTAATAAAAATATAATAATTTTTGTTGTACAGGTGCTTATACCTCTAAGAATAATCCAAAATAGGCCAGGTAGACTTGGTTACCCATGTGTGGGGTGCTAAGTCTAATTTATATATACAGATGCTTGGGATTGTATGGTTTGTTTGGCTAATCTCTATTTTGTGGGCGTTAGTTAGATTTTCTTTTTCTTATTTTCATGTACTTTTGTAATTAGGATTTTGGAATGATTGTTATGGGGGATTAGGATGAGCATTGGTCATACGATCATGTCTTATGTGCCATGTGAAGCCTTTAGAGCAACCACATTCAAACCAACCAAAAAAAGAAAGAAGAAAGAAGAAAAAAGAAAAAAGAAAGAAGAAAGAAGAAATGAAGAATGAATACCCCCATAACATGAATTCCTTGCTTAATTGTAATTAATTCATTTGTAATCCAGGTTGTATAAGGGTAGAGCTCAGCTACCCAATTTGTTCTTTTTTGGGTTTGTGTTGTGGAAAATGGCATTTTATTCTTTTGCGCTAGTTTTATGAATTGATTGATGTTTTTTTAACTTGCATTAAGATGACATCTTTTTCTAACTTTTTCCTTGCTTTGATGTATGGCCTAGATGATGATTAGGATCTTAGGGAAAGATAAATCTTCTACCAAATTAATCAACTCAAAACTAAAAATAAATAACTCATAACCTCACCTAAAGCTTAGGCTATAAAATAAGATAAAAGAATTAGCAACCCCTAAGTTGGATGTTGTATTACTTTTCTCACATCATGCATAAAAGGCATATTATTTCACTCTTGATTGGAGAGCTTTCACCTTTTCCAGTGAACTTGGCTTGACCTGTGAGAGCCATGGTGGAAAGACACCTCCTTATCTTATCGATTTTGGCCCATAATCTAATTTCTCATGCATTAGGCATATAAATCCTAAAGCCTGTGTCAAATTGATTGTCAAAAATAAAAAAAATAAAATGTAATAAGATTTGCATTAGATTTAAGTAATTAACTCATGCCCTACATGACCTAGTCTCTTAGGGAGTGTGTTTAAGGATTTAATTTCTTTCTAAATAAATAAAAGCTTAGCTATCTTGCAAAAGAATTTGACTTGCCTATATATTTTAAAATTGTAGGAGGAGTTAGTTGGCGACTACCCCTAGGTGATTGTAAGTCCAACAGTCGGGTGGTTTATCCTCTCTTGTGAAGGTAAACCAAATACCCATTTTCATCTTAGATTTAGGTCATGCTTTTGGCCCTCACCAAAGCTCTCTTGATTTAGGTTCAGAGGTTGCTACTTCCCTTTGCGGACTACGAGCATAAATCCTCGCCTCTTAGGCATTTTTGTGACCTTACATCATGGAATTATAAGCCCTACCATTCTAATAAAAATTCAACTCAAATAAATCAATTCAATTTCAAAAATGTAAAGCACAATCATAGGATAGTTTGGGATGCTTACTAGGCTTCCTAGCATCTTAAGGATCCCCTACTTATTTTTTATTTGGCTTCAATAAGAACTCCCTCCTCTTGATCGATCCCACTTGACTTTCTAAAAATAAATCAATCAATTGATAGTCCTACTTTTCAAAATCTTTAGAGATAACAATCATTTACCTTAATCGAGAATATTCTTAGGGAATCCTGCTCCTTAGGATGTGATTAACTATGAGGGTTTTCCCTTATAGGGAACTTAATGAACTTGGTTTAAAATAAACCCTGTTTTACTTTTCTATATAAAGTAGAGGAAGAATCTCTACTATATTTCAAAGACTCATAGTCCTTAGGAGTCCTTATTGAGGTGATTAGGTCCATTGTAGGGTGGTGACTTCTATCTCTTGAGATAGTACACCTTTCCTCAATGTCATACCCGATCACCCTAATAAGAACATATGTGGATCTGCGTGGCATCCCAATAAGGCATTATGTATATTTATATTTTCATTTATTCTCTTTTCCTAAAAAGGGATAGATGAAGGGAGGAATATATAAAATTTTCACTATAGATTTTTCTAGCGACTCTGCTGGGGATGGTTCCTCTTTCCATCTTTGGTAAATGATCGTTATCTCCAAGTATCGATAGTGGGTTTATACTTCATGTGAATCCAGTACTATCTCTCTTTCCATTGGGGCTTAGCTTATTTCATCCTTAAGTTAAGCTAGCCAATATCTTTAGGTTTTAGGACCTCACCCCGTGTTGGTCTTAAAACCCTCGTTGGGTTCCCCAATGGGTGAAAATAAAAATTTAATGAAAATAAAATGATTAAAGACTTCCTTCTTACCATTTTTATGGTAAGGAAAGGTTCATTCTAAAAATAAAGAAAAATAAATCCTTTATGAAAAGTTTCAATTTCCAAAAGCACTTTTTCGAAATACACTTAATAAAATATTTGCACTACATCTAACCATTTTTATAATTGTTACATGTAGGAACATTTCAAAAATAAAATTTCAACAATCATAAACTTTTTAAAAAGCACAAAATTTGAAGATGGGTCTTTCCATTCAATACATCCAAATGTGTTGGATGGATGTTACACCTTCAAGCCAAAATCACAACTTTGAAATTCCACTCAACACATTCCACATGTGTTAAGTTGAAATTCTCACCCTTTCAAAAAGTACATATGAAACTTTCCATTCAATATACCCACATTTATTGAATGGAGGTTTCATTTCCAATCAAAACAAAAATAAATTTTCAAAAAGCACATATGAAACCTCTCCATTCAATATACCCACATTTATTGAATGGAGGTTCCATTTCCAATCAAAATAAAAAAATTGAACTTTCAAAATGCACATATGAAACCTTTCCATTCAATATACCCACACCTATTGAATGGAGTTTTTATTTCCAATCAAAATCAAAAATATACTTTCAAAAAGCACATATGAACATCTCCATTCAATATACCCAAATTTATTGAATGAAGATTTCATTTCCAAATAAAATGACATTATTTTGAAATGCCACTTAACATATTTCATATATGATTAGGTTGGAATTTCCTCTTTCAAAAAGCAATAATCACACACAAAAATACATCTTTGAAAAATGAAACATAATTAATTTCCATCTTACATACCCAAATTTATTAAATGGAAATCTCTCTTTTCAAAATCAACAAAAATAAAAAATTTCAAAACACTTTAAGAACTTCATTCTTGCATACCCCATTTGCTAAAGTGAAGTCTCCCTTTCAAAACACAAAAATTTGAAACACATTTTTGGAATTTAATTGAGCATACTCAAATTTGCTAAGTGAAATCTCCATTTAATAAAATTCAAAATACATTTGAAACTTCATTCTAGTATACCACATTTGCTAAAGTGAAGTCACCCTTTTCAAAACACAAAAATTTGAAATACATTTTTGGAATTTCATTTAGCATACTCAAATTTGATAAGTGAAATCTCCATTTCATAAAATTTCAAAACACATTGGAACTTCATTCTAGCATACCACATTTGCTAAAGTGAAGTCTCCATTTTCAAAACAAAATCAAAACACAAAAATTTGAAACACATTATTTTTGGAATTTCATTTAGCATACTCATATTTACTAAGTGAAATCTCCATTTCACAAATTTTTAAAACGCATCGGAACTTCATTCTAGCATACCACATTTGCTAAAGTTAAGTCTCTATTTTCAAAATAAAATCCAAAAACAAAAGAAACACTTTTGGAACTTCATTTTAGCATACCATATTTGCTAAAGTGAAGTCTCCATTTTCAAAACAAAATCCAAAATAAAAGAAACACATTATGATTTTCTTAGCATGCCCAAATTTGCTAAGTATCCTATTTTTCAAAGATAAAATCCAAAACAAAAGAAACACACTAGGATTTTTTTAGCATACTCAAATTTCTAAGAGTCTTATTTTCAAAATTTAAAAAAAAAAACAAACACATTTGGATTCTTCATTTAGCATACCCAAATTTCCTAAATGAGAATTCTATCTTTCAAAATCACAAATGATTCACAAAACAAAGCAAACAAAGAAACAAAAGAAGAAATTGTTTTCAAACATCTCACTTAGCATACCCAAAATCATTAAGTGAGTAAATTCTAAAAATCACAAATCCAAAATAAAACCAATTGACCCTTTACTTTAACATACCCAAAATTGTTAAATAAAGGGTCCTCAAAATCAGAAAATCAAAAAAAAAATCAAAATTCAAATATGAACCTAGAAGCATCTCTCCAAAAATATTTGAACCCATTTTCAATATACCCAAATTTGTTGAAAGTGGATTCTACACTCAAAAAAAAAAAATCCTCTTTCTAATCAAATCTCAAAATCTCTTCTAAATCCATTTGAGCCATGGGGTAACACTTTCAAGATGTTGAGTATGGGTTTAAATTCTAAATTCAAATTCAAAATCAACAAAGCAAAAAAAATTTTGATTTAAGTTTATTTTTTGACATTGTTTTCGACGGTCAATTTTTCTCATTTGAGTTTTGATTTAATGGCGGTAGTATGTGTTAACTTTTTCTAATGGGATGGGCCGACCCTTTGACTATGCCCACCTCATCCACTTTGGTCGAGGCTTCGAGGGGGCCAGGATTTATTATGAGGGCACTCCCTCATGGTAGAACATTGGTGAGTCGATCATCTAGATCGACATACCATCTGACTCAAATATTCCCTCTCTGAAGAGGAAGGCAGAGGCAGTTCTCATAGCAGTAGTATTAGTGCTAGTGTCAGTACGCCTGGTTTTTCCCCATGCTGCCCAATTATGGATAGCACCCACTCACTAGCACCCTCCAAGGGGAAGGCTCCCCTGATCCCAGGGATTGTCTCCCCTGCTTTTGAGGTTGGGTCTAGCTCTTACTCTGCTCTCCCTACCAGGACCCAAAGATAAAATAAGAACCACATGATTAAGAAATATCACACTCGCATTGTGAGAGAGTTGGAGGCAACTGCTCAGTCTACTGTAGAGGAGTTACCTAGGGTAGTGTCTCCTCTCATTACGGAGAATAGGTTTCACCCCTTTCTGGTTCTGACAGAGAGGATGTTAGGGGGATTCCTACTTCGCCTCCACCAGCAGTGCATTTCTAGGCTCCCATTACTGAGAGGAGGAGATCATACGTTGGCCTGAAGATAATTCTTCGCCATGTTAGCAGAGCCTATGGACGATCGAAGCCCAGGGCTTTGTTTAATTTAAGATATGTTATCTCCCACGGTGTGGACAATCATATTAGATAAGAGAGGGTCAGGGAGGCCCATACTTCATCACCTCGAGAGAGGGAGGTTGTGGCGGCCTCTACACTTATTGATTTTTGATTGCACCCACATCGATCATCGAGATTTCAGCTCATGGGGACTACCCATCACAGGAGAGGAGTTCCTGTTTAGAGAGAGTCAGTGGTGTCTCCACCACCACTTCCACCCCTCCCCGGCCCGTCCACCATCTCTGGTCCATGTTCTAGTATCTCTAGTTCTAGCAAAGGCCATGAAGGCCGCATCTAGGGAGAAGAGGACCCCACTGGTGATCCGGCTATGGCCAAAGGATCTCATTCCATCAACACCGCCCACTGTGGCAAGGCCAAGTTCTCCTGCTTGACCTTCCGCCCTAGTCACAGTGAGGAAAGAATGGCGACCCCAAAGTATCGTAGTTGTCTCATCACCATCGCCACCACAACATACAATGGAGATAGCAATTGTCGACGGAGATGGTGACAGCTCAGTTGCACTTATAATGATAGATCCTCCTAGGAGTGTCACCCCATACAGATTCAGTGATAGTCGGGAGCATATTTCTTCTAGCTAGTATAGCCCTCACAAGGTTAACTCTCCAATAGTGGGGGAGGTTTGATGAACCACAGTACATGTTAGTGATCCCACCACCGGTTATCCAAAGTCATTTGTGCCAGTTCAGACATATCATTCTCTAGATGATATAGTAGCCCTTTATCTCATAGAGAAGAAAGAGATCCTAGGATATGACTGGTCCAATGAGAAGAAGATCAGCTTTAATCCCAATGAAGATGATTTATTGGGAGATTCAGTAGGAGTTTGCATGGTAGGCACCAGGGGATCCCTCCTTAGAGAGCAGCAGACTATGGAAGGTGTTGAGGTGGAGCAGGAACACATAGCCTACTCAACCCAACACCACCTTCAATAGATAAAGAAGAAGGATGAAAAAATAGATATGATGGAGAAGAGGCTCGAAGATCTGCTAGCAGCTATCTTAGCACTTTAAAACCAAGCCCTGATAGTTCATCCTACTATAGCTATGACCAGTCAGCCAGAGTTGGTGCATGTCTTTGATCTATCCAAGACTTTACCTCCAGTAGAGCAAGGTAGCATCAGCATGTATAGGAAGGTAGTGGATAGTACCTCCATATAGGAAAAAGATATCAAAAGCATGGTTGAGTAGTAGGTGAGAGAAGCATTGGCTCAAGCCCAAGGAGGATCATCAGTTCCAAAGGGTAGACCCTACTTGAAGGAATTCGATGTCATCCAATATCCCAAGGGTTTCGTGCCTCCTTCTTTCAAAAGCTTCGATGGTAGTGGCAACTCGAGGCAACACATTATGCATTTTAGGGCCAGTTGTTGCAACACTAATGGTAGTGACGCTTTACTCTTCCATCTTTTCCTTAGTAGCTTAGAGGGTATAGCATTTGATTGGTACGTTGAACTTCCCAATAATTCAGTGAAGACTTTTGCTAAGTTGGAGCAACTCTTCATCAAGAGGTTTGTTAGAGCTCAGCAAAGAGTGGTATATGATCTCGTTGTGGCTTAACAAAACCCCGGTGAGTCCCTCATTGATTACAGTCTTAGATGGCATAATTTGAGTATGAAATGTGAACCTCAGCTGTCTGAACAACATGCCATCAAGATTCTGCTTAATAATATATATGGCCCTGTCACCTTCATGCTCAAAGATTTCATCATCAAAAATTTTAAAAAATTAATCAACAAGGCAGCTAGCTTGCAAGGAGAAGTCAAACAGTTACCTTCTCTAGATCTACCAACAAAGCCAAAGTTGTAGAAAGTATGAAGAAAGAAGAGTGATAGGCAGACAAAGGAAAATAGCTAGTTGAGACCTGAGAGACCACTGTCGCTTCCACCTCCTCTCCCACTAGGCACCTACTAGTATACACACAACCTCCACTGCTTCCTCTCATACATCATCATGTAATACATACCAGCGGCCTATGGTCCACCTACTCTTTTGGATAAACTTAATAAGCCTTATTCATTTAAAGGGAGGTAAAATGGAAGATCTTTAAGAATCTCTTAAAGCTGAGCTACCCAAACCTAGAGACCAAGGAAGTGGGCAAAAGCAATGATCTTAACTTTTTTCCCCTACCACCATATGCTAGGTCATGTTTTGGAAGATTGCTTCACATTTAAGGACTGTCTTGAATATAGCTTCAAGACCAGAGCTATAGTCATCCCAAAGGAATACCTTGTGGAACAACCATCCAATTCCATTAGGGTAAACCTTGGGGATACTTGTGATCCTTCCAAAACTAAAAATGTTGGGATATCTCCTTATCCAAAACCTCTAAGACCTCAAAGATCAAGAAACTTTCCTTGTAGGTGCCTGAGCCAGCTCAAACCTCCAACATCAAGGAAGGTTTGCAAGTTGCCACAACCAATTCAGGGAAAGATGGAGCTCAGTAGCATATGCTAGCCTGGGATAGCTCAGTAGTGCAATCACCGATCGAGTCCAACTTCCAGTCCACCGTTGTAGCTACTGCATCAGTGACCTCCTCTACTTCAGCTAGCACTTCTTCTAGTAGGCATCTTGTATCGGTGGATGAGGGCATCAAATCCACTCACCCCTCTTACTTACTTAATTTCTACTATGCATCTCCTATCAAATCCAAGAAATTGAAGAATAAAGTTATCTTGAATTATATCTGCGTCATATATGATGGGTTGTCTAAATCTATTCCTAATGATAACTCTTCAAGTCTAAACAATAACTATAATAATTTCGATCTTACTCTTTCAGATTCAGAGTTGGATCTTCCTTTTATAAATACTACCAGTTCTCCTCTTGAGATAGACTTGGAATCATCCAATTCTAAGGGACCCATAGGAGAAGCTATAGGTGAGCTTGATGTGTAGGTAGAATATTCCATTACCCTGCCATAAGAGATCACCGAAGTCAACCTCCATAGTGGCAAGGTTCTACCTCCTAGGGTAGCACCTCAAGATAGAGAGAAATAAATCATTAGTTCAAGGATCAAGAAGCCCCTCCACAGGATGCTCCACCCTGGATATGCTTGTGGAGGATCAGCCTAAGGTGGACTACAATGTCCTCTTTCACCTGAGAAAGTTATCATCTAAGCTAAACATATACAATACCCTTGTCTTATCCAAAGAGATGAGGGAATCATTAATCAAGGCTCTCCTTGATCCTGAGATATGCTTAGCTCAACTGACCACTATCAGAGAGGAGGCACATTATTCCAGAGAAGCCTAGGGGATCACTTTCATAGATGAAGACCTTCTTCTGTGGGACATGGAGCACAATCATCCCCTAAACATTACCATGGACATAGACAGATTCAGACTTGCTAAAGTTCTCATATATCTAGGTGCATCGGTGAACATTATGAGTCTAAAGACCCTTGTGTATTTGTGAATCAACATCTCCACACTCTAAGGAGATTGGATGATGTTGAGAGGATTCAATAGACAAGTCGAGAGGGCTTTATGTTCCATACTGTTACCTTTGGAGATAGGTGATTGGAAGACTTAAGTCAAGTTTTATATCATTGATTAGAATACTTCATTCATTGCTTTGCTTGGTAGGCCTTGGATACAGCAGAATAAGATGATTCCATCCTTCTTCCATCAGTGCATCAAGTTCAGGAAGGATGATATTGAATATTATATCAAGGGAGATAAAAAATTATTTTCAATTAGAGAGGTTGAGATATATGAGAATATGACCTACTATCTTCCTCAAAATGCCCTTTCTCATGAACTTGGACAAAATTCAAATTCAAAAGAAAAAAAATGAAGAAAAAGAAAGAGAAAGAGAAAAGAAAAATGAAAATCCAAGTGAACAAGAAAGGAAAATGGAAGAAGAAATAGAGACGTGTATCATATTCCACCCACAGTTCATTTCATCATATAGACATATGGGTAGGATGATTCAACCTCCACCGAGCAGAGGCAAAAATAGAAATAGAGATAGTTCCAGAGGTGAAAGATCCCCTATTTGGCCATCAGCTAATAGGGGTTATGTTCCAGTTCATAGGAGTACCCCTACTATTCACATAGATTGGAATCTAGCTCGGAGGATGAGTCTAATGTGGTTAGCATACTAGCCAACCCCTCTCAGCGGGTTTCATCGAAGGTGACACTCGAGATAGACAGCAATGAAGACCCCTACAGACAAAGCAAAGTATTTGAAACAAATGTATGTAAAACTATGAGACAGTAGTTAGGAACCTTAGCTCTAACCTCACTTTCATCTCAAAAAGTTGAAGGTTTAGTAGTTAAGGAAGCCCCTCAATCTTCTAGTGATATGAAGCCCAAGAGATTCTTTTCGAGATCATCATCCTCAAGTCATGAGGTTGATGTAGAACTTGAGGGTGATTCATATAAAAAATTAATGGAATTAACTTTTGATTGGTACTCACCTTGTGTTATTAATCTTGCAAAGAAGGGTTTAATTCCTTATTCATGGTCTAAGCACAAGTCAGAGTACTTCAAAAAGCTATGGAATAACACAGGCAGGGATGCACAATCAAGATCAAGACTAGGATTCCGTATAGTGGGTCTAGTCAACGATGATGATTACTGCTTAGTTGTCACCAACCATCTGGAGTCTAATAGGTTCTTTTCACACCAAACTAACTCTTATGAAGATGTGTGTTTAGAAACCTCAGATGATTCAGATGACCTCCAAATCAAAGATGCACCGCCAAAATTTGAAGAAAATATCCATTCAAAAATTGATAAGCTTAAAGAAATCAACCTCGGGACAGAAGAAAATACATGCCCAACATACATCAGTTTGTTGTTGAATAAAGAAGAAATCAATGACTTAGTTAGGCTATTGACTGAGTTTAAGGACTACTTTGTATGGAGTTATGAAGAGATGCCTAAATTATCTCCTGATGTAGTAGTCCACAAACTAGCAATAGATCCTAGCACTAACCCTATCAAGCAAGCTCCTAGACGCATGTGATTAGAAATCGAACAACAAGTCATTTCTGAAGTCAAAAAATTGATTAATGTTGGTTTCATCAATGAAGAAAATACCCTACCTAGTTAACAGTGTCATCCCAGTTAAGAAGAAGAATGGCCAAATTTGCATATACGTTGATTTTAGGGACTTAAACAAGGCATGTCCTAAGGATGAGTTTTCTCTTCCTATACCAAAACTAATGGAGGACATCGCCTCATCTCATATAGTTTTCTCTTTATGGATGGGTCATCTGGCTACAACTAAATCAAGATGGCCCCCGAGGATGAAAGAAACATTGCTTTTCAAACTCTGATCTAAATCTATTATTATAGGGTCATGTCTTTCAGCCATAAAAATGCTGGTGCTACATACCAATGGGCCATGACTCAGATCTTCAATGAACTTATCCATCATCAGGTTGAGTGTTATATTGATGATCTAGGAGTCAAGTGCAGAGAAAAGGAAGACCATCTCTTTGACTTGAGAGTAGTTTTCGAACAGTTAAGGTAGTATAACCTCAAAATGAATCTCCTAAAGTGTGTATTAAAAGCAACTTCAAGAAAATTTCTTGGGTTTGTTGTCCCACATCGGGGAATAGAAATAGATCCAGAAAAGATATCAAAGTTCTCTTAGAAATGCCACTTCTAAGAGTTTAACTCAACTCAGATCTTTCCAAGGATGATTGGTGTATCTAACAGGCATTATTTCCAACCTATTGTGGAGATGCAAGCCATTCTCAGCACTTGTCAAAAAGGATGCCAAGTTTAAGTGGGATGATAAGTTCCAACATGCCTTTGAAGATATCAAGCAGTATTTAGTGAAGCGGCCAGTTCTAGCAGCCCTGTTGGTAGAAAAAAATTTCTATAAGGGAGTCGCCTTTCAAATCTATGGGAAGAAAAGAAAGAGGAATCTTTACAAGCATTCATCTTAGTAAGATGTCACGCAGATCTACAGAGGTACTTATTCAGGTGATCAGATACATCATCAAGGAAATAGTGTACTATCTCAAAAGATAGAAATCACTACCCTTTAACAGAACTAATCACCTCAATAAGGACTCCTAAGGACGATGGGTCTGCATATGTACCAGAGATTCTTCCCATATTTTATATGGATAAGTAAAGCAGAGTTTATTTTAAATTGAGTTCGTTAAGTTCCCTACAGGGGCAAGCCCCCATAGTTAATTACATTCTAAGAGATGGGATCCCTTAAGAAAACTCTTGATTAAGATAAATGATCATTGTCTTTGAAGATTTTAATAGGGAAGGATTATCAATCAATTGGTTTATATTTGAAGGATCAAATGGGATTGATCAAAAGAGGGAGTTATTATCGAAGCTAAAATGGGAGATAAGCAGAAGATGCTCATGATGCTAGGAAACCTAGTGAGCATCTCAAACTATCCCAAAATTAGGTTTTAAAAATTGATTTAGTTGATTTGAGTTACATTTTTTATTAGAAATTTAGGACTTCAGATTCCTTAACACAAGATTAAGAAAATGCCTAAGAGGTGAGAAATTATGCTTATGGCCCACAAAGGAGAAAAGCAACCTCAGAACCTAAATCTACGGAGCTTCGGTGGGAAGCTCAACCTAAATCTAAGGCGAACAATGGGTAGTTGGTTTGCCTCCATAAGAGAGGACAAACCACCCAATAGTTTTGACTTACAACTACCTGGGGGTGGCTTCCAACTAACTCTACCTACAATTTTAAATACATGTAGATAAGTCTTTATGTTTATGCAAGATAGCTAGGCTATTTTTATTTAGAAAGAGACTAAATCCTTAAACTCACTCCCTAAAGAGACTAGATCATGTAAAGGGCATGATTCAAATGACCTAAATCTAATGCATTTCAAATTTCATTTTATTTTTATTTTTGGACAACCATTTTGATTCAAGCTAATAGAATTTTTTTATGACTAATGCATGAGAAATCATATTATTGGCCAAAATCAGCGAGAAGTTAGGAGGTGAGTTTCCACCACGGCCCTTAAAGGTCAAGTCAGGTTCTCTAGCAAAGGTGGAAGCCCTCCAATTAAGAGTAAAATAAAATATATTTGTGCATGATATTATAAAAAAAATTCTCATCTAGCTAAGGGGTTGCAAATACTTTTATCTTGATTTTAATCCTAGCTTTAAGTGAAGTTATGAGTTGTTTAATTTAAATTTGAGTTGTTAAGTTGGGTAAAAGATTTATTTTTCCCTAAAGAGCCTAATCTACATCCATACCATACATAAAGTAAGGAAGAAACTAGGAAAAGCATGCCACTTAATGCAAAAGCTAAATAAATCATCAAATAATTTATAAAGCTAATCGCAAAAAGAATGAATGGTCGTTTATGGCCAGGCACCACCACACAAACCCAAAAATATCAAATGTGGGTAGTCGAGCTCTACCCTTATACAACCAAAATTACATATGAATTAAATTAAAATTTAAACAAAGGAATCATTGTTATGGGGGGTCTTCAAGCTTTATTCTTCTTTCTCCTTTCTTTCTTCTTCTTTTCTTCTTTTTTTCTTCTTCTTCTTTTGGTTACTCCTTTGGAAGGTTGGATGGTAGATGCTCCAAGGTTTTACATGGTGCATAAGATGGGATCTTATGACCAATGCTCATCATAATCAATATAACAAATCATTCCAAAATCCTAAATATATAAATCTTTACATGAAAAGAAAAAGTAGAAATCTAACCAACACCTACAAAACAAAGGTTAGTTAAATCACACCAGCCAAATCCTAAACATGTATATTAGACTTATCACCCCACACATGGGTGACTAAATTCACCTGGCCTATGGATTATGCAAAGGGGTATAAGCACACCGCAAGAAGCATTTATATTTTTATTTATGATAGCACCCTTTAAGCACAATCCTTTGCAGAAAAGAATAGTTAGACTAAGCACGTTCTACCATTCATTCTACAAGCATATACCCTAACTTATAGTCTAAAATATATATCATAAAATAAAACATAAAATCAAACCATGCAAAAAATAAAGCTAGAAGTGGTGAAACTAATGTGTACTTTGAAGGTTTTTGTGGTATGCTAAGATTAGGACTTTAGGTTCAAATTTTCTAAGTGTGAAGAACATGTTCAACTTAGAGGAGGATTTCATTTAAGTTTTTTACATGATTTAGGTTATTTTTATTTCATGTTTTAATTTGGTTTGAGTAAAACCTATAATTAATTACTAAATTATAAAGAGAGGGAAAGAAGAGGGAACTTCTCTTTTCTTCCCTAATCCTTAAGTAATTTCTAAGGTAAGTTCACATTTTAATTTCATTTAGGTGAATATTTTGATTACATCTTTTAATAAATCCTATGTTTAGATAAACCCTAAACAAACCTATTCAAAAAGAAAGGCATTTTAAGATTAAATAAAATGAATTAAAATTCACATAACACACATTACTTCACTTCTTTCCCAACATATATAACATGCATATGGATGGACCCTAAGCATATATATACATGCAAATGAGAGTAGTTAACACACTTTATTATGCATGCTAAATAATCCATTTAAGAAAATTTAGAAGTTGAATATGCATGCTTTTTTTTAGTAGAAAAGGTTTTCCTTATCCAAAATTTCACATACATACATGAAAGTAAGAAAGGCATAAATGAGTACAACACCATTGTTAACCAGAGGTGTAAGATATAATACCTACTTAGGGCTACTTAAAGCCTCGCAACCTTGGGGTTGTCCAGACTAATATACCACTTTCCTTAAGTACAAACATATATATATAGGATATGAAATGGAGAAGGAATATGCAAAAGTTATTTAATGGATTTGTTTTGGTTTATGCAATTTATGCATGCAAGTATAGGTAAACTTTTTTAAGTGATAACATAGGGATGAATAGGGTATGAGATTAAGTAAGTGTTAGGTTCTTTTCAAATGAACCCTACATCTTACTAACTCCTATTCAAAACTATGCTAACATGAGGAAGAAAGAGAACCAATGCTAAACAAGCTTTTATAATCCATCACATGAAAGTTTATAATTAAGATATGAATAGCACACTTTCAGATTTGATATTTCATTTATAAGTTTTGAAAATATCTTGGATTTAGTAGTGGTAATAGCCACTCATATTTTACTTTAGCCAACACATGCACAGTTTACATAAAGTAAACAATTTTCATTTTAAAATTTTAAACATGAAATTATGAATGCATGAATCACATGGCATGCAACTTAACATGTTGGGAAGATCTAAAGTAATTAAAGCATGTAAACAAACTCACTTTACTTAAAACCTAAAGACTTTCTTAAGGAATAAGAAAATTTAGAATAAATCAAAGTGAATTTCAAAATAATTTTTGTTTAGTTTGAAGTTTGATTTAATTTTGAAAAGATGAGATATAAGTATGTTGTTCCTAACCCATTCTCACATATGTTTTGTATTTTTGTTTAATTTTTAGATAAATAAATTCATTTTTAAGCATTGATTGGGTTAAGGTATGAATTAAGTGGCTTAATCAACCCTCACCTACACCACCTTAGAAAAATTAACTAAGTAATTATGAGCCAATGAGATGACATAAAACTCGCAAGGTATTAAATTTGTAATGCATCTAATAATGAGAAGGCCTAACACAATTTGGCTCACAATTAAAGGTTAATTAAGCTAAGGGGTTTAGCTTAAGTACTTTTAAAACACCCTTTCATACTTATGAAAGGGGTTTTAATTTCCTTAATTAGACTTAGGCTATTAAACACCTAAGCATCTACCCAAGGTAGATTAATTAAGTTCTAGAATTTTTTAGAATTTTTGAAAATTGTTTAAAGGGATAATTAATGTGTTAACCCATAATTAAAAGGGGATTAAGGAGAGAAAAGGTGGGTTTAGGGAATAGCTTAGGGGAATGCCCCAAAATTATTCCATAAAACCCCTACTCACTGGATCTAACCTTAATCAAACTTAATCAAAGGGTAAATCCACTAATCACATCTTAATTACCCTTAATTACTTGAAAGGGGTAACTAGAGAATGAAATAAAAATTTCAAAAATTAAGGCCTCAATAAATCCCAAGAAAATTAGGAGAGGGAGAGGTCATCCCCTAAAATGAACCCTAGAAATTTTAGATTAATTGATGACCTAATTAGAGAATAATTAACTAATTAAGATTCCCAAATAACCCTAAATTTAGAGAAAAGGGTAATTCAAAATACTTTAAAATCATTTTAAAAATATTCTAGATGAAATTATCTTTCCATGGCATTTTTCCTTTTATTTTTCTGATTTTTCTATGAATAGTTATGAAATTTTGAAGTTCCAAGGATTAATTAGGTAATTAACTAATCCCTGATTAAACTCAGCTCACAACGCGATGCATGGCGGCGGCGGTCAGCGCACTTTACACATGTCACATCATGAGAGGGTAACTTAAATGTCACCTAACAAATGGCGATGGCGGACGCAGCTAGATAATCTGATCACAGATCGGACGACTAAGGATTCTCCCACGGCTTAAAATAGATAAAGGATTTCTAAAATTTGCTAAATAATCCATCCATCTAAAATGTGTGGATGGATGGCTGAGATGAGCCAAGTTCTTCAATGATGATTAATGGAGATTGTCCATTACCCAAGGGGAGATTTGAGCCTGATCTAGCATAGAATCATGCAAGACTCAAACCACACCATCTAAGCATAATTACCAACCTATCCAATGGTTGATTTCTCATGTGGTGAATATTTCTTTCACAAAGGACCAACACCTACCAAGCTAAGTGGTCAAAAAATTACATACCTCACTGGAGGTGATCACCAGTGCTCGAGGTCGATGAGGTAGCTTCGTCTGGTGGAGACGAAATCCTGTTGAAAGCTTTAAGCCTTGGGGTTGAGTATATCTCCCTATGGACCAACACCACTTGCTCCCCTTTGCATCTTTGATTGAATTGATCCTCTCCTTGCAATGGTAAATCCAATGTGAGCTTGAGTGAGCGCGGATTGGTCCTTAGAAGGACTGTGTAGAAGGAATTTGGATGAGATCAAGTGTAGAGGAAGTTGGCTAATCACTCCACCTCCCCTATTTTTGCACAGTGCAAAATCGAGAAGAAAGAATTCTAATCCTCTCTCAAGACCTTTGGAATGCTCTCGATGATTGCTAAAGGTTTCTAAGCTCCAATCGAGTGTGAGTGAAGTAAATTTTCATTGAATTAGGGGGAGTATATCTCCCGCTATGACAATCAGACAGTCAAGCATAAGCTTACCATTTTGATCCAATTGACCAAATTAGGGAAGTTTTTTAGGCTATTTTGAGTGTGCATATGGTCGGTTTGATCCCATGAGTGGAATGCCAACTTCCCATGTGCTGAAATTGAGCTTATGAGAATTTGAAAACTCAATTTCAAGCCATGGGGTTGGGTTTGGTCTATGGGTCAAATGAGCTGACCCACACCCATTGGGTTGAGTGCACCACTCATCACTAAGTCCCTTTGAGCTTTTAGGAAAGCCTCAAATGATTGTGAAGAGGGTATGACCAAATTACCCATGGGTTAGGCCAAAATTTGTCCTAGGGTTAAATTGTCAATTTGCTATTTTTTGAATTTGGTATGCTTGGTATGTTGAGAAAATAGGTTTGGCCAAGTTTCATTGGATTTGGAATCCATTTGATAGGATTTGGCTCATGTTGACCCATTTAGGTCAAAATGGGTCAACTTAGTTCAAGTTGACCAATTGGCCAAATTGGTCCAACCAAGGTTGGTTCAAGTTCATATGACCATTTGAAATGTTTTGGTGCCTTTGGTTTGGTTCAATTTGGTATATATTTGGTTTTGGCTCATATGACTTCATTTAGGTCAAATGGGTCAAGTGACCCATTTGACCTATTTGAGGTAGGTCAATGGTAGGTTTAGGTTAGGTTAGTCATATGGAGTGGATTGGTATCTTTGTTTCCAATCAATTTGGGTTAAGTTTAATTTTGGCTCAACTTGGCCCCTTTAGGTCATGTTGTTCAACAGTTGGGCTAGTTGGCCAATTGAGGCTTTAGTCAAGTTCCATAAGTGATTTGGAATGGACTTGACCCATTGGTTTCAATCAATTTGGCATAGATCAAATTTTGGCACATTTTGGGTCAAAATGGGTCAACTTGGGTCAAGTGGACCAATTGGGCTAGGTTAGCTCAAATGTTGGTCTCAAGTTCAAACATAGGTCATGAGTGAACTTAGATCAATGGTTTCAATCAATTTGGCTTATGGTGGATTTTGGCTATGTAAGGTTTTATTTTAGGTTAAGTGTTGACTTGGTCAACCCTTAGGTTTGACTTGGTTTGACCCAATTTGATTGATTGATCATCCCATGATGATTGTTGATCATGATGAGAGGGATATATGAGTTTGGTTCAATCCAATTTGGTTAGGATCAAAAGTTGGCTCATAAGGGTTCTTTAGGTCACTTTGGGTCAAGTGAGCCTAAGTGGGTCAAATGGCTTGGTCAAAGCTTGATTTGAAGTTGATTGATCTTGTATATGGACTTATGATTGAAATATAAATCCATTTATAAGTGGTTTGAAGTCAAATGGATTTTCATCCATTTGGAAATTTCATATTCAAAGGAAGAATATGAAAGGGTCTTGGGTTTGATTTTTGATTTGGGCTTTGATTGTTTGATTGAAGTTTGGATTTATATATGAGCTCATGATTGTAGGATTGATTGAACCATGAGAAAAATTCAAGAATTTGGCTTGATTTGAAGATGATTTGACTAAGTTCAAGATTTTGACTTGAAAGGTTTAGATTTGATTTTGAGTTGATTTGAGTTTGATTTTTTTGGATTGGTTTTGATTCTTTGAATTTGTATTTCATTTATATATGTGAATATAAATGAGAATATAAATTGATCATGAGAAAATTTCAAGGATTTAAACTATTTTAATCATGATTTAGGTTAAATCCATTAAAGGGAATTTAAAGGATTTAAGAGAATTTTTAAATTGAAATTTAATTTTTTTTTTTTGAATTGGATTTGATTGATTTATATTTATATTTCATTTATATATGAGAATATAAATGAGGAAACAAATAAGTTTTGAGAAAATCCCATGAATTTGAATAGGATTGATCAAAGTTTAGGTTAAATCCATTAATGGAAAATTAAGGGATTTAAGGGAATTTCAAGGATTTTAAATTTAGAATTTAATTTGAGGGTTTGATTTGATTGATTTATATTTATATTTCATTTACATATGAGAATATAAATGAGGATATAAATAAGTTTTGAGAAAATCCCATGAATTTGAAGTGATTTTATCAAAATTTAGAGTTGATTTTGGCTAAGTCCATAATGGAAAATTAAAGGGACTTAAGAAAATTTTCATGAATTGATTTGGAATTTTGAATTTGATTTGATCCATTTTAATTTATATTTCATTTGTATATGTGAATATAAATGAGAATATAAATTGTTCATGAGAAAATCTTAAAGGTTTGAATAGGTTTAGATCATAATTTTGGCTAAGTCCTTAAGGGAAGGATTAAAGACTTAGGCAAAATTTAGACTTAAGAATGTTTGATGGATTTTGATCATGGGCTTCAATCATGGATTTCAATCATGGATCTCAATCATGGAATTGAATTTGAGTCATGAGAAAATCAAATAGAATTGATTTGGAGTTTGACTTGAAAGAAGGAAAGTGAGTAATGGTTTAAGCTAAAGGGTAGGAGAGTTTCCTAACACCCCTAAGATCATGACCTAATCCTATGGCTAACTCTTCTAAGTCTTCTAAGGCTAGGGGAGTGTCCACCTAATCACTAGATGTGTCTTAAGACTAAGGAGCTCTTAAATTCTAAGAGGAATCATATGCCTAAGATGGAGGGGTTGAGAGCTCATTCTAAAAATGAGGTCAACAAAGGGTGCCCAATAGGTGTGTGACTGAACATCAGTAGTGTTGATGATGATCAACCGAAGATCACAAGCACTACGAAACTATCTATCCTCGACCCAAGGGAAAGAAAGAATTCAAAGCTTAGGTAATGTGGCATAAGAGACAAGAGAGGGAAGAGATCCCCTAAGGGATAGAGTGTGAAGTGAAAGAGATCCACTAGGGAAGCAGGTTCAAGTCATCTACAAGGAGATGAATGGTTTGATTTGATTTGAATCTCACTAAGGAGAGATCTCCACTGGGTGAGAAGGTTGAATTTGTTTCAATTTTTTGTTAGGTTTGAATTTTGAAATGAACCTTATTGGTTTAAAATGGGTTGTACTGAATAGGAGCCATAGAGGCCAAGACCTAACTCAGATTTACCAATTCAAAGGGATAGTCTACTATGCACATAGTAGGACTAACCAACTAAAGGGATGCATTTTGGTATGCAGTGGCAGTACTAGGAAGAAAGCATAGTAGACTTACATCCTCCAAGTAGAGACCAATTGCTGGGGTAATCTATTGGCAAGTCAACAGATTGAACCCAACCTAGGGCTAACTATTGAGTGAATGCCACTGGGGGACATAGATCAACTCACAATGATAGTCAATATTGATTTCATTTTTAGTTTAGGTTTGTTTGTTTATGATGGATCTCATAGGTTTGTGAGGAACTGCACTGAGTAGGGGCCACGAAAGCCTAGACCTAACTCAGATTTACCAATCCAAAGGGAGTAGTCTACCAACCACAAAATAGGACTATCTAACAAATGCTTTTGGTATACAATGGTCAAGTCTTAAGAAGAAAGCACGGGGACTTACATCTTCTAGAGACAAGAAACCACTAGGGTGATTGGTTTCTTTGGGCAACAAATCAAAACCACACCTAGGGCTGACTATTAAGTGAATGCCACTGGGGAACTTAGATCAGCTCAAGAATAGTCAAGAATTAATTTTATTTTTAAATTTATTTATTTTGATGGATTATGTCGATTTGTGATGGGTCACACTAAGAAGGAGCTTATAGAAGCATAGACCTATCTCAAATTTACTGAACCAAAGGGAGTAGCTTCCCGGCCGATGGGAGAGTTATCCAACCAAAGGAGTGCCTTTCATTTGCAATGATCAATTCAAGGGAAGAAAGCTCAAGGATTAGCATCTTCCTATTAGAAAAGACCACTGGGGTGATCAATTGCTTTAAGCAACAAATAGAACCCAACCTAAGCTTGTCATCAGTTTGCGACAATCATGCTAGAAAGAATGCATCATAGTCTTACATCTTTCAAAGAGAAATGACTATCAGGGTAATCTGATTTGTGGCAAAATAGATTGAACCCGACCTAAGGGTGAGTATGGAGTGAGTACCAACCGGGATTTATCTCAAATCAGGTAGTTAGGCAATTCCTATAGGGAGTTCTACTAACACTGCCCTAAAGATAGGATGGCTGCTTGGGAGAAGGGACCTTTTGGGGGCTTGAATCCTAATCCACAAGCAAAATTCATTCATTTTTTTATTTTGTTTTAGTTTATTTGTTTATTATGGACCACATTGGTTTGTGAGGGATCAAGCGAGAAGAAACTTATAGTCTAGACTATCAGATTCTTGAACCAGAGAGGAATTTGTGCATCGAACAAATTCTCCAACCCTGGTGGCTACTATGAAAGGGGAATTGTCCAATCCAAAAGTAACCCGGGTAGTGCCTAAATGGGGTCACAAAGGACTTGATCCAAATAGAGTGCCCACAAGAGATGGGATCAGTAAGGGTTTAATCCAACACCCTGGAGAAAATGATATGGCTAATCATAAATTCAATGGGTATTTGGTGTCTAACTCAAGAAGAAAGCATGAGGACTCATATCTGCCAAGAGTGGTGTACTCACCGGGTGAGTCGCTGTTAGCATAGCGAACATCAACCAACCTAAGTTGCATTTATAATAACTAGAAGAAAGCTGGGGACTCACATCCTCTTATGGGAACTAGCATTTGGGATAGTATCTTACTTGATAGTGTTATCCAGGCGACTTGAGTGAATGCCGGGGACTTATATCAACTCAAAAGTAGTCAAGAGGAAAGGAGCCTCTGGGGGACTTATCCTAAGCCTCAAAAATACTCAACCTAGTTATAACATGATGGCTAGTTTAAGAAGAAAGCACGGGGACTCACATCTTCTTAAAGATAGTCAACATGAGGTAGCTTACTGGTTGAGCAGTGAAGACTATCTTACTAACAAGGCGCTCTTTAGTTTGCAATGATCAAGTTATGAAGAAATTGTGGGGACTCACATCTTCCAAAATAAGAGATCATTAGGGTGACATACTAGCGAGGTAGCATATAGACCCAACCTAGAGTAGCTAATGAGTGAGTGCCACAGGGGGCTTGCTCCCACATCAAAATAGCTTGAGATAAAAGATTTGTGCTTATTGTTTTGCATGTGTTAAAAGGAATAAGATGCCTCTGGAGGACTCTTACACCTACCTTAAAACACACTATGGAATTATGAAATGATGCCACGGATGATAATAAGAATTCCCACTAAGAAAGGATGTCGCTTGGATTCTCTCACACCTAACTTAGTTATGCTAATCAAAATAGGATGTCTCTCGGGTTCTCTTACACCTATTCTAATAACGTTGAAAGATTGTGTATGTGTTCTGAAAGAGGGGTAGGATATGCCAATCTTACACCTACCTAAACCGTCATGCAGATTCAAGTAAATAAAAGAAGAGAAGATTTGATGAATGGAATCGATTTTGTTCTTTTATTAATGAATTATTTTCAAAATAAGTTTTATTTCATAGATAATATTTCTTTAGATAGAGCTCATTAATTGAAAGCATCGGGTGTTCCCCTTTACAATCAATAAGCTGATATGATCCTCCTTGGCAGGCCTTCTCTATGATATAGAGGCCTTCCCCAGTGGGTTCAAACTTGCCTCCCATCTTTTATGGGCAAAAATTGGTCTCCTTTGGATTAACACAAGTTCTCCTACTCAGAAAGACCTAGGGTGGACCAGCTTGTTATGAGTTTGAAATATTTTGGCCTTGTACAACTCGAGATTTTGGCACACCCGTAGGTGACTTTCCTCCAAACCTTTGAGCTCTTCTAACTGCAACTTTGCATTCTACTATAGTGATCTTGTTGCCCAATGCTATCCTTAGTGAGAGTTGAACTTCTAAGGAAGAAACTTGACTACACTAAAATAAAATGGGGTATTGGAGTTGGTATGTGGTGTGATAAAGGCTTCAACCAACTCGTTCACTATCATTTGTTTTCATCAAGAGTCTTCTTGGATAGAGTTTTGTTGAATGCTTCTGCTAAACCATTAGCTCTAGGGTAGTAGATGGTGGAGTATCTCCAATCTATATCATGTCTTCTGGCAAACTTATTGATCTTCATGCTTTTGAATGCAGTATCATTATCGGATATAATTCATCAAGGCACCCTGAACTTATATACGATATGGTTCTTGAATAACAGAAGCACATGGTGAGCTATGACCTCTCTGAGTGGGATGGCTTCCGCCCATTTGGAAAAGTAGTGCGATGACTAAATGATGCCCCTGGAAGAAGGAGGATCGACCACAATGTCAGTACCCCAACACTCAAATGGCCATGAGACCAAGGTAGGGTGTAGAATGTTGGGTGGTCGGTGGAGGACCACACCATGCACCTAACACAGATGGCATCTCCAAGCTACGTCCATGCAATCTATGATCATAGAAGGCTAGTAATATCCAAGTGTTTTGAACTTTGACTTCATCTTCGGACTGGACTAATGAGCTCCACATAGACCTGAGTGTATCTCAGTTATAATGTCACTAGCTTCGTGTTTGTCTAAACAACATAACCACATTTGGTCAAAGGACCGGCGGTACATGGTGCCATCAACAAGAGCATAGGAAAGAGCTTTCTGTTTCACCTGATGGGCTTGAGATTTCTCTTGAGGTAGTTTGCCGGTGTTCAAGTAATCTATGAAGCGGTTGCCTCAATCGCTCCTTGTCCATTTTTTAGCAACCTCCCCTTCAAGAGAAAGTCTCTCGATGAGTTCGAATCAATAGATAGGACTTGTCTATTTTGGACCCTTATTGAAATGGACTCATCTTAGACATGCCAACTCTTTGGCAAGTTTGGCCAAGGCATCTGTGTGTTCTCCCATTTGGGAACCTTATAGATGGTGACTTGATCTGGCCAATTCATGGTATACTCATAAGTAATGATGAAGCTTAAGAACGGTGGACTGAATCGGTTGATGACCAACTGAGAATCCCCAAAGATGTTGATGCTCTTGACCGCATAATGATGGCTAACCTATATCAAAGCCCATTACTCATTGTTGTTGGTGGGGGTTGGAAAGATAATATGAGAATCTTATCACATCGTGATTTTGAGTCAAGAACTATTCCTACCTTGCTTCTTGAAGAATAGATCATGGTGCTTCACCTTAAGAAAAGAACAGCCATCAAAATACATCCACGAAGCCAAACAGGTTCAAATGTTTAACGACCTCTTCTGGCGAAAAAGAGTGGTTTAGTTTAAAGGTGTAATTTTCGTAAGGCGATGATAGTAGATAAGACATTACCCTGAGATTTCATCCTCATTTGGTGAGGACTTTAGATCTGGTTTTAGGTTTCCTATAGGCGCAAGCCCTTATAGTTAATTACCCCTCCCAATAAGTGAGAGAAAACTTTCGATTAAGGCTAGTCGTTAGATTGCTTAATGTGTAGCGTATAGTAGCGGCATGTAGAGTTTTATAATTTAGATTATAAAATTAATCATTATAGCTTAAACCAGATGGTTGGGGGAATGATGACGTGCCCGATCTAGATCCCATGGTTCCATCATCCCGGATAGTCGCGATCCCTAGTCTACTTAGTTAGAGGAGGTAGTCGACCCAACCTAACAGAAGGATCCTCATCAACAACACATGGGTTACGTCGTCCAAGAAATCCTTGTTGACCTGGAGTGGAGTTTGCCTAAGGAGACAATCTTAAGTCCACCTTAGCTGACAGAGGGTTTTTTTTCCTATCAAGTATACCCTATGATTCACAACTCAAAGGGCAAAGCCATTGGGGAGCATACGGGCTACAGTCATGATCATAATATAATGGAGTCGGATTGGCCAAACCACTTGATCAGAGGACTCGGCCATAATCGCATCATCAGCCTTGCCAAGTCACGTGTAGTTCGAGGACAGCCACGCCCTTTAGAGATTGATTGAGAGTGAACATAGCAGAACACTTGATTTGATATTGGCTCCTTTGAGATAGAGTTTTCTTAATTTATCACTCCCAACAAACTATTATGGAAGGTGGATAGATTGGATTTGATTTAAGTTTTTAATCATAGAGTTTCATTTAAGCCATTTCTTAGATTGATATTTGATTTGAATTGATTTGATTAGAAAAATTGATTGATTTGAATATGTTGAAGAGCTTTAGATCTTGTCAACTCTGTTTAACTGTTAACAGAGGATTAGATCTACTATCATCTGACAGAATTAATTTCTCAGATATTTCACTAATTTTGAAGCCCTTATTATAGGTTTTAGTTTTGCTTAACCCGCACTCCCTAAGACTAAATCGGAAGCAACCCATGCAAAGATCCTCGACACTTGAATTTAGGCATTCAAAGATAAGGTGGCCCATGTGTATCTAAGAATTTAGGTAGTTTTATTTTGAATTATGAAATTGATTTTGTATTTCATTTAATTCCTAGCTCAACTTTTCAAACATTAAAATTTGTACTTGAAATCTTTATGTCCGGGCACATGTAGGAATTTATAGCTTAGCTAATTTCATCTAATTAATGAAATTATTGATCTTGAAGATCATAATTTGAATAAAGTTCCTTAATTTTTGATCAAAGGGGACCCTATGATTTTTGTGGATTTTGATTTAGTATTTTACCCGCTTGTAAGGGGGACATCCTGGCTAAGAAGTCATTTTGATTTAGATTACAGCAACACCACCGCACTTAGTTTACTTGTTGAGTTTTGTAATTCTTTCAATTTGATTATACTCAATTTGCATCAATTTTGATAAATTATGTCGATTTGTTTGTTGCTTTAGCCCCACTTATGCTTATTAGCTAGCATAGTAATCGCCCCCACATTTGTATAAGAGTTATTAAACTCAATTTGGATTTATCCAAAGATTTTGAGTTTATTACAAGTTTGTTGTGAGTTTAGCATTAGTGCCCTCCCCCCCCAATTCCAATTAAAGCTTGTTTAATTTTGAGAAATTTACAAGAAAAGAGAACTCACTTTATTGCTTTAATTTAAGCCATAGGGAATTACAATTATAGTTTGTGAGCTTAATATTAGTCTCCCTTAAATTTCACTTAGATTTTAAATAAATATTCTATTTTCCCCAAAATTTGCTTTAAAGGTTCCCCCTTTTTTCTTGCTTGATGCTTTTTAATTTAAAATTAACTATTTTCCCTACTTAGCGCTCCTAAGTCAGCTCATTTTACCCTCCCTTTTTTCGAAGTAAAAAGATTTGATGGAATTTTATAGCCTCCAAGATCATCCCTGTAAAGTCTACATCGGGGTATTTTGGCTTACTGACACTCTGAGCATATGAGTGGTTTCAAGCACACGCCGATTTTCATCTTGTGCCTTGTTGAGCATGACAGGCCTTTAAACGAAAGAAGATAAATACAACATATATTCATTCCCCTCTTTCTAAGTCTAAGAGAAAATTTTGACAAACCTCCGTGTCATCCCCTGCAGTGGGTCGCATCTAGTGCTATACTGAAAGTGGTGTCTTGATTTCATCTCATCATGCCTGGATGAGGTCTTTAAACCTAAAAGAAAGCAACATATATATATATATTCCTCCCTCTGCTTTTTCTAAAAATTAGAAAAATTTTGGCAAGATTTCGCCTAGGGAGAGACATC
The DNA here is from genome assembly GCA_021442155.1 of Cymbidium sinense. Classification (NCBI taxonomy): domain Eukaryota; kingdom Viridiplantae; phylum Streptophyta; class Magnoliopsida; order Asparagales; family Orchidaceae; genus Cymbidium; species Cymbidium sinense. The sequence continues at coordinate 159,738,311 of CM038215.1, forward strand.
TAATAAGTGGTGGCTTACTAAGATGCCTGCTGAAAGATATTGAGTGGTGTCTTCACACCATAACCTATTTTTCATATCATGCTCTTGAGCACAACGAGGTCTTCAAACATAAATATATATATATATATATATATATATATATATATATATATATATATATATATATACCATTCACAAATCCCACAAGTTCAAGCATTTTCATGCACAAAGGCAAAGGAACGAGGTTGGGGGCGACAATGTGCGCTAAAAGAAGAATTCACCTGACTATGTTCTTCTCCGCTAAACAGGATAGCTAGAGCAAGAGTTGCGATGCCAAAAATTGAAGGAAGAATTTGCCTGTTGATGATGTTCTTCCCCTGGCGGTGGCTAAGGATGTGACAAAATCAAAAAAAAATTTGTTGACGATGTTCTTCTTTTGCAGAGGGCAACGCATGGTTTGAACGCAGTGAACAGCGAACGGGTCGTTTGAAGGTTGTCACACAAGTCGAATGGGTTGGTGCGCAGGGCCGTGATATGCGGCGGACAAGCGTCACGGGTCGTGCTTCCAGAATCGGCGGACGCGGGTGATTTGGCATCTGAGGGGAGCCGAGGCATTTGGCGAACAGGATGATGCGAATTGCTATCTGAGGAAGAAAGCTTTATGCCCACGATGGACAAGATCGATGCGAAAAGCTGGCTGGAGGGCAGAGGCAAAACACGGATCTCTGGATGGAGAGGAAATCAGTGAGAGAGAATGGAGAGAGAAAGAGAGGAGGAATCAAGAGAAAGTGAGGAGAGGGGGGTTTTAAGTTATTCCTTTTAAGAAAATTGAAAATAGGAGGAAATGAGAGTAATTTGAGAATTTAAAATTAAGAATTTATTCAATGAGGGGAATTAATGCTAGTGTATAGTCATATATATATATATATATATATATATATATATATATATATATATATATATATATATATATATATATATATATATATATGTCGATTTAAGGAAATCCCATCATTCTGAATGCAATGGTGTAGTCCGTTTCACGATGGGAGGTCATTTGGTTCGAGCCGGCGCTAAATTGATTCAATTTTAGCTCGAAATACGTATCATCATTTTCACTCACTCAATTTTTGCATTTTATGGAATTGAATAGTTATTTGATAGATTTTAGCATTTCAAAGCTAATGGCAATTTCATAAACGGAGGTCATTTTTATATATCTCCTCGAATTGATATGCGTGTGTTGCCACCGCTTGATCGGTTGATCATCAAGTCATGCAATATTTATATCCTAATCAATTTTGACATTCTGAAGGCAAGATGAAGTCCGTTCATCGATCGGAGATCATTCGAGTTAATTTCAGCGATGTCTCGTGCATTTCAGCTTCATGCTATCACTTTAAATCATTCAACATTTGTATAGACTCATCCGAATTGAGCGTGGATAGTCTCATTTGATATATTTTGATGTTTCAAAGCTAACGATGCAATCAATTTTATGAACGAAGGTCGTTCAACATCATTGTAGCTTCTTAACTCCGATATATGCACCGACATATTGATAGCTCGAGCGCTTAATCAATTGCTCGTTATATATTACAATATCGATATTCTGAATGATTTTGACATTCTGAATGTGATGACGAAGTCTGTTCATCGATCAAAGGCCATTTCTACCATTTTTAATGACATCTAGTGCATTTTGAGCCCCGGTTTATGTATTGGCACTTCCAAAGTTCGTCGAATTTGACTTACGAGCTTGACTCAACTTGTGACACACATATGGAGGTCAACAAATGCCCCCGAACAAATGTGATTCATGCATGAAGCGAGTCACATTTGTTGAAAACTGGGTGACCTTTTGGGCTAGCCAAAGGACTTGGATCATTTTAGCTTCGATTGCAATAGTTTACAAAGCTTTGATAGGATTTGTCATTAGTATGCTGCTTTGTTCAAGACATGCAAAATGATGGGCTTGACTCATTTGTCAGAATCGACTTGTCGGATAGTTAAGAGTTCTTACACCATATACTATCTGCTTTAATGGCTTTGTTGAAGATCTCTTTATTTTATGTTATTGCAGATTTGAGTCTCCTCCAACCCTAGCTTCATGCCTGGATAGGTTTGATGGAGGAATTGGTCTACTTGTTTTAATGAAGGACTCCAATGGGGAATCAGTTTATCCATGCTTAATCGATTTGAAATTCCTTCTGTCCTAGCTTTAAGCATGATGGACTTGATGAAGGATTGACCTGATTTATCAACATTGACTTGTCAGGAAGTGTATGCACTCATGAACCCTATACTTGCTGCTTTGACAGATTCGTTGAAGGATACATACAAATGACCCAGCCTTCCGCTTATATAGGGTCAATGTTGAGTTATTAGTCTAGCAATATGTGCTTTAAGAGACTGAATAATCATAAGATTTCTTTAGTTCAATCATCAGCTTTGTATGAACTATAATTATTTCCTCCCCGCCGCTGACTTAATGACAGGCTTTGATATGTGCTTTGAGCTTGATCGACATTTAAGAATAGATTAAAATATCACTGCGTAATATGAAGATTGATTTGAGGTAGCCCAGTTGAACATTTCCTGCCTTGATCTATCAATCAAGAGAGATCTCTTGTTGCTTATAATCATTAAGCCGGATCTTTGAGATTGAACAAATCATCATTGAACGATGAGGGCTCTTTCACGCCCTTTTCTTGCTTGAGTGAGGAGAGGCCGAACTCATCAATATTTGGGCTTGTTGAGTTCAACCTTTAGAACGTACTCGAGTCTTCGACTAAAGTTATAGTGGGTTGATGGTTTTATCATCGATCGATGAACTGGGCTCTTTCACCGCATTTTTGGGGCTTGAGTGAGAGAGGCCAACAACTCGACCATTTATGGGCTTATTGAGTCTAACCTTTAGAACTCATCTGTGTCCTAGAATTTAGGATATAGAGGTTGATGTTTCTCCAACTCAGTTGATTGAAGCTTCCAAAATCAAGAGTTCTTCTGACTTGATCTCCAGACTTTGGCAAATCTGGGAGATAAATTTCTTGACATTCAGGATTGTCCTTTCATGCATAGAAATAGATTCCCTTTTTTTATTTTTGCAAGAACATGTAACTTAACGATGATAATTATAGCTATATTCAGAATTTTGGCGTAATGCTCAATGTCAACCTAAACCAGAATATATTTGAGGATCTCGTCTTATGGCACAATGTCAACTCAAATAAATTTAATATAAACTAAAAAATGTTCCCTATCTTATAGGGGGAATTCTAAAGTACATTTAGGAGAATTTTCAAGATTTAAATATGCAAATACATCCACATTTGAATTGATATACTTTAAAGGAGATTTTAACATACAACATCGATTTTATCTGTATATAAAAATTTAAAAATGCCCCCTATGTAACAGGATAATTTTCACAGAAAAGTTCTTCATCTGGAGTATGTTTATTTAGCGATCTCGGCATGAAACACGATGTCAACCTAAATAGTTATACTTAAAAAAATATCCCCTATCTTGCAAGGGGATTTTAGAATGTATTTGTCATGTATAATACTTTTTTAGGTAATGACCATTGATTGGCGGCATTGATCTTTCACCCTTTAGGTTCATGAGTTGATACACCCCTCCTTGATACACTTTTTCAATGACAAAGGGCCTTCTCAATTAGGCTCAAATTTGCCACCAAATTTTTGATTGAGAATAATTGTCTTCTCAGTACCATGAATAATTCCCCTTTTTGGAATGTTCGAGGCCACACCGTATGGTCAAAAGCCCTGGACATCTTTGCTCGATAGACTTCCAAATTTTGATGAGCTTGTAATCTAACTTCATCAAGCACGTCAAGTTCCTCCATTCTCATACGAGCATTTTGATCTTTAGTGAGATTGTACTTGATGGCCACTCGAAGTGAAGGCAACTCAACTTCAAGTGGAAGAACTGCTTCAGTTCCAAATACCAATGAATAAGGAGTGGCTTTAGTCGACGTCTTGTAGGTAGTTCGATACGCCCATAGTTCCTCTATTAGCTTGGTATGTCATTCTCTTTTATTTTTAGTGAGAATCTTCTTGAGTAGTTTGACTAATGTCTTGTTGAAGGCCTTGGCCAAACTATTTGCTCTTGGATTATATATTAAAGAGTATCTCCAATCAATTTGTGTCAATTGATGAATCTATAAATCTTTGCACTTTTGAAAGCTATGTCATTATCAAAAATTATTCGACGTGGCATTCTAAATCTATAGACTATATTATGCGTGAAGAAATTAATCAATCACTCAGCAGTAACTTCTTTAAATGGGGTAGCCTCAGCCCACTTAGAGAAATAGTCAGTCGCGACTAGATGAAGCGATGTCTAGCTAACGACGGTGGATCGATTGGTCCAATTACATCTGTACCCCAACATTCGAATGGCCAGGATGCTATTGTTGGGTGTAATGAATTTGGGGGTTGATGGATGAGATTCCCGTGTACTTGACACTCATGACACTTCTTAGCGTGATTAATATAGTCTCTCACCATAGGTGGCCAATAATAACCCACCATTTTGATCTTTACTGCCATCTTGGGACCTGACTGATGTGCACCACAAAGTCCTTCATGAACTTCAACTATCACTTTACTAGCTTCATCTACATTTAAGCATCGTAGCCACATTTGTTCAAAGGATCTATGATATAAAGTGTTGTTGATGAAAGCATAGCATAGCATTCTCTTCTCTATTTGAGCTGCTATTGATTTATTACTTGGTAATTTTCCTTCTTTAAAATAGTCGATGAAGGCTTGCTTCCAATCACGTGACTCTTCTACAACAAAGGCTTCACATTGCTTTTCTGAGGCAATGTCATTCTCTTCTTACAACTTCTTGTTGAGTTTGAGAGTGAGGAGCAACCGAGTCGCATCTCGGGTCGATTTGGTAACCCCTCTACCTATGGGGATTGATACTTTATTGGCTCTAGAACTCATCGAGTAAATATGTTGATCATGACATAATCACCATTCATACTTGCCATTTTCTTAGCTAGTTTTGCTAAGCAATTGGCTTGACTATTCTCGGATCGAGAGACTCGAGCTAGTGTGATATTTGGTATCTTCTTCATAAGCTCAAGAACTCGCTTGTGATAGAAAGCTAACTCAAGCTTGTTAATTCTATAGATGCCAAGTACTTGATTTATAATCAGCTGAGAATCGCCAAAAATATGCAAGTTCAATGCCTATGAAAATAGTTTCTTCCAGACCTGCATATGCTTCATATTCAGATTCATTATTAGTTCTTGGCTTGGTCAATCCATATAATCGTCTCATTATCCCTCCTTCTAGTGTTATGAAGATGATGTCAATTCCTGCTCTTGCTCTTGAAAAGTTTAGAGATTGGACTTGTTTGATCGATAAGGCTCCATCGAAGTATATTTCCCAAATTTGTGATTTTCTCTTTCATAAATGAGCATAATTTGCTCATCAGGTAAATCATCATTAAGAGAAGAGTCCGTAAGGATGGGATATGCAGCCAAAAAATCTGCTAAGACTTGTCCCTTCACTGCTTTCTACTGAACGTATGTGATATCAAATTGTAAAAGTAATACTGCCCATCTTGCCAAGCAACCTGTCAACACATCTTGTCATCAAGTACTTCAGTAGATCAGTCCTTGAGAGGAGTGTAATCTTGTGAGATAACATATAATGCTAAAGCTTTTGGACTACAAAGATCAATGTTCAGCTTCTTCTATCAAGAGTATCTCATTTCGCCCAATCACCGATTGATATAATAAAGAGCATTCTCTTTTCCTTCTTCATTGTGTTGTGCCAATAATGCTCTAAGAGACTCTTCTAATGCAGCTATGTATAAAATGAGAGGCTTCCCAAGAGTAGGTGCTGCAATGATTAGTGGATTTAAAAAGTAGCTTTTAATGCTATTGAAGGCTTCCTGGCACTCCTTATCCCATTTGAATGGAGCATCCTTCTTCATCAACCTTGCAAATGGTTGATAGCATCCTGATAGATTTGATATAAATTGACGGATGAATGCGGGTTGTCCTTGTAAAGAATGGAGCTGATGCAAACCCTTCGGTGGAGGCATCTCCATAATTGCCTTGATTTTAGCAAGATCAATTTCAATACCTCTATGATGTACAATGTACCCTAGAAATTTTCTAGAGGATACCCCGAATGCACATTTTAGAGGGTTCATCTTTAGATCATATTTTATGATTCTCTCAAGTACAATTCTGAAGTCTTTGAAATGATTTTCATGGTTTAGGCTCTTCACCACCAAATCATCGACATAGCATTCCACCTTTTGATGAATCAACTCATCAAAAATACATGTCATAGCTCTTTGGTATGTAGCTCCAGCATTTTTCAAGTCAAAAGGCATGACCGTGTAATAATAGATGCCAATAGATATTCTGAATGATGTATGTTTTTCATCTTCAGGTGTCATTTTTATTTGGTTGTATCCTAATGATCCATCCATAAATGAGAACATGTCGTAGTTGGAAGTGTTGTCCACTAATAGTGATATTGGAAGTGGAAAGTCATCTTTTGGGCATGCCTTATTTAGGTCCTTAGAAGTTAATGCAGAGACAGATTTGACCATTCTTCTTTCTAACTGGGACAATGTTGGCTATCCAATCTTCATACTTCTCCGGATGAAGCCCCGCTTAGCTTCTTAGTTTCTAATTACCTATTCTTCAATCTCATTTGCCTAGGAGCTTGCTTAATAGGCGTTGCATCTGGTTTGATAGCTAGTTTGTGAACTACTGCATCAGGGGATAAGCTTGGCATTTCAGAATATGTTCAGGCAAAGCAATCCCTAAATTCATAAAGTAGCATTTTTAGCTCTTCAACTTTCTCATCAGGCAGAAGGGCACTGACAAAGTTGGACGGGGATCATCCTCAACTCCTAGGTTGACTTCTTTAAGTTCATCCATAATAGTTATTTGTCCACCATCTTCAAGCTCTTCAGGTGTGGGCTTGGCCTCCACTTTTTTATCATTTTTAGGAAGAATTTTATGGGAATCATCTTCTTCATCACTAAGAGTTTCTATCTCAGCTTCTATTATATTATAATAGGTCCTATCTTGATGAGATTTGCGGATGAACCCCAGACCTTTAGTGATAAACTTATCACTTTTTCGTGATGCTTGAGGACTTTTTTGGCCCCACATCTTGTTAAAGATTTGAGTCCTACGTTTAGTAGTTTCCATATGAACTCCAAGCTTATGCATCATTTTTCACAATTTCTGTGGATAGTATATTGGTATTCTTGTTGGCACTATCTCATCAGAATTTTCATGTTGAGCGTACTATTCAAAATCTTGAGGCTGAGACTCTTCGCATTTGTAAAATAGAGTCATGTTTCACCATTCTCACTCAACGCAAGAATATTATCAATTCTTCATATCATGAACCTCCAGAGTGATTTCTTTGAAGCATTGTTGAGGGATGGGTATAATTTTGAGTGAGTCATCCACTCCAAGTGAGCTATCCTCTTGATGCCATCTTCTCTATTTTCATAAGTAGATTCAAAATCATAGTCTGAATCAAAATCACTTATTTCATATTCTACTTTTCTTGAGAGCTTATAAGTTATCTTAGGTTTGACAAGAATATCTTCTTCTTCTTATGTGTCACTTTAGAATCAAGTGTCTTAAGGAGAGTTGGCATTGCCTTATTTCTTCCTCCTTGCTTCTGCTCTTTCATTTTATGAAATTTCTCTTTAGTTCCTGAAGTGGATGCTACTGCTTCAAGAGGCTTTGTTGGCTTAGGCTCTTTGAGGATGAAGTACTTTGCATCTTCATAGATTTTATCTTCATTGACGATGAATGGTTGTAGGTTACCAGGAATTCTGAATTTTTCTCCATCTTTCAAATACTTCATACATTGATGCATAGTTGATGGGACCATGTCATACTCATGTAGCCACGGCCGGCCCAAGAGAGCTTTAAATAATATATCGGCATCGATTACATGAAACTTGGCTTCTGTATATAAATCTTTGAAGTTGAGTGGGAGAATAAATGAACCCAAAGTTTTTTGCCCTTTTTCATTGAAGTTGTGAACCATCAATTTATCTCTCCCAAGATGTTGGATATCGAGTGATAATCCTCTTAATACTTTTAGACTCATGAGATTGATAAAAGAACCTGGATCAATCAATATGCAGCTAATTGAGATGCCATCACTCTCTGTGGTAACATATAGAGAATGGTTGTGATCTACCATTCCCAACATAAGATCTTCTTCAAAAAATGTGATTATTGGGAGATCTTGAGTTTGTAATGCTTTAGTCATGCATTTTTCAGCAAAGTAAGCTTCATAACTCTCTGAATCTTTGAAAGTTTGTATCAAAGTTTCTTGGAGGTCTTTTGACATCAAGAGAGCCTCGTACACACTCAGTTATGCTGGGATCTTAATCAGATGTGATAGAATATTATAATCTATCTTCTCGCTCGATCTAGGCTTGATTCTAGGATTTCTGGGAATTATATCTTCATTGACTTCAATTTGTTTGCCTTTGTCTTTATTTGCATTTTCCTTCTTTAATGAAGGTTGTAAGACTTTACCATTTCTCAACTGAACTTGAATAACTTTGTCTCACTCAGATTCATCTGAAGAGGTAATTTCTTCAAGTTCCCTTTGTATTCTAAAAGATTGGCCAAAAGGGTTAGACTCATTTTTCAATGTCATATGTTTCATACATAGTGATATCGATGAGTTTAACTCTTCTCCATCAGGAAAATATAAATCTTCATCTGAACTATTATTATCTTGTTCAGTCATTAAATAAAATTCAGACATTAGCTCCTTAGGCTCTTCTTGCTTTTCTGATAAAAATTTTGATGGGTTAGTCGAGTTTGTTTGACTATCCTTGTCATGTCGGAGTAACTGATGTTGAAGAATATCTAACATCACGTAGATGATTCGGCATTTCTCTACTAGACACGATCCACCATTATCTTCTTCGTCTCAGCAATGCAAAGTTTAGGCATGAAGTCTGTAGCTGTCGCCTGGTGAGGTGATACCTCTATATTGTTAATGATTTTTTGACTTGTAATTCTCTTCTTGATATTATTTTTCTTAGCCAACTTTTTTGATTTATGGGGCTTTGGTTTGACTCACGTGATGAAGTAGTCTTATCGTAATGTCACGAAGCCCAAATACTTGGTTTAGGCATCTCTCTTAAGTCCAATATGGGTTCAAGTAGTGATTTCAACTTAACACTAGGGACGTCTTTTAGCTGCTTCAGCATTTTCACCCTCTTTTTGGAGACTACTGTTTGCCATTCTTCAGTATGAACTGATTTCTCCTTCCATTTATCGTTGTCGAATGTTACAGAAGAGGATGTAATCATTCTAGTAGACTCTTTTAGGACTGAGAACACCGCTTGTAATAAATTCACCTCCTCAATACTTTCTAGCCAATCTTTGAAGACATAACAATCTTCAGTGATCATCATCCGATGGGGACAATAATTACATAATGACTTCTTGGCCTTTTAATTTTTTAATCAGCTTTGACTCGCTGCCAAAAATAATTTGGCCACACTGTCCCTTCTAAAAGAATATTCCTTATTCATCTTTTCCTTAATAGATGGTCGCATTCGCTCATCATCTCTTGTTGCTTATTTTGAACACTTCCCACCACTTGGAAAAGCCCGAGGTTTGTCAATTTCCATGGATTGGTATATCAGTTTTCCTTGTCCACATTGTATATCACCCGCTTTTCACCATTTGAGCTATATGGTGTGAGTTCGTTTTCTTCAAGATTTTTTTCTCTTTGCTTTATCTGTATTGACTTCATACTTAGGGTGATTCAACTTTTCAAATTTAGCCACCCTATCGAACAAGTGCTGAAATATTTCAATCGACGCCATGCATAGAAATGGTGCCATTTTATCATCCATATTACCCATTAGCAATTGGATCGTATGTTCTTCTTCCAATTATTGCTCATACTTCATACTTAGATTGCACCAACGACTTATAAATTTTATCACTGACTCATCTTTCCTCCTTTACAGCAAGACAAGGCCAGCGATTGTGATTTTTTTAGTTACACCGTCGAACCTCTTCACAAATATAGTTTCTAATTCAGCAAAGGTTTTAACTGAATTATTTGGCACTCATTACCATTCGAAAGCACCGAGGTCAAGCTACCGAATTAAAAGTAGCATCGTCTCCTCGTTACCACAAGTAGCCTTAAATTAGGATGTGCTTTGCAAGCCCATCAAAGTATTGAATTTTGGCACGAAAACCTTTCGTGCATATTCATTACTTTCACCATTACTCACCAACTTTTAACTCGCCTGAGGCAATGACCTTTTATCTTTTCATTGATTATTATTTTATGAGCAACATTACAGCTGCTTTAGATTTGAATTGTTGCCGGAGAGGTGTTTGTTAACTTCATCCTCGCTTCATGCATGGTATGCCGAGGTATTTGGTATAGAAGTTGCATTGTTAACTACTTTGTTAGAAGACAGATGATATTCTTCTATAACATCTCCATCATAATGTTCATTTGTACCATCATATCATTCATTTTGGTACCAAGCTATGCAATCTTTTTGTCTTTAGCTTCCATTTGACACTGCATTTCTCTTTTCTCTTTAGCTAGCATCATGGCGTTAATCAGCACAGGCTCTTCTTCTTCTTCTATTTCTTGTTGCTGTTCTACTCCATGCTCTTTTTTAGGAATGGAACTTGATTGCCCTTCTCCTTGTGCATTTCCAGAGATAAATGTTGTTAAGGTTGTATGATGTGATATAGTACCGTCAGTCATTTTTGGTTCAACCATATATACAGCTTCGACACCCATAATTTCTTTCTCATTTTGATCTTCTTCTTCCTCTTCTTCAACAAAGATCGAAGATCTATCTTTTATTTGCTTCTGTGAAGACTCTTCTTCATAAGCATCAAAAGTTCGTCCTGAAGTTCATGTTGATCGATGGTGCCGAGAGAGTTCATCTATATTCGACCATATAAATGACTTCTATTTCCATAGAATCTTCTTCATTATTTTCTTCCTGCACATGAATTTCTGATCGACATTTCTAGTGGATCTCTGGTTCAATATGCGGAACAACCACCTCTTCTATTAAAGGACCACGATCAATGTCAACCTTTTCTTGTAGAGGTGAAATTGATCAGCGATGGGATTCCCTAGAGGATTCTTCATGGTGTCAACCATCATATCTTTCATCTGTGATATCCCTTCTTTTGGGCATTCACTTCTGATGAGTTGATTTGAGGTGAATCAATATATATGTCACACCCTTCTATTATTCAAAGTTTCATATGGAGCTTAGCCTCCATATCTGCTTACCCTTTGTCGGACCTTTCAAGATTCTTGGACAGGTCCAAGTGGTCATGCTCGATGCTCACCATGAGGCATAGGACTCTGTAAGAACTGTAAGAGATGGCAACTTCTTGGTGGAGTCTCTGCTATTTTCTCACCACAGCCTCTAAAATCTCTTTCATTAGGCCTCTATCCTTGGCTACTTTGAGAACTTCATGTATCCTGGCAAGTGATAGTGTTTCACATTGTCTCCCATGGTGGTGGAGCTCATGGGTTGGTTCAGAAGAACTTGCTTCACCCAACAGAGAGCTATTCCTCTTTACCCACTTTAGATTAGTTGTTGTGTAGTGTGAATACTCACTTCGGCGGCCAAAAGCTTTGTCTCATTAGGGTCGTCATCTGAAGGGATTTTCTCACGGCTTTCTCCTTCTTCTTTATCTTCCTGCTGAATTTGCTTCACGATCATGCTTTGTTTAAGAGGTTCAAGAGGTTAAATGCAGCTATACCATCGAGAATTAAAGACATTGTTTATCGATTCTTTCTTCACAGAGCCTGATTGACTATCCTCTTGAAAACCGGGTTGTCATTGGGAGAACTCTAGATAGTAGTTGGCTTGTTGAGTCACATTTACCTAGTAAGAGTTTCAAGAACTGAGGTCTTCCAAGATATGGCCTGGGAAAATACCCAGCCTGGGTAGTTGAGTGCAAAACACGATAGCCTATAGAAATTTAAGCTACCAAATTGATGGTGACATCTCCAAAGGTTGATGATTGTCAAGGGATGTCACACCACCTACCCGGATGGTGAAAGGAGTGCTTTGTAGATCCATTTCTACAAAAGTGAAAGATGGGGATTAGTAAATAGCAATTATTATTTCACCCCATACTTTTAAGATGCAGAGGCACTACAAAACAAATAATGGCATAATAAAGACACACTCTACGGAATGATTCATTCTACATAGAGGCTCATATTGAATTTGTTACACACTTAAATCACCATTTTGCTATTTTAAATTTTCAAAAATTTTATTGCTACTATAGCACATATATGACTAGCCAAAGATGGAAAGAGAATCATGTCCCCAGTGGAGTCGCCAGAATTATGCTCAAAATTCACCACCAATTCTAATGAAAAGAGTGGTTTAAAGTCTGTAATTTTCGGGTGATGAGATAGTAGATAAGACACTACCAGATTTCATCCTCATTTGGTGAGGACTTTAGATGGAGGTTTCTATAAAGAAACCCCTATAAGCAATTTCAATCTCCACAAGTGTGATAACTTTCAATACAAGGGTTGTATCAATTTAATGATGAGATCATGGTTCATCATCTGGCAAATGATCTCTGGGTCTAATGAGGAGGTATTGACCCAACGATAAGGGATCCTCACCAACAACACATGGATTACGTCGTCCAAGAAATCCTTGTAGCCCTAGGGTGGTGTTTGTCTAAGGAGACAATCTTAAGTCCACCTTAGCTGACAAAGGGCTATTTACCCTATCAAGTATACCCTATGATTCACAACTCAAAGGGCAATGCCATTGGGGAGCATACGAGCTACGATTGTGATCATAATATAATAGAGCCATTGGCCAAAACCACCATCGAGGACTGGTCATAACTTTCATCTCTGTGGAGCCTACCAAGCCATGCAATTCGAGGATATGGGCCACGTCATGGCAGAGATTGAGAGTGAACATAGCAGAACACTTGATTTGACATTGGCTCCTTCATGAGCTAGAGTTTTCTTAATTTATCACACCCAAAAAACTATTACGGAAGGTGGATATATTGGATTTGATTTAAGTTTCTAATCATAGAGTTTCATTTAAGCCATTTCTTAGATTGATATTTGACTTGAATTAATTTGATTAGAAAAATTGATTGATTTGAATATGTTGAAGAGCTTTAGATCTTGTCAACTCTATTTAGCTACTAATAGAAAATTAGATCTACTGTCATGTTATAGAATTAATTTCTCAGATATTTCACAAATTTTGAAGCTCTTATTATAGGTTTTTAGGTTTTATTAACTCGGACCCAGTCCTAAGACTAAACCGGGAAGCAACCCACGCAGCATCCTCAAACACTTGAATTTAGTCATTCAGCATAGTATCAGGGCCCATGCGGGTGTATCTAAGAATTAAGGTAGTTTTTTATTTTGAATTATGAAATTGATTTTGTATTTTCATTTAATTCTAATTTTAGCCTACGCAGCCTTTTCATATATTAAAATTTGCACTTGAAATCTTTATGTCCGAGCACATGCAGAAATTTATAGCTTAGCTAATTTCATCTAATTAATAAAATTATTGATCTTGAAGATCATTAGAATGAAGATCCTTAATTTTTGATCAAAGGGGGCCTTATGATTTTTATGGATTTTGATTTAGTATTGCCTTCTGTCTGCTTGTACAAGGGGTTGCAGATCCGATGGCGAAGAAGTCATTTTGATTTAGATTACAGTTTAACACACTACTGGCACTTAGTTTACTTGTTGAGTTTTTGTAATTCTTCCAATTTGATTATACTCAATTTGCATCAATTTTGATAAATTATGTTGATTTCAATGTTTGTTGTTTTAGCCCCACTTATGCTTATTAGCTAGCATAGTAATCGCCCCCCACATTTGCATAAGAGTTATTAAACTCAATTTGGATTTATCCTTAGATTTTTGAGTTTATTGCAAGTTTGTTATGAGTTTAGCATTAGTTTCCCCCAAATTTCAATTAAAGCTTATTTAATTTTGAGAAATTTATAAGAAAAGAGAACTCACTTTATTGCTTTAATTTAAGCCAAAGGGAATTGGAATTATAATTTCTGAGCTTAATATTAGTCTCTCCCAAATTTCACTTAGATTTTAAATAAATATTCTATTTTCCCCAAAATTTACTTTAAAGGTTCCCCCTTTTTTCTTGTTTGATGCTTTTTAATTTAAAATTAACTGCAGGTTTTTCTACTTAGTGTTCCTAAGTCAGCTCATTTTATCCTCCCTTTTTTCTAAGTAAAAAAGATTTGATTTACCCTCCCAAAGATCATCCCTGCAGAGGTTGCATCAAGTTTTGGTTTACTTCAGACGCCTGTGAGAAAGTGGTCTTGTGACATCGCAATTGATTTTCATCTCGTCATGCCCTATTGAGCACGACGAGGCATTTAAACATGAAAGAAGATAAATAGAACATATATTCATTCCCCCCTCTTTTTCTAAGTCTAGAATTTAGAGAAAATTTTGAGCCCTCCTAGCCATCCCCGCAGGGGTCAAGATCTGTTTTTTAGCCTATTGGTGATGCTGAGTTTAGCTTACTTTGTTGTATCTGAGCACATGAGGTCTTTAAACCCGAAAAGAAAGCATATACAACATATATATTCCTCCCCTCTATTTTCCTAAGTCGAAATTACAAAATTTTAAAAGATTTCGCCTAGGGGAGCGACATCTAACAAGTGGTGGCTTACTCGGTACACCCTGTTGAGTGTAGCGAGCGGTGTCTTGCAACATCACTGCTTATTTTTCATCTCGTCACGCCCTGTTAAACACAACAAGGTCACCTACAGAAAACACAAACATATATATACATTCACATTCACAATCCCACAAGTTTTGAAGCATTTTCGATGTGCTGCAAGGCTAGGCAAAGGAACGAAGTTGGGTATACGATTGGGAATGAAAGGCAAGATGTGCAACGCTGAAAATTGAAAGAAGAATTTACCTGTTGATGATGTTCTTCTCCGGTTTGCATGAAAATGGGACACATAGAGTAAGGGTTGCGACGTCAGAAATCGAAGGAAGAATTCACCTGTTGATGATGTTCTTCCCTAATTTGTGGCACGTAAAATCAAAAAGCAAGGGTGCAATGCCAAAATCGAAAGAAGAATTCACTAGATGATGATGTTCTTCCCCATACAAGAACAAAATGGATGCAACAGTTTGGGTTTAACGAATACAAATAGGTCGGAATGGGTCGGGCTTGAAGGCTACCGGCACGCCACGAAAATGGTGGCGTGGCCGGGTAGACGCGACGGTCGACGGTTCGGTCAACGTCGCTGGTCGGGTGCTGGAACCGGCTGACGCTGGCTTGGGAGGAGCGGGCACGGCCTTTATGAACACGGGCCGATGACGGAATTGTGGTCTGAGGTGAAGACCTAAAGAAGCTAACGCCTACGATTTAAACAAAAGTCCGGGTCATCGACGCAGAAGGCTGAAGCAGCTTGTGGCGATGCAGGAGCGGGTGTGGGATGCGACCGAACGTGTGGTTCTTGCCGAAAAAGGAAAAAAAATTCTGAGAGAGGAGAGGAGAATTACCTTATGTGTAGAGAGAGGAATGCAGGAGAGAGAAAATGGGAGAAAATCATGAGGGGGAAGTTGCAGAATGAGAAAGTGGGGAGGAAAATTAGGAGGGAGTGGTTTTCAATTTTTTTTTTTAATTATTCCTTTTTTTCAGAAATTGAAAATAGGAGGGAAATAAGGGTAATTTGGGAATTTAAAATTAATTTTGAATTTATTCAATGATTTAAATGTGGAATTCATGCTGGTGAATGCGCATAGTCAATATATATGTCAATTTAGGGTAATCCCATCATTCCTAATGTAAATCGCTTCATTAGCAATACGTAACCGAAAATTGATTCAATTTTAGCTTGAAATGGGCGTCGTCATTTTTGCTCACTCAATTTTCACGTAGATTTGTCTGAATTGAGTGTGAATAGCCTTATTTGATAGATTTTGGCATTTCAAAGCCAATGGAATGATCAATTTTATGAACAGAGGTCATTTGACTTATATCAGTGCCTCCTGACCTTGATATGAATGCAGACGTGTTGATGACTCGAGCGCTTGATCAGTTGATCATCAAGTCATGCAATATTTATATCCTGATCAATTTGACATTCTTAAGGCAACGACAAAGTCAGTTCATCGATCGGAGATTGTTCGAGTTGATTTCGGTGATGTCCTGTGCATTTCAGCTTCGATTTGCACGCTATCACTTCAAATCATTCAATATTTGTACAGACTCATCCAAATTGAGTGTGGATAGTCTCATTTGATATATTTTGATGTTTCAAAGTTAACGGCATAATCAATTTTATGAACGGAGGTCGTCCAAACATCATCACAGCTTCTTAACTCCAATATATGTACCAACACATTGATAGCTCGAGGGCTTAATCAATTGCTCGTTAGATTTTGCAATATCTAAATTCTGAATGATTTTTGATGTTTTAAACATGATGGAAAAGTCCGTTCATTGATCAGAGGCCATTTTTATCATTTTCAATGACATCCAGTGCATTTTGAGGCCCGATTTGCATACTGGCACTTCCAAAGTTCGTCGAATTTGACTTACGAGCTTGACTCAACTTGTGACACACATATGGAGGGCAACACGACCTCCCCTAAGTTCATGATTTATTCATCGACGAGATCGTCACTAAGTGGAGAATTAGCAGGAAGTGAGTGTGTTGCTAAGAAATCTGCTAGTGCTTGACTTTTTATCGCATAGAGGAGTACAAATGTGATATCAAATTGCGAGAGTATCATGGACCATCGAGTCAAACATCCAAAAAGCATTGGTCATGTCATGACATATTATAGTGGATTTGTTCAAGAGATCAAGTTCACCTTATGAGAAAGCATGCAGTGTTGTAGCTTCTGAGATGTAAAGATCAAAGCTAGGTGGTGTTTCTCAATAGGTGGATAGTTTGCTTCAGCAGGGATTAGATGACGGCTGAGGTGGTAGAGTGTGCTTTCCTTCCCCTCATCATTGGCTTGGGCCAACAGAGTGCCAAGAGAGTCATCCAATATAGCAGTGTAAAGGATCAACGGCCTGCCTGGGATAGGGGCTGCTAGAACTGGCGACTTCACCAAGTACTCTTTGATGTCTTCAAATGTGTGCTAGCACTTATTGTCCCACTTGAACTTGGCATCCTTTTTAACAAGTGTTGAGAATGGCTTGCATCTCCCTGATAAGTTTGAGATAAAGCATCTTAGATATGTCAGTCATCCTTGAAAGGATCTGAGTTGAGTTAAACTCTTAGAAGGTGGCATTTATATGATAGCTTTAATCTTTTTCAGGATCTATTTCTATTCCCCGGTGTCAAACAACAAACCCATGGAATTTCCCTAAAGCTACTCCAAATGCACACTTCAGGGGATTCATTTTGAGATTATATTATCTTAACCGTTCAAAAACTGCTCTCAAATCAAAGAGGTGGTCTTCCTTTTCTAGACTTTTGACTACTAGATCATCAACATAGCACTCAACCTAATGATGGATGAGTTCGTTGAAGATCTGAGTCACGGCCCGTTGGTCTGTAGCACCAACATTTTTAAGGCCGAAAGGCATGACCCTATTTTAGAAGATTTTGATCGGGTTTAGAAAGTAGTATTTCTTTTTTCTTTAGCAGACATCTTGATTTGGTTATAGCCAGATGATCCATCCTGAAAGAGAATACTGCATGAGATGAGATAATTTCCACCATTAATTCTGGTATAGGAAGAGGAAACTCATCCTTAGGACATGCCTTGTTTAAGTCACTAAAATTGACGCAAATGCAAATTTGGCCATTCTTCTTCTTAATTGGGATGATACTAGCTAACCAGGTAAGATCTTTTTCTTCCCTCATGAAATCAGTATCGATCAGTTTCTTGACTTCAAAAATGACATGTTGTTCAATTTCTAATCGCATGCGTCTAGAAGCTTGCTTAATAGGGGTAACATAAGGGTCTATTGCTAGCTTATGGACTGCTATGTCAGGAGTTAATCGGGGCATTTCTTTATAACTACATGCGAAGCAGTCTTTAAACTCAGTCAATGACTTAACTAAGTCATTGGTTTCTTCTTCATTTAGTAATGAACTGATGTATGTTGGACGAGGGTTTTCTTCTGTCCCGAGGTTGATTTCTTTTAGCTTGTCGATTGTTGAATGAATCTCCTCTTCAAATTCTGGTAGTGCCTCTTTGACTTGGAGATCATCTGGATCATCTGAAGTTTCTATGCACACATTCTCATGAGAGTTGGGGATGTGTGAGAAGAACCTATCAGATTCCAAATGGTTGGTAACAACTAGGCAATAATCTTCATCATTGATTGGACCCACTATGCTGAATCTTAGTCCTACTCTTGATTGTACTTCCCTGCCTGTATTGTTCCATAATTTTTTGAAGTATTCTGACCTGTGCTTGGACCAAGTGTGAGGAACTAAACCTTTCTATATAAGATTTTGAACACAAGGTGAGTAAAAGTCAAAATGTAATTTCATTAATTCTTTAAAAGTATCTTCCTCAAGTCCTACATTGAGCTCTAGACTTGAGGATGATGAACCCAAAAAGAACCTCTTCTATTTTATGTCACTGGAAGACTTAGGGACTTCCTTAACTACTATACCTTCAACTTTCTGAGATGTAAGTGAGGTATGAGCTAAGGTTCCCAACTGCTGCAAAATACCATATTCAAATACTTTGCTTTCCTTGAAGGTCTGGTCTTCGTCTCTAGCTAAATCAAAAGTCACCTCCAATGGAACCCACTGAGAGGGGTTGGCTAGTATACTAATCATAATAGACTCTTCCTCTGAGTGGGATTCGAAGTCTATGTGAATAGTAGGGGTACTCCTATGAACTAAAACATGACCTCTATTGGTGAAGGCCAACTAGGGGGTCTTCCACCTCTAAAATTGCCTCTATTTCTGCCTCTGCCTCTGCTTGGTGGAGATTGAGCCATCCTACCCACATGTCCATATGATGGACTAAACTATGAGTGGAATTTGATATGCGGATCTATTTCTTCTTCAATTCCCCTTTCTTGCTCCTTGGACTTTTCTTTTTCTTTTCTTTTTCTTTTCATTTTCTTTTATCTTTTCTTTTGCTTCATTTTCTTTTACTTTTGTATTTGCATTTGAATTTTTTCCAAGTTCACAAGAAAGGGTGTTTTGAGGAAGATAGTAGGTTGCATCCTCATAGATCTCAACCTCTCTACCTGAGAATGGCTTTTCATCCCATGTGGTACTCAATTCCATCTTTTCTCAACTTGATGCACGATGCGAATGGCTTTTCATGATACCAATTCCATCTTGAACTTGATGCCGATGAAAGGAGGATGGAATGATCTATTCTATGTATCAAGGCCTACCAAGCAAAGCATGAATGAAGTATTCAATCAATGATGGCTATAGAAACTAAAGCCCGCTCACCTTGATCATTGATTCCTCTCAACATCATTCTATCTCCTCGAAGAGTAGAGATGTCAATCTTCAAATAGGCAAGGGTCTTTAGACTCATAATATTTACCGATGCACCAGAATCCATAAGAACCCTGATAAGTCTGAACCTGTTCATGTTGACTGTAATGTATAGGGGACAGTTATGCCCCAAGTCCCCTAGTAGAAGGTCTTCATCTGTGAAGGTGATCCCTTGGGCTTCTTTTGCATAGAGTGCTTCCTCACCTATAGCGGTCAACTGAGCTAAGCATATCTCAGATCAATGAGGGACTTGATTAGTGACTCCCTCATCTCTTTGGATAAGACAAGGGCATCATATATGCTTAGCTTAGATGGCAACTTTCTTAGATGAGAAAGGATGTTGTAGTCCACCTTCGATTGATCTTCCACAAGCATATCCAAGGGTGGAGCATCCTGTGGAAGGGCTTCTCGATCTTCAGTACCAATGACTTATTTCCTTTTATCTAGAGGTAGTGCCCTAGGAGGTAGAATCTTGCCACTATGGAGGTTGACTTATAATCTTTAGAGGCAAGGTGGTGGAAAGTTCTACCTGCACTTCAAACTCACCTATAGCTTCTCCTATGGGACTCTCGGAATTAAATGATTCCAAGTCTATCTCAAGAGGTGAACCTGTAGTATTTAGAGTTGGAAAGTCTAACTCTGAATCAGAAAGAAAAAGATCAGAATTGTTATAGTTAATTAGACTTGAAGAGTTATCGTTAGGAATAGAAGAAGATAACTCATCAGAAGAGACATAGATGTAACTCAAATTAGCTTCATTCTTCAATTTCTTAGAAGTATTTGGGGGTACAAAGTAGAAGTCAAGTAGAGTGAGTGGAGTAAGGGATTTGATGCCCTTATCCACTGATATAATAGTTCTACTAGTAGAAGAGACAAAAGAGCTAGTTGAAATAGAAGAAGTCAATGTGGAAGCTGCAACTGAACGCTAGAGTCTGGACACGGACGGTGGTTGTGCTAAGGGGTTATCCTGGGTTGACATATGCTGCTGCTGCTGCTGAGCTCCCACTTACCTAGAGTTAGCACTGGAAACTTGCAAATCTTTCTTGGTGTTGGAGGTTTGAGCTAACTCAAGCACCTGCAAGGAAAGCTTCTTGATCTTCTGAATTATTTTCTTAGAGGTTTTAGACAAAGAAATGTCCCAACCTTCTTTATTTTTGGTAGGATCACTTGTATCCCCAAGGATTACCCTGATGGAACTGGAAGGTTGTTCCATAAGATATTCCTTTGGGATAATGACAGCACTGGGATTGAAATTGTGTTCAAGCCGGTCATTGAATGTGAAGCAATCCTCCACAATGTGGCCTAGCATATGGTGGTAAGGGCAAAAGTTTGGATCATGACTTTTGCCTACTTCTTCCGATCTCCTAAGCTAAGGTAGCTAAAAATTAGGCTTCTTTAAGAGATTCTTAAAGATCTTTCTAATTACCTCCCTCTTAAAAGAATAAGGTTTATTTACCTTATCTAATATAGTAGGTGGACCATATACCACGGATATGCATGCCGCCGCCGTGGTATGGTCAAGGTATGGTTTGTCCATAGGCTAAGGTGGAGGCCGATATGGCTGCCTTGGTGGTGAAAAAGAGGTGGAGGCTGAGGTTGTGGTCGCTCGGACTGATCTCTAGATGGCTGCTTCCCCTTATCAAATGTTGTTACTACTCCAGGTTTTTTTCATAAACTTTTTTGTGATCAAAACTGTTTATTTAAATTGTTCTTCTTTATGGTGAAGCCCTTAAGCATGAAGCATGACCGGGCCATGGATATTCTTGAAGAGAATCTCAATGGCATGTGCATATTGTGGTTCACACTTTATACTCGTGTTGTGCCATCAAGAAGAATATAATCAATAAGTGACTCACAAGTGCTAGATCACTACAAGAACCCTTTGGTGAGCTTCGAAACCTCTGAAAAGTTACTCTAACTCAAGAATGTCTTAATCGAACCATTGACGTAAAGATACCAATCAAAAGTGACACCCGTTAGGCTACTGATAAAGAGTCTAAAGAGTAAAGTGTCGCTTCCACCTATGTTGCAACAACTGGCCCTGAAGTGAGCTATATGCTGCCTCAGATTCCCACTGTCATAAAAGCTTTTGAAGGAAGAACGCATGAAACCCTTGGGATACTAGATAGCATCAAATTCCTTTGGGTAGGGTCTACCCTTTGGAATTGATGATCCTCTTTGGGCTTGAGCCAAAGCTTCCTTCACCTACTGCTCAACCATGGATTTCAAATCTTTTTCATCTATGGAGGTACTTTGCACTACCTTCCTATATAGGCTAGTGCTACCTTTCTCAATGGAATGTAGAGTATTAACTGGGTCTAAGACATGCACTAGCTCAGGTTGACTAACATCAACTGTACTATGATGAACTAGAGGGGCTTGCTTCTGAAGCACTGACACTGCTTCTAACAAGTCCTGCAACTGTTGTGCCATCCTATTAATCTGTTTGTCTTTCTACCTTAACTGATGTTGGAGGTGATGGGTTGACTTTACGGTGTCTCCTTGATTACCCTCATCAGTTTCCATAGCCTGTTGCTCCCTAAGAAGAGAACCTCTAGTATCGACTATGCATATGCCAGCTAAATCCCCCATCAAATCATCTTCATTGGGTTCAAAGCTGACTCTTTCTTCATCAGACCATGTGTACCCTAAGATCTCTTTTTCTCCATAAAATAGTGTGCAACTATCTCATATAAGGATCGATCTAACTCAACAAGTATAAAAAGCTTGACCGACGCAGGTGATCGCTATCATGAATCGAGAGGCAACGACCTCGCCTTTACCGGGAGTCAATCTGCATCGTACTCACTAGAAGAATGATACTCCTGACTGATACTTATTGTAATAGGTGTAACAATCCTAGGATGATCCTCTATTACTGCTTCCACTGAACTGTCATCTGGAATATCAGTGATAACCATCACCATCTCCGCATTCGGCTATATGGGTGGATTTGGTGAAGGAACGACCACATTGCTCCAGGGTCGCCACTCCATCCGCACCACTAGGGTAGTAGGTCAAGTAGGGGAGCTCAGCCCTACAATGGTGTAGGAGGAGTAAGATCCCTTCGTCATAGCCGGATCACCAACGGGGTACATTTCTCCCTAGATGTAGCCTTCATGGCCTTAGATGGAATGGGTGATGCTAAAACCTACACTGGCAATGGCAGACGTAGGGTAGAGCGATGGGGTGGAGACACCACCGACTCTCTGTGCACAGGAACTACCCTCTTATGGTGGATGGTCCCCGTGAGGAAAAATACTATCGATATTCGACGGTAGACGAGCCGAAAGTCAACCAAAGTAAGAATCGAATACCAACCTTCATCGCTTCTAGTAATTGATGTATGGGCCTGGGCCCTCCTCGATGGATTTGCCTCCCACACTATGGGGATAACATCATAGATCGAATCGGGTACCAACTCGACTTGCATACCGCCACCGCATAGAGCAGCAAAGGTCACGTGCAACCTCCCTACTCTAGAAACTAGTAGATGCACCACTAGAAGAGGTGAAAAATGGATCCTCCTGGCATCCTCTCTATCTAATATCAAGAGAGGATGACACTTCTTTTTTGTAACTAGTGGTGAAGTGATCATGGGAGACTCATCCATGGTTGATCTGGCAGCTGCCTCAAGCTCTCTGGCCATCCGAGTATGGAACTGTTTGACCATACGGTTCTTGTTCACGCTGTATGAGTAGTAGGATGAGAGGAGTGTGAGCTAGACCCTGCATCAAAATGGGGAGGCAAGCCCAAACTGGGAGCCTTACCCTTGGAGGGATGATGATGTAGCAAGCACCGGGCAACATGTGCAACTCTAGGATGAACCAACTGGAACTAGAACGCCACTCTGCATCAAAACCACTAAGTCGTGTGGTACTATCATGCTTTCCTTCAAGTGAGGAGATATTTGAATTAGAGAGTAAGTCTGATGACCCGCCGCCGCCACCTTCTTCCTCCGACTATGAGGGAATGCCTCACAAGTGATCCTAGCCCCCTCAAATCCTCGGCCAAAATGGATCACGTGGGTATGGTCTGAATGAGGGAAGTCAGCCTGATCTAAGGCTAGATCCATGCTGTGAGGGAAAGTAAAGACAAATTTTGAGAACCGCCATTTTCAATCAAGTAAACAAAATCAAACGCATTGCACCAAAAGAATCTACAATGAAAAATGAACTTGTATCAGTTTTTTGTCTCCATAAGTTTTGAATTTTGAAAATTTAAACCCACATCGAACAACTTGGAAGTGTTAAGTGGCGTTCAAATGACTTTGAAGAGATTGATTGAAAGAGGAATTTGAGTATGAATCCAAACTTCAACAAATTTGAGTATGTTAAAACATGGATTCAAAATTTTGATAGGATACTTCCATAGGTTGATTATTTTGTTTTGATTTTTTGAATTTTTGTGATTTTGAGGACCCTTTCCTTTAATAAATTTGGGTATGTTAAAGTAAGGGTCAAATGATTTTGTTTTGTTTGATTGTTTTGGATTTTTCACTTACTTAGCAAATTTAGGTATGCTAAGTGAAGTAAAGTGATTATTTCTTTTTGTGAATTTGTTTGTTTTGATTTTTTAGAAAATCTTGGAATTCTTACTTAGCAAATTTAGGTATGTAAAGTGAAGAACCCAAGTGTATTTTGTTTGATTTTGAAAAATAGGATTCTTAGAAAATTTAGGTATGCTAAGAAATCCTAAGTGTTTCATTTGTTTGGAAATTTTTTATTTTTGAAAAGGGAAGGATCCTTTAGCAAATTTGGTATGCTAAGGGAATCCTAAGTGTTTTGTTTTATTTTTGATGTGATTGAAAGTGGAGATTCAATTTTAGCAAATTTGGTATGCTAAACATGAAGTCCCACTTAGTTTTATGAAATGGAAATTTTACTTAGCAAATTTGAGTATGCTAAATGAAATTCCAAATGCTGTGTTTAAAATTTTGATTTCATTTTGGTTTTGAAAATGGAAACTACTCCTTAGCAAATTTGGTATGTTAAGGGAAGAAGTTCCAAAGGAGTTTGAGAAATTTTTGTTTTGAGTTTGAAAACTTTACTTAGCAAATTTGAGTATGCTAGGTGAAGTGCCAAAATATGTTTTGAAAACTTTTGAATTTTTGATTTGGAAACTTTACTTAACAAATTTAGGTATGTTAAATAAAGTTCCAAATATTGTTTCAAAATTTTGAAATTTTTGGATTTGGAGAGTTCAGTTAACAAATTTAGGTATGTTAAGTAAGGTTCCAAAATGTGTTTTGAAAATTTTTGAATTTTTGATTTGGAAACTTTACTTAACAAATTTGGGTATGTTAAGTGAGGTTCTAAATGTGTTTAGAAAATTTTTGAATTTTGGATTTGGAAATATTACTTAACAAATTTGGGTATGTTAAGTGAGGTTCCAAATGTGTTTAGAAATTTTTGAAATGTGATTATTGATTTTAAATTTTTGAATTTGAAAACTTCGCTTAGCAAATTTTATTATGCTAAATCAAATTCTAAATGTATTTTGAAATTTTTTTTGAAATATGATTGTCGATTTTGATTTTGGATTTGAAAACTGCACTTAACAAATTTGATTATGCTAAATGAAATTCCAAATGTGTTTTGAAAACTTTTTAAAATTTTTGGGATTTGGAGACTTCACTTAATAAATTTGGGTATGTTAAGGGAGGTTCCAAATGTGTTTAGAAAATTTTTAAATGTGATTGTTGATTTTAATATTTTGAAAAGAGGACCTCCATTCAACAAATTCAAGTAAGTAGAATGGAGAACAATTTAGTTTTTGAAATGTAAAATTTTTTTTTATGTGTGATTGTTGCTTTTTGAAAGGGAGGAATTCCAACTGAAAACATATGTGAGGTATGCTTAAGTAGAATTTCCTAAATGATATTTTATTTATTAATTGGGAATGAAATCTTCATTTAATAAATTTAAGTATATTAAATGAAGGTATTCATGTGTGCTTTTTGAAAATTTTAATTTTGTTTACAAATGAACTTTCCATTCAATAAGTATGAGTATATTGAATAAAAGAATTCATATGTGCTTTTTGAAAAGTTTTATGATTATGATTGTGATTTTTGAAAAATATAATTGTTTATTTTATTTTAAAAATGAAATCTTCATCAAAGTGAGTTGAAAGAAGATATTCTTTTTTTCTTTTGAAAAATTTTATTAGTTTTATTTTGAAAATCCCTACATGTAATAATTATATGAATTGTTAAATGAGGGTGAAGAAATTTTGTGGAAAATATTTTAATAAGTGCATTTTTTGAAAAGGTTATTTTAAAAGCAAAGTTCTTTATGGAAGATTTATTATTTTTAGGATGAACCTCTCCTTATCATGAGAATGATAAGGAGGAAGTCTTTAAAAGATGTTTCTCTTTATTTTAGATCTTTTCATTTTACCCATTGGAGGAACCAACGGGGGTTTTAAGACCAACAAGGAATGTGGTCCTAAAACCTAAAGATGTTGGCTAACTTAACTCAAGAATGAAATGAGCTAAGTGCCAATGGAAAGAAGGATAGTCTTGGATTCATACTAAAGTATAAACCCACTATCGATACTCAAAGACAATGATCATTTACTAAAGATGGAGAGAGGAATCATCCCCAATGGAGTCACTAGAAAAATCTATTGGTAGAAAAAAAATTTCTATAAGGGAGTCGCATTTCAAATCTGTTAAGAGAAAAGAAAGAGGAACCCTTACAAAAATTCATCTTGGTAAGACACTACATAGATTCACAGATGTACTTATTCAGGTGATCAGATACGTCATCCAGAAAATAGTATACTATCTTGAAAGACAGAAGTCACTACCCTTTAATGGAACCAATCACCTCAATAAAGACTCCTAAGGACCGATGTATATGAGATTCTTTACTTTATATAAAAAAGTAAAGCAGGGTTTATTTTAAATCAGGTTCATTAAGTTTCCTACAGGGGCAGGCCCCCATAGTTAATTACATCCTAAGGGATGGATCCTTTAGGAAAACTCTCGATTAAGATAAATGATCATTGTCTTTGAAGATTTTAATAAGGAAGGACTATCAATTGATTGGTTTATATTTGAAGGATTAAATGGGATTGATTAAAAGAGAGAGTTATTATCGAAGCCAAAATAGGAGATAAGTAGGAGATGCTCACAACGCTAGGAAACCTAGCTAGCATCTCAAACTATCCTAAAATTAGTCTTTACATTTTAAAAATTAATTTAGTTTGTTTGAGTTGCATTTTTTTATTAAAAATTTAGGACTTAAGATTCCTTAACACAATATTAAGGAAATGCCTAAGAGGTGAGGAATTATGCTCATGGCCCACAAAAGGGAAAAGCAACCTCAAAACCTAAATCTATGGAGCTTTGATGAGGGCTGGAAGCATAATATAAATCTAAGGCAAAAATAGGTAATTGGTTTGCCTCCACAAGAGAGGACAAACCACCCAACAGTTTGGACTTACAACTGCCTGGGGGTTGCTACCAACTAACTCCTCCTACAATTTTAATTACATGTAGGCAAGTCTTTATGCTTATGCAAGATAGCTAGGTTATTTTTATTTAGAAAGAGACTAAGTCCTTAAACTCACTCCCTAAATAGACTAGATCATGTAAAGGGCATGCTTCAAATGACATAAATCTAATTCATTTCAAATTTTATTTTTTTTTAGTTTTTGGACAATCATTTTGACTCAGGAAAATAGAATTTTTTTTTATGACTAATATATGAGAAATCAGATTATTGGCCACAATCAATGAGAAGGTAGGAGGTGAGTTTCCACCACGGCCCTCAAAGGTCAAGTCAGGTTCTCTAGCAAAGGTGGAAGCCCTCCAATCAAGAGTGAAATAAGATACATTTGTGCATGATATTAAAAAGAAATGCTCATCCAGCTACAGGTTGTTAATTTTTTTATCTTGATTTTAATCCTAAGCTTTAAGTGAGGTTATGAGTTGCTTAATTTTAATTTGAGTTGTTACGTTGGGCAAAAAAATTTATTTTTCCCTAAAGAGCCTAATCCACATCCAGGCCATACATAAAGCAATGAAGAAACTAGGAAAAGCATGCCACTCGAAAGCTAAACAAATAATCAAACAATTTATAAAGCTAATTGCAAAAAGAATAAATGGTCGTTTGTGGTCGGGCACCACCGTACAAACTTGAAAATATCAAATGTGGGTAACCGAGCTCTACCCTTATACAACCCGGATTACAAATGAATTAAATTACAATTTAAATAAAGGAATTCATTGTTATGGGGGGTCTTTAAGCTTTTTTCTTCTTTCTTCTTTCTTTCTTCTTTCTTTCTTCTTCTTTTCTTCTTTCTTTCTTCTTCCTCTTTTGGTTCCTCCTTTGGAAGGTTAGATGGTAGATACTCCAAGGCTTTACATGGTGCATAAGATGGGATCTTATGACCAATGCTCATCCTAATCCCCATAACAAATCATTTCAAAATCCTAAATATACAAATTTTTATATGAAAAGGAAAAGTACAAATCTAACCAACACCTGCAAAATAAAGGTTAGTTAAATCACACCACATAAATTCCAAGCATGTATATTAGACTTATCACCCCACACATGGGTTACTAAGTCCAGCTGGACTATAGATTATGCAAAAGAGTATAAGCACCTGTAAGCAAAAAATATTTATATTTTTATTTATGATAGCGCCCCTTAAGCACAATCCTAAAAAATAGTTAGACTAAGCACCTTCATTCATTCTAAAGCATACACCCTAACATCCAGTCTAAAACATATATCACAAAATAAAACATAACATCAAACTATGCACCGACCTAACCTAAAGCTAGAAGTGGTGACCTAAGCTAATGTTTGTACTTTGAAGATTTGTGTGGTGTGCTTAGCTTAAGATCGTAGGTTCAAATTTTCTAAGTGTGAAGAACATGTTCAACTTAGAGGAGGATTTCATTTAAGTTGTTTAAGTGTTTTGGGTTATTTTTATTTCATATTTTAATTTGGTTTGAGTGAAATTTACAAATAATTACTAAATTATAAAGAGAAGGAAAGATGAGGGAACTTCTCTTTCCTTCCCTAATCCTTAAGTAATTTTTAAGGTAAGTTCACATTTTAATTTCATTTAGGTGAATGTTTTGATTATAGCTTTTAATCAATCCTAAGTTTAGATAAACCCTAAACAAACCTATTAAAAATGAATGGCATTTTAAGATTAAATAAAATGAATTAAAATTCACATAACACACATTACTTCATTTCTTTACCAACATATATAACATGCATATGGATGGACCCTAAGCATATCTATACATGCAAATGAGAGTAGTTAACACACTTTATGATGCATGCTAAATAATTCATTTAAGAAAATTTAGAAGTTGATTATGCATGATCTTTTTTAGTGGAAAAGGTTTTCCTTATCCAAAATTTCACATA
This sequence comes from Cymbidium sinense, assembly GCA_021442155.1. Taxonomy (NCBI): domain Eukaryota; kingdom Viridiplantae; phylum Streptophyta; class Magnoliopsida; order Asparagales; family Orchidaceae; genus Cymbidium; species Cymbidium sinense. The sequence goes on from CM038215.1 coordinate 159,767,234, forward strand.
CATACATGAAAGTAAGAAAGGCATAAGTGAGTACAGCGCCATTGTTAACCAGAGGTGTAAGGTACAAGACCTACTTAGGGCTACTTAATGTCTTGCAACCTCAGGGTTGTCTAGACTAATATACAACTTTCCTTAAGTACAAACATGTATATAAAAGAGATTAAATGGAGAAGGAATATGCACAAGTTATTTAATGGATTTGTTTTGGTTTATGCAATTTATGAATGCAAGTATAGGTAAACTTTCTTAAGTGATAGCATATGGAAGAATAGGGTATGAGATTAAGTAAGTGTTGGGTTCTTTTCAAATGAACCCTACATCTTACTAACTCCTATTCAAAACTATGCTAACATGAGGAAGAAAGAGAACATATGCTAAACATGCTTTTATAATCCATCACATGAAAGCTTATAATTAACATATTAATAGCACACTTTCAGATTTGATATTTCATTAAAAATTTTGAAAATATCTTGGATTTAGTAGTGGTAATAGCCACTTATATTTTACTTTAGCCAACACATGCACATTTTACATAAAGTAAATCATTTTCATTTTAAAATTTGAAACATGAAATTATGAATGCATGAATCACATGGCATGCAACTTAACATGTTGGGAAAGATCTAAAGTAATGAAAGCATGTAAATAAACTCACTTTTCTTAAATCCTAAATACATTCTTAAGAATAAGAAAATTTAGAATAAATCAAAGTGAATTTCAAAATGATTTTTGTTTAGTTTGAAGTTTTATTTAATTTTGAAAAGTTGAGATGAGTTTGTTGCTCCTAACCCATTCCCACATGTGTTTTATGTTTTTGTTTAATTTTTAGATAATTAAATCCATTTTTAAGCATTATTTAGGTGAAGGTATGAATTAAGTGGCTTAATTAACCCTCAACTACACCATCTTAGAAAAATTAACTAAGTAATTATGAGCCAATGAGATGACAAAAAACCCACAAGGTATTTAAATTTGCAATGCACCTAATAATGAAGAGGTATAATACAATTTGGCTCATAATTAAAATTTAATTAAGCTAAGGGGTTTAGCTTAAGTACTTTTAAAACACCCTTTCATACTTATGAAAGGGGTTTTAATTTCCTTAATTAGACTTAGGCTATTAAACACCTAAGCATCTACCCAAGATAGATTAATTAAGTTTTGGAATTTTTTAGAATTTTTGAAAATTATTTAAAGGGATAATTAATGAGTTAACCCTTAATTAAGAGGGGATTAAGGAGAGAAAATAGGGGTTTAAGTAATAGCTTAGGGGAAATACCCCAAAATTATTCCATAAAACCCCTACTCACTGGATCTAACCTTAATCAAACTTAATCAAAGGGTAAATCCACTAATCACATCTTAATTACTTTTAATTACATGGAAGGGGTAATTAGGGAATGAAATAGTAATTTTCCCAATTAAGACCTCCATAAATCTCAAGAAAATTAGAGGAGGCAGAGGTCATCCCCTAAAATGAACCCTAGAAATTTGAGATTAATTGATGACTTAATTAGAGGATAATTTTCTAATTAATATTCCCAAAGAAATCTAAATTCAAAGAAAAGGGTAACTCAAAATACTTTGAAATTATTTTTAAAATATTATAGATGAAATTATCTTTTGATAGTATTTTTCCTTTTATTTTTCTGATTTTTCTATGAAGAGTTATGAAATTTTGAAGTTCCAAGGATTAATTAAGAATTAATTAGGTAATTAACTAATCACTGATTAAACTCAACTCGGCACGCCGCGTGGTGGCGGCGATCAGTGCGCTTTTACATGTGTCATGCTGTGAGGGGGTAACTTAAACGTCACCTCATAAACGGAGGTGGCGGCGCACGCGCTAATATCCTTGATCGTCTGATCAAAGATCGGACGGCTAAGGATTCTCCTGCGGCTTAAAATAGATAAAGGATTTCTAAAATATGCTAAATAATCTCAGTCGTCCATCTAAAATGCACGAATGGATGGCTGAGATGAGCTAAGTTATTCCCTAAGGATTAATGGAGATCGTCCATGATCCAAGGAGAAGATTCGAGCCCGATCTAGTATAGAATCATACAAGACTCGACCCACACCATCTAAGCATAATTACCAACCTATCAAACGGTTGATTTCTTATGCAATGAACATTTCTTTCACAAAGGACCAACACCTATCAAGCTAAGTGGTCGAAAAATTATATAACTCGCCGTAGGTGATCACTGGTGCTTGAGCTTAATGATGTAGCTTCATCTGGTGGAGATGAAGCCTTGTTGAAAGTTTCAAGCCTTGGGGTTGAGTAGATCTCCCTATGGACCAACACCACTTACTCCCCTTTGTGACTTTGATTGAATTGATTCTCTCCTTGCAATGGGAACTCCAATGTGAGCTTGAGTGAGCTCGGACTGGCCCTTAGAAGGAGTGTGTAGAAAGAATTTGGATGAGATCAAGTGTAGAGGAAGTTGGCTAATCACTCCACCTCCCCTAATTTTGTATAGTGAAAAATCGAAAAGGAAGAATTCTAATCCTCTCTTAAGACCTTGGGAATGCTCTTTGATGATTATTAAAGGTTCATAGGCTCCAATCGAGTGTGAGTGAAGTGAATTTTCATTGAATTAGGGGGAGTATATCTCCCCCTATGGCAATCGGATGGCCAAGCATAAGCTTGTCATTTTGATCCAATTGACCAATGCATATCAGTGGTTAGTAGAACGTGATGTGTCCAAGTGGACATTGGTTCACAATGGTGGAAAGCGCTACGGCACTATGATGACAAATGCATCAGAGTGCTTTAATGGGGTACTTAAACGTGCACGGGGACTACCGATTCAAGCATTGGTCATTGCTATTTACTATAACATCGTGAGTTTATTCTCGAGGAAAGCAGATGATTTCGTAAGAACTACTTACCAATTCACATTTTCTCCTAGAACACAGACAGTGATAAGTAAATTTGTGCGTGAGGCCAGACACTTTTTGCAACCAATTAATATTAATGCTAACGGCGCAAGTTTTGACAAATTATGGTGAGTTAACTCAGGATCAATTCATCATGTAGTTTACCAACACTTACTTATTACATGTCATGTCATACTAAGCGTCTAGTCCATGGAGATTGAATCATCTAGCTTATGTTTCAAAGTATTAAACCATGTCAATGTATGGGCATACATACTCTTCAGATTTTCACATTATTCTTGACAAATATGCCACACGATGCCTGGTTTATCCTCTAATTCCACTAGTGGTTAAAGTTAGGTCAGGGAGACCACGATCAAGTCGGTACAAGAACACAATGGATGAGTGCAAAGTAATCGCATGTGTAGTCTGTGCAAATCAATTGGTCATTATCGAACTTCATGTCTGCACAACCCTAGCAGTAGGAGGTGAGTTGAGAGTGTGTTGGAAGATATGTTAACTATAACTGCATATATTTCCGGTGTTTTTTTTTATGTATCAATTACTAATAAATTGTCATTTTGTCCTTCTTTTTAAAAAGGAGCGGGCCAAGGAGCCTTCTACAACTAGTGAGGAGGCATCAGATGGTAGGATGCAGATCACTGCAGAGAGTTCATCCCAATGGCCTTTTTATGGTTTGCACATGTCCGCACATCATAATGGTAAGAATTTACTTTCAAGCTTATTTTATTTTTTTATGATGTTTTTGTTGCTCTACCTGGCCTAACAATAATTCCTTGATCAGGGACTATTTTGGATTTCTCATCTTGATGGGGAGTGGTTAGGTCATGGTTCATAGTGCCTCCGCACACTTGGACTTTATGGTTAGCTTGAGATATATTGACTTGACCATCACATGTTGATTTAGTTGGCGTTGGTCAGATAACACTTTCCATTTTAGAAGATGACCATGACATGAGAAGTTGCAAATTTTAGTTTTGATGAAGGTATCGTTGGACCGAAGTTGAAAATGAGTTGCGTGATGAGCTTTTAGGTGGAAATCCCATTGATTAATGTGATACCATGAGGATTTGATTCATTTGAATTCGATGAGACACGCTGAGACATGCATGCTATTCAGGTGGTTACGTTGGACATTTATGGAGTTTTGGTGATTGAGTTGGATTGATGTAAGCATATGTTTTGTCATTATGGGTTATTGAGATACATCTAAATGAGGTACACTTGTGATCATTAGAAGATCTACATTTGATTTTATCGATAGAGGTGTAGTTTCAATTTTATATGGAGTTAAGAGTCTACAGAGGAACATCATGGTGTCTTATGTTGATCTTTGATGAATTGGACCAACATACATGTTTCTTATCCTAGAGATATCGATGAGCTCAATTGGATAAGAAAACTAAAATCTATTTAGTTTATTTTAACATACTGAGTTGCATGTAAAAGATTTGTACATGAAAATTAGTTTACTGTGGGAACAAGATTGAGTGTCATTTAAATATCGATTTTTCTGGATTGGGATGGATAAGATTTGATAATTGGTATATATTTTCAATGAATTTTATGATACTTATAATATCCTTTAACAATTGTGACTTGAGAGCCATCGACATTCATAAGAGGTCATCTCGATATTGCATAGGTAAATTTAAGAAGACGAGTCATTGATGCTAAGAGGTGGAGCACCTTCATGAGTTTTTAGTCACTTACCCAAAGATTGATGTTTCATGGATCCTAGTTTCAAGAGAGTAGATGGCGAGAAAAGTTGATAAGAGGTGGATCAAGTAAGGTGGGAGGCTGGAGATCACATTGTTGATAGATGATTAAGATGCACAAGTAGTCGCAAGAAGGTACATGGCATGGCTTAAATCAATCATTGCTTGCCTATTGATCCAGGACTTACTACCCTGATAGAGCGAGCATGTTAAGATAATGATATAATTTTAAAATAATTAGTTGATCTACAAATTTTCATTAACATTTGAAGGTTTAAGCGAGCATATCTTGAGAGGACCTCTTTCGCCTTTTGAACGGACTCCACTTTATGAACACGACATGAGTGTCAATGACCGAGCTCAAGACTCACATCGAAAAATGAGAGCCGCGTAATGAAAGCATATGTCACATTGACAGTCACCAAACAAATATGGAGCGGGTCCATTCACTTATTATCCGGACCATCTTCTTCCACAGTTCAATTATACATTGCACTATCAGATATATTCTACGAGACTCGCAATAGAAAGATGTTGCAAGCTCTGTGGACCACATGATTCATGTGATCGTCACCACTCACATACTCCGTATTAAAGATAGCTATGTCGACCGCCGACAAGTATGAGGTGTATCTATTTTGTATATGGATATTTTATTGTGCACTTCTATGTGAATCATCAAGTTTATTTTTGCTTATGAATGATATTTTTTTGTATCATCTGATTAGTAGTACATATGTATTTGTTTGACACTACATGTTTACATTTTAGATTATTACTTTACTACTGAAGATTTTCATTAAAAAAAAGATAACTTGTTTTAAAATAGTAAGTCGCATATTTATGACTGGCAATATCTTCCGCCCATAAGTAGCGATATTAACATGATATGATCCCAAATCATCTAATGCCAATTTGGAACATACAACAATAAATTACACATAAAGATTCTATAGAGAAGGCCAAATACAACCATAAACTCAATATACGAGCCCTGATGATAAAGATATTACAAATCGAGTATAAAACAAATAAAGATTGTAATGTAAATACAATGAGTATGAAACATCGAACCAAAGAACAATGAAAGCGAGCAAACTAAATCAATGTAAATTACTTCCACAACCTTAAAGTAAAGAACCATAATGCATTCAAGCCAAAAAAGAGAAGGAAAGCTTAAAGAGTTATGCTCCAACGCTCCATCTAAAAAAAAGCAAGAAATATATAATCTAACATAAAGCGATAAGAGGTAAAAGATCCAAGACGTAAAGAATAGAGATCGTGAGGAGAATGAGAAGGGTAATGAAAAATTATCTCAAGAAACTCTTTCCTCTGTTTAGCTTCTTCTTCCCACAAAGTAGTCAATCCTCTGGTCTCTCCAAATCATCTAACTCCTCTTCCTCCTTTTTGCTGAGCAATAACTAACAAATAAAACAAATTAAAAGGCATCGGTTAGTTCCTCAAACCATTCATCCAAATCAAGATCTCAATCTTGGGCACGACGGTTCAGACATCTTCTTCGATCCTCCTGACAACACCAGAATCTAAGAAAAGAAAGGCAAGTGTGATCAAAACACAAATCCAAGGGGATACAAAGGCCATCCAACGCGATTCAATCAAAAGAACTCAATCCGGCAAGATCCAACGGAAGTGGCGAAATCCAATGGATCGAAGTATTCCAACACTTGTAATGAGTCAACTTCAATCAAACTCAAGTTTCACCCAGAAATTGGAACGTAAACAAACTTAATGTAAAAAGTTCAGATTGGTGCTCTCGATTCACACTAACAATGGCGAAGGACAAGATACATCCAAAACACTTGAAGAATGTGTTCATTTAAATGAAGAGCAAATGACCTCGCCCTATGGCATTGAATGAAATATCAAAGAGATTGACAAAGAATAGAAAAACAGATTGGAAAATAACTCAACCGTATGTGATGCATCCCATTCGTAATCCTATTCTCCAAACATACCACATACACACACACCCATGTCAATGCCTCTTAAAATGATATGCCTGATTTAATGGAGACAACCCTAAAGTGTCAAAAGCACAAGACTTTCAATATCATTTATCGAGGTTCTTAATCCTACATATGGATGGACTACTTAGGGTATCAATATAGATCTTAATAACAAACTCATGGATGTAATTTAAAGAACAAGTTATGAGATTTCCCATCTTTGTACAAAGATTTTGGGTGAACTAAATTACAAATGTAAAAATATCCAAAGAATTTTATAATGACTTTGAGGAAGGGCAAATCGATATTAGTATTCCACAATTATTACTGAGCTATTTTGAATCTGGTTTAAGGCAAGATATAAAGGAAGTAAGAGCATCATAACTAGTTCTATGAAAGAACCTTCCAATAGTAAACCGATGGAGGATAGTTTTCTGTCAAGATATAACAATGCAAAACTACAAGATAAGCCAAGTTCAAAGAAGAAGCAACATCAATTACAGAATGCTCTTAGCCCACACACAAACACCAATCAACAGCAAGAATCCAAATAAATGTACTAATAACAATTGTAGGCTAACACCTACCCAAATGGAAGAAAGAAGAAATAAAGGATTGTGTTTTAACTGAGAAAAATATCACAAAGGGCATATATGTCAAGCCAACTTATGTGCCTTCATGATGGTCAATGAAGACCAAGACTATCAACTACAGCATGATATTCCACCAGAAATGCAGTGGATACAAGAAGATGCATTAGAAACAAGCTTCAAATATCAGCCATTCAATCCAGGTTAAGACAGAGGACATATAATTGTCTAATTATAAAATAGTCTAAATAGTTATCAATAATTCACTAATAAATTAGAAGTATAAGTCGATATATTTCTATGAGTACCATAGTATATAACCGCAAATAATAGATAGTCTCAGAAGAAATAAGTCACCGCACAACCTTCTACTAATTAAGAGGGACAAACAGAAAGGTCACATAATCCACATACAAAGGAGCTTTTATTTTGATAGTTGAAGACCCATATAAATCGGAAGCTCAAAACCAACATGAAACAAATGGCATAACATAACAGAGCTTCAATCCAAGACTACGATAAATAGACAAGCTTTTACACTATAACCAAGAGAAATCTATCAAGTGAGATCAACAATTTTAAACCTTAAAATGGGAAGGAAATGTTTAAATGATGTTCCTTGATGACAAATAAAGAAATACGTAAAAGCATCCGAATTGACCTTGAGGACAAGGTCAGTGTGAGGAGGGGAGTAATGATATGATCCCAAATCATCTAATTGCCAATTTGGAACATACAACAATAAGAATTACACGGATAACAGATTCTGTACAGGAAGGATTACCAAATACAGTTCATAAACTCAATATAGAATGATAAATGATATTACAAATCGATAAAACAAATACGCTTATTAGAATGTAAATACAATGAGTATGAAACACCCGAACTAAAGAACAATGTAAACAAGCCGAGCTTAAACAAATCAATAAATTACTTCCACAACCTGGAAAGTAAAGAACCAAATGCCAATGCCAAAAGAACAGAAGGAAAACAGTTAAAGAATCAACGCTCCATCCTAACGAAAGAAGCAAGAAATATAAATGACCCAACGTAAAAGAAAGGAAGTTGATCCAAGAAAGAAGGTATAAATAGATCGAGGAGAATGAGGGGTAATGAAAAATTATCTCAAGAAACTCCTTCCTCTCTAGCTTCTTCTTCTTCTTCCACAAAGTAGCCACGGTTGATCCTCACTGGAAGGTCTCTCCTCGAAATCAGAACTCCCTCGTTCTTTTGCTTTCTCTGAGCAATTGACGGCTCAAATAAACAAGAAACATACAAGGCATCAGGTTAGTTCTCTCAAACCATTCATCCAACGATCAAGATCTCCTCAATCACCAGCGTTGGGATCATCGACGGTCCAGAGATATCTTCTTCGATCCGCCTCCTTAGACAACACCGAATCCACTAAGAAAGAAGGCCGTGATCAAAACACAAATCCAAGGCAGACAACAAGGCCATCCAACTGATTCAATCAAAAGAACTCACTGAAAGAGCATCCAATAGCATTAAATCCAACGGATCGAAGCAAAATCCCAACATCGAATAAATCTAACTGAATCAAACTGTTTCAAGTAATGGAACAAGAAAGACTTAATCCAAAATAGTTCAGACAACGAAGATCATGGCCCACTTATCGAAATGACGTACTTATTTTAAAAAAATTTAATATATTAATAAATTATTATTTAATACTCATTTTAAAAATTTCTTCACCGCAAAGCGAGAGAGGAAACGGCTGATGTCGTGCAAGAAGTTTCCGACCTATTAAAGAGAAAAATTTTGATTTTTCGTCATAATCAACGCTGATTGATCAATCTGGAATAACATTCAGGGCGTTAATCGCCGGAGAAGAGGTGGTGCGGCTGCGGCGCCGGTATAAAAGAGTTCAGCAAACCTTAGCCATAAGTTTAAACTTGATTAATTTAAATTCGAGCTTAAGTAATAGCTTTATTTTATGAGTCAGCTGATTCATGACTAAGTTTATTTAATATGAAAAAAAAAAGAAATAATTACAATTTAAATAAAATAATTAACAATTAAAATTAGAAATAAAATAATAATAAATAATTTTAAATAAGAGAAAAAGATATAATTTTTAAATATTATTATAATTATTTACTTAAAATATTAATTTTAAATATATTTTATATAAATATTTATTAAACAAGTTCCTTAGCTCATCTAACGGGTTCAAGTGTCGACTCGACAAATTTACACCCTAGGCTGCAACATTTAGGTTCAGTTATAAATTAGCATAAATTATTCTATTCACTAAAATATATATATTTTAATTAAAATCATTATTTTAAATTTAATTCTTGAAAGAAAATATTTAAATTTTAATAACTAAATTTAAAATAATAATAATTATATTCATAATTTGAATTAAATAATGTGAATGAAATTATTTCTCGCATGGCCATATAATTAGAATTTCAGTCTTTAATTCATTTTAAATAATTAAAATTGAAATTGTAAAATAATCTAATAATGAGTTTATTTAAGGATTGAAGTCATAATAAGTATTGTACTTTGTACAGTGTTATGCACATAAACTATACAAATGATATTTTGGTGTTTATATATTTGCATATGATAATTTTTCATACCATTATAAAATTATATTATAGAAAAAAAGTTTTGTTTTTTTCAAAAATAATATTGATATTTAATATATTTGATAAGCTCTCAAAATACCACCAAATAAAAGACAAATTCCGTTGAAAGCGATATGATTGAAAAAACAAATCAGATCAAGACTTAAAATATCATTAATCTTCGACATCAATTAAATCCCAAAAAAGCTCTCAAATGTGGAGTGTTTATAGTCAAATCGTCTCGACGAGTGATCTAATGAGCCTAAGATCTCATAATTCGACTTCATTTGGGCATCCAAATGCTCAAAATACATCAAATGATCAGAAGGAGTCATTCCAGTCATCCGATCGAGGGAGTGGTATGCCTTACATGAGTTTTGTAATACCCTCCTCCCATCTATAAAGCCTCACCTCACATGGGGCTGTTAAGGAAGGGGAGCCAAGTGAAGAGGAGTGTGCACAAGAAGAAGAACAAGGAAGCAAGGAAGAAGAAGAGTCCAAGCAAGTGAAGAAGGAGGAAGTCAAGCAAGTGAAGAACAAGAACCCAGCAAGGAAGAAGAAGAAGAGTCCAAGCAAGTGAAGAAGAAGGAAGCAAGGAAGGCAAGAAGAAGGAAGAAGTCAGAGAAGAAGAGGAAAAGTGAAGGGAGGAAGAGAAAGCTCTAAAGCTTGAAGATCCCGAGCAAGATCGACCACCGCCTCACGCCATCGTTAATTATACCGATTTCCACCGGTTACCCAAAGATCTCCAACATCAAGAACTATTATAAACCGATCACATACAGTCCTCTTTCTCAAGAATGTAATCCCGCTATCTGGAAGATTTTGTACTCAAAAGGATACATAGTGGAATCTTTTATCACGCCCGTGGTTTTTCCCCTTTTCGAGGTTTTCCACGTTAAAAATTCTGGAGTGTCTCATGTTCGTTCTTTAATAACCTGTGCGCTGACTAATCAACAAGTGCTAAGGCATAAATTTTACTCTACCGAATCGGTTTTCCAAAGACGCCATACCGCTCAGGAAGTAAAACCCTTCAACCTCAATTCGTGGAATATCGTTATGGCTAAAGTACACAACACTCACATAATGGAACCTCCCGCCCAACTCCCGCCATTCTCAAACCCATCCCTAAAACCAAGGACGCCATGTTGAGGGCTGAACGGGAATCTCTTTGGAAGATCGTGGTCCGAATGGAGGAGTCTCAAAATAAGATGATCCAAATTTTGCACTACAACTACTACTAACAAACATATCTCCCCAAGATCTCATTGCCCTGAGGAGGTCAAAACGCTAATCCTCCCGACCGGAGTTCCTCCGCATGGAGACCGTAACGCCGATCTCCTCGACACGCTAGTTCCACTCATCCATCGCAGCCAACCGTTACTAATCCACCGATTGTTGATAGCTTCACACATGCTCATCTCATTAATCCCGCACATCATGACATTCGCTCAGAAGTACGATGCTTAATACAAGATGAATTTCACCTTCAAGATAGAAATCATCTTCACCCACACCGCTGAGGAGTCCTCACCTTTACCAAGCCATTCTTCGACATCCACCGTAGGTTTCAAGCTTCCAGCATTGATTCCTATGATGGGGCAATCACCCACACGAACACATCGACCATTACAGTGACTATCATGCATATCCAACGAGCTCCCGACACACCGCTTGTCGTCTTTCCGTTACCCTCAAAGGGCAAGCTCGCGACTTGGTTCTATTCTTCCAAGGGGATCCATCCATACCTTTAACTAACTCGCCGTGTTCTGGAAGCTCATTGCAAATCGGAGAATCATTAAAGATTCCTCCCATCTTTCCTGTGATTCACGTAACGAGGGTGAATCACTCAAAGAATACTTCCGCAGGTTCTCTTTAGAAGCTCGCCAAATACCTGCACTCAACTATTAAGAGGAGTTTTCGAGGACTCCGGCCCAGGTCTTTCTATTCATTAATGGACACGGTCCGCCATATGCCGAATTTAGTTCATCGTAGAAGCACAAATCTCCGCCGATGAAGCTATTAATGCTCATCGCAAACAATTTGAACAATATGGGAAACGAAAAAAACACCCCAGAAATGTGGACCGACAGCCCATCAAAAGAAGTTTACAAGGCGTAGTCATGATCTCCTCCACGACCCCATATCAACAACGCGGAACCTCGACCGAAAAGACATACACACCAATAACACATCTCGTAGCAATCTCCGATGGCTATTCGCAATGAAGAACATATCAAGTGGCGCATCCATTGAAACCGAATTGAAATCGGGAGCAATATTGTCATTTTCAGGCGTGGACATACTTGAAGCATGTATACAACTCAAGGAAGAAATCGAGACTCATTCAACAAGGATACTCGTGGTTTATGAAGAATCAACCACCTCAAACAAACACACCTCCGTTTGGGGGCAACCAGACAAACATCACAAAAACAACCAAATAATCATCAAATAATTGGAGAAATCAAACAATCGCGGAGGATCGATACTACATAATCAAGTTCTCGTTGCCTCCAAAGAACCGAGTTGAAGAAGTCTCATTGATCATTCCATCACTTTCAATGACTGGACTTAGAAGGAGTCCATATCCCTCATCAAGATCCACTTGTCATCGCCGGGGATCGGTGATCCTTGTTATAACGTTAAAAGAATTTTGATCGATAATGGGAGTTACGTGATGTCTTATTTTACTCAACTTTTCTCAACATGGGCTAGCTAGGCAAAAGCTCCAACCACTTTGGACCACTATATGGGTTTGATAATCACCCGATGCAGGCGAAGGACAATCACTCTTCCGTTACCCTGAGAATTCCCTCGACAAGTGACTCATTTAATACAATTCATGGTGGTGAAGTCGATTACGCATATAATGCAATCTTGAGGCCCCTCCAATCAATTTTGGTCTTTCACTTGATTGCCTCATCAAGATAAAATTTCCTGGAGTTGGGGTGGTTTGTGGAAATCAACGACTCAATCATGTTATCTCGGACAAGCTCAACCGCCCTTCCATCACCTTCGAAGATCTTAACTTTTGAGATGAAAGAGTACCTCAAAAGCTTCCCTAAGATTTACTCTCAATAGCATTATCGGATGACCAACCATTACGAGCGGTGCAAGTGGGATCTTTACTCTCGGAAGAACAAAGGGAAAATATATATAAATTTCTTACGGAATCAAGACATATTTGCTTGGAGTCCAGATATGCGGGTCGACCCAATGTAATCACGCACTCCCTCAAAATTAATCCAACGTTCAAACCAATCATCCAAAAGAAGCGAGTTTTGCACCGATCGTCTTCGCTATTGAACAAGAAGTTAACAAGCTCATGCGGGATTCATACGAAGTGCATTACCCACATGGCTAGCAAATGTTGTCATGGTTAAAAAAACAAATGGAACATGGAGGATGTGTGTTGATTATCTTGATCTTAATAAGGCACACCCAAAGGATAGTTTTCCTCTTCTCTCGAATCGATCAATTGGTGGGCCTACATCGGGTCAAATGCTCGATTTGGATGCTTATTACAGGTACAATCAAATAAAGATGAACCCAATGATGAAGAGGCTACTGGCGTTTCAAACATATAAAGGTTTATATTGTTACCAAGTCATGCCATTTGGATTAAAAAGCGTGCTACCTATCATCACGCCTCATGAATAAGGTTTTAAAGACCTAGGCCACACAATGGAGGTGTATGTGGATGACATGTTAGTGAAAAGCTTAGAAAAGTCACAACATATTTCGACTTAGAAGCATGCTTTGACCTCCTTCGACGCTATAACATCGACTTAACCCAACCAAGTGTGCTTTTGGGGTTACGTCGGAAAATTTCTTGGATTTATGGTAACTCACCGTGGGATAGAGGCTAACCACAGAAAAATCAAAGCTCTCCAAGATATGATTCCTCAGAAGAATATCAAAGGCGTTCAACGTTTGAATGGTCATTCGCATTATCCCGTTTCTAGCCGTTAGGGACAAATACTTGCCATTCTTTAAAATATTGAAGGAGCTAAAAATAATAATTTTCAATGGACCGATGAATGTCGGTATGCTTTTGAGCAACTAAAGAATATCTAGCATCTCCTCCTATCCAAACCTATTCAAGGAGAAAGCGTTATACTTATATCTTGCGGTTTCTTCCCACGCAATAAGCTCAGTTTTAGTGCGAGAAGAAGATGGGGCACAACAACCAATTTATTACGTCAGTAAAATTCTCTCTGATATAGAAAGTCGTTATCCATTTGCAGATAAAGTGGCTCGTTAATTTTCTCAGCGCGAAAATTGCGTCCATACTTTCAAGCTCACACCATTTACGATTTACCATTAAGGGCCATCTTACGAGAAACCGAGCATCCGGAAGATTGATCAAATGGTGCTAGAACGGGAGAATTTGATATAAATTTTCTACCTGGCCATAAAGTCTCAAATACTTGCGGACTTTATGGTGGAATACCAACCCAACTCTAGAAGAGCTATCCTGCGTGTCTTTCATCTCCTCGATGGACTCTCTACGTTGATGGAGCTTAGGAAATCTTGGTCGTGGGAATCTACTTGTTTCCCAGAAAATACCCCAGAGTATGGACTTGCTTAAAATTCCAGCAACTAATAACATGGCGAATATGAGGCTCTCATCGTGAGGTTGAGACTCCATTATAAGCCCAAAACTTAGTAATTCTGCGACTCCCTTGTCGCCTCCCAAGTTGGAGGAGATTTTAATACTCATAATCCTCACGGTCAATATCTCCACTTGGTAAAATCTCTTCTTACTCATTTCAAGACACATCAAATCATCCACATACTACGAGAGAAGAATACTGGGCTCTTCTTGCTACCTCTACCAGGAGATCTATTTAAGAGAAAGCATGTTGAAGAAATACATTTTCCTAGTATCCAAGGGCCATGGATAATTCAAACTATTGATGATGAGGAAAAGGAGCGTTAGGTGGATAAACCCGATCCTATCTTTTCTACAAGAAGGGACCCTTCCACGAAGATCCAACTTCCAGACTGTCTCAAGACAAGCTTCAAACTTTGCTATTATTGGAGGTGAACTATACAAGCGAGCTTTCTCGGTCCATATCTCAAATGCCTTCCACCTTGAGGTCAGCGTTAAAGAGGTTCACTCAGAATATGTGGGAACACCTTGGAGGAAGAGCATTGGCCCTTAAAATCATGAGGCAAGGGTTTTATTGGCCTACAATGAAACAAGGCTTGGAATTCACAAAGAAATGCAAGTTGTCAATTGCATTCTAACCTCCCTCACATGCATGCGAACTCTCATCCATTCAAAGCCCATGGCCCTTTGCTCTGGGGATTGATATCATGGGACCTTTTCCAATAGCATCGGCAACGAAAATTTATCATTCTAGCCCGACTACTTCACAAAATGGGTAGAGGCGAACCACTCGCTAAAATCACGGAGGCAAATACCAAACAATTTTATGCGGAAAAATATAATATGTCGATTCGGTCTTCCCCAAAGATCATCGACAATGGAACTCAATTTCTTGGAAAAGTCTTTACGTCCTTTTGCAAAGATCTTCACATTATATCTTAGCACATCCTCAAACTAATGGGCAAAGCAAGTTACCAATAGGACCATACTCAAAGGACTAAAACACGTCTTGAGAAGGCGGGGCAATGGGTTGATGAGCTCCCCAATGTTCTTTGGGCCTACCGCACCCGTCCACGCACCCCGGTGAGACACCGTATAACTTGTGTTTTGGTGCAGCTATCATACCTGGATATCGGGTTCCAAGTCCAAGAGTCCGTTTTTTGATCATGGAAGTAATGAAGAAAAACTCCGGCGACCTAGACCTACTCCACGAAACTTCGGGATATGGCCCCTACTTGGTTTATCACCAGGGGTTCGCCACTTCAACAAGAGTGAAACCTGTCCCATATCTGTTGGTGACTTGGTCTGCGAAGTCTCGAGAGGCTAGCAAAGGCCCTCGCAATAAACTCTCACCTCTCGGATGGTCCGTATGTGGTCATATGGTGGCCGAGAACGCGTTCTCAAGGACCGGAAGGAAAAACTCTACCTCGAACTTGGAATACTAAGAATCTTGAAAATATTATCGGTAACTCTTCCATAATTATTATGACTTTTATCTTGTCTGTCATTTCATCCTTGTATAACTGATCCCACCTACTAAGCTTGTTGTTGCAGTTGTTGTTGTCATTTTCTTTTAAAGCCCGTACCCGTGTCTTATGATTATATCATTGAACTAGTGAATTCACGACTTTGTTCTAACAAGATTTGCTTTTCTTTACTTTTCCTCCCACTTGAAATATACAACTCATGTTACATCTCAATTGGGACATGATCAAGGGGACTTGATCGGACCTCTTCCATGGGTTAACGTCGAGTCGGCAAACAACCTTGGATAGGTCAAAGATCTCCGTCGCCGTCGACTTCTGCGCAACCACCCCGTCGACGCCAACCCTTAGGCGGTCACCGCGCCGCCGATTACCGTCGCCGGTCGCCGACCATCGGCAATCTTCACCGGTCATCACCATTGTCGCCGGTCATCGCCCATCGGCCCATCGGCGCCATCGCCGTCGACTCGATTCGATTCGACCTCTTCCATACGGGTTAACGTCATCGAGAAAAAACTCTGACTAACAACCCAGGATAAGTCAAAACGTCCTTGGTGGACTTCCCACGACCTCTTCCATCGGGTTGCGTCGCCACTCGACTAACCCGGAAGGTCAAAAGGTCCTTGTGGACTTCCGGCCTCTTCCATGCGTTAACGCCATCGAGAAAACTCGACTAACAACCCAGGATAAGTCAAAACGTCCTTGGTGGACTTCCACCTCTTCATACGGGTTAATGTCATCGAGCAAAACTCGACAAACAACTCGGGAAAGGTCAAAAGGTCCGTGGACTTCCCGACCTCTTCCCGGGTTAGCGTCGGCATAATATTCACCAATAACCTAGAAAGGTCAAAACTTTGTACCCACTCGCACATGTTAATGTCGCCGGGTATCACTGACAAACAACCTCGGATGGGTCAAAATCCTCGGATCCAACTCACCCATATTTGTAACGTCAAATAATATTTTGACCATTATCCCAAAAGAAGAAGGTAAAAAAGAAGAGGGTATATCCGGTATCATTCGACATTAATATGATGATATAAGAAAGAATTAAGATCTTGATACGATAATGACATTACATAGAACCAACGATGAAGAATGACATCCTGATGCTACATAACATCGATATCCTCATCATCACTAGAGACACTCCACGAGCCCACTCACAACTCCTTCATCTTCTCGGTGAAGGATCTTGGATGCTTGGTGGAGATATATCCTCAATTTTGGCCCGGTCTTGCGATGTACACAATTCCTTTCGGGAACCCTGATGAAGCCCTCCTCTCTGCCGCTCAAGTCCTTCACTTCAACATCAAAGATATGGTTACGAGCCTCACGGATAAAGTCTTCAATAGCACGATAAGCGGAATTGAAGTCTTCCACAGCCTTGAAGCGATCTCTTGCTTCCGACATTTTATGCTCCTTTTGAAGATGATCTTGTAATGCTTTCTTATCGCAGTGCCCGATCCTCTTCTCTTTATGGAGTCTCGCTCGCTCAATCGCTCATCACGGCTCCACCTCGACACTGGAGAAGAGAAGTCGACATATTCGCCATTTCAGTTCTACACTCAGTCAACTGACCCTCCAAGGTCACCACTTCTTTAGCTTTAGCATTCATCCTTCGCTCATACTCGCCTCAGATATTTTATCTTCACAAATTCAGATTCCATTCATCTAAGGACACCAATGAGCCATCATCTAACGTGAAGTTACGATCATCATCAATGTTACATAAGGAAGAATAGAAGGCGAAGGAAAAATAACGCAATTCATCGCGTTGGCGGACATATGTGATTTAATACCTCCTCAGGAATTTGCGGCCTAGAGTAACGAACTCCCCCATCATGAGTCGAAACAGCTAAACTCTCAGATGTTAAGTGAACGTCATCTCCACCGATATCTGACACAACCATTTCTGCACGAGTCTCCTCTTTCTGTAAAGATGGAACATTGCTACCGCCGTGATTCCGTGATAGGCTTCTCGAGAGAACCCTATGAGTATGAGGAAAACTCATCACCCTTTCTCTTCAACGGAAGAGCATGAGACCTTCACGGATGGAAAGACCAACCTTAAACATCCTATCTTCAACTATATATTTCTTGATGTGCAACTCATGTTGCAAGCTTCCACATCGGAATATTAAGAGTTGCTAGAATATCATCCTCGATATCGGCCGACGGATCCGGAAGATCATTCAATCTTCCCCATCTCTCGAAGGCCCCACTCATTCTTCACAAAGAATCAGAGACCAAGTTTTGGGCGATCCGTCGAAAATTCTATCCAATTCTTTATTGTCCGATAAGAAACACGTCCTTGAGCATCACATGTGAATCTGCACATTCGGCACAAGTATTCGATGTTTAAAGTAACCCCATGCTCCCTGAAGAAGGTAGTCAAGCCAATAATGACCGTTAAAGCTCGAAACGAGAATTGCATCAAAACCACACCACATTTTTTGAAGATCTCAATCGCCTCGAGCCAAAGGGATCCGGCGAAGAGTCATCTGAAATAGTAAAGTACCGGCGGGCGACGACTCGATCTTTAGCCACAACAGCCACCAACTCATTGGGGAAGAAAAATTTCCTGCGGAACACCATTAAACTATCTGATGTGACAGTGGAGGACATATCGTCCGTGGCCGCCACACTATGAGTTTTCTTCACCATCACCGATCGCAAGCGCGTCTTTTTTGACCCCGCGCTTTGAGTAAAATCTTTCTCCACGATCTAAACTTCCGTTATGAGGACAATGGTTCTTAACGATACTTCCCGCCGTCGACAATTCACGAACCTTCCATCGTTGAAAGAATACCAATTTCCTACAAGAAAAGTGATGCAGTGGGCCTTAATCGCCTCTCCGGACGGTCAGCGTGGCGACGAACCGCGTATACCGTGCGATCTCTAACCGGACGGTCGGCGTGGCCGGTCGGATACCGTGGGCCTTGATCAACCGGGCGGTCCGGCGTGGCGGTAGCGGAACCGGCGTATACGTGGGCCTTGATCGCCTCCCCCGGACGGTCCGGCGTGGCGGTGGCGAACCACGACGGCGTGGGCGCGATCCCCTAACCCGGACGGTCCGTGGCGGGGAACCACGGATATCCGTGGGCCGATCGCCCTCACGGACGGTCCGGCGTGGCCGGTCGCCGGGACGCGTATACCGTGGGCCTTGATCGCCTCTAACCCGGACGGTCCGGCGTGGCCGAGAACCACGGCGTATCAGATACCGTCGCCTCAACGTCGGTCCGGCGGGCGATCCGGAACCACGACGTATACCGTGGGCCTTGATCGCCTCGCTCGCCTCCGCCTCTTGATCGCTTGATTGCCTCCAAAGGACCCTCACTCAGAAGAAAGGGAGAGGGAAAGGTGTGCCTCTCCCCCTCCCAGTATTTATAACACAGGGTAAAACCCCTCAAAACGGTTCAAACGGCTCAAAACCATTTTCTCTGGCTCGCTGTGCAGCCACAGGTATGATAGCCTGAGATGCAGCCTGTATGGACCTGTATGGCAGACGCCAATAACATGTGACCTAGCGTGAACCTCCTCATTCCCGGGCCATTCACGATGGCCGGATTCACCACGGAATGGCCACAGATTCGATGGCTGACAACACAGACGTGGTTGCAGACTGTGAAATGGCCGCGTCGCAGCGGAATGGCCCTTGGCCATGGCCCCGCTGAGCGCCATGGCCGACCGCAGCCCAATGCCCGCTGGCGACGCCCGCCGTCAGCGACGGGCCTTCATGCACAAAAGCCTTGCTTCCTTCATGGCCTTCTACGCCCAGCGCTCTCTGCCATGACTGAGCGCCATGGTCAACGCTTAAAACTTCCAATTCGTTATTTTTGAACATTTGACATATATTTTTGGATGATTAGCTAATGTCATCCAAAATAGAGTGCGATATGGCTCTCAAAATACCACCGGTCAAAGCATCTTGATGTTGAAAGCGATATGATTTTGAGTCAGCCGAGATCAAAGCTTAAAATATCATTAGAATCTTGGGACATCAATTAAATCCCAAAAGCTCTCAAATGTGGAGTGTTTATAGTCAAATCGAAGCGTCGACGAGCGGATCTAATGAGCCTAAGATCTCATAATTCCGACTTCATTTGGGCATCCAAATGCTCAAAATACATCAAATGATCGAAGGAGTCATTCGTCCGAGAGGGGAGTGCTGCACATGAGGCCCCTCCTCCCATCTATAAATAGCCTCACTCTCCTCACATGGGGGCTGCTAAGGAAGGGGAGCCTGAAGGAGGCAAGTGAAGAAGGAACAGCAAGTGAAGAAAGAACAAGGACAGCAAGGAAGAAGAAGAAGAAGAGTCAAAGTGAAGAGGAGGAAGAAGTCTAAGAACAAGAAAGGAAAGGAAGAAGAAGAAGAGTCAACAAGTGAAGAAACAAGGAAGAAGCAAGGAAGAAGAGGAAGAAGTCCGATCGGAAGAAGAGGAAAAGTGAAGTGAGGAGGAAGAGAAAGCTCTAAAGCAGAAGATCCCGATCGCATCACTATCGTTAATTATACCCATTTCCAGTTTACCGTCTCAACATCAGAACTATTATAAAGCGATCGTTGTTACCTTGTCCCTCTCAAGTAGAATTCAATCCGTTATCGGAAGATTTTGTACTCGAAAAGGATACATAGTGGAATCTTTTCTTGAGGCCGTGGTTTTCCCTCTTTTGAGGTTTTCCACGTTAAAATTCATGTCTCGTTTCGTCTTTAATAACCGTGTGTCTTTGAATCAATAATTTAAGGCATAAATTTTTTTACCTGTGGTTTTGACGCAACAATATTTATATTAATCTCAAACCATATTAAACGTTTAATTTAATTATATTTGTGAAAGGATCAGTCGCCACAAGTTTAATTAAACTTGTTATAAATGCAAATTAAATTTTGATTATTGTTAAGTTAAATGACATGAAATCATCCGATATATATCATTCTGATAAATAAATTTCGATTAAGATATTATTTTTATATCTAAAAATTTATAAATCAAAGTTAAAATTTGGAAGAAAAGAACCCTATGTCCTAATTATTAAATAAATTTAACCATCGGATTATTTATTACTTCTTTAAAGTATACATCCTGCAATAAATGCACACCAACTCCTGTAATGTCTCTACATATGGCCTCGCCATCTGTGCTGCTAAGTAAATGAACATTAATTACCTGATAGTTGATTGAAAAATGCTTTTTTTTATTTCACAATTGTTGAATTTCTCACAAAATAAATAAAAAAATCGTTATTAAAATCAAATAATCAGTAAAAACATATATAAAATATAATTAAATAAATACCTTGTCTGAAATAGCATCTTGGACGATAATAATATCACTGGTGATGGCAGCTATCACCTCTCCAGTTGAAGCTTCTCTGTCAAAGACCTCTATATTTTGATCCAATAATGCTTGTAGATAAGCCAGCCTCATCTTAGCCACTTGTCTCTCTCCAGTATAAATCCAACAGGCCACCGCTTCATCATCATCATTTATCAAATTAATCAATCTTAATTAATTTTTCATAATTATATTGATTATGAAAATAACTACTATATCAGGTTTGCACGTACCAGTCCATGCAGAGAAATAAATTTAAAATAAATTCTGTTTTATTTTTTCATATAAAATAGAAGAAGAATCATATATTACGAAACATACCTTAGAATTCTTTGTGGAGGTGATTAATCATTATGGATGATGACTTATCTCTCTAGATAATACATAATGATATTAAGTCGTAAAGAATATTTCAGATCTACGTTGCATCCCAACAAGGTGTTATATATATTTATGTTTTTATTTATTCTCTTTTCCTAGAAAGGGATAGATGAAGGCAAGAACATATAAAATTTTCACCACAATATTATATAAAACATGCAGAAGCTTTCTAAGCTATAACTGAATCATGATTCCACAAAATTGCATTAAATTAGATTAATTATAGAGCTTAAGCATCACTTAAAGGTTGTAGATCCCATTTTAATGAGATTATAGTGAAATCAAATATTAATACGTGGAACTATACTAAGTAACATGTTTTATTATTGGAAGCTTTAGTGCATAGCACACCATTCTTATGCTTTTACATATCTAACACCTAAAAAGAAATGAATCGTTGAAAGTTAAAGAAGATAAAAAAAAAAATCATATCAAAGGAAATACAAATATATTTAGATTAAAGTATTATGGATATAAGTCATTTATAAGGTTTTTAATGTGCTAGAGTTAACACAAATGTAACGTTTATATAAATTAATTAAGATTGGGGCTTGAGCTTAGGAGCAAGAGTGATTGGGAGAAATATTGGGAGGATTGTTGTATAAGTATAGGTGATACGATATACACAATGTGAATTATGAAAGGTCTAATAGAAAGTGTATTTATGTTTTAATCATAAATGAGACTAAGGATCTATTTGAAATAGTTACAGTGATATGAAAATGCAAGAAACTGTTGTCTAAGTAACCATGATGAGTATTATAATTTTGTTTATTTTAAAAAATTAGACAACTTTTTGGCATTTATCATATTCTATCAAATCAGATTGAAAAACAGAACTTTTTCAAAATACAATAAAAAATATAATTCCCTAAATATCACATACGATGCAATTCAGACTACACCATAGGCCCCAAACATAACATAAGTGTGAATTGAATAACACAATTTCAATATTTGCACAAATTTTCTACTACTATTCAATTACATATACAACTACAAAAATGACAATCTACAAATATTATGAAGTAGATGGATTATCCAATGCAAGAGGAACAATTATGCAATTATAATATTAATGGATTTACTTGACAAAAATGGACAATGAGCAAACATATTCCACAATCATAAATTAAATATCATTCTAAATAGAAATCACTAAATAAGTAAATAAGTATATGTTATACGCATTTATTATATATTACCATTGCATCTTTTAATATAGTAATTAGTCATAATTCCATTCACACGATGCATAATATAAAAAAATCATTCAATGAATTGGAGAAATATTTGTAATTGAAAATCTTAAAAAATCTAATTTTAAATGCACACGATTTAACTTAATTAATATCATGATATGCTAAATAATTTGTTTGAATCTTATTTCTATATGAAGAATAAAATAAATGCAATAGTACAATAACATTTACATTTTCAATCAGTAAAAGATACTGTTTTGTATAAATGGTATTTATTAACATTAACTGTATTAGTCATTGCATTGAGCCAAACAATGCTAATCGCACGCAATACAAATGGTTACAGTCTATTATAAAATAAGAGAAAACAAATTTAAAACTTACTTAGTTGTGTAAATAAGAGATCATTTCTTGTGTGTGACCGAGAGCCATCATCACTGTTTCTCTGGCTTTACTCAGAAGAAATAAAAATAAAAATTCTCCACAATAATCAATCATTATTAGTGCTGGTGTTGTATCTTTTGCTGCTGAAGGCTGAACAATTTGAAATATGCGCCGTTCTTATTCTCCATCAAAGTTGCATGTCTCCCTTGCTCGATAACCTTTCCATCCTGCAGGACAGATATCACATCTGCATTTTGGATGGTGGATAGCCTGTGAGCCACCACGACGGTGGTTCGTCCCTTCATGATCCTGTCGAGCGCCTGCTGGACCACGTGCTCCGACTCGACGTCGAGGGCGCTCGACGCGCTGCTTTGATGGAAAGCATGGCGACGCGCTGTAAAAGCTACCCTTCGCCGACGAGCTTGAAAGAGTGAGCGTTTGCGAGTTCGGCTGCCTCGATGACCTCGGCCTCTGTCGCACCATCCTTTCCATAGATGATGTTATCATAAATGGTGGTAGCAAAGAGGACTGGCTCTTGTTGAACTAGTCCTATGTGCTTGCGCAGGGACTTGAGGTGGAGTTTCCTGATGTCTTTACCTGTAAAACAAGTTATAAATCATAAGAAAGATGCAAAGTGTAAGAAAAATATATTTGACATCAAACACATACCATCAATCATGACTTTTCCGGCGGCTACGTCATAAAACCGTAGAATCAAAGTGAGCACTGTGCTCTTTCCAGATCCACTTGTGCCAACTAAAGCCATAGTCTTTCCAGATTTCACTTTCAGGTCAAAATCTCTGAAGATCAGAGCTTCAGGCCTTGAAGGATAATAGAACTCAACGCCCCTCAACTCTATCACTCCCTCGACCTTCACGACTTCCTCTCCAACATCGGCCACTACTTGAGTCTTCCGGTCTAGTATTTCGAAAACCGAAGCGGCCATCTGATTCCCTTTAACGAGGTCTGGTGCCATTGCTAAGGTTTCCCCCATAGCTAGTGCAGTAACTATCAAGACCATGAAGGACTTCATAACAGATTTGAAACTTGCAAGTTCGTTGCCCATAAGAACTGAGCCATACCTGAAACATGATTACATATAAAAAGACACTCTTATTCATAACCTCTTAACGCATTGGGAACTTTTGACAAGTTATTCCAAAGCCCAAATAGACTCCAAGCATTTATAATTTTGATACAAATAAAGTACAGATTTTTTTCGAATTATATTTCAAGTTTGCAGTAGTTCATTAATTCAAACAACCAAATAAGAATTAAGGTCAAGTTTTGCTTCATATAAGCACTAATCAAGTCCTGTATTTGATGGCTAGTGACCATGCAATTTCACTTCTTCTCAGATTAGAAAAGAATGTTAATACAAGCTTAATGAACAAAGGACAGTTACAATTTTGCGCCTTCAAAATTAGAAAGATAAAATGAAGATTCCCAAATCTAGTCAATTCAAGTAGTAGCCAAATTTTAACTACAACTAGGTGGAGGAAAATAGAATGACTGCCCGGACAAGCTAATTAAAAGGATAGCATAAAAAAGCTTGCACACGATAGTTCATACTTCTGTTATAAATCGGTAAATCCGGGCTCATAGCAAAGAAATAAAGAGAAAACGTTGCAACAATGTTGAAACAAGAGTGAGCTAATAGAGGATTTTGAGAGTCACATACCAGAGAGCAAGGGCATAAGAAGAGAACAAGAAGAATTGAGAGATGCCATAAAAAAGGCCAGCAAATTGCCCACGCCGGAAAGATTGGCTCGAGGGATCTTTCAGCTCCCTAGAATATAAATCGATGACTTTATCCTCAGAACAGAAGGCCGCAACAGTTCTAATATTGCTCACAGCCTCAGCAGCCAGCATGTTGGC
This sequence comes from Cymbidium sinense, assembly GCA_021442155.1. Taxonomy (NCBI): domain Eukaryota; kingdom Viridiplantae; phylum Streptophyta; class Magnoliopsida; order Asparagales; family Orchidaceae; genus Cymbidium; species Cymbidium sinense. The sequence goes on from CM038215.1 coordinate 159,792,296, forward strand.
TTTCAGATAGGCCTTGCCCAAGTTACCTCCATATCCTTTCATGAATAATTTCTGATGGGCATGAAAATGTAAGAAAAATTAGAGTGGCAATCTGTGTTTCATTACATAATGAGATAAGAGAAGTTATAAAAAAAAAAGAAAAAAAAAGAATCATACCTCACTGATATGACCACTAACCATCAATGGGTATGTTGCCAAGACCACAAGAGTTATCCTCCAATTGATGATTAAGGCAATAATAAGTGATGTTACAATCATTCCTATGTTTTGAAGGAGTATAGTCGAGCGGTCCACGACGATAGTTCTAAGAAGTGTTGCATCTGTTTCAAGATGAGAAGCTAATATTGCGCTGTTATTCTTCGCATCATCAAACCAGCCAATCTCATTTTGTAACATCGCTGAAACAAAAATATTACTCACAATGTGAAGCTGAATTGTTTCCATCATTTAAAAAATGGATTATAACGCTTTGCAAAGAGAGAGAGAGAGAGAGAGAGAGAGAGAGAGAGAGAGAGAGAGTCTATACCAAATAATTTGTTTGGGAGAAGAATGACTATACAAAATAATTTGTTTGGGAGAAGAAAGCAAGCATACCTCCAAACATTCTCTCCCTGACACGAAGTGTAAGCCTTTCACCCATGATGCCAAAGTTTAGATGAGCCATAACATGGAAAATCACTGTCAGAACAGCGCCACCACAGAAAAGGAGAGCAATCTTCTTCACTTCAGCACGTGATGTCCCAAGGCATGTAATAGGAAACGAGAGCCTGTGTTACTCCAAGAGCAAAAAGTGGCATTTGTGCACCTGCCACCAAAGCACCCACAGTGCCAAACACCCCATAAATCCAATCAGGACCAACCATGGAATATAATCTTCCGACAGAAACATGCTTCTTCTTTGAAAGATCTTTTGTTTCAGGAACAATGTGGTTAACAGATTCCTTATCAGATCTGAAGCTGGCTCCCAAACTTGTGGCTCCAAGAGAGAGCTCTCGTGAAAACTTGATGCTGACAAAAACCAAAAATAGAATAAAGGGAGTGTAAAGTCTATAACATGTGTGCATGAGATTTACCTTTGAGGCCGTCTAAAACTTGAACTCTCTAAGGCGCCTCGCAGAGTTGCTGCATCTTGGATATGAACAAGCGATGAGTACAAGCTTTGAGGCTGCGCAATAAGCTGGTCATGGGTTCCAGTCTCCGCTATCTTTCCACCTTCGACAACAGCAATGATATCAGCATTCCTTATTGTTGACAGCCTATGTGCCACCACAATGGTGGTGCGGCCGACCATCACCCGATCAAGTGCCTGTTGCACACTCTTCTCAGACTCGGCATCCAAAGCACTAGTGGCCTCATCAAGAAGGAGAATGGAAGGATTCTTCAGTATTGCTCTCGATATTGCAATTCGTTGCTTCTGCCCTCCTGATAATTGAATCCCTCTTTCTCCAACCTGCAAGTACGCAGAATGATGCCAAAATGATATGCAATTCTTGTTCTAGTTTTCCGCTAAAGGTGCAAAAAAAGCTTGATATCCATATACAGCTTGTGTTCAGATTGTTCGCTGAACAGCCCAAGCTTAAACAAAATCTTCAGTTCAGTTCGAAGACAATCACAAACCAAAAAATAACTTCAATGTTTGGCACGATAAGAGCTCAAAATTAATAAAAATATATGATTTTTTTTACCAGATACACATACTTATGCAAATGAATAGATAAAGCTTATTATTACTATGTACCATACAATTAAAAGCGCATCAAATATACTCCAAAATTATAAAGCATATGTTTGAAATTTTAAGGTGCTTAAAAGAGATTAGGCCAATTAATTTAACAAACTTTTTTTCCCATAATTAAAGCTATAAACAGAAAAACAATTTATACAAATTTTGTTCATTTATGTCTCTTATCTTTCCTGTTTGACTCTTGTTTGCCCTAAACTGATAAACAAGCCAAATACAAGAAACATTTTCAGCTTTTTAATGAATCAGAGCTCATTCAACTTTGGCTAAAATAATGATAGAATGGATTCTTGATGTTTGGCTCATCCACACACTTATTTGCAATAAAAAGAAAAAGAAGATTGATTACCTGTGTCTCATAACCATCAGGAAGGTTACTAATGAAGGTTATTGCCTCTGAGAGCTTAGCAGCATGTATAATCTCATCAAGGGTAGCTATCCTTCCCATAAAGAATGTTCTCCCTAATGCTTGTGGCAAAGAGGGCAGGCTCCTGATTAACTAATCCAATTTGTTGCCTCAGCCACTTAAGGTCAAGATCCCTAGTGTCATGCCCATCTAAAAGTATCGCACCGGAGAGGGGATCATAAAACCGTTCAATCAGGGCGATAATAGTACTTTTTCCTGATCCACTGCCTCCTACTAGGGCAACTATTTTCCCAGAAGGAATGTCCAAATTAAGCTTGTTGAAGATGAGAAGGTCAGGACGAGAAGGGTAGCTGAAGGAAACATTACAGCACTGAATATGACCGTCCACGGCTGGAAGCCTCCGCCCAACTATGGCAGCAGTTTGGCGCACTGTCTTCCTCTCTATCATCTTGAAGATTGGGTATGCGGCAGTTCTTGCTCTGAGGAATGTGGAGATATTTGGAGCAGCCTGACCGAGTGACCTGCATGGAGTTTTATCAAAATTCAACAACTGAGGCATTACAGAATCAGGTGAGAGTCGGTAATGCACATGCGTCGTCTTCAAGGTTATGAAGATTCGATGGGCATGCCTTGCCATGTTTGGGATTGAAAAACCTACTTTATAAAGTTTCTAATTTTCTTTAGGCTAAATTTAACGTTGAATCTATATAATTGGTTGCAAGATGAATAAAGGATTTAGGCTAAATTTAAGGGAAGTCCAGCTGAACAAACTGTTTAGGCATTCTTGAATTCTAGAGTTCATAAAATTAGGTTGTGGGAAGAATCTTCAGCATGGCGTTCATGTCTCTGAACCAAACACCCCTAAGATAATTGCAATATTAATTGCTAACTCCTTTTGATCAAATGAGGGAATTACTCAAAGCAATTTCTATAACTCCAAACAACAAATTGAGCCCTTGCATGCATCCAAATAGTTTTAAGTATAAAAGATACTGAAAAGCAAATAACTTGCTGGATTTAACACTCAAATTTTAATAAGTTGGAATCTTACAATCTTTACTAAATTCCTACTTAAATCAATCTGTCACCAGTTTCAAGACATTATCACGTCTTGTAAAAAAAGATACAAAGAAAATGCAACTACAACTCATAAAGTCAGATAGACTTACAGTCCAGCAATGACGACATTGAGCATAGTGGTAAAAGACTCTCCGCCATTAGATATGTCTTTGTGAACCACAATGCTCGTAAACCAAACCAGCAACGCCCACGAGAGGAAGAGAACGCAATGCAGAGAGCCCAACCCCAAACCCTTCGCCAATCCACCCTTTTTTCCATACTTGTACGTACTTTGTAGCGCGGTCCTGTAGCTCTTCACCGCCTTTTCCTCCCCCGCGAACGCCTGTACCGTTCTCACAGTTCCTACAACCTGCAACTCCGAAACGCTAATAAGAACAAAAAGCATAAAAAACAGAGTCGAGTGTAAGCAAGTTCAGTAAAAAGCAAGACAGCGACCTCTTCTGCAATCTCGCCGGCCCTGACGTAGGATTTGCGGACGCGGGCGATGAGGCCAGTGGCGACAAAGACATAGATACCGCCGGCGACGGCTATGAGGGGAACGATTGAGAGTGTTACGAGACTGATCTGCCATACGCGAGAAAACCCTACCGCAAAGCCACAGAGGAAACGGCTGATGTAGTGCAGGAAGTTTCCGACCTATTAAAGAGAAATTTTGATTTTTCGTCATAATCAACGCTGATTGATCAATCTGGAATAACATTCAGGGCGTTAATCGCCGGAGAAGAAGTGGTGCGGCTGCGGTGCCGGTATAGACTAAATTTAAAATAATAATAATTATATTCATAATTTGAATTAAATAGTGTGAATGAAATTATTTCTCGCATGGCCATATAATAAACTAAATTCACTACACTGCACCTAGGAGAATATTTTGATTACTAAATGGTTTAATATATTTATTAAAATAATAAATTTAAACATTCAAAATCTAAATATATTTTTTATAACAAAAAATATAAAAATATGATCCATTAAATTTTTTAAGCTAGTAAACTAAAACAGTAATTTATTATTACAAAAGTTTAATTTCTCACAGTTAATGATTTGTTCATTTTATTATCCAGCATTTTAATATTATCTTCAATTTCTGTGCTGCAAAGTTATATATAAATAAAATAATAATAATAATTTTAACTGTAGCTATAATTTCATGAAATGTGAAATAAAAGATTAATGGAAGCCATTTAAAAAATCTAATTTTATAAAATGTTTCATTAATTGAATTCCCAAAGTATACTTGGTATTAATATTATACAATTATGAAATTTTATATATATAATTTCATTCTTTAATTCATTTTAAATAATTAAAATTAAAATTGTAAAATAATATAATAAATAGAATGGATATTCCATTTTACCAGTGGGATGAATTTACTATTTAAGGTTTCAAGTCATAATAAGTATTGTACTTTGTACAGTGTTATGCACATAAACTACAGAAATGATATTTAGGTGTTTATATGTTTGCATATGATAATTTTTCATACCATTATAAAATTATATTATAGAAAAAAAAATTGTTTAGTTTTCAAAAATAATATTGATATTTAAAATATTTATATTAATCTCAAACCATATTCAACGTTTAATTTAATTATATTTGCGAAAGGATCAGTCCCCACAAGTTAAATTAAACTTGTTATAAAGGCAAATCATCCGATATTTAGCATTCTGATAAATAAATTTCGATTAAAATATTATTTTTATATCTAAAAATTCATAAATCCAAGTTTAAAATTTGGAAGAGAAGAACCCTATGTCCTAATTATTAAATTAATTTAACCATCGGATTATTTATTACTTCTTTAAAGTATACATCCTGCAATAAATGCACACCGACATCTGTGCTGCTAAGTAAATGAACATTAATTACCTGATAGTTGATTGAAAAATGCTTTTTTTTTAATTTCATAATTGTTGAATTTCTCACAAAATAAATAAAAAAATCGTTATTAAAATCAAATAATCAGTAAAAACATATATAAAATATAATTAAATAAATACCTTCTCTGAAATAGCATCTTGGACGATAATAATATCACTGGTGATGGCAGCTATCACCTCTCCAGTTGAAGCTTCTGTATCAAAGACCTCTATATTTTGATCCAATAATGCTCGTAGATAAGCCAGCCTCATCTTCGCCACTTGTCTCTCTCCAGTATACATCCAACAGGCCACCTCTTCATCATCATCATTTATCAAATTAATCACTTAATTAATTTTTCATAATTATATTGATTATGGAAATCACTAATTGCACGTACCAGTCCATGCAGAGAAGAGAATAACTATGCCCAAGTATACAAAGTCCAGAGAGTACTGCAGTCACCAAATTCAATTAAACAGTTAGTAGATAAATCAATTAATAGTACTAATTATCATATAATTAAGTTAATTATAACCATGCATTTCAGTATTATAAAACTGAAGTAAAAAAAAAATTCTTGAAGAAATGATTGCTGCATGAAGTCTTTAAAGAATAAATCGCTTTCTCAAAAGGAAATGAGTTTTTATAATACGTACTGAAGCGACGCGATGAGAAACAGAAGTGGGAAAGAGATAGGCGATGCCGATGATGTTGATGAGTTTGCCGAAGAAGATGAAGAAGACGGGGACGGAGGCGCCATGAACGCAAGCTCCGACGCTTCCGACAGCCATGAGAAGGTAATCGAAAGGGTCGGCGAAGCTGAAGAGTTTTCTGAAAGGAACTCTCTTCTTCTTCTTGTTATTGTCTTCTTCATCTTGGTTGTGAGTAATCTTTTCTTTTTCTTCTGCTCTTCTCTCACGATCAACTTTCCTGTGAGAGCTCATTTTTTTGTTTTGATTTGTTTTTAGGGAGGGGAGAAGGAGAAGAGACGAGAATTGAATTATAAGGATAGAGAAGGAGAGCCTTTATTTCATACAGCTAACCACCGCCTTCTGCAGATAGGCCATGAGGAATATTAAATGCCAATTAATAATGCTTTATCGAGACTGTAGTTTCTTAGATCTATTTCTCGTTCTCGTGCTATAAAGTAATTGTTAACATCATAATAATTAATTTATTTATTTTTAGGTTAAAATTTATCTAAGAATATAAATTACTCGTTTGATCAACATTTTTTAATTTTTAAACTGGATTTTTTTATGGCATTATTAAAAATATTCTTAGCTAAAGATAACTAATTAAATATACTTATATAAAATTTGTTTTAAAATTATTATTATTAACTATAAGTTTAAAATACATGATTGAAACTTTAAAAATATGAATTTACTATATTATATCGTTACAGGAGAAAGGTCTGATCTTAGCTGATGAGATGAGAAATAATAATAATAATAATAATTTTGAGTAATAAGTACTAGTCTCTTAAAAGAACAGTACTTTGTTCTCCGCGTAATATTTATAAAAATAATATTAAGTTATTTTAAAAAAATATTAATATGCTAATATCACAACATATAAAAATTAATGAATTAAGATAAAGATTGATATGACACTGAAAATACTATTAGGTGAAGCACGAATCTTGATGCTAAATGCAAACTGATCCGAAGTTGAAACTAGTCGAGATCGAGCACTTAAAATATCATTAGAAACTTTGGAATATCAGTTAAATCCCTAAAAAACTCTTAAAATATGGAGTGTTTATAGTCAAATCGAGCGTCTCGACGAGCCGGATCTAACAAGCCTAAGATCTCAAAATTCCGACTTCATTTGAGCATTTAAATATTTAAAATACATCAAATGATCAAAGGGATTATTGTGAGTCATCCGATGGTGACAGACGGGTTTTACATGTATTTACGAGACGCCACCTCCAATCTATAAATACCCCTCATTCCTCATATGAGGGAGCCAAGCAAGAGAGAGAGCTAAAGCTTGAAGATCCTCCACAATCGTAGACTGACCTGCCGCCAACCACCGCCGCCACTGCCGCTGATCCTCGCCATCGTCAACATCTGTCGGTCTCCATCATGATGACCTTCATCGTCAGTCGATGTCCCTCGTTGTTCGCCATCATCTGCTACCACTAGTAATTATTACCACCTAAACGTGACTACATAGTCATTGTTCCTTTCTCATATACAATTCTGTAATCTTGTTATCGGGAAGATTTTGTACTAAATACATAGTAGAAGCTTTTCTTGCCAGCCGTGATTTTTTCCCTCTTTTGAGATTTTTCACGTAAAAATTTTGAGTTTTCACTATTTAAATACTGTGTGCTTTGGATTTCAACAAGACTAAGGCGTAAACTTTTACTCTACCGCAACTGGTTTTCTAGCACGCAACAGTTTGATTCCCTCTGTGGGAAGCGAACCCCTCAATCACAATTAATGTGAACACTCGCATTATGGCCAATAGGCGCAATACTCATCACAATAGAGTCTCCCACTCCAACTCTCGTCACTCGACTAATCCAACCGGACGCCAAGCTTCGCTCACTCTAATGAGCGTGACCTTGTCGGTGAAGACGCGATAGGGATCTCTTTGGAAGATCGTGTCCATCGAATGGAAGAATCTCAAAATGAGATGATCCAACTTTTGAGAGGAACACAACGACCACTACCACGACAAACACACTTTCCCCAAGATCGATTGTTAGCCGCAGGAGGTCAAAATATCGATCTCCTTAATAATGAAGTTCCTCCGGTCGATCGGATGTCGATCTCGACATCGTTCTACTCATCTATCACATGTACCAAGGATCAAGCCACCACCGTGGGTAGCTTGACACATTCTCGCCCCCTGATCTCACTCATCATGTTATGCACGTGATTTATGATGCTTAATGCAAGATGAATTTTACCTTCAAGATAAATCATCTTCCCCTCACCGCTATGAGGAGTCTCACCTTTAAAGCTATTCTTCAACATCCTATTCATGGGTTTCAAGTTTCACATTGATTCCTATGACGTAAATCACCCATATGAACACATCGACCATTACAACCATCATGCATATCCAACGAAGCTCCTGACACACTGCTCAAGTCTTCCTCATTACCCTTAAGGGGCAAGCTCCCACTTGGTTCTACTCCCTTCCAAGGGGATCCATCCATACCTTTGACGAACTCGCCAAGATTTTTGTGAAAACATCAGAATGAGGATCATTAAAGATTCCTCCCACCTAACCGGCATTCATCAAAATGATGGTGGATCACTTAAGGAATACTTCCAGAGGTTCTCCTTAGAAGCTCGTCAAATACCTGGAGTAGACCCTGAACTATTAAGAGGAGTTTTCCTTGGAGGACTCCATCCAGGGCCTTTTTACTCGTCACTAATGCGAGACACGGTCCGCTCATATGCCGACTTGGTTCATCGTGTGGAAACACAAATCTCTGCTAATGAGGCTATTACTACCCATCGCAAATAATTTGAGCAATCTAGAAAACGTAAAAGCACCCAGGGAATGCGACCGGTCCCCTATCAAAAGAAGCAGCGTGGATCTCCTCCATACCCCATATTAACGATGTGAACCACGACCCGAAAAGGAATACACGTCGCTGAACACATCTCGTGTTAACCTCCTAATGGCTATTCGAGATGAAGAAAATACACATCCACTTAAACCAAATTCAGAAAATCAGAAGCAATATTATCACTTCTATTGAAGTCGTGGACATACTACTGAGGCATGCAAACAACTCAAAGAAGAAATTGAGAGGCTCATTCAACAAGGATATCTACGTCGATTTGTGAAGAATCAATCGAATCAAACAAACATACCTCCAACGGGGCAACCAGACAATCATCACGTAAATAACAAAATAATCATCAAACAAGAGAAATTGAAACAATCGCAGAGGACCAATACTATCTAATCAAGTTTTCATTACCTCCTCAAGAGCGAGTTAAAGAAGTCTCATCGATCATTTCATCACTTTTAATGACTCGGACTTAGAAGGAGTACATGTTCCTCATCAAGATCCACTTGTCATCAGCACAAGGATCGGTGACCCATGCTATAATGTTAAGAGAATTTTGATTGACAATGGGAATTCTGTTGATGTCTTATTTCACTTAACATTTCTTAACATGGGCCTGGTTAAGGAAAAGCTCCAACCCGCTGCAGGACTATTATACGGGTTTGATAATCGCCCTGTGCGAGTAAAGGGACAATCACCCTTCCTGTTATCCTTGGTGAATTCCCTCGACAAGTGGCTCATTTAATCCAATTCATGGTGGTCAAGTCGATTCAAAGATATAACGCTATTGGAAGGCCCCTCCAATCAATTTTTTGGTGTACTTGATCTCATCTTAAGATGAAATTTCCAACCCGTTGGAGTTAGAGTGGTCATGAAAATCAACAGATAGACAATCATGCTTATCTCGCATAAGCTCAACCACGCTCTTCAGGACCTTCAAAGATCAAAGATTTTAATTTTCAAGATGAAGAAGTACCTGCTAAGACTTGGCTTGTATTATCATATGACCAACCACTACGAACAGTGCAAGTGAGATCTTTACTCTCAGATGAACAAAGAAAAAAATACACAAACTTCTTGCACGGAAATCAAGACATCTTTGCTTGGAGTCTGACAGATATGCCGGGGGTCAACCCCAATGTAATCATGCACTCCCTCAAGATTGACCCAACATTCAAACCAATCATCCAAAAGAAGTGGAGTTTTGCACCTGATCGTCTCCAGGCTATTGAACAAGAAGTTAACAAGCTCATAGAAGCAGGATTCATACGAGAGGTACATTACCATACATGGCTAGCAAATGTTATCATGGTTAAGAAAACAAATGGAACATGGAGAATGTGTATTGATTACACTGACCTTAACAAGGCTTGCCCGAAAGATAATTTTCTTCTCTCTTCCTCGAATTGATTAATGGTTGATACGCCCGACATCAAATGCTCAATTTTTTGATGCTTACTTAAAACCAAATAAAATGAACCCAATGGATGAAGAAGCTAACATTTCAAACATATAAAGGTTTATACCGCTACCAAGTTATATCGCTTGATTAAAAAATGCTGGTGCTACCTATCAACGCCTTATGAATAAGGTTTTTAAAGACCTACTAGGCCCCACAATGGAGGTATATGTGGATGACATGCTAGTGAAATCATGGAAGAATCACAACATATATTTGATTTAGAAATATACCTTAACCTTCTTCGACGTTATAACATGCGACTTAATCCAACCAAGTGTACTTTTGGGGTTACGTTAGAAAAATTTCTTGAATTTATGGTAACCCACCGCGGGATAGAGGCCAACCCCGAGAAAATCAAAGCTCTCAAAGATATGACTCCTCCGAAGAATATCAAGAAAATTCAACGTTTAAATGGATGAATTGGTTATCCCGCTTTCAGCTCGGGATGATACTTGCCATTCTTTAAAATATTAAAGGGAGCTAAAATAATAATTTTTTTTAGTGGACCGATGAATGTCAGTCTTCTTTTGAACAACTAAGAGAGTATTTAGTATCTCCACCCCTATTATCCAAGCTTATTCAAGGAGAGATGTTATACTTATATCTCGCAATCTCTTCTCAAGCGATAAGCTCAATTTTAGTGAGAGAAAAAAATAGTATACAACGACCAATTTACTATGTCAGTAAAATTCTCTCTGATATAGAAAGTCGTTATCACCTTGCAGATAAGGTGGCTCTAGCTTTAGTTTTCGTGAAAATTACATCCGTACTTCCAAGCTCACACTATCGACGTTTACACTCATTTACCATTAAGGGTCATCCTACAGAAACCAGAACCATCTGGGAGGTTAATCAAATGGTATGTATAATTGGGAGAGTTTGATATAAATTTTCTACCTCGGCCTGCTATAAAATCTCAAGTACTCAGCAGACTTTATAGTAGAATGCACCCCAACCTGAGGAGCTATTCGCTACATGCCTTCGCCTCCTCAACGGACCCCTCTACGCTGATGAGCTTGAGAATCTTGGTCTTGTGCGGGAATCTCACTTATTTCCCAGCAGAATACGAGTATGGACTTAGCTAAAATTTCCTACAACTAATAATATGGTTGAATAAGAGGCTCTCATAGCGGTTGAGACGTCATTGGCTCAAGACTTAGTGATACACGACTCTCAATTTGTCGCCTCTCAGGGAAACTTTACTCATAATCCTCAGATGATACCTCTACTTGGTGAAGTCTCTTCTTTCCCATTTCAAGACACATCAAATCATTCACATCTTGTGAGAGAAGAATACTCGAGCCCTCTCCTTAAGCTACATGCTCTTGGGATGTTTAGAGAAGGCATATTGAAGAAATACAGTATCCAGGTCATGGGTAATTCAAGCAATTAATGAGATAAAGGAACATTAGGTGGATGGACCCCATCTGTCTTTTCTACAAGAAGGAACTCTTCCAGAAGACCCAACTTATGCAATTCGTCTCCGAAGACAAGCTTCAAACTTTATTATGGAGGTGAACTATACAAATGAGTTTTCTGGACCACCTCAAATGCCTCTCACCTTGAGGGTGCGCATTAAGAGAGGTCCACTGGGGATATGTGGAGAATACTAGGAGGAAGAGCTAGCCCTTAAAGCAAGGGTTATTGGCTATGATGAAATAAGATGCCTTGGAGTTCACAAAAAAAATGCAAGTTGTCGGTTGCACTCTAACCTCCCTCACATGCATGAGCTCTCATCCATTCAAAGCGGTGGCCTTTTTGCTCGATGGGATTGATATCATGGGACCTTTTGATAGCATCAGGGCAGCGAAAGTTCATCATTTTAGCGTCATTTACTTCCTTTAAATGGGTGGAAGTGAACCACTCCAAATTAGGAGGCAAATGCTAAATTTGTTTGGAAAATATAGTATGTCGATTAGGTCTTCACCGCAAAGATTATCGCGACAAGGAGCAATTTATTAAAGTCTTTACATCCTTTACAAAGATCTTCACATTCACCGATACTCAGAAGTATATATCCTCAAACTAATGACAAGCTACCACCGTGACTATACTCAAAGGACTAAAATACATCTCGAGAAGGCGGCAATGGGTTGATGAGCTTTCTAATGTTCTTTGGGCTTACCGCACTACATCACACTCACGGTGAGACACCATATAACTTATGTTTCAACAAGCTATTATACCGTAGATATCGGGGTTCCAAGTCCAAGAGTTCAATTATTCGATCATGATGGTAACGAAGAAAAACTCTGACAGCACCTGGACCTACTCCCCGAAACTCGTGACATGGCCCTACTTTGGACTGTTTCCTATCACCAAAGGGTAGTTTATCACTTCAACAGAAGAGTAAAACCTCGTCCCAAATATGTCGGTGACTTGGTTCTATGAAGTCTCGAAGCTGCAGGCAAAGGCCCTCAACGCAATAAACTCTCACCTCTTTGGGATGACCCATATGTGGTTATAGCTGTGGTAAAGCCAGGAACATTCAAGCTCAAGGATCCAGAGGGAAAAACTTTACCTCGAACTTGGAACACTAAGAATCTTTAAAAATATTATCAGTAATTCCTACTGCATAATTATCGCACCTTTTATTTTATCTCATTTATCATTTTCTCTTTATGTAGCCAACCCCACTTAATGGGATAAAGACTTGTTGTTATTGTTGTTGTTATCATTTTCTCTTAAAACTCATCTCCGTGTTAAAATCATCTTATGATTGTATCACTGAACTTATCAGAGTAATGAATTTATAACTTTCCTCTTACAAACTTGTTTCTTCTTCATTTAATCCTTCCACTTAAGAAATATATAACTCACGTTATATCTCAATCGGAGCATGATCAATCCCAAGGGGACTTTTCACGACCTCTTCCAGTTAATGTCATCAAAGACTCGACAAACAACCCAGATAGTCAAAAGGTCCTGGTGGACTTCTCACGCCTCTTCCATACGCATCGAAGTGGAGACTCTAACAAACAATCTCGGATAGATCAAAAATCCTGAGTGGATTCAATTCAACCTCATCCGTATAGGTTAATATCGTTGAATAATATTTCGACCAATTACCCCAGATAGGTAAAAACAAAACAAAAGCGTATCATAAAAAAAATTGACAGCATTAACATGATGATATAAGAAAGAATCAAGATTCTGATACACACTAATAACAATAAAAAATGCATCCTCAAGTGATGCTACATCATATCAGTTGGTGATATCAATGTCCTCCTCACCACTAAGAGATACTCCCTTGGACTCACTCTCAACTTCATCTCCTAATCGACAAAGAGTCTTCTGATACGGAGACAAATCCTCAATACTACCGGTCACATGTACTAAGATTCCTTTAGGAACCCTAATGAAGCCCTCCTCTAAACATTGGTGCTCCAAGTCCTTCACTTCAACATCAAGTATATGATTATGAGCTGAACATGGTCTTCGAGTGTACCGAGATAAGCTGAGAGTTCTTAAAGTCTTCCACGCCTTCAAGGAGATTTCATTTGCTCGCCGACATTATATGCTCCTTCTCGAAAGACGATCCAAGTGCCTTGAGTCTTTTCTCTTCTCGACGAAGTCTGTCCTCACCTCAATCGCCTCATCACAGTGCACTCCACCTCCGACACCGGAGAGAAAGAGAAGTCAACATATTCTAGCTCGTCGCACTGATCATAATCCTCCAAAGTCGTTACTTATTTAGCTTTAATACTCATCTTTCGCTCATACTCGCCTTGCAGATATTTTATCTTCACAAATTTAGTATTCCACTCATCTAAAGTGACACCCAAATGAGCCATCTGCCCTAATATTTGAGTTACCTATAAAAAAAATCATAACAAATATTACACAAAAGAAAAGAAGAAAGAAGGGAAGACAATGTACCAATTCATCTGCTCGTTGATGCCCAGTACATATGTGATTTAACACCTCTTGAATGTCTTCGAAAACTAACTCCCCATCATGAGTTAAAATAGTTAAACTCTCAGAGGTCAACTAGGGGCAAACATCTTCTTCGCAAATATCTGACGTAGTCACTTCAGCGCATGTCTTCTTTTTCATTAGGGAAGAAATATTGCCACAATCCTGATTTGGTGACGGGCTTCTTGAAAGAACCCTATGAATATGAGGAGACCTTTCATCAGCTTTACTTTACTTCTTTAGTGGAAAAGAATGAGATCTCTTGCCCGCCAACCTTGAACATTCTATCTTCAACTATATATTTGCTAATGTAACTCATGTTGCAAACTTCCTACATCGTGATATTAAGAGTTGTCGATCTCATTCGACATTAACAATGGATCGAAGGTCATCTTCCCATCTCTCGTGAAGGCCCACTCATTTTTCACAAAAAGAATCCAAGAATTTAGATTGATGCGAAAATTCTATCCAATTCTTTATAGTTCGATAAGAAACACGTCCCTGAGTATCACATGTAAATCTGCACATTCGATATAAGTATTTTATGTTCAAAGTAACACCATGCTCTCTGAAGAAGATAGCCAAACTGACGATGACCATTAAAGCTCAAAATGAAAATTGTGACAAAGCTACACCATATATTTTGAATATCTCAATCAACTTAGGAGCCAAAGGTAATCGCAGTCTCGCACGAAGAATCATCTCGTAAACAGTCCCCCGCGAGGTGAACGCTCAATCGACTTTTGGCAACAATGGCCACCAACTCATTAGAGAAGAAAACTTTCATGGAACACCATTAAACTATCGATGTGATAAGGATGGTATATCGCCTATACCGGCCATACTATGGGTTTTCTTGGCCATCACTCGGAAAATACATAATAAATAAAGGGAGAAATGATAAAAATCTGAGAATTTTGTAAAAGCAACCCACTCACCCCAATACTTGGGCGCCTCCTTTTGACTCTCTTGCTCACGATAGCATATGATAAAATTTTCGCTACGACCGATAAAAAAGATACACATACAGATGAGAAAAAGACAAAAAAGAGGAGAAAGAAGATATTCCCCTCTGATGATGCTTATAAATTATCTGTCAAACTTTTTGAGTCGTTTGAACGATAGTTCTCTAACGCCTCTCGCCATGGTTATCAATCTAATCATCCATTAAAGTCATAAGAAATCCAATTTCCTACCAAAAAAAGTTGGAACCATGGGCCTTGATTGCCTCCAAACCCGGATGGTCCGACGAGGCCTGTTGACACCTCTTTCGAGGGAAAATCGGAACAACGACGTAAGTACCATGGGCCTTGATTGCCTCCAAACTCGGAAGGTTCGACGAGCCCGGTTGACACCTCTTTTGAGGGAAAACCAGAACAACAACGTATGTACTGCGGGCCTTGATTTCCTCCAAACCCGGACGGTCCGACGAGGTCGGTTGATGCCTCTTTCAAGGGAAAACCGAAACAACGATGTATGTACCGCGGGCCTTGATCGCCTCCAAACCCGGAGTCGACGAGGTATTGATGCCTCTTTCAGGGAAAATCTAACAATAAGGTACCGCTGCCTTGATCGCCTCCAAACCCGGACGGTTCGACGAGGCCGGTTGACGCCTCTTTCGAGGGAAAACCAAAACAACGACGTAAGTATCGCAGGCCTTGATCAACTCCGAATGACCCTCACTCAAGAAGAAGAGAAGCACTAGGGCATTGAAGAAGTGTGCCTTCTCCCGCTAGGGGTTTTATAGACCCTTGGCGCCAACCACCGACCGCTTCTGGCCTGCTACCGATCACTCAGGCGCAGCCTCAGCCAACAGCAGCCAGCAAGACTTTATGCTTCACCACCCACGACGCTCCCATTCCGCCAGACCCGGCCGATTCGGCCGAACTGCTTTGACTAATGGCCCGCACATAGGGCTCAGGAAGATGCTGGCTTACCAGTGGCGCCAAGGTCTGGCGGTACCCTAAGTCATGGTCTGATAAAGAACTCAAAATCATGCTCGATACTTACACTCATCCCCGGCCCTACATCTACCTCTATAGTCAAAATATTATGCTCCCACGAAGATCTGTTCTCTAAAAATATGTGGTTAATGGACGCTCAAATTTCATTGAAGAATGTTATATCATTGATATATATATATATATAGATATATATATATATATATATATATATATATATATATATATATATTTAGATGATTGAAATAATGTTATCCAAAAATAGGGGCAACTGATATGACACTTAAAATACTACTAGGTGAAACACAAATCTTAATGCTAAAGCAAACTAATCCACAGTTGAAACTAGATCGAAACTTAAAATATCATCAAAAACTTTGGGATATCGCTAAATTCCTAAAAAAGCTCTTAAAATAAAGAGTGTTTATAAATAAATCGAGTGTCTCGCTGGATCAAGCCTAAGATCTCAAAATTCTGACTTCATTTGAGCATTCAAATATTTAAAATACATCAAATGATCAAAGGGATCATTATGAGTCATCCGATGAAGTGGAGTGGTACGGGTTTTGCATATATTTACAGAGATGCCACTCCTCCAATCTATAAATAGCCCCTCATTCCTCATATGAGGGGAGCCCAAGCAAGAGAGAGGAGAGAGCCTTAAAGCCTAAAGATCCTCCAAGCACAATCATGCCACCACTGATTCGCCAACCTGCCGCCGCCATCGCCGCCACCGATCCTCGCCGTCAACCTCGGCCTCCATCATGGTGACCTTCATCGCCGGCCAATGTCCTCACTTTCATCATCCGCTACCACTAGCTTACCACAACGGACTACATAGTCATTATTCCTTTCTCATATACAATTCTGTAATCCCGTTATCGGGAAGATTTTGTACTTTAAAATAGATACATAGTTGAAGCTTTTTAATGGCTAGGCCCCGTGGTTTTTTTCCTCTTTTTGAGATTTTCCACATAAAAATTCTGGAGTTTTCTTGTTCACTCTTTAAATACCTATGTGTGTGCTGGATTTTACAACAAGGTTAAGGCATAAACTTTTACTCTACTGCAACTGGTTTTCTAGCATGCAACAAAGATAAATATAAGCATTTTGAGAAAATTAATCTAAAGATGTGTGGGATCCGAAAATTCGCCACCGACCTCTTTCGAAAAAAAGGAAAGAGTTGTTTAAGTGTCATTTCATAAAATGATGAATAAAAAGACACTCCCTAGATTTCATTCTCATTTGGTGAGAACTTATTATATCTGTTCTAGATTTCTATGCGCAAGCCCTATAGTTAATTACCTCCCAATATGAGAGCACTTTCGAAAGCACAATGAATCGTTAAAGAACGAAATATATAAACAGTGGAGTTTAGAACTTATGAAATTTATTATTTTAATTTAAAACTTTTGTGGGTGGAACGCGATGCACCGATCTAGATCGGATGGTTCCCATCCCTACCGCCATGATCCTCGTCCACTTAGTCATGGAGGTACGAACGACCAAGGGGATCGCTGTCGATACATGGGTTATGTCGTCCAAGGTGTCCTTGTAGACCTGGGGTGGAGTTTGTCTAAAGGGACAAATATAAGTCAACCTTAGCTAACATAGGGCTTTTTACCCAACCAAATACATTCTACATTTCACAAAAAAAGAGCAAAGCCGTTAGGAACATATGCGGGCCACCGTAAAATATCAAGCAAATCACCGAGGGCTCGTGAACCGCCATTTATGGTGTCATATCGCAAGAAAACCACGCATGAGGATACGCCATGTCCTACTTTTAGAATATTTGAGTGTGAAGGTAGTTATGTATTTAATTTGATATTGGGTCTTTGTGAGCAAAAGTTTTCTTATTTGTCACCCGAAGACAAACAGTAGCAAAGGGGTGGATTAATTTTTTATTTTTATTTTTAAGTTTTAATTTAAATAATTTATTTCATTTTTATTTATATTTTTTTTATTTTCTTTGAATTTTGATCATTTTATGATTGATTTTAGATTTGAATATATGATCATTTATCATTGAAATTTTAATTATAATTACCCTTCATCATGATAATAATATCATTGATAGACTTGTCTACTTGTCCGTTTTCTGAGGATTAGGTCTAATTCATCATCTCAAGAAGTATAATCCTTCAAAATCTTGTCCACTCAACATGAGGATCGTGAGACTTTTCTTCCCGAAATTTGAATTTTAGAAGCTATGTCAATTGATTCATATCTTGTATTATATGACAAAATTAGCTTCTCATATATTATTAATTTGAAATTCTTATAATATCAAATTTTTAGGTTTTGTTAACCCGGACCTGGTCCGAAGACCAAATCGGGATTATGCAGTATCTGTTCTTCTGTATTTATCTTAATAATTACTTCAACATGCATATGAATATCTGCTCTTTTAAAAATTACATGGACATTAAGATGTCTAATGTTGAAATTTTAATGTCAAATTTTGATTTTTTTTGAGTTTTGTTAACTGACTCCCAAGACAAACCGGATTATGTGACATCTGTTCTTTTGTATTTGACTTAGTAATTACTTCAACATGCATATAAGTATCTGTTCTTTTAAAAATTTTGCATGGACATTAAGATATCTAAGTTGAAGTTTATATGTCAAATTTTGATTTTGAGTTTTGTTATCACAAGACCAAGTCGGGATGTATAGACTGTCTTTGTTTCATATTTAACTTGCACATGTCCCTGTTTGGACATTTCAACATACATTCTGTTTTCTTCTTCTTCTTTTTTTAAATTTTGTATGAACTTAAAGGTGTCAAGTCGAAATGTAGGTTCCATTTACAAGTTTAGGTTTTGATATGATATTTTTAGGTTTTGTTATCCCGGATCCGGTCCGAAGACCAAACCGGGATGCGTGACATCTCTTCTTTTGTATTTGACTTAATAATTACTTCAACATGCATGAAGTATCTGTTCTTTTGAAAATTTTGCATGGACATTAAGATGTCTAAGTTAAAGTTTATATGTCAAATTTTGATTTTTATGAGCTTTGACAACCAAGACCAAACCGAAGTATAGCATATGTTCTTTGTTTATTTATATTGCATTTGGATCACATGTCTTTCTAGATATTTGATTTATTGGATACTTCATTTGGGCCAAAAATAAAGTGATGAATCTAAAATAGATATAATTATTTGATTGGGAATATGATATGCACTTCATTTGGACTAAAAATCCTCCTTTTATGTCACCAATCAACAAGGGAAAATAGACTGAAATAAATTATTTTGAAGGCCCATTTGATCAATCATGAAGTAGTGAACCTAAAATAGACTTAGGCATTTGATTGAAAATAAGATATGCATAATATTTGGGCCAAAATTCTCCTTTTATGCCACAAATCAGCAAAAAAAAAATGCTAAAATAAATTATTTTGAATGCCCATTTGATCAATCATGAAGTAGTGGACCTAAAATAGACTTAGCATTTGATTGAAAATAAGATATGCAATGTTTGCCAAACCCCTTTATGTCACAAAAGTAAGGAAAATAGAAATTGAAATATATTTTGAGCCATTTTGATCAAGTAAAATGTTGTTGATGTAAGATAAAGATCCATTTATCTAAGAGTATGTTATGAATCCCAGATAAAGCCAAATACCCCTTTTATGCAACAATCAAGGGATATGAGCTGAAATAAATCACTTTGAGGGTTTTTAATCAACTATGAAGTAATGGACCTAAAGTAGATTTAGGAATTTAATTTGGGCTATAAATCCTCTCTTTATATAACAAATCAGCTAAGGAAAGAGGATGAAATAAATTATTTTAAAGGCCTATTATACTATGATCCATAGCCCATATTTCTCTTAATAATGAGGATGAGAAGATAAAAATATGAGTAGATGTCATATGTCATTTAAGAGACAAGTGGATTAATTAAAATCCACCTCCTTCACATGCAAGCTCATGACAAATGGGGCACAAGTACCCATTAAATTTTATTAAGAAGATATGACAAAAAGAGTTTATTTTAACTTTAAATCCATTCCTCTCTTTTTTTATGACATTAAGGGAAGTGATAATGATGCACAAGGGCATGCCACATGTCCATGCATGTGCATGTGATATGACAAATGACATGAATTTGGATGAAAACCCCTTGCATGCAACTTATGACAAGACACTATATATGTCAATGGAATAACAATAGATGATAAAAGAAGAAGGCTAGGGAAGCCTATAAATAAGAGGGGATTTCCCTTTCACAAAATCCCTACATTTCCTACTCTCCTTTCTCCTTATAGTTTAAGTTCTTCAATCTTACAAAGGGTTGTTGTGCCACATAGATGTAAGTTTTCTAACTTGATAATTTTCTATTTTGATATCTTCATGATATATGTCATGTCATATGGTAAATATTATTTTCTATGTATTTCAAGCTTTATGTTTAAGCACATGTCCAACATATAACATGTCGGCTAGAAGCTTTAGATAAGCATAATGCATATCATAATGATCACTTAATAGGATAACTTATATGATGTAAAAATTAATACATAAACATTCATGTTTAACATAATAAGCATTGATCAATTCATATACTCATTGCATTTGCCACGAAATCAGATAACTTGTAGTTATAAATCAAGTATCATCAACTCATGTCACATTTGCCACGTATAGGATAGCTTACATGGTATAGAAATTGAAGCGTAAGCATTCACATTTGAGATAAAGAAAATTTTCCAACATGACAACTTAAGCATTTAATCCCTTTCTTCTATCTTCTTTTTTATAAATTGCCCTCCCACCCCAAAAGGGCTACTGGGACTAGCTTCCACCATGCCAAGAAAGGCAATGGTAGGTGTAAAGACATCGAAATTTATTTGCCCACCATGCCAAGAAAGGCGTAGTTAACACATCATTTCCCACCATGAGAAATGAGTGTACTTATAGTAATAAATTTTAAGTTTATACTTATATATAAACATGCTTGCATATTACGAGAAAAGAAATCTTATCTTTCTTCTTTCTTTTTATCAAAACTTGCAAGCCCCCCTCGTGATACTGCCGCTAGAGGTTTCTACCCACCACGCCAAGAAAGTGCAGGTGGATGTCGGAGACACCAAAATTTTATTACCACGCCAAGAAAGCGGTAGAATATCAAAGATTTACCATTTAAGAAAACATGGTAGGTCTTATAAGAATAAATTTAAAGCTGCATTTTCATAATAAAAAAAAAAGTTGTTGATGTATATTTAATTAAGAGCATAATCTTTAAACCTCTCACTCTCCTCCACATGTGGGGTTGCCATGAGAGATCTCACCACGCCAAGAAAGGCGTGTATGGGTGGATGTCGTGAGACACCACGACCGAAATTTTATTTGCCCACCACGCCAAGAAAGGCATGTATGGGTTAGCATAGCATAATGAATTTCCCTGTTAATAAGATATCAAATGACAGAAATAAGCAAGCAAGTAGGATTAAACTCAAAGTCATTCCTTTCTTCCTTTCACAAGATTTTGCATAATGTATCATTAAGAATTGATTTAAGAAGTAACAAGAATGAAACCCATAAAGGAAAGTAAACAATTTCTGATTTTGAGTTTCGTGGGGTTTACAAAGACCCAAGCCCTTCTATGCTTTTAAATTTCGATTTCATCATTTTCTTTTTGTAGGTAAGAAAGACAATTTCAGAAACATTAACTCCTCCATATGATAAGAACATAGGGTCGAGGATAGGAAATACTTGCATTTAGCTTAAGAATTCTATTTTCTATCCCAAGCAGGAATTATTTTTAGCGAGATAAAAGTATAGATATCCATAGAAAACAACAAACAATCATGACACTAGGGCCTAAGATTTAAACCATATTTGAAAACCCCCTCTTCTTTAATTTCAGATTTCAATCTAATTATGTGAAAGAGACAAAACAAATGTAACCTATAGGAAATAGCAAGTAGCATGACAAAACCTCCTCTTTTTAATTTCAGATTTCATTTTCAGATTTCATGTGCAAGAGGCAAAGCAAATGAAACCCATAGGAGATAGCAAGTAGCATGACAAAACCCTCTTTCTGTTTAATTTCATATTTCACTTTTCAAACTCCATTCTACTCATGTGCAAGAGATAAAACAAATGAAATCCATAGGAGATAGCAAGTAGCATGATATATATCCTTTGTCGATTTTCATACTTCTAGCTCAAGTAAAACAGAAATTTCAAGCTTATAGCAAAAAATGATTCATTTCCTTTGATAAAATGATTTCAACATGCTTTATGCATTTAGACAACAAGCTAATAGTTTTCCCTTGATAAAACAATTTCAGCAGCAACATACGCATTAACTAATGAAAACAATACAATTTCCACTTGATAATAGAAATTTCAGCAAGATAAATGCATATATCCATAGAACATAGAAGCATCATGATATTAGGCCTAGGATTTAAGCCATGCAATAATTTGAAAACCTCTTTTAATTTTAGATTTAATACAATCATGTGCAAGAGGCATAATATGTAACATTTCCCGTAGAAATCAATTTTAAGCAAGACTAACAAATGAAATCTATATGAAAAAAATAATATAATATTTGGGCCATACATCATCCTGACTATTTTCAAGCTAAATATCATAAATCTATGAATAAAATAAGATTTGAGCCATACATCATCATCCAAATCCCTAAAAGAAAACTCTTAGATAATCTCAAGCATAAGATATAGATATTTAGCAAAACCCTAACTTCCAAAGAAACTCAAATGCATAAGAATAAGCTTAGGTCGAGAGAAATGACCCGGAGGTTTCAATGCTAAGAGGAAAGAGGAAAGGGGTTTCGCTAGCTAAGAAGAGCAAATGGCTCAGGCTCACTAATTGCTCGACTTCCACACCTGCTGATCGGACGGAAGAGAGAAAGGAGAACCGCCAAGAAGTCTCTACCGAGCAGAAACGAAGGGAGAAATGCCGAGAGCGAGAAAGAAATAACAAGTGGAAACCGAGAAGAGAACGAGAGAGGGGAGAGTCACTCAGAAATCGCGGCTGAGGGAATCGAGACAGCACGAGAAAGAGGAATCGTCGTGAAAGCAATGTCGTGCATGAGAATTCCGAGAGTAAGAGGAATTGCATGAGGGGAAGAGGAGCGGAGCGTGAATGAGAGTCAACGAAGAGTGCAATAGGATACTGTTCCTTCACTTTTAGATAGACCGCTTAATCCCCCAAAAGGCTTATTTTTCATTGGTCTAGCGAGGGGGTAAGGATTAAGGGTTAAGATAAATGAGGGATTAACAAACCATTAATCATTCTAATTGCATTTTAATATTACTTTTGCATGATTTTATTTTATTTAATAAACCCAGCAATATGTGTCAATCTTGTTTTAAGGCCGAATAAACACGATCAATTTTGCGGATCGAGGCCATTTTGATAATGTCGATGACGATTGGAGTGAAATTAGGTTTAAATTGCGCGACGTCGCATTTGAATTAATCGATGTTCACGCATACTTTACCGAATCGACCGCGGAAGACGTTGTTTGATAGATTCGACGCGGCCAACTTGATCAATTTCTAACGAGGTCGCTCGACGTCGTCGGGCTTCGAATTTGTTATGGGCATAATTTCATTAAAAAAAATTTATTTTAATTATAAATCGGTCATTAATTGATTTGATACTTTCTATTTAATTAATTTTGTTGCTTTCGACGCATTATGAAGTCGATTTTCAAATCGAATCGAATTTAATTGATTTTGATCGCGATTAGGGGGTTTTAACCTCTACGTCATTTATTTAATTTCAAGTGGCACATAGTTGTAGGCCAACAAGATGTGAAACATAATCTTTAATATCCTTATCAATAGATATAGTCTATGATGTACTGACACTTCTAAGAATGAGAGTATATAGTATCTGAAATGTCTTCAACATATGCACTTTGTTCGGCACGTAATAATTATGAAAATAATATTAAGTTATTTAAAAAAGGATTAATATGTTAATATCACAACATATAGAAATTAATGAATTAAAATGAATATAAATATAAGCATTTTCATTTACTCATACTAGAGCTTATGTAATTATACATTTACTCATATCACAATCAAATCATTGAGAATTTAATAAAACATTGAGAATGACAATTATACATTTGTTATAATTTTTGCGATTTGAGTGATGTTATTATACATATAAATAGTTGAATGTTAGCCTACTAAAGAAATAAAATTTTGATATTCAACCGAAAATTACTCAATGTTGAAACTATGATCTAACAAAATTTTCTTAAATATAAAGATTTGATTAACATAAAAGAAAGATAATGAATAATTAGATAATTTAATAACTATTTTAAATTAAATACATCTTGTCTCTAATAGTGGTAATCAAATGAAATATTTTGAGGCCTAATCACTTTTGTTCATGCATTCTTACCATCTTTTTTTTAATAAGGATAGAATTATGATTATGACAAGTAAAACATTGATTGTGATAGAAATTATTGTATTATAAATGTTAAAAAAAACCTTTTAGAACCATACTTTAGGTAGCTTTAAGAAAAAAATACATTTATGAATTTTAGTTTATCTATCCTATTAATTAATTTAAATTATAATTTGAGGTTTAGAACTAATTTAATATGTAAAAATAATATTATTTTTTTTATGAAGTTTTAAGAAATAGGCAATTCCTTACTATAATATATGTAGTTTTAAGAAATACTTTATTTTCAAAATTTTATTAATATATTTGAATTTTTGCGCGAACATTATCATATATATATATATATATATATATATATATATATATATATATATATATATATATATATATATATATATATATATATATATATATATATATATATATATCTCGATCGTAACTTATTCTGATGTATTTTTTGCGCTGATATTATCAAATTAACAATAAAATCAATATTAATTAAGCACGAGTCAAACAATATGACTATTATTAGGCCCCCCAAAAAATGTTAAAATTAAACATTAAATAAGAAGATCGGTTAAGATATCCATATTAAAAGTTGTAAATGATAGATTTTATATCTCTTTACTTTATTTTAACAATTTTTTTGGGGTCTAATAATAGTCATATTGCTTGACTCGTGCTTAATTGAGACTGATTCTATTTCTAATTTGATTGATTAAGCATTCTTTAAAAATAATTCAGAAAATTAAATGTCATTATCGGTTTCAATTTGCAGATGTGAAATTAAAATTTAATAATTAATATGCCTATTTATTTATATCTAAATGTATGTCTTGATATATTTTCTTAAAACTCTGGATTAAACTGTTAAAATTTATTAAATGCACTCTCATAATATTAATTTTTACTTAATCTTGTAAATCTATGTCTTCTGCTTGGGATTTATGATGTAATTATTCTCTCATCTTCATTTAATTTTTAATTAAAATTTTATCATAATCCTCGCACCTGGTTAATAAAAACAGATATATTAATAAAATCTTGAAAATGCGATCTCTTATCCCAATATAATAAAATACATTTATGAAGGAATAAAGTATTTCTTAAAACTACATATATTATAGTAAGGAATTGCGTATTTCTTAAAACTTTATTAAATAAATATTATTATTATTTTTACATATTAAATTAGTTCTAAACATCAAATTATAATTTGAATTAATTAATAGGATAGATAAACTGAAATTCATTAATGTATTTTTTTCTTAAACTACCTAAGGTATGATTCTAAAAGGTTCTTTTTTTCAACATTAATAATACAATAATTTCTATCACAATCAATAATTTAATTGTGGTAATCACAATTCTATCCTTATTAAAAAAAGATGGTAAGAATACATGAACTAAAGTGATTTTAGGCCTCAAAATATTTCATTTGAATAAATCATTAATTAGTAACAATCATTTCTAACTAACATAGGTATCATATATATATATATATATATATATATATATATATATATATATATATATATATATATATATATATATATATATATATATATATATATATATATATATATATATATTTTGGCTACTACTTTAATTAACCCACCTACTAACTAACTAATCACCATTTTGAGATTTTGTTTTGCCTTTATTAGCTCTTATTGATAATAGGGTTTGAGGTTAAGGCCCTTCAATTCTAATCTTTAGTAGGTGGGAAAAGTGGATCAAATTACTTAGTCATAGACTTATTTAGTTTAAAATAGTTATTAAATTATCTAATTATTTATTATCTTTCCTTTATGTTAATCAAATCTTTATATTTTAGAAAAAAATGTTAGATCATAGATTCAACATCGAGTAATTTTCAGTTGAATATCAGAATTTTATTTCTTTATTAAGCTAACATTCAACTATTTATATTTATAATAATATCACTCAAATCTCAAAAATTATAACAAATGTCTAATTGTTATTCTCAATGTTTTATTAAATTCTCAATGATTTGATTGTTCGGCAATCAAATTTAGAGATTAATTTGTCCTTTATATTTATACTTTATAGTTGAATTTTTTTATAGTTGAAGATTTTTCAGCAGTAATAAAAAATGATGTGTATATTTTTTTTTTTCAAATTTTATTTTGATAATTAAATGAAACGTGTCGCTGCATTCTTTTTTTTTTTAAACCTATCATATAAAAAAAAGTTTTTTTTTTTTATGATATAACTTTGAAACACTTTCTATAAAAGATTAGGAATTTTATTCATTTCTACAATAAACAAAAAAAAAAACCATTAGAGGGTCTAAATTGGCCCCCTTTTGAGCATTTTATAATTTATATATCCTAATACTTTAATAGGCTAAAAAAATAAATATTATTAAACTTATTTGATTTGTCTCATTAAAAAACTCATTTTAATTTTAAATATTAAAAAAAATCATATGATGTTTTTTTTAAATATAATGAGAGACTGTGTGACCAAAAAGATATGGTCATATAAGCATAGAGGGGCATCAATGTTAATTGATGATTAGTGATTATTTAATATTAATGATTATTAATGGGCAATAGCTTTTAAGTAGTAATGGGTAGCTGTCTTTGATGAGTGTTAACATTATAAAGAGTACTCAAAGGCTGCTATCCATCAATGACCATCAACATTAATCAGTCACTAATCATCGATTAACATCGATGCCCCCTATGCATAACATTATCTTTTTGGTAGTATAATCTCTCATTATATTAGAAGAAAAAATAAATCAATTATCTATCATCACATAACTCTAAAATTCTCAACAAATCTTTAACATAAGCTTTTTCAACAAATTATATGTCACGTATACCAACGACTAACATATGACATTCACCTTGATGATAATAGTTATTTGAGTTCAATTTTATATTTTGCTTTTTAAATTTAAATTTAAATTTTAATTTATTTTAATATTTGATGATAATAGTTATTTTTAAAATATTCAAAACATGCAAAAATAATTTTTAGTGCTTTAAAAGTAAAAAATAAAAACTCTTAAAAATACACTAAATAAACATATTTTTAAAAATAACATAAAGATAGAAACAAAAAAGCACAAAATAAAATTGACCCCATATAGGAAAAGACTACTTTGGCATTAGAGAAAATATATATATATATATATATATATATATATATATATATATATATATATATATATATATATATATATATATATATATAATAGCAAGAAATTTTAATCTAGGAATAGTGATGATATCATATTGTTGTAATTAATGATGTCAATTCGTGTTAATTGACAGAATTTAAATCTAGCTTTGTTGCGTGCTAGAAAACTGGTTGTAGTAGAGTAAAAGTTTTCGCCTTAGCTTTGTTGTGAAATCCAGCACACACACAGATATTTAAAGAGTGAACAATAAAACTCTAGAATTTTTACGTGGAAAATCTCGAAAAGAGGGAAAACCAGGCTGCTTGATAAAAAAAATTCCTATGTATCTGTTTCAAAGTACGATCTCCCCAATACCGGGATTATAGAATTGTATATGAAAGGAACAACGGTATGTATGTGACAATTACGATTCAAGTAGTAAATGATGTGAGCTGTCGGGAGGAGCAATCAGCGGTAAATGCGGGAACAATTCACGAGAACAATCACCTGGCGAACAGGAGAACAATCCGGGGTAGAAATGCGGAACAATCACGGTAGAAGTCATCATGATGGAACCGGGAGATTGATGACGGAAGGATCGGCAATCACGTGGCCTGGTTGACGAGCCAGTGTGGCGTGATTGTGCTTTGGAGGATCTTTAGAGCTCTCTCCTCTCTTGCTTGGCCTCCCTTATGAGGAATGAGTTATTTATAGGTGGAGGTGGCGTCGTGTAATTACATGCGTACCACTCCACTTCATCTGGACGTCAAAATGATCCTCTTGATCATATGATGTATTTTGTGTATTTGAATGCTCAAATGATGTCGAATTATGATATCTTGGGCTTGTTAGATTCTCGTCAGGCGCCGATTTGACTATAAACACTCCATGTTTAAGAGTCGATTGATAATAAACGCTTGATCTCGGTTAATCTTGATTCACGATCATATTGCTTTCTACGTCAAGATTCGTGCTTCGACTAGTGGAATTTTCAGGGTCATATCAAGCTTAAAACTCACTTGCCCCGAATAGACACTATCAGTCCATTAACTCGAATTGACACCATTAATTATAACAATATGATATCATCATTGTTCAAAGATTAAAATTTCTTGCTATTTTTTTTCCTCTAATGCCCAAAGTAGTATTTTCTCAATTTATAAAGAGTCCTGAAATTTTTATTAAAGATAGAAATAATAAAAAAACACAGAATAAAATTGACCCCATATAGGCCCTTAATCTTCTATTAAAGGCATATATTTTTTGGTTATAATAAAATATAACCAATGGCATGGTTCGGATGAAATCGAAAAACCAAATTGAACCAAGCTTAATCTCCTAACTCGATTCAATTTTTATATAATCGTTTTGGTTTTATATTTATTAATATTCAGTTATTGGTTAACGATTCAATTTTAAATTTGATTAAACTAAATAATTGAATAAAATGCAAATTGGGTTTGAAATAGTGGTTAAATTAAGATTATATATATATATATATATATATATATATATATATTGTATATATATATATATATATATATATATATATATATATATATATATATATATATATATATATATATATATTAATATTTGTCTTGTTTGCAAATAATGATTTATAAACTATCAATGAGTTTTGGTCTATTGACATTTGAACCAACTAAACAGAATAAAAATTTGTTTTGGATCAATATGATTTTGTTGCACATAAGCGATTTGATTTTTTTGATTTTTAGATTCAAGATAATATTGTGAACCAATTTATTCAGATCAATTGAATACACAAACCTATTTCCTATTGACTATGGCCCTAACCTTAAAAATATCTAAAATTTGATGTTTATAAATTTTGATATTTCATACTCATCTTTTCAATTACTTATATACTCTCTTATTTAGAGGAAGATCGTGTTAATCTCTTTATTACTCAATTATTGACATTCTTTATTGCCCTGTTTTGACGATCTATTGATTGACATACGCCACCCAGTAACATCTAATCTTTTGATTATTTAGTTATGCCTGTTATCGGGATAATGATTAAGTTGTGCCCTTCATTACTCAATTTTGACATCCATTGTCAATTATTTCTTGACACTAATCATTCGATTAAAATTTTGACACATCAAGAATGTTCAATGCTAGTCTTCCTTGTCACCTCTCTTATTAGGAGAACAACCAAGTTAATTGTGTATTATCACCCAATTTTGGTTTTCTTTATTAATTTTAATCAAATATTTACTAATAATCAATATTTAATATCCCCCAACCATCAATTTCTAACACTTATTTTTTTTGTCATCCAATTGTAACATATATTTAGAGTATGAGTAAGTAAACTATATTTCCTTTTACTTCAATATTTTCTATCAACCATTGCATAATGCTTTCCAACATCCAAAATTTGATGTATATCCATTTTTGATATCCGATGCTTATCTTTTTAAATAGCTTAATAACTCTTTTATTTGAAAAATGATGATGTTATATTTATTGCTTTACTTTTGACTCCCATTTCTCGACATCTTTCAATGATCAATATACACCACCCTTCGATTTCTATCGTCTTGAGTACTCCTCAATGGAACTAAGGTAAATTCATTCTATTAAATTTTCATGCGTGTTTAATAGAAATATTTGTAAATTGTTTGTGATTACTTGCCTAAAAGCATTATATTTTTGATGAATCAAGTGGATTTTTAGAGGACATTTCTTGAGGATAAAGTTTAATTTTTATTTGCTTGAGTTTATATATGAATTATTTGTTCCTTAAATGCATGATTAGTATTCCAACATGAAAAATACATCATACATTATGAAATTAATGTTGTTCCCTCTATTTGCTTCAAGACATGGGAGAGTAACTATGCTTTCTTAGTGCCACGTTCCCTCGACCTAGCACTTAGGCGTTAGTCTCTCCTCCAAGCTTTTCTGAATGGATTCAAACGTTGAGGCACTAGCCTTTTCGTCTTGAGTCTCCTTGTGCTCAAATCCTATCACCTACATTGTCGGTGGCGTTGGCATCGAGGCATTGCATCTAAGGCGCTACGCAACAAGAAATTTTTCTTGGAGATGTTGCTCCTGAATCCCCTAAAAGGAGCCACACTACTCTCTTGCCACCCCAACAAGTGACTATCAAACTTGATAAGCACAAAAATAGAGCTGAGTCGATAGTATATATATATATATATATATATATATATATATATATATATATATATATATATATATATATATATATATATAACACATTTAATATTTTTAAAATTATGATAAATATTTTTCATAATCATTTTTAAAATTGATGAGGCTGAAACGTATGTTCTTAAGCAAAATGAAGTATGGCCAGCTTAGCTATAATGGCCTTCCAATCCTTAATTAGAAGAACTCTATGGAAAAAAAAAATGTAGATAAAAAGCTACATTTTTTTGCATATGCAATAATAATTATGAAGATCTACATTTTTTTTCTTAGCATTCTTCTAATTAAGGATCTGAAAGGCCATTATAGCAAATCTGGCCATACTTTATTTTGCTTAAGAACATACGTTTCAGCCTCATCAATTTTAAAAATGATTATGAAAAATATTTATGTGTTTTAAAATAATTATTAATTATAACAAATACATGATAAAGGTTGAAAATGTATGAATTTTGATTTTTTTTTTATAAAAAATAATGATCGCCTTTATCTTTATATAATAAATTTATATTTCTTGTTAATAAATAATAAGAGCATTTACATATTTAGCACATAATTTTTATATATTTACATATCTATACTCAAATATAAATTTACATATATATATATATATATATATATAACACTTAAATTTTTATTATTACAATAAAAATAATACTTTTTTTAATTTTTTGAAGTAATAACTAGGCTTATTTTATTTTCTTAATGTATTTTATATTATTATTTTTGGGAGATTTACATACATATCACACAATTTTCAATGACTGGAGAGAGGATAGGACTGTGCCAGCTTTCATATCTGTATATCTTTTTCTTTCAAAGTCAATAATATATATTTATGTAGAAATATGTGCTTAAAGATTTACCTCATAAGCATCATAATGATTTAAATAATAAATAAATAAATCACATTTCATTCATATAATATCAATTTCTCTCTCTCAAGAAATAAATTGTAGTTTCTGCAACTCCCACATGACTTTATCTTTCTACCAACTACTTCTCACTTCCTTCATTAATTATGCGCATCAATCATCACTCATTTTAAAGCCAATCGGTTTTAAAATCAGTAAAAGTAGCTTAAAAAAAAAGAAAGTCACTATTTATAGTCTCCATAACGTGCTTTCAGATCTGGCTAGATGTCATTATCTCTGTATTAATTACACACTTCGTATATATTATTAAGCTATGAAAGCTAAATCAGTGCTCATTATGCAAGGCTTAATCTAGTAATTAAGAATTTTAGATTTTAACTAAGAGATTTTCGGTTTAAATTCTTACGGATATATTATACATATAAATTTGAGATTAAATTCACTCAAATATCTCAAAAAAAAATCAATGCTCATTTGACAAAATTGTTAAATATTTTATTCATAAGGGTCAATTGATGGAAAAAATATTACGTGCGGTATCTGAATGCATCTAAATATCAATCACATGCTGAGATATATTTAATTTCTATTTTGTCATCTGTCTGCACTTAATTGAATGTCCAGATACAAAATTATATCCGATACTATACTTAATATTCTCGCTAGTGGAAGAGTATCATTGGAGTAGTTTTTTACTCTTAAATTAAAAAAAAGTATATAAATAGATAATAAATTTATTTTAAAATTTTTAATACATATTACAAAATCAATCGGTCAATATGATAATAAAAAAAAAATTTAGGATTGAAATGGTCTGATTCAACTAGAAGTGAAGTCAACTTATAAGATTGAAAATAAATAATAGTCAAACTTGTTAATGTGTTGACGTGGGAGGAGTTTTTTTATGATAATTTTTTTAAGCTAAGTATGATTAGAAGCTTAATTAGGTAATTAAGTATTATTAAAAAAATTAAGAATAGGTATAGTCGCTCAATTAGTGGGCGATGCCACGCGTCGATTGAGATTTATCACTTAAGTCGAAGACATGAAAAAAAATATTACGTGCGGTATCTGGATGCATCTAAACATCAATCACATGTTGATATATATTTAATTTCTATTTTGTCATCTGTCTGCACTTGATTGAATGTCCAGATACAAAATTATATCCGGATACCGCATTTAATATTCTCGCTAGTGGATGAGTATCATTGGAGTAGTTTTTCACTCTTAAATTAAAAAAAATTATATAAATAGATAATAAATTTATTTTAAAATTTTTAATACATATTACAAAATCAATCGGCCA
Organism: Cymbidium sinense; assembly: GCA_021442155.1. Lineage (NCBI taxonomy): Eukaryota > Viridiplantae > Streptophyta > Magnoliopsida > Asparagales > Orchidaceae > Cymbidium > Cymbidium sinense. Next base: position 159,825,202 of record CM038215.1, read on the forward strand.
ATATGATAATAAAAAAAAATTTTAGGATTGAAATGGATCTGATCCAACTAGAAGTGAAGTCAACTTATAAGATTGAAAATAAATAATAGTCAAACTTGTTAATGTGTTGACGTGGGAGGAGTTTTTATATGATAATTTTTTTAAACTAAGTATGATTAGAAGCTTAATTAAATAATTAAGTATTATTAAAAAAATTAAGAATAGGTATAATGTAATCGGACGCCATTGGCCACTTAAGTCGGCAAGTGATGGAAAAAATACACGCATCGGATGCATCTAAACATCAATCACATCTGAGATATATTTAATTTATTTTCATTATCTGCGACTGATTGAATGTCCAGATACAAAACTATATCCGATACCCGCACTTAATATTCTCGCTAGTGGATGAGTACCATTGGAGTAGTTTTTCACTCTTAAATTAAAAAAAAATTATATAAATAGATAATAAATTTATTTTAAAATTTTTAATACATATTACAAAATCAATCGGCCAATATGATAATAAAAAAAAAATTTAGGATTGAAATGGATCTGATCCAACTAGAAGTGAAGTCAACTTAATAGATTGAAAATAAATAATAGTCAAACTTGTTAATGTGTTGACGTGGGAGGAGTTTTTTTATGATAATTTTTTTTAAACTAAGTATGATTATAAGCTTAATTAGGTAATTAAGTATTATTAAAAATAAGAATAAGAGATACCAATTAGTAGGACGGCCACGCCACGCCTCCCGACGCATGACGTTACGCAAAGTAAGCCGATGGATGGAAAAATATGAGATCCTGACGCATCTAAACATCAATCACATGCTGAGATATATTTAATTTCTATTTTGTCATCTGTCTGCACTTGATTGAATATCCAGATACAAAATTATATCCAGATACTCCACTTAATATTCTCGCTAGTGGATGAGTACCATTGGAGTAGTTTTTCACTCTTAAATTAAAAAAAAATTATATAAATAGATAATAAATTTATTTTAAATTTTGTAATACATATTACAAAATCAATCGGCCAATATGATAATAAAAAAAAAAATTTAGGATTGAAATGGATCTGATCCAACTATAAGTGAAGTCAACTTATAAGATTGAAAATAAATAATAGTCAAACTTGTTAATGTGTTGACGTGGGAGGAGTTTTTTTATTGAGGGAATTTACATAAAATCATATAATTCTTATATATTTATATATCTAATCTCTAACTTTTAATTAATAACAAGATGATAAAAAAAAACTTTTTTTATCACATCATCGATATTTCCTTTTAATAAAAAAAAAACTTTCTTAAAATTTTAAAACCAAAAGTTAAAATATAAATAATAATGTAAGTTTAGCTATAATATTAAAAAAAATTATCTTAAATTTCTTATTGTATTAAATTTAAAGTGCATAATAAATCAATATCAAAGTTTTTTATCATATGGCACGTGGAATCTTAGAAAACCGCTAAATAAAATTAATTAAATTAAACTGACGTGCTTTAAGATAAGTGATGATTGATGTGCATAATTAATGAAAGAAATGAGAAGTAGTTGGTAGATAGATAAAGTCAGATGGAAGTTGAAGATAAATATAGATGTTAATTATATAAATATATAAAAATTATGTGATTTTTATATAAATTTCTCAATAAAAAATCTCCTCCCAGTCCGCAGTCAACACATTAATATATAAAAAAAATTAGATATATGTGAATATAAAATTTTAAATATTATATATATAAATATATAAGAATTATGTCATTATATATTATTAGCTTACTAATATAGGTCATCAAAAATGATCTGATCTTAATGGGATGTTTGGTATGCACGCTTCTGAACATTTAAAGTATTTGATTGCAAGTAAAGTAAAAAAATTTCAGTGTAATGAAATGTAATCCAAATACAATAGATAGATACGTGATAAATTCCATTTGGGAATTCAAATACACCGGTCAATGTAAAATGTGAGGATGGCCGCTCGCCTCCTCCGCCGTCAATTGTACCTCCATTGCCCTAGACCGCCGCCAGCCAGCGACGCCGCCATGCCGCTTTCTGCTTCAGCTACTTGCCGCCGCCGCCTCTGCTTCATTGCCGATCAACTGCTGCTCCCGCTGACGGCCACCACAGTCCATTGACCCAGACCGCCCGCCACCTTGCCAAAACCTTCTTTCATTATATTTATAACCAGAAAAAGCCAATAGAAAGTTTTCAACTAAAATTATAAAGTAATTTTACACTGAATTTTTTACATCAGATTCATTTTAAATCAGATTAAATATATAACCAAACAGCCTAAGTAATATTATAATTCAAGCAATAATGAGTGTATGATTTAATTGATCATTTCTTGATATGCGAGAAGACTGAGGGATCAAAAAAAATACGAATATCAAACATTAATGGTTGGTGGATGCTGGTTCGAAAGCATATCCAGTGATGATCAATAATGAATGCTGGAATTTAGATAATTGCGATAGGAGATAGGAGTGTGCATTTAGACGACTTGGACTGTTTCGATGAAGAATTTTAAAATTAATTGATTTTTTTATGTCACAAATATTGACCAAAATCAGCCAAATTGAATGTAGAATCAAATCAAAAGTAAACAGTAATTTCATTCCATTATTTTATTTCATTTTGGATAAACCAAAAGTTACAAATTATTTATATAATTTATAGCAAAGTAAAGGAAATCTGAAAACAGAAAATAATAAAGTAGGAATTCTGAGCAGTTTTATTAAAAAAAGTGAATAATAGAGCAGTACATGGTGTTGAAGTGAAGTCCACAGTCTATATGGCAAGGTTGAAGCAAAGCTGAAAACATTAATTGTAAAATAAGTTTTAAGTTTTACTTTACTGGCACTTAATCAGATTTTCTATTTTCTCCAAAATTTTAAATTCATGTATCGATCTAAAAACTGAAAATCAAATATTTTATTAATTAAAACTATTATTTGAACCATTAGTTTCAAAATTGAACTAAATTGTCCAAAATTTTAGTTGTTTTTTTTATTATAACGGTTGCTAAAAATTAATAGAGAAAGTTACGCCTTCATATTTAAATCCATTACCACATGCATTTAAAGAATTTAACAAAGAAAACTCTGAAAATTTTACGAAAAAATCTCAAAAGAGGAAAATCACGCAACCGATGAATCTTCTACTATGTATTTGTTTCATAGTACAAAATTTTCCGATAACGGGATTACAAAATTGTACATGAGAAGGGCTAATAATGAGAATCCCATAATCAGATAACAACAGCCATATAGTCACGTTCATGTTGTAACAGTTGTTAGTGGTAGCGACGATGAGCGATCAATGACGGCGATGAAGGTCGCATGGGGACCAATAAGATTGACGATGGCAAGGATTACGGCGACAGACGGCCAAGGTGGTTGACAACCGTCAGGTACAATTGCGGAGAATTTTCAAGCTTTAGAGCTCTCCTCTCTGTTTGCTCCTCCATATGAAATGATGACTATTTATACGGAGGATGACTTCTATAAATACATGCAAAGAACCACTCATCGGACGGCTTAGAATGATTCCTTTGATCATTTGATGTATTTTAAGTATTTGAATGCTCAAACGAAGTTAAAATTGTGAGATCTTAGGCTTGTTAGATCCGGCTCGTCAAGACGCTCGATTTGACTATAAACACTACATATTTAAGAGCTATTTAGGAATTTAAGTGATATCCCAAAGTTTCCAATGATATTTTAAGTGCTTGATCTCGACTAATTTCAACTGAGTATCAACTTTTTGACATCAAGATTCGTGCCATAGTAGAATTTTGATATATCAGCCCTATTTTTGGATGACATTATCGAATTATCCAAAAATATATACCAAATACTTGAAAGTAACAAATTCTTCAATGAAATTGTGAGTCCATTAACCATACATTTTGAGAAGATCTTCGTGAGCACAAGATTATGATCACTAAGTGGGTGCGGTCTGATGTGTGGATAAGCGCTAAGGATTTCGTTATGGACCCATTTGGCTACTGCGCTCGTGGCGCCAGGTCTGATGGCTACCCATGCGTCAGCGTACGCGGAGTCATGGGGTCGCCGCGGCCACACGGGCCGGCTCATGGGGTTGTCACGTCGCGGTCGAGTCAAGGGTCGTCATGGTCGAGTCATGGTCGCGAACGGCGGCAGGGTACGCTGGATACGGATAAGACATCGCCACGGTGGCGCTACGGCAAATGCTCATTTTCGGTGGTTTTCGACGATTTTCGATGATTTTTTACCTTTTTCCTGCTATAGGGGGTCTATAAAAACCCCCTTGGGGCCAAGGGAGAAGGCACACTCCTCGTATGCTTGAGTGTTTCTCTTCTTCTTAAGAGGAGGTCGTTCGGAGGCGATCAAAACCCGTAGTTCATACCTGCAGGCTCCTCGAAAGAGGTGTCAACCGATCTCATGGACCGACCGTTGAGGCGATCAAGACGTAGTTCATATGACAAGGCTCCAATTTTCCTCGCGAGGTGTCAAGACCTCATGGACTAACGGTTGAGGTGGTCAAGACCGTAGTTTATACAGGCCCGCTTTTCCCTTGAAAGAGGTGTCAACTGACCTCGTCGGACCGACCGGATTCGGTGGTGATCAAAACTCGTAGTGAGAAATTAGATTTCTTGAAACTTCAATGGATGGTTCAATGGCTGATAATTGCCAAGATGGCAGTGAAGCGATAATTAAGAGCCGTCATTTGAACGACTTAGAAAGTTTGTCAGGTAATTTCAGAACATCATTGAGGAGGAATAGTTTTTCTTTCTCTCTATTTTTTATTCGATCTCACATGTATGCATATCTTTTTTGTCGATCAGACAATTCAAGTCGTCATTCCAAATGGTGAGTGGGTATGCAGTAAGTATTGAGCAGTGGTGAGTAGCTTCACAAAATTCTCAGATTTTTGTCATTTCTCCTTCTCTTTACTTATTCATTATGTATTTTCACAGGATGATGGTCGTAAGAAAACCCATAGTGTAGCAACTACAGACGATATACCATCCCTTGTCATAGTAAATAGTTTAATGGTGTTTCGTAGAAAATTTTATTTCCCTAATGAGTTGGTGGCTATTGTTACCAAAGAATCGAATTGCTCACCCTCGATACTTCACTATTTCTGAGATGATTCTTCGTGCTGGACTACGATTCTCTTTGGCTCCCGAGCTGATTGAGATCTTCAAAACATGTGGTGTAGCTTTGTCACAATTTTTATTTCGGGCTTTAGTGGTCATCGTCAGTTTGGTTGTCTTCTTTAGAGAGCGTGGTGTTACTTTGAACATCAAATACTTGTGTCGAATGTGTAGATTCACATGTGATGCTAAGGGACGTGTTTCTTATTGGGCTATAAAGAATTGGATAGAATTTTTAGCACGATATTCGTTTAAAAATTGGTCTAATGAATTCTTTTCTGTGAAAAATGAGTGGGGCCTCCCTGAGAGATGGGGAAGATTAAATAACCTTCCAGATCCATTGCTGATGGCGGAGAATGAGATCCTGACAACTCTTAATATTCCTGATATAGGAAGCTTGCAACATGAGTTACGTTACATTGGCAAATATATAAAGAAGATAGGATGTGGTCTCTTTCAATCCGGCGAGAAGATCTCATGCTCTTCCATTGAAGAAGTCAAGTAAAGGTGATGAAAGGTCTCCTCATACTCATAGGGTTCTCTCAAGAAGCCCGTTACGGAATCACGGTGGTAGCAATGTTTTATCTTTACAGAAAAATAAGACGTGTGCTGATGTGATTACGTCAGATATTTACGAAGAAGATGTTTGCCCCAAGTTGACCTCTGAGAATTTAGCTGTTTCAACTCATGATGGGGGAGTTCATTTCTCGAAGCCACACATTCCTGAAGAGGTGTTAAATCACATGCACTGGACGTCAACGAGCAGATGAATTGGCTGATACCTAGGATAGGTCAAAAGGTCCTTGGTGGACATTCCTCGACCTCTTCCATACAGGTTAACGTCATCAAGTAACACTTTGGCTGATACCTAGGATAGGTCAAAAGGTCCTTGGTGGACATCCCACGACCTCTTCCATATAGTTTAACGTTATCAAATAACACTTTGACAAACAATCTCAGATTGGTCAAAAATTTTCAGTGAATTCAATTCAACATCATCCGTTCACCGAATAATATTCTCACAAATTATCCGGATAGGTAAAATAAACAAGAGCGTATCAAAAAAAAAAATATTTCATTGACAAGATTAACATGATGATATAAGAAAGAATCAAGATCCTGATACACATTAATAACAATACATAGATAAAAAAAATGCATCCTCAAGTGACGCTATATCATATCAGTTAGTGATATCAACGTCCTCCTCACCACAAGGAGATGCTCCCATGGACTCACTATCAATTCCTTCATCTCACGAATAAGAAGAGTCTTGACTACTGGAGATAGATCCTCAATACTAGCCGGTCTTGCGATGCACTAAGCGATTCCTTTAGGAACCCTCGGATGAAGCCCTCCTCTAAATATTGGTGCTCAAAATCCTTCACTTCAACATCAAGAATATGATTACGAGCTTCCTGGACATGGTCTTTGATTGTACCGCGATAAGCCAAGGAGTTCTTAAAGTCTTCCACTGCCTTCAAGAAGATTTCATTTGCTTCCGCTTCTGACATTATATGCTCCTTCTCGAAAAGGCGATCTTGTAATGCTTTCTTCTCCAGTTTGAGAGCTCTCTTCCACTGCAAGTGCCTTGAGTCTTTTCTCTTTCTAGTGAATCTTTGTCTTCACCTCAATCAGCTCATCACGAGTGCGTTCCACCTCCTGACACTGGAGAGAAAGAGAAGTCGACTTGTTCTAGCTCGCTTCGCCCGCTAGTGATCCTCCAAAGTCCACTTATTTGGCCTTAACACTCATCTTTCTCTCATACTCACCTTCTGATATTTTACCTTCACAAATTCAAGATTCCACTCATCTAAAGAGACACCCAAATGCCATCACCATAATGTTTGAGTTACCTATAAAGAAAAAACCATCACAAATATTACACAAAAAAGAAAAGAAGGAGGAAAAGAAGAAAAGAAGAAAGAAGGGAATACAACGTACCAATTCATTTGCTCGTTGACGCCCAATGGATATATGATTTAACACCTCTTCAGAAATATGCAGCTTCGAGAAATGAACTCCCCCATCATGAGTTGAAACAGTTAAACTCTCATAGGCTAACTGGGGGTGAACATCTTCTTCGCAGATATCTGACGTAGTCACTTCAAGATGTCTTCTTTTTCTTTAGGGAAAAAATATGCCACCACCGATTTTGTGACGGGCTTGAAAGAACCCTATGAATATGAGGAGACATTTCATCACCTTTACTTGACCTCTTTAGTGGAAAAGAATGAGATCTCCCTACTTGGATGGAAAGGCTAACCTTGAACATTATATCTTCAACTATATATTTGCTAATGTGACGTAACTCATGTTGTAAGCTTTCTACATCAGGAACATTAAGAGTTATCAAGATCTCATTCTCTACAATCAACAATGGATCTGAAAGGTCATTCAATCTTTCCCATCTCTTAGGAAGACTCCACTCATTTTTCACAAAAAAGAATATAGTAGACCAATTTTTAGAGGGATCCTGTGCTGAAAATTCTATCCAATTCTTTATAGTCCGATAAGAAACACATCTCTGAGTATCACATGTGAATCTACACATTTGGCACAAGTATTCGATTTTCAAAGTAACACCATGCTCTCTAAAGAAGATAGTCAAACCAACGATGACCACTAAAGCTCAAAATGAAAATTGTGACAAAGCTACACCACATATTTTGAAGATCTTAATCAACTCGGGAGTCAAAGGGAATCACAGTCCCGCACAAAGAATCATCTCAGAAATAGTAAAGTATCCTAGTGGAGGTGAACGTGCTCGATCAGACTTTTTAGCAACAATGACCACCAACTCATTAGGGAAGTAAAATTTTACGAACACCATTAAACTATATGATGTCATAGGATGATATATCATCGTCAATGCGTTATGGGTCTTCCGCCATCACCTGAAAATACATGATAAATAAAGAGGAAGAAATGACAAAAATCTAGAAATTTTGTGAAGCATCTTACTTACCCCAATACATGGGCGTATCCTTTTTTGACTCTCTCGCTCACGGATAGCTTGAGATAAAATTTTTCGCCTACGATCTGACGAAAAAGATACACATACATATGAGAAAAAAAAAGAGAGAGAGAGAAAATACTCCCCTCTAATGATGCTCAGAAATTACGTGCCAAACTTTCTGAGTCATTCGAATGATGGTTCCTAGCTAACGCTTCTCCTCCACTTGGCAGTTATCAACTGCTGAACCATCCATTAAAGTTTTGAGAAATCCAATTTCCTACAAAAAGAAGTAGGAACTATGAGCCTTGATCGCATCCAAACCCGATCGGTCCGATAAGGGCAGTCAATGCCTCTTTCGAGGGAAAATCGGGGACTTTCCGTATGAACTATGGGTCTTGATCGCCTCCAAACCCGGTCGGTCCGACAAGGGCAGTCAATGCCTCTTTCGAGGTTAAACTGGAGCCTTGCCATATGAACTACGGGTCTTAATCGCCTCCAAACCCGATCGGTCCGACAAGGGCAGTCAACGCCTCTTTCGAGGGAAAACCGGAGCCTCGCCATATGAACTACGGGCCTTGATCGTCTCCAAACTCGGTCGGTCCGACAAGGGCAGTCAACGCCTCTTTCGAGGGAAAATCAGAGCCTCGCCATATGAACTACGGGCCTTGATGGCCTCCAAACTCGGTCGGTCCGACGAGGTCAATTGACACCTCTTTCGAGGAAAAATTAGAGTCTTGCCGTATGAACTACGGGTCTTGATCGCCTCCGAACCCGGTCGGTCCGACGAGGTCAGTTGACACCTCTTTCAAGGGAAAATTGGAGCCTTGTCATATGAACTACGGGTCTTGATCGCCTCCGAACCCGGTCGGTCCGACGAGGTCAGTTAACACCTCTTTCGAGAAAAAATTAGAGCCTTATCGTATGAACTACGGGTCTTGATCGCCTCCGAACGACCTTCACTCAAGTAAAAAATAAGCACTAGAGCACATGAGAAGTGTGCCTTCTCCCTTGGCCCTAGGGGGTTCTTATAGACCCCCTATAGGGGCAAAAAGGTCAAAAATCCAAGAAAAACTGCTTAAAACCTCTCAAAACCGTGGAAAATGAACAAAAATGAACGAAAATACCCTCATCGATGATCGCTTGGCACGCCCACACGCCAGGTGACAAGACGCAGCGCGCTTCTGGCATACGTGCGGCCTCGCTTCAGCCGCATGTGGCGTAGCGCGCTCGCTGGGCTATCCATGGCCTGTCATGGACGCTAAAGCCAAAAGTGCCTGGGTCCATAACCCCGAAATCTTACATCCGCGCATACCCACACACATCCGCGGCCTTGCACCCTCTTTCACGATCATAATCATGTGCTCACATGAAGATCTACTCTCTCAAAATATATGGTTAATGGACCCACAAATTTCATTGAAGAATTTATTATTTTCAAGTATATGGCATAAATATTTTTGGATGATTGAGATAATATCATCCAAAAATAGGGGGCAACTAATATGACATTGAAAATTTTACTAGTCGAAGCACGAATCTTGATGTCAAAAGCAAGTTGATCCTCAGTTGAAACTAGTCGAGATCAAGCACTTGAAATATCCTTGGAAACTTTGGGATATCAGTTAAATCTATAAATAACTCTTAAGCATGGAGTGTTTATAGTCAAATCAAGCGTCTTGACGAGCTGAATCTAACAAGCCCAATATCTCATAATTCCGACTTCGTTTGAGCAATCAAATACTTAAAATACATCAAATGATCAAAGGAATCAAAGAGCCGATAAAGTGGAGTGGTTGGATTTTACATGTATTTAAAGCACCTCCACCTATAAATAAACTCATTCCTCATATGAGGAGCCCAAAGAAGAGAGGAGAGCTCTAAAGCTTGAAAATCCTCCAAGCACAATCGTACCACTGACGGTTGCCACCACCGCCACGGGCCACCCGTACCGCATTCGTCAATCTCCGTCGATCACCATCATGATGACCTTCATCGTCAGTCACCGATCCCCACTATTTATCATCATCTATTACCACTAGCAATTGTTACAACTTGAACGTGACTATATGACTGTTGTTATCTGATTCTGGGATTCTCATTATCAGCCATTCTCATGTACAATTTTGTAATCCCGTTATCGGGAAATTTTTTACTCAAATAAATACATAGTGGAAGATTCTTATAGGCCTCGGTTTTTTCTCTCTTTCGAGATTTTTCATGTAAAAATTTATGGAGTTTCTTGTTCACTCTTTAAATATCTGTGTGTGGATTTCACAATTTAGGTAAAACTTTCACCGCTGGTTTTCTAGCACGCAACAATTACAAATATGTTGAAACTTTACTTTGCATCATATCAAACACTCAAAAAGTTAGATTCACTGCATTCAGTTTACTTTACACTCTAAATGCATCAACAAAAGAGCCACATAGTGTTATTAGTTTTGATAATTTTAATGACTAAGTTATTTTTTATGTTTTTTTATTTAAAAAATCTTTTAACTATTAGAAGCTATTTTAATAATTTAATGTGATATTTTTATATAGCCGTGCTATTTTATTTCAAAATGATTTTTAGAGCATAGTTTCCTAAAAAACAATATCATAAATATTTGATCTAGTACGTGTATTATGAGTCATATAAAATCAAATTTATCATTTTTTATTGAGTTTGCAATATCCTACAATACTATTATTTATTTATTTATTTTATTTCATGTCAGTTATTTTTAAATGATGTTTATACTTTTGAGTTAGCCGGACTTTAGAAGATTTAATTTATTATTAGCAATTTAAATTGCTTCGACAGTTTTGAAGATTTCTGATGCTTGCAATCTTAATTTTATAATTTAAGATAAAAAATCTAAATTGATCAATTTTGTTGATTTTAATTCAGTTTCAGATGAAACTTCATACTATATTAGGCCTCCAGAAATTAAAAAAAATAAATATAAAATAAATAAAATATTAAGATCAGTTATAGTTTTTTTTATCCCATGTTATTCTTTGTTAATAAAAAAATAATAATGAATTTTTAAATGGATGCTTATCCTTCTTTCCTCCTCAACTTTTTTTATTAAAGACAAAAGTGACATTACGATGTAAATTAATCGAGCCAGGTTAGAGTCACAGTCAACTGAGTTTGATTAATTAATTGAGTTTGAGCTTGAATTTTATTTTAAAAATTAAAGTAGGCTCATGAGTCAAACCATTTAGAATGAAAGAGATAAAATAATTATAATTTAAATAATTATTAGATAAAAATAATAAAGATTTATGAAATAAAAAAAATAATAATAATAATTTATTTGATATAAGAGAATGAAATAAAACTATTAAAGATTGATAATAATTTTATATTTAAACTATTAAAATTGAAAATATTTTAAGTAAAATTTATATTAAATTTATTAATTGAGTTAGCTCGGCTAATGAGTCATATAAAACCAAATTTATCATTTTTATTGAGTTTGCAATATCTACAATTCTATTATTTATTTATTTTATTTCATGCCAGTTATTTATAAATGATTTTTATACTTTTGAGTTAGCCGGACTTTAGAAGATTTAATTTAATATTAGCAATTTAAATTGCTTCGACAGTTTTGAAGATTTCTGATGCTTGCAATCTTAATTTAATTTAAGATACAAAATCTAAATTGATCAATTTTGTTGATTTTAAGTCAGTTTCAGATGAAACTTCATACTATATTAGGCCTCCAGAAATTAAAAAAATAAATATAAAATAAATAAAATATTAAGATCAGTTATAGGTTTTTTTTATCCCATGTTATTCTTTGTTAATAAAAAAAATTAATGAATTTTTAAATGGATGCTTATCCTTCTTTCCTCCTCATCTTTTTTTATTAAAGACACAAGTGACATTACGATGTAAATTAATTGAGCCAAGCTCGAGTCACAGTCAACTGAGTTTGATTAATTAATTGAGTTTGAGCTCGAGTTTGAGTTTTATTTTAAGAGTTAAAGTAGGCTCAGAAGCTAACTCATTTAGAATGAAAGATAAAATAATTATAATTCAAATAGCTATTATGATAAAAATAATAAAGATTTATGAAATTAAAAGAAAAATAATAATAATTTATTTGATGTAAGAAAATGAGATAAAATTATTAAAGATTGATAATAATTTTATATTTAAACTATTAAAATCGAATATATTTTAAGTAAAATTTATATTAATATTTATTAATTGAGCTAGTTTGAGAGCTAATGAGTCGAGTCAGACTTGTTTGAGCTTTACTTGTTAACTCATTAAGTTCATATCACAAATTATTTATCAAACCGAACTCGAGCCAGCTCAAGAATAAACTTGACTCACTTACAATCTTATCATAAACCTTCAAGAAATCCATCATGAAAATTTAGATTTTTCTTTTCATAATTTTGTCCAGATGTAGATACTTCTAATAACTTTTGTTTTTTTAGGATAAAATAATTATCAGAAAGAGAGCGGTTGTACAAATAAGTATTTAAATTTTTTATATTAAAAACCTATCGTTTTTTTTTTCTTGAGTTTGCAATTGGATCTCTCCTACTAATATACGTTAAAATTGATTCCTTGTTTTCTGATCAATTGGTGGGTTGCTATTTGCTGTTGTTGTTAATAACTTTAAGTTGTTTAATAATCTCTGATTTGTTTAATAGGATATGATTAATCTTTTATTTGAATCTTAAGCTTGAATTGATAGTAATTAGGCCTTGGAGTTTTTAATGGGCTTTAGCTTAAAATTACTACAAGAGAACTATTCTATTGTTTGAAGAAAGAAAATACTTTGATGTTCAAAGCAAGTAAGCATAAAATTATTTATTGTGGAAAAAAAAACTAATTTCAAGGCGTTAATACTAATTTTTATCAAATAAATTAGTTGACGCAAATTTTAATTATGTTTCATGTAAATTCAAGGTGGTGAGGTTCAAGAGTAAATCAAATTTTGATATTATATTTATCTTAAAAAACTGATGATTTTAAGATTCATATCATATTCTGAACTTCAAATTAAAAAATTTCTAAATTCACCTCTGCATACTGTATGTGTTTATTGCAAGAAATTTGGTTCTCCTAGTACACTTCTCTAGGAGATAAGAAAAATATTGCTTGTAATCATGCAAAACCATCCTGAGTGCAGCATCAACAAAACAGAGTTACCTGAGAGTTTCAGCATCAAGAAACAGATCATCCACATAGTTCTGCATACAGATATGATAAGAAGCCCCATATAGCAATCAACATGGCCATCACCTTTACCCCATTCATCTTGTCATGGAAGAAGATCACCGCAAAAGCCGGAATGATCGGCAGAGCCAGCGTGCTAATGGCGTTTGAGAACAGCGATGACACCACAAAGATCAAGCCCACGACACCAACGGAAGCGACCTGCCAAGCCACCGCAACTCCCACCACTGTCATCACATAAGAAGCCTTACCTTCGCCAAATTCCTCATACTCCCCATCCAATTTTCTCCATTCTCCACTGGCGAGAAGTCCAATAACTGAAGCACATGAGGCAACCAATGCTGTGTATATCTGCATTTCCAGAACCACTGTGAAAGTTTCCTTCTTTATAACCTTTTCAAAGGTGAGTTGCATCAGGGAGAGGATTAATGAGTAGGTTGCAGAAGCTCCTAGTGTCAGTAGGAATCCCAGCATGTATTTTCCGCTGGGAATGTTGGCGGAGTCGCTGGAGGACTCCTCATCAATGCCGAGGAGAGCTGAAGAGAAGCTGAGGAGGACGATGGAGTTGAGGATTAGAGAGGTGAACTTCTGGGAATTAAGAAAATATGCGAAAATGGAGTTGAAGGCGAGTTGTGAAAATGAGGGAGTATGAATACATATCCCAAATTAACAACAAAGGGACGAGAAGACCAAGTTGGCTCAAAGATTTCACCAATATTCCCAAAATATAAACATCAACAGAAAGTCTAATTAACATTCAGACCAGAAATAATTACAAAATAAAAACCAAGCCAGAATAGCAGTTTTACTACAACAGAGACCAGTAGGAATAAAGAAGATCTACAACAGCAGCTATCAAAAATCCAAACTTTAATATTACAAGACTCAGGAGACAACTCAGAACAAAAGAAATCAACAGATACTATTTCTAGAGCCTCCCTAAAAGTAAAATAAACCCATAACAGAATTAACTACTAAAAGGAACAAAAATACATAAAATCAAGAAACCAAGAAGTAAGCAGTACCTCAACCTCCGTAACGAAGCAAAAAATTCATAACAGATTGTAAAAGAAAACCGTTAGCATATATAGAAGGTCTAGATTTAGGATAGATGAAAAAAAGAAAAACTATAAATAGAAGGAAGAAATCTCAACAGAGGGGTAATCAAGTATTCAAAAGCAAACTCCTTCTTCAGATCTTCTCTTCTCTTCTCCGAACCCCTTCTCGGTTTCCAGGAATCCAGGCTCACCTCAAGAACCACAGGGTTCCTCCTCGCCTCGGTCCCTCTTCCCTCTGAGCGACGGCTCGCCGAGAAACAAACCAAAAGCGAGTTAAGGCAAACTTACCCTAGAAGCATCATCTCTCCCAAAGGAGTGTTTTGAATCAAGGGCCAAGATTACTTCCCCGGGACTAAGATCAAGGCAAGAGATCAAACCGTTGAGAGAGAAACACGTGTAATCCACTATCGGACGAAAGGAAATCAAGAACCGCTCAATCAAAGCACAGATCCAAGGGCAGAAAAGAGACAAAACCAATCCGACGATTCAAGGCTTAGTTCAAAAGAAACACAATCCAAGTGCTAGATCCAACGGCCAAGAGAAGAGGGCGCAATCCAACGGTTCAGAAGGCACCCGATAATCTCCGACATCCCTTAACTCACCCACTCGAGTGAGTCAACTCATTGAACCAGACTCAATTCTCACCGAACCAGACCCATATCATTGGTGCTCTTGTTGACTACATCACTCAGAAAAAAAATGGCAGAAGGAACAAGATACACAACCAAGATAATAGACGAGTGTGTAGGAAGACTTAATAAAACAGATGAATAGATGTCTTCAATCACTATGATATTAAATGAAGTGTCAAGAAGATTATATTCTATAGAAGAAAAATTGGAAAATAATCATCAAGAATAACAACAAACACATGTATGCACTTCTTCTCATATAGAAATTTCCTTTCCAAATAGACAACATACACAACAAAATAGTAGACATGTGAAAGTAGATATGCCAAGGTTCAATGGAGAAAACCCTAGAGGTTGGTTGTTCAAAGCAGACCAATTTTTTCAGTATTATAGCCTATCAGAAGACCAGAAATTCCTAATTGCATCAGTTTACATGGATGGACCAGCACTAAGCTGGTATCAGTGGATGCACTTAAATAAACAGTTGCAATCATGGACACAATTCTAAGAACAGGTCATTCAAAGATTTGACTCATCTCTATATAGAGATTTGAGAGGAAAGTTATAATAGAAATCTAGTGAATTTCTACAATGAATTTGAAGAGAGCTAATCAAATTTCGTGGATTCCACCAATTTCTACAAAGTTATTTTGAATGGGCAAGACATGATATTAAAAGGGAAGTTACGGTCAACTCCATACAAGAAGCTTTTCAATTAGCTAAGCTAATAAGAAGATGACGATGAAATTATCATGACAAGAAATTACAGAGCCAATCAAGCTTTACCACTAAAACAGTCACAAATATACCAACCACCTTTACTGCCTATCCCAATGCCCAACCAGAATAATAATATGACCAACAAACAAAATATCCCAATCTAGAAATTAACAACAACACAGTTGAAAGAAAGAAGAAAGAAATGATTATGTTTTAACTGTGATGAAAAATATCACAAAGGTCACATATGAAAATCCAAATTATTTTCCTTAATGGTGATAAATGATGATCAAGAGTAATACATGCAGCAAGAATCTGAACGAAATACAAATATTACAGAAAGAATTTCCAGAAATCAGCCTCAATGCATTTATAGGTCAGTCTAATCCTAGAACTTTAAGATTACAAGGACTGATTGGAAACAAAAAAGTACAAGTACTGATTGACAGTGGGTCAACCCACAATTTCATTCAGTCAAAACTAGCAAAATTTATTGACTATAAAGTAACACCTGCATCAGTTTTTCAAGTATTAGTAGGCAATGGAGAAACCTTAAAATGTTCAGGAATATATTATAATATTCCTATCCAACCAGGGAATACTATTACCAGATTACATTCTGCTACCCATGCAAGGAGATGTGGTTTTGGGTGTTCAATGGCTAGAATAATTGGGTGAATGTACAATTGACTATAAAAAGCTGACTATGAAATTCTACTTTAATGACAGATTAGTACAATTACAAGGAGATATAGCCTCCACAGTGGATAGCATTTCATTCCATCAGTTCACCAAATTGCAGCAAAAGAAGGAAATAGTCTCATATTTCCAGATTAGAGAAATGATAGAGGGAACAGATTCCTCTATTAAAGAATTCAGTAACTTGCATGTAGGGATACAAAAAGTATTATCCCAATGGCAAGAACTGTTTAGGTTAAGTGGAACCACATTAAAACACAACAGTGCATACCATCCTCAGATGGTCAAACAGGTAACCAATGTAATCCTAGAGCAATATCTAAAGAGTTTTGTATTAGAAATACTAAAGATATGGTTAGTTCCTTCCTTCGTAATTCTCCTATAATACATCCATCAATACTTCCACAAAGATGACTCATTTTCAAATAGTATATGGCAGACTTCCCCCTTTAGTAATACATTATAAGGAGAAGACAATTATCAACACAGAGGTAGAAACAATTTTATAACAGAGGGACAGAATGCTACAGCTACTTAAAATAAATCTACAAGAAGCTCAAAATAGAATGAAGTAAATGACTGATAAACATAAAAGAGAATTGCAATTCAAAGTAAAGATTTGGTATTAGTTAAACAATAACCCTATAGACAAACTTCAGTCTCTAGGAATCAGTATACAAAACTACAAAGAAAATACTATGGCCTTCAAAGTTCTACGTAAGATAGATCATATAAAATAGAGTTGCAAACAAGAAGAATACATAATGTGTTTCATGTATCCAGACTCAAGCAATACAGACAAGATTCTACAATCCACCTAGCAAAATTAGCAAATCAGTTCAGTGAGGGGCAGATGTTAGTTAGACCTATGAAAGTTTTAGATTACAGAATAATACTACAAGGAGATCATCAAATTAAAGAAGTCTTAATACAATGGGAAGGACTTCTAGCTACAGAGGCTTCCTGGGTATCAGAGGAAGAAATAAAGGAAGCATTTTCTGACTTTGACCTTGAGGACAAGGTCAATGTGGGGGAGGGGAGTAATGATATGAATCCATATCCCCAAATTAACAACAGAAATAAAAGGGACAGAAGAAGACCAAGTTGGCTAAAAGATTTCACCAATATTCCCAAAATATAAACATCAACAGAAAGTCTAATTAACATTCAGACCAGAAATAATTACAGAATAAAAACCAAGCCAGAATAGCAGTTTTACAACAACAGAGACCAGTAGGAATAAAGAAGATCTACAACGTATCAAAATCCAAACTTTAATATTACAAGACTCAGGAGACAACTCAAAATAAAAGAAATCAACAGATACTATTTCTAGAGCCTCCCTGAAAGTAAAATAAACCCATAACAGAATTAACTACCAAAAAGAATAAAAGACATAAAATCAAGAAACCAAGAAGAGTAGTAACAATAGATTGCAAGTACCTCAACCTCCAAAATGGCAGAAGCAAAAATTCATAACATACTGTAACAGAAAACCATTAGCATATATAGAAGGTCTAGATCTAGGATAGATGAAGAATAGAAAAACTATAAATAGAAGGAAGAAATCCCAACAGGAGGGTAATCAGAAAAGCAAACTCCTTCTCAGATCTTCCTCTCTCTCCGAACCCCTTCTCTGGTTTCAATCGCTGGAATCCACCGCTCACCTCCGCTCGAAGAACTCTAGGGTTCCTCCTCGCTCTCGGTCTCTCTTCCCCTCTCTGGAGCGTCGACGGCTCAAACTGTCGAGAGAAACAAACCAAAAGCAGAGTTAAGGCAAACTTACCCTAGAAGCATCATCTCACGGCCCAGAACAGCCGGAGTGTTTTGAATCAAGGGCCAAGATTACTTCCCCGGGACTAAGATCAAGGCAAGAGATCAAACCGCGCAGAGAGAAACACGTGTAATCCACTATCGGACGAAAGGATCAAGAACCGCTCAATCGAAGCACAGATACAAGGGAAGAAAAGAGACAAAACCAATCCGACGATTCAAGGCTTAGTTCAAAAGAAACACAATCCAAGTGCTAGATCTAATGGCCAAGAGAAGAGGCAATCCAACGTTCGAAGGCAATAATCTCCTTGATTATCCCTTAACTCATTTCATTCCACTCAGTGAGTCAACTCACCGAACTGACCCAATTCTCACAACTGCACCCATAGATGTGGAGACGAGAGGTGAGGAGGCCATAGAATACATGAGGTTGCTCATGATAATGAGGCTGAGCGGTGTAGATGAGAGTGAGGTTTGATGGATGGGGATTGGTGGTGAAGGAGAAAGATGAAGCGGTGGGGAGGAAGATGAGAGGAGGAGAGAGGAAAGGGGTTTGCACAAGAGTGGAGAGCCATTTGTTGTTTCCTCCTTGGAGTAGAAGCGCCAAGGAGAGTGGCGTGACAAGAAGGAGGAATGAGATGTTGAGGGCAACAAGTAGCCATCATTGCCAGTGTTTAAACTTGGAGAAGGGAGTTGACATCAAATCCTTTGAGAGGTGCTGGTTTCCTTGCTCTTGTGCTACTTTGTTTGAAATATTGTCATAGAAAAAACAAAAAAAATAAAATAAAAATTTTTAGAACCGTAGCCCTGAATGATGTGCACAAAAGAAACTTTGATATATTGCAATACAAAAAGAGCATAAATTTCAGGGCATGTTTGGTTAAATTCTAAGAAAATTTATGTGTTAGTAGTGGCTTAGACACATTAAATCAATTTAGAGTCATTAGATGGTTGAAGTTAGAAAACACTTTTTGCAAAATAATGAAATTTCTTGGATGAAATAATGATTTTCTAAAATATAACTTTTATCAGGAAGCAAGTATCGAATGGGAGTATAAACTTAACTCATCCATCCTGTTTAAAGTTTATATATTTATTTGTTTTTGAAATAAGTGATATATGATAACCGTCGAGTGGTGGCACAATTATGCTTGGAGGATTTTCAAGCTTTAGAGCTCTCTCCTCTCTCTTGCTTGGGCTCTCCTCCATATGAGGAATAAGGGGCTATTTATAGATTGAAGAGTGACATCTCTATAAATACATGCAAAATCCAAACCACTCCATTTCATCGGACAGCTCAGAATGATTCCTTTGATCATTTGATGTATTTTAAGTATTTGAATACTCAAACGAAGTCAAAATTATGAGATCTTAGGCTTGTTAGATCCGGCTCGTTATGACGCTCAATTTGACTATAAACACTCCATGCTTAAGAGCTATTTAGGGATTTAAGTGATATCCCAATATTTCCAATGATATTTTAAGTACTTGATCTCGACTAATTTCAACTGAGGATCAACTTGCTTTTGAAATCAAGATTCGTGCTTCGACTAGTAGAATTTTCAGTGTCATATCAATAACCAAATAATGTATGCATTTTATAGTGCCTCAATGCTTGAATCCATACAGAAAAGTTTAGAGAAGAGCGGAGCTAACGCCTAAGTGCTAGATCGAGGTGTCGCGACGCTAAGAAAGCATATTTACTCTCCCATATCTTGAACCAAATAGAGGGAACAACATTAATTTCATAATGTATGATTTATTATTCATGTTGGAATACTAATCATGCATTTAAGAACAAATAATTCGTATATAAACTCAAGTAAATAAAAATTAGACTCTATCCTCAAGAAATGTCCTCTCAGAATTCACTTGATTCATCAGAAAAATAATGCTTGTAGGCAAGTAATCATTAAAAAAACTATAAATATTTCTATTAAACATGCATGAAAATTTAATAGAATGAATTTACCTGAGTTCCATTGAAGAGTATCTTATATAAATGAAAAAGTGTAATCTTAGTGATTTGATAGATTGGTGTGATATTTATTATGCAAAATCATCCATAAGCAAAATGTTGGGCATTTTAAGCATATTAATAGCTGCTATTTTGATCATATTATAAAATTTAGGTTAAGGATCATTCTAGATTATTCTAGTGATTTATACTAGATAGTCAAAATTTTAAATTAAGCTTAATGCTAATCTTAATTAGCAATTTAGGCACAAAAAAATATTAGCATAATAGGCCTAGTCATTCATATGACGGACGACTGGTGCCAATGTGGATGCCACATTGGAGCCATTCATCCTTTCAACGGATGACTGGTTCGGGACGAGCAGTCGTCCGTTCAACGGATGATGTAATTTATTTTTTTCAAAAAAAATTTGGCGCAGTTTTCATATTTTGTGCGTATCGGAGTCAGATGATGTCGTAATTGAGCAAACATAGTATCATTGTAATCATAACAAAATTTTCTATAACTTTCATGTTTATTGAAATTTACGATTGCCCGTCAAGAAATTTTGCGATAAAGCAAAAAAAAAGTGGGTGGAGATGTCGATTTTGCACATTGGAGTCATACAGTTTTGGAATTGAGTAAAGTTCATATGGTTGAAATAGTAAAAAAATTTTCTACAACTTTTATGTTGGTCGAAATTTACGATTGCAGCCCTATACGTAACAGATTTTACGAATGCACGCAAAAACTGCGGCGCCGAGTTGAAAATTCAAAGCAGCTGTCGTATTTTACGTGTATCGGAGTCATAAGCTGTTGGAATAGAGCAAACTTTATATCGTTAGAATCATAACAAAATTTTATACAACTTTTATGTTGGTTAAAATTTATGATTGCGCGATATGCGTAGATTTTGAATCGCGCTGAAAACTACACCGCGAAAGTGAGCGAATCATATTTCGCAGATCGAGTCATACGGTGTCGGAATCGAGAAAACTTTGTATCATTTAAATCTTAATAAAATTTTCTATAGCTTTAATGTCGGTAAAAATTTAATATTATGGCCCGATACGCAGCAGATTTTGCAAATACACGTGAAAACTACGGCGGAGAGCTGAAAGTTCGGAGCAGCAATCGTATTTTGTGCATATCGGAGTCAGACGGTGTCGAATTGAGCGAACTTTATATCGTTAGAATCATAGCAAAATTTTCTACAACTATTATGTTGGATAAAATGTGATTGCAGCACGTTGCGCAGCAGAGTTTGCAAATGCGCTCAAAAACTGCGGCGTGAAGTTGAAAATTTGGAGCATCAATCGTATTTTGCGCTTATCAAAGTCATACGATGTCGGAATTGAGCAAACTTTATATCCTTGGAATCATAATAAAATTTTCTACAACTTTCATGTTGATCTAAATTTATGATTGTGGTTAATGCATTGTATATTTGGAGAAATGAACAATGATGAAATGCACAAATAACTCACACTAAACAAACACCTTAATGAAGTGCAATTAACAACTTTTTAGGAGTCATGCATATAAATAGGTGTTGCTAGCGCATTAGTCTTATTGTTTGGAGATAATTATTCATATTGATTACATTCATATAAGAGAAGTGAATGTGCTAGTATTCGAAATGCAACCATTTTCAAATAAGGATAAAAAACCAACTCAAACTAAGTTTAGAACACAAACTAACTACCTCTCTACTGTTACTACCAAAAGAAATATCCTAACTAAAAAAACATATATCAATGTACAACTTCTTCTAAACACTTAAGACTGTATAAATAAAATAGCACAAAAAAGATATGATTATTTATAAATTAAGGTAACTAAAACAATAAAATAGTTTCTGATGATGTCTGCGAGACAAAATACAATAAGATATGTACAAATACAACAAAATGTAATCCTGTATGGACAGAAGATAATAGGAACAGATACAACCTAGTTTTATGGAGAGTTAGAAGGAATTTTCATTTTCATAAATGTAGGTGAGTGAGAGAGGCTTACATTCTTTAAAAAAATGATATTTTTATATGGTAGCCTCAAATTAGCATCACAATGATTTCTACTAAAATATCTACAACTACAACAAGACTCATATCGAAAACACCACCACCAACAACAATAATCTTTAGCAAAACTCGGCAAGCTTATACCCAAAAAGTTGTAAACAACACAATAACAAAGCAAAAAATTAAGCGGTCTCCGGTGGACATATACAAATCTAGCCTAACTTCACATTAAAATTTACAAAATATACAAAACATATAAATTTAGCCAAACACCACAAAGAAATAAGCAAACCATACAACACAAAATAATATATAACGAGATCTATTACAAATTAAGCATTTAGGGAAAAAATACCTTAATCGGCGGACGAATGATGAAAAAAGTGGTCTCCGGCGATGACGCACTCCTTGGCCGGCAGTGAGCTCTTCCTTGGCTGGAGGCATCCTCCCCTTGGCCGGCGGCATGCTTGGACGATGGAAATCCAACGGTGGAATGCGATTTACGAAGCAGCTGAGCAATTTTAGGAGAAAAAAAATAGATCTGCGACCTCCACTCTGTCCAAATAAGGATCTAACCATTGCTCATCCTACTGGACGAATCCGTCCATTGACGACACGCCAACGTGGCATCCATGTTGGCGCCATTCGTCCGTCATACGGATGACTATGCCTATTATGCTAATATTTTTTAGGCCTAAATTGGTAATTAAGATTTGCATTAAGCCTAATTTAAAAATTTTGCCTACTAGACATCTATGCCCCTTAATCTTATAATAATGAGTTCTTCAATGAGCAATAGAGATGACTTAATTTCTTATAATTGTATATATATCACATATGTACACATAGGCAAGTTGAGTGAAGTGTAAATGAGTTGATATTTTTATGTGATACCTTTGAATAGGAAAAAGACATAAGATGTAATCTAGTTGAAATAGTTTTACTATTATAAGTATAAATAAATAAAAAGTTATCACTCTTTAGAGTAAGAGAATGCATTAATACAATATAATATAATATAACAGTTATGAACCATATGAGATGTCTCATACGATAATAGCAATATAATTCTTGAAGTATTAAAGTTTTTTATGAGATGATTGTTGACCTCCACGTACGCATAAGCCAAGTCGAGCTCACAAGGTGAATTCAACAAGTTTCAGCGCAAATCAGAGCTGAAATACACTCGACGATACTGAAAATTAGTCGAAACGATCTCCGATCAACCAACAGACTTCGCTGTCGCATTCAAAATGTTGAAATTGATCAGAGTATGCATCTTGCACAATTTGGCGGTCGACCGATCAAGAAGGAGGGCCGTCGATGCGCTAACATGCATATCGAGGTCGAAAAGCCGCGTCGATGCCCAAATAATCACTAATAGTAAAATTGATCATGTCGTTAGTGTCGAAATATCAAAATCTATAAAATGAGACTATTTACGATCAATTCAGGCGAGTATGCGTGAATATCGAGCAATCAGATACAACAACACGCAAATCAGAGCTGAAATACGCTCGACAGCGTCGGAAATTAATCAAATAATCTTCGATCAACAAACGAACTCCGCCATCATGTTCAGAATATCAAAATTTATTAGAATATACATATTACAAAATTCGACGGTCGACCGATCAAGAAAGGGGGTCGTCGAAGCGCTTACGCACATATCGAGGTCGAGAAGTCGCGACATTGCCCAAATGATCTTCATTCATGAAATTAATTGAGTCATTAGTGTCAAAACTTTGAAACCTATCAAACAAGACTATTCACGCTCAATTCGGATGAGTCTGCACGAGTATCGAGTAATCTGAAGCGATGATGCGCAAATTTGAACTAAAATTGATCCCGATTCAACGTCGACTTGAACCAAACGACATCTGATTGCGAAACGGACTGCGACGTTGCGTCAGGAATATTAGAATAACTTGAGATCAACATATATATTGTTTATGTGATAATGTCGATGCAAAAATCCAAATTATGCCTAATTAAAAAATTAAAAAAAATAAATCTTATAAATACCCCCTTATCACCCTAAACCTAATTTCATTTTTCTCCCCAAAAATCCCAGCATGCTTCCCACACATGCTCATTCTTGCCCGAAGTCTGTGTTGAAATATAAGTACTCGTACGCATCTTTCTTGACGCGGGGAGAAAAGTTGTGCTTGTTTGCATGTGTAGAAGTACATGTATACGTCTTTCTTGGCATGACGAGAAAATCTGTTTCAACGGGTACCTTAGATGTCTTTATTGGCATTATGGGATGACGCATTCAGGCCATAGTTTATACCACCCATACACACATTTCTTGACGTGGTGGGCAGACCCAACATACCCGAGGTAGCCTCTTACATAGGGACAATGTCGGGATGCTGCCAAAATACTGCTAAACTTCTACACCGATAGGGGGCCCACACAACTTGATACAAAGCCATGCAACAATATAAAATTATTGTTTAAACTAACATTGTATATAAGTACTCGTATACGTCTTTCTTAGTATGATAGAGAAATCTATTTTAGCAGGTACCTTAGAGCCCCATATATGCCTTTCTTGGCATGGCGGAATAGCGCATTCAGGCTGTAATTTATACCACCCATACACGCCTTTCTTGGCGTGGTGGGCAGACCCAGGATACCCGAAGTAGCCCTCTACACAGGGACGACGTCAAGATACTGCCAAAATGATGCCAAACTTCTACACCAATAGACGTGCCTACACAACTTGACATAAAGTCATGCCACAATATAAAATTATTGTTTAAACTAACATTGCACGTGTATAAGTACCCGTACACACCTTTCTTGGCGTGATAGGGAAATCTGTTTTAGTATGTACCTCAGATCCCAATACATGACTTTCTTGGTATGGTGGGATGATGCATACAGGTAGTGGCTTATACCACCCATACACACTTTTTTTGGCGTGGTGGGCAAGCCAAACATACCCGCAGTATCCTCCTATATGGGGACGACGTCGATGTTGCCGAAATACTACTAAATTTTTATACTGACATGAGGCATAAATAGCTTAGTAAAAATTCAACTACAAAATGAAAATTAATGTTTTAACTTGATATTGCAAGTATATAAGTACATATACACGCCTTTCTTGGTATGGAGGAGAAATCTATGTTATATGCAGGCGCTTTAGAGACCCATACATGCTTTTCTTGGCATGGTGGGATGACGCATTTGGCCGTGGTGTTTTCACCACCCATACATGCCTTTCTTGGCATGGTGGATAGACCCAACCCCTGTTGTAGCCCCTTATGTGGGGACGACGCCAGGAGGCCGCTGAAATGCTGTTAAAATTTTATCTAAAATTATAAACTTACAATAAAACTCAATCAAAATAAGCAACATTATTCAAATCTCTAAAGTTAAATCAATTTCAAATTAAATAACCCGCATGGGCACCGACACTACGCTAAATACTTAAACTTAGTGTCTGAGGATGCTATGATTCTCGGTCGGACCACCCAGCAACAAAATTTAAAAATCAAATAATAATTTTATAAGAATTTCAACTCAATAAAATATCTGGAAGCTAATCTGTCACATGACAGTCGATCTGATCTTCTATTATTAAATTAATAGAGTCGATATGATCTAAAATAATACATCCACCCCGATGATAGTTGTGTCGAATAGAGATTTTAACTAGAGGGGATACCATCATTAACATATGTTTAAAATTTCAAATCAAATTAATATAAATTAAATATCAATCCAAATGAAAAATCAACTCAATTATCAAGCTATAAATGACTAATTGAAAATCAAGCTAAAAACTTAATACAAAATTCAATCTATCCAATTTCCATAATTATTTATCAGAGGTGATAAATTAAGAAAACTCTAGCTCACAAAAGAGCCAAAGTCAAATCAAGTATATTTTTATATTCACTCTCAATCAATCTCATGCCAGCAATGATGTGGCCCGTGTGGTTTGGCTAAGAAGATATATGATACAATACTAGTCCTCAGCTTCGCCGCCAAATGATACAATTATATTACGCATGATCAGAGCGATGCTCTAATAGTGTGAATCATATGGTGCACCTGATTAGGTAAAAGCTCTCAAGCTAAGGTGGACTTAATTATGTCTCCTTAGACAAACATCATCCCAAGTCTACAAGGATTTCTTGGATGATGCAACCCATGGCTATTGACAAGGATCCTTCTATTAGGTTAGGTCGATTACCTCCTATGACTAATTAGACTAGGGATCACGATAGCCCAGGATGACGAAACCATAAGATCTAGATCGGGTGCGTCATCATTCCCCCAACCATCTACTTCAAGTTAAAGGATAATGAACTTCATAAATTCAAATTCCAAAACTCCACATGTTGCTACTATACGCTACGCATCAAGCGATCTAACGACTAGCCTTAATCGAAAGTTCTCTCTCAGTATTGGGAGGGGTAGTTAACTATAGGTGCTTGTGCCTATAGGAAACCTGGAACCAAATCTAAAGTCCCTGCAAAATGAGAGCGAAATCTCTAGGTAGTGTCTTATCTACTATTCCATATGCCTTCTGAAAATTTCATCGATATCAAATAATACTCTCTTAATCGAGAGGTCAGTGGTGAATTTTCGGAGTCCACAATGATGAGTCTTGAGCGAAATTTGACGATGAACATCCAAAGTTGATTGATGAAGGGTAATTAATTCAATCATTCTCTTAATTGGAAAAAATTTAAGCAATCAGGATGACATATGTCGAAGGGTGGTGTATGTTGAACATTAAGAGATGTCGAGAAATGGGCATCAGAAGTCAAGTAATAAATGTAACATGATCATTTTTCAAGTAAAAGAGTTATTAAGCTATATAAAAGATAAGCATTGGATATCAAAAATTGACATACATCAAATTCTGGATATTGTAAAGCATTAGGCAATGATTGATGGGAAATATTGAAGTAAAAAAGATGAAAGGTGGTTAACTTACTCATAGTCCAAATATATGTTAAAATTAGATGACCAAAAAAGATGAGTGTTAGAAATCAAGGGTTGGTGGATATTAAATATTGATCATTAGTAAATTTTCGATTAAAATTAATAAAGAAAACTCAAATTAGGTGATAATACACAACTAACTTTGTTCTTCTAATAAGAGAGATGACTAAAAAGACTAGCATTGAACATTCTTGATGTGTCATAATTTTAATCGAATGATGGGTGTCAAGAAATAATTGACAATGGATGTGAAAAATTGAGTAATGAAGGGCATCAACTTGATCATTCTCCTGATAATAGACATAACCAAAATAATCAAAATATTAGATGATAGTGGGTGGCGTATGTCAATCATTAGAAGTCATCTATAAAGAACGTCAATAGTTGAGTAATAAAGGGCGAGTAATATGATCATTCTCTAAATAAGAGAGTACCTAAGTAATTGAAAAGAAGAGTATGAAATATCAAAATTTGCAGACATCAAACTTTAGATATTTTTAAGGTTAGGGGTCATAGTTAACAGGAAATAGGTTTGTGTATTCAGTTTATTTGGATAAATTGGTTCACAATTTTATCTTGAATCTAAAATCTAAAAAATCAAATTGCTTATCTGCAACAAAATCGTATTGATCTAAATTTTTTTTTTTATTTGGTTTAGTCAATTCAATTATCAATAAACAAAATTCATTGATAATTTATAAAATATTATTTGTGAACAATACAAATAATAAAAAATGTGGAATCAAATTAATCAATTTAATTTATAAACAATTATTTCAAACCCAATTTGCATTTTATCAAGTATTGAGTTTAATCAAATTTAAAATTGAATCACTAACCAATAATTGAATATTAATAAATGTAAAACCAAAATGATTATATAAAAATAGAATCTAGTTGGGAGATTGAGCATGATTTGGTTTGATTTTTCGATTTCAATCGAATCATGCACATCCCTAATAGAAAACAATAGAAGGCAGAAAATGATAATTGGTTTATGGTCTCACTCTTAATAAGAATGGAAATTAGGTGACAAGGAAGATTAGTGTTTGGGCACATTAATGATTGTGGACTTTAAATATTGATCATTTAAAAGCGTTTGGTTATCATCGATAGAGAATGCATACAGTTAGATGATAGTTGATATTTTACTTGATTGTTCTTCTCATATGAGAGTGTATAAAAAGATTAGCATTATATATTGTTAGCTTACTAATGTAGGTCATTAGCAAGGGTCAGATATTAATTAACATTATAATTCTAGCAATAATGAGTGGGTGATTTAATTGGTCATCTCTTCATATGAGAGAAAATTGAATGATAAAAAAAATATGAATATCACATGTAGCTCTTCATAATTATTATTGCATATGCAAAAAATATAGCTTTTTATCTACATTTTTTTTCCATAGTGTGCTTCTAATTAAGGATTGGAAGGCCATTATAGCTAAGGTAGCCATACTTTATTTTGCTTGAAAACATACGTTTCAGCCTCATCAATTTTAAAAATGATTATGAAAAATATTTATGTGTCACTAATTATATTCTTAATATATATATTTTTTCAACAAAACAAATATTTATCATAATTCTTTAAAAAATATTAAACTATATTTAAGCTCTGTAGTCAGTTGGCTGGGAGGTGGTAAGGGAGTAGTGTGTCTCCTAGGGGCAACACCCCCAAGAAAATTTTTTTATTGTGTATCACCTTAGATGCATCTCCTCGACGCCAAAAAAGACAATGACACGATGCTAGGATCTATAGATTTATACTAAGAAAATAGAGAAGTCAGTGCCCTATGATGCAGGTGGTAGTGCCGTAGCGCTAGGATTTGAGCACCAGGAAGACTCAAGACAAAATGGCTAGTGCTTCAACACTTGAATTCATGCAGAAAAGCTTGGAGGATAGCGGAGCCAAAATCTAGACACTAGATCGCGACGCTACGAGATGGAGACTTCATATTTAGATGATTTTCTGCAATCTTTAAGTACTTTTCTCTATTCTCAAGTGATAGTGAAGTGCCCCATAGTGATTGAAGTGAGGAATGGCTTGAGATAAGTGTAATTTGTACAACTCTTCTCAATTTTTCTTTTATAGTAAATTTTTTGGTTTTATAGCTCTGAGTTTTTTTTTTCCATTCTAAGTTTTTTCACAACCGGATCTCTCTAACTAGTTTTGGTGTTATATCACCCAACACACACTCATATATATATATCTATATATATATATATATATATATCTATATATATATATATATATATCTATATATATATATATATATATATATATATATATATATATATACAACAAAATAAAAAAATTAATGAAAATGAAATTTTAAAACACCGAAAGTTAATTAATTTGGTTGCTGGATTCAAATAAAACCTTTAAATGTCTACCTAAAAACATCAAAAATATTAAAGTGGACGTCGACATTTTATTTTCCTTCTCATGTACAGTAAAACTAACAATAGTTGATTTGCATTACAGACACTGTTATCGAACATATTAATGAGAAATCAACGACAAGCTTTAATTACTTAATAAATCATGTTATGTGGACTGCATTGCGATCTTTTTATATGGTAGTTTATTAATCAATTAGCCGACTGCAACTTAAACACTTAGTTAAGGATGGCTAATAATGATGTTTAGAGTACATAAGGCCGCAAATTAATGGACCACCTCTTGAATAATATTTTTAACAGAATTAAACCGCAACTATGAATCTCAATAAGTAAATATCAATGGTGAAGAGCTTCACCACCTCCCTTTCAGACTGATAACTATGTGCCACCCACTCTCAAAGGCCATCAAATTCTGCATTAAAATTGGCGATTTAAGTTTTAGGCAATAATTTAAAGTTCACTCAACGCTTTTGAAAAGAAACTTTGCCTAAACTCGAGAGCAATAGTGTTTTTGATAAGATCCCATCATACTTTATGTGCGGTTTTGCTTAGGGACACAAGACATTTCTGTTATCAAAAATACGAGACATAAACATGCGCCGAATATGATATTATAATAATAATTATAAATAATATATAATAATTAAATAAATAAAATATTAAAATAATAAAAAAATAAGTTATTTAATCATAAAAATAAATAAATTACTTAAATAACATATATATGTCTTCTCTTTCTCACTTAAAATTACATTTTCTAAATTTTCAAAATTTATTCACTAGTGCAATCTTAAATTGCAAATCAAAAGTTTCATGGTGATGAATGGCACCGATGATGAGGCCTAATATGGGGTTTGAATGACTAAGGAAATGCTCATGTCGCTTGAGAAATCTGGCCAAGCAAGTGGTGATGATTGTGGGTAGAAGATGAGGGCTGCTACTATGAGGGTGCGATGCTGATGGCCATAATTAGGGCAACAATAACACGAGATAGAAGGGATCGAGATCTTAGAATTTAAGCTTCAGCATTAAAAGGCAAATATGATTAAGATCTTAGCTGTTATGTTATGAAGTATGGAGAAAGAGAATTTTATGTGGAATTCTAACTCAATGCGCCATTGCAAGTGCATCAAGCTAATCATTTGAAGAAAGCTCGATCAAGTCTAACAAGCCATCTGCAGAGTCCATTAGTGCTTCAGTCATATCCATTACAGCCTTTCTCACAGAAGACAGGTTCATTAAATGACGGCCATAAGCCATGCTGCCAATGTGGGAGAATTGGGGCTGATATCCTTATCTGATACTCTGAGAGTTCAGTAGGATACATCACTTTGATTACATTCACATGCATTACAAGTTTCTTTAGTAGCAAGCCGCAGGAGGAAGGTTCCTTCAAGGACTTCCCCTTTGGCAAAGAAACAGTGGTGGTCTTGAGGATGATGGTAATTCAAAGTTCAGTGATAGGTTTATGAGAGATCTATAAATAGAGATAAAAGAAATATAATTGAAAACTTTTGTTTTGAATACTTTTTTTTAGTTTAATTTAAATTTTATGAGTGCAAATTGGACCTATAATTGCTTTAAATATGTTAGATATTTGACCATTAATTTTCTAAGGAAGATATCTCTCCTCATACAAATATGAAGCTTGGTTTCTTCTTTTCTTTAATAGTTTCATTCCTTAATATATTTCACCTACATAATTAGTCGTTACTTTTTATAAGAAGATTCTATCATGTTTAAATATTATGTAAGATTTATGTCTTGTGGCTTGTCTTTCTCAGTGTTTTCTTATCACTAATTATTTCATTAAAAGTCTTATGCCATAATTTTTGGAAAGAACTAACTAAATTCACTAAAAAAATTTAATGGGCCATTTCGTTTGCTGAATTAAAAAAAGAAAGAAACTAGGAATACAAACATCATTTACTATTGCGACGATACATAAACAACAAGCAATGAGCGACAATAAGTAACCACTTGTGGATAGGGGTGCAAACAAGCTGAGCGCAAGTGACCATTTGAAATTTGTTAGTGTGTAAAACTCAAATATAATAACTGAAAAATCGTAAAAAAAAAAGAATTGACCATATAATCTTTATACAAAAAACTTTAACCACTAATATATAATAATATAATAAAATAATAAAATAATAAAATAATAAATTAAAATAAAATAATAATAATAATAATATATAATATAATTTTTTTATTTCGAATTATATCGAGCCGAACAAAAGATTATTAATATTAAGCTTATTTATAAATCTAACTTGAAATATTTATTCGTATTCAACAAATGAACACCTAACTGTTGAAACAACGAACTTTTTGGACAACCCTACTTCTCGA
Organism: Cymbidium sinense; assembly: GCA_021442155.1. NCBI lineage: Eukaryota > Viridiplantae > Streptophyta > Magnoliopsida > Asparagales > Orchidaceae > Cymbidium > Cymbidium sinense. Next base: position 159,857,082 of record CM038215.1, read on the forward strand.
GTGTATTTGAAAATCAATTGAATTTTGAATTTACTGAATTGAACCAAAAGATGAGTTTTAAATATATGAAAGTTGCACCATGTGTCTTTCTCATCAACCTAACACCGAACTTTTGAAAATTCTCATAAATGAAATGCATTACACCAACAATTCAACCAACCAAACATCCCCTAAAACTTAAGCTAGATCTTTGAACAATGAGCATATTATAATTATTCTATTAGGATCATTGCAACAATGATGATTCTTAAAGAAAATTCAAAAACATCTCATTTAAATCTTATAAAAAATGCATTAATGCAAGAATAATATATAGTTGAAGTTCAACTAATTAAAAAAATTTAGGTCATAAATATTCATTTGATGATGTATTAGATTCTAAAGATAATTTACAAATTACAATCTAAGTATCTATTTAATGTTACTAAATCTTCATTATAATAATACATGTTCATGATCCAAAATCTATAATTAATCAAAAGTTAGAACTGAAATTTAAGAATAAATTAAGCACTAGATCATTTTGGAACCAAAATTCCTAATGAAAATAAACTTAAATATCTGAAACATGAAGACAAATCAAGCAAATCTAATGTAACTCATAAATATAATAAGTAATCTAAGGCTGAATGCTTTTAACATCAGAGATCTTACAACCAATCTCTTGATTTTCTCCCAATCTCATGTTTTGAAAGCACTGTCAACTCTTTATTAACACTTTGAAACAACAGATACCAGTCAGAACCATAGCTCTAATCAGTTTCCTTGCAAGTTACACTTAGCTGCTGCATCAGGAATATTTCACCTTCCGTAATCTCATAAAGCATCAGGTACATCGAACAATTTTGTACTAAACCATCTTCAAGGACTAATCATCCGTCCATGGCTCCTTCTAAGTTCAAGGTAGCAGAAAACATCCATCTTATCTGCATCCAAAAATCGATTAATAGTTCAGTGAAAAGAGCAAACAAGAAAAATCAAACATACAAGGACAACTTACAATGTTGTCGCCATTTGGTAATAAATAAAAAAAAGCTTCCTTTTCTTCAAGAGCTCAGCTCAGTTAGAATTTAGAATTGCATTTCCTTGAGGAGCGGCTCCAAAAATTTTTTGAAATTTGAACAGTTTAGCAGATAGAATTCTCAGCGTTGAGGATTCTCTTGTTCTGTGCAAGTCCAAGACTCTGGTTTTCTTTATAGCTGGACCATCTTGAGTTCCTACTGTCGCCAGCTTTCCATAGCTTCGCAGCCAGCGTTCTTAAGAGGCCCCAGAAATAAGCAGCCAATGCAACTAGAACATCCCTGCACGATAAAATAATGGGCATACAGAATGAGAAAACCAGTGCGCGCGCGAGATGATTACAAGAATAAAAATCTAACTGTGAGGAATCATGATGGTGATGTATCATTTAAAACCAAAGCCATTATTGTTATTAGTAATGGTATGTCCGTAAAATATTAATAGCTTTGAATTAATCCCGATAATCCAATAAAGAACACCAAGATTTGTGTTTCTATGATCTTTCTGTAATGATGGAAAAACAATATATTGATTCTTCTGAAGTTACACCATCAGATATCATCGAGATCCATCATATTCATTCAGTCAAGCCTAAGGTAATCATCACCAACCTTGAGGCTTCAAGTAGAATTCCGTCATCTAAACAAGACCATCTCCAACAAAAATCTCAAAACTCTTATGTCTCCATCTATACTTCCATTATCCTCCAGCAATATAATGGTTCCACATCAATCCTGAAGGTAAGTGTCTCAATCCACATATTTGATTGACTATATAACCAAAATGCTCACAGTAAAAGGGCTTTTCAATCCAGAATAGATGTGAGAGCAGAAATGTCTCTCCTATCTACAATTTGCTTATTAAAACTACTAAATTATCCTCGATCAAAACAACTATAAATCTGTCCAGTGGAAACAAAAAATGATTCTAAAACCCCTACATCAGTTAGAGAAGGTTCTATCCAGACAATTTCATCCTTATTTCAAATATGCTTACTATCTTGAGCATCAGAGTGTCACACCAAATTTTTTTGGTTGAGTGTGCAAAAAGTTATGTGCCATATATAATAATTTTTCATACAATAAAATTATAGGAGAGAGAGCAATTGAGCATAGATTACGATGATATACAAAAGTTTCTCAAAATCGGTTCGAGTTTATGTTGGATAGGTCTACTACGGATGTTACACATTTGTTGAGAGATTTGATGGAGAAGTTTAGAGAGAGTAAGGAGGATCTTCATATGATATTGTTGATTTAGAGAAAGCATATGACAAAATTCTCAAGAGAAGTTCTTTACAGAGTTATAGAAAAGACCGGAGTTAATATTGCTCATATTCAAGTCATTAAGGATATGAATATTGAAGCTATCAATTGTGCTCAAACACAAGGAGGATTGACCAAATATTTTCCTAATTCAGTTGGATTACACAAAGAGGATTGACCAAATATTTTCCTAATTAAGTTGGATTAAGCTCATATCTTTTTTGCTTTAGTTATGGATGTTCTTAGTAGACATTTACAAGAGGAAGTACCGCGGTGTATTTATCTTTGCTGGTGATATTCTTGTTAACAAGATTAGATAAGAAGTTCAAGAAAAACTTCAATTATGGAGATCAACCTTGTTGACCCTCCACGACGCTGTCACGCTACTGCGCTCAACAAGACAAATCATACCGAATGCACTCAAAGATCGCCAAATCACGAATGACCTTCGATCGACGAAGGGACTCGCCATCGCTGCTCGGAACGTCAAATCACCGAATATAAGATTCGATCGACAACTGAATTCGGCCACCGTCGCATGAATGATAGGACGCACGCATATCGAGGTTGGGAAGCCGCCGATGACACCCAAATGACCTTCGCTCGCTAAATCGGACAGCGCTTTATTAGCGCCAAAACGTCAAACATTTCAAATGATCGCCAATTCGGTAAGGCCAATATCGGCAATCGAAGCCACAAACCAACCTCGATCATAAAGACCGCACTGCACCGGGATATCAGAACAACCTAAGATCGACATATATATTACCCGTGTAATAATGTTAGCGAAAAAATCCAAATTATGGTTAAATAAATAATTAAATTAAGAAAATTCTATAAATACCTCTCTTATTCCCTAACCCTAACCCTACACAGCCTAAAGACTCTACAACCTCTAAATCCCTTTTATCCCGAAGTTTCACGTTCTCTTGCGTGACAGAGGAGCTCGCCCCGAGCCTCTCAAGCGATAGTGATCTCGCCGTCTCCGCTCTTCCCCGCGAATCGAGACCGAAGACGATCATCCCTCTCCCGCAGGTGAGCACCGACCGCAATCACTTCGCTCGCACGACAATGCATACGTAGACACCGCACAGATCGCGTCAGCCTGATGCACGCTTCACGCACTGCGGCGCTCCAAGATGCTCAGGCGCGCCAGGTGCCCCATGCCCGCACGACTGAAGTTTGTGTTGAAATATAAGTACTTGTACGCATCGTTTTTGACATGGCGAGGAAAGTCGCTGTTATGGTATATAAGTATGTGACACTTTTCAATAATGGAAAATATGTGTTTCGCGCAGTATATATGCCTTTTGGCGTGGATGCGATTCGTACGCTTTATACCACTCATACACGCTTTCTTGGCGTATGCAGTCAAAGATACCCGGGAGCCTATAACGACGCCGGATAAACGTCAAATTTTCATACCGCATGAGACCTAAACAAATTTTAACATAAAAATATAATTATAAAATTACTTAAACCGACATCATAGTGTATAAGTTCAGACACGCCTTTCTTAGCGTGAGAAATCTATTTCACGCAGATTTCAAAGCCCCATATACGCCTTTCTCATGGTGGCGATTCTACCGTATATACCACTCATACACGCTTCTTTCGCATGAGCAATATACCGGGCAACCCTTACACGGACGACGCCGATGCCAAATGTCGCCAAACTTCTACACCGACATGAGGCATAAACAGCTTAATAAAAAATCAACTACAAAGCTAAAATTAATGTTTAAACTGACATCAGTATATAAGTGCATTACCTTTCGACGTGAATCGTCATAAGCGCTTAAGAGACTCATACATGCCTTTCTTGATGATGCGTGCTCACTCTATCAGTTTCTATACGAGGGCCAAATATCATCAAAATTTTATCTAAAATTTTATACTTGCAATGAAAACTCAATCAAAATAAATAACACTATTCAAATCTCCTAAAGTTTAATCAATATTAAATTGAATAACCCATAGCCTTCATATGAATGCTTAAACTTAGTATAGGATGCGCATTCTTCTGCCGGTCAGACGTCTAACAAAACTTAAAAATCTAATAATAATATTATAAAAATTTCAAGTTATTAAAATATCTGAAAAGCTAATTCTGTCATATGACAGTAGATCTGATTTTCTATTATTAAATTAATAGAGTCGACAAGATCTGAAATAGCAAAATAATACATCTACCCCGATGATAGCTGTATTGAATGGATATTTCAACTGGAGGATACTTCCATTAAAATATAATCACAATCTCAGATCAAATTAACTTAAATCAAGAGTCAACTCAAATGCAAAATCTAATATGTCAATAAGCTCAAAATAATTAAATGAAAATCATCAACCTAAAAACTTAAACTAAAAATTCAATCAATCCACCATCCGCAATGTTGTTTCGAGCAAATAAATTAAGAAAAACTATACCGCAAAGGAGCAAAAGTTAAATGTATTATATTCATTCTCAATCAATCTCACGCCAAGAAAGACGTGGTCCGATGTGGCCAATGGCTCACATATAACGAATTCAACCGAGTCCTGAATATGATTGCCGCTAAATGACAAATTATATTACTGGTCACATATGCAGATGCTCCCTGACTCTATTGAGTAACCATAGGCACTGAAGAGCAAAAATCTCTCCGTTAAGGGACTTAAACTTATCTCCTTAGACAAAACACCACTGCGCCTACAAGGCCAGACGACAACCCACGCCGACAAGGATCCTTTGGTCAAGTTGGATCAACTATCTTCTCTGACTAAGTAGACTAGGAACCACGATAACCTGGGATGACGGAACCACAGGATCTTGATCGGGCGCATTATCTTTCCCTCAACCATCCGCTCTTTAAGTTAAATATAATGAATTTCATAAACCTAAATTCCATAACTCTACATATTGTTACTATACGCTATGCATTCAACGATCTAACGACTAGCCTTAATCGAAAGTTCTCTCTCAAAGATAGAGGGTAATTAACTATGTGTGCTTGCACTATAGAAACCTAAAAACCAGATCTAAAATCCTCACAAAATGAGGGCGAAATCTCTAGGTAATGTCTTATCTACTATTCCATCTGCCTTGCGACACATAATCAAACTCTCTAATCGAGAGGTCGGTGGAGAATTTTTGGAGCCCAAAGATTTCTTATGACTTCACAAGTTTATCTTTCCATCTTTACAATAATCAAAGTTATGATAAGAATGAGTATAATAAAATCAAAATTTAAAATTATTTATAAAATAAAATTGGTTGAAATTTAAAATTATTTTTATAATGAACATAATTTGAAATTTTCAAAATTTTATTTATATATATCTTGTTTTAATATTTTATCATGTTTATTCTATTATATCTCTATATCATGAAAGTATGGGATGATATATCAATTACTGATTACTAATCCCCATCTTTCATTTCGCAGATGGATCTTCAGAACACACTGTTCACTGTGCAGCTGGGCCGTAGAGCCAACATCCACCTGGCTAATGCTGTCATCAACACCAGAGACGATAGAGCTACTATACAATTTGGTAGCTTAGATTTCCCAACGATCACTGCTCAAACTGCTGCTAGGCTACGAGACAATCATGCTCAATTTGCATATTGACCCGTTCAGCAGGCCAAGTCTACCAAAACTCCTATTGCTACTGCTGTTGAGGTTCCTCGAAAAAGAGCCTCTATATTTGAAAGGTTGAAACATGCTGAAGCTCCAGTCATGAAGAGAGTTATAACTAGGCAGACAATTTCAGTAGTGCATCCGAACACTACCTCCCTGCCGACCTTGCCCTTTGCACAAGGCCGACATGACGCTGAAGCTTCCTCATCTGGAGGAAAGCTAACTAGAAGGCATAGAAGAAGTAATGCTAAGCTGCGAGTCCATCAACTCTCACTTGACCCATCTCGTTACACAACCAGCTTTACAATCAGAAGCGAGTATTCCTACCCGCAATAAATTTGAAAATCTAAAATGGGTAAAAAAGAATAGCTCTATTGGTGACGTTATTTTCTGGCTCAACAGCAATACCAACCCTCAAGAAATCTAAAACTTTATCTGCTCGAGTACATAAAGTTTTAAAAGTTATAAAAGAACAATGCCTTATGAAGAAGAGATATCAAAAGTCAATTATTAGAGAAGCCAACAATGCTCTAGTGCTACCATCAAAGTAAGAACTCGTGAGCGTTCCCTACCGCGAACATCAGGATGACCCAACCACACGCTCGAATCACCAACGGTCCGCAAGGAAAACAAATATGGAGCAAGCCTCGAGAAGAAGCATGACGAAAAGGCGACATCCGGTTTGCATATTCGGAGATCCGCCGATGACAGGGCCCAATAGGAATGAGTTCCTAAAAGAATGTTATAATCAATGAGACACGTGGTGGTCGATACCCTGGAGAATCCTCCAGGGAATCCCATCACCAACCTAAATGATCTTCCCTTGATTTTGATCGTAGCCGACAGGAGATGCCCCACACTCTGAGCCTAAAATCAGATGGAGACGTCGGTCAGAGATAATACTGCAAGAAGAAGAGGAAGATGAAGAAGATATCATGGGGGTAGATGTGGTGTATATGGTAGAACACATCAGAGAACCATCTGATGTACAACAGTATCGATCTAGACGTTATGGAGCCACACCTCCTATCCATATTGAAGAACCAAGCAAGGTCAAACAGAAGCAGGACCCTTTAGTTCCTCCTCAAGTGATGAGCAGGAAAAAGAACAAGAAGAAGAAGATAACTTGTTATTCGCTGACACTACTACACTTGCTCAGGTGCAAAGGCAAATACAACAGCAGATGAAAATAAAGGATAAAGAGATCTCAACCAATTTAAAGATGAATCGATGATGATATGAATCTCATGATAATGATGAGGGAACGCGTAGCCACACCGCCTTCACAATCATCAAACAACCGACACTACACCCATCAATCCACTAAAGCAAGCGGACCTCGGAGCACAAAGTGCTCTAGATAAATGAAGTCAATCAATTGACTGCTCAAAATACTCAACATATATTGAGCACATCTGAGCAGGTGACAACCATACAAACCATCATAAGTAAAAAATCCGCCATAGCTACAAACAGTGGAGAAACTGTGAATGAGGTCATTAATATCCTGCAGAATATGACCAGGTGTCATATCCTAAAGGTTACTCAGTGCCAAAATTTCACTCATTTGATGACAATGATAACCTCAGGTAACACCTAGCACAATTTAAAACAACTTATGGTAATATCAGTAAATGATTTCGCTACCAACTAGCAGCTTAACTTCAACTGCTTTCGAATGCTACGCAGAGTTGTCGAACGACTCAGTTAAGACATTCGCGAATTGGAGGCAATGTTCATCAAAAGATTTGTCAGTGCAGTCAAAAAACTACTATAGCTGATCTCTCTTTAGAGAAAAAGAAGAAGGATGAGTCAGTTACAAAATACATAACTCGCTGGCGTAACATGAGCATGAAGTGCGAGCAACAGATGGAAGAGGAACATAAAATTCAGCTGCTAATGGACAATATTGATGATAAAATAGCGCCCTATTTATGCATGGCTTCCATCACCACCTTCCAAGAACTATTTGATCGGGTGGAGAAATTTAAAAAGCTTAATCTTTCCAAGCTTGAAAGTCATCCAGATAGAAAAAAGAAAGGAAGTTCTCAGAATCAAGGAGAAGTGAATCTCACACTACTTCATATGATTTGAATAGAGGAAGGCGAGCAACCTATAATGCAGATAAGGGGAAACAACCTATTTATTTTGAAGAAAAAGTCAAACAACCCTTCAATTCTCAACCAAAGTTAGTTCTTAGAGGTAATGATAAACCCAGAACTTTCTCAGGTAATGGTGAGCACCCAAGACAATCATTAGGAGATGATGATCGAATGCATCCATCTCTTAAGGAGAAAATGAATAAAGAATACTCTTTCTAAAGAAAAAGTATAGCTAAACTATTCCGATAAGCACTCGCAGGAGAGAATGTAAAAAAGACCAAGAGTCGGACGAACGGCACCCAAATTATCGCCATATCATCTGTAGTTAGCCACTATAGAAGATTGCTATGTATCCAAAGACTGACTAGAAAGAAAATACAGGAGAAGTGAATCAGCTATCCAATAGTGTTCTTATTCATCCAAAGAAAGAATCTACAAGGGTGGTTACATCCTCTGTCCTCATAAAAAATAAAGCAAAAGAAAAGAGAGGATGATAAATGGGAGACTACGGTCTCAAAGAAAACTATGAAGTCAAAGCAATTAGACATTCGTGTCAAGTGAGATCACTATTTGAGCCGATACTAGAACTAAAGGCAAGGTCCACATCAAAAGGTTCTGCTATTCAAAGGCAGTCCAAGGTGTTTGGCACCCCCCGACCTGTGAAGCAGCTTATTTAAAACACACCAAAAACTCCCAAAAGACCAGCCAAACAAAAGAAGAGAAAGAAAAAATTCACGCCCAAAAGATTATTAATAATCTTGAAGAATATCAACAATCAATAAGACAACCAACTAAGCTTGTTGATTTCATGTCAGAACTCCAAATCATTGAAACAAATGATGGAGATGATGACGAAGAATCTCGTTCAGGAGAAGTCTGTCGGATTATCTCAGCGTCCTTGGATACTCCCTGACGGAATTCACTTCTTCAAGGTGATTCAAGAAGAGGAACCACCAACGATGTGGCATTCATGTCTTGCCTGATGGTGAAGCAAACAGATGATAACTCGGAAGAAGACTTGTGCTTTCCGGAGGAAGATGAGTCAGAGTCTTCAATATCACCATTGATGAAAGACATAAAATTGGGAAGTGATTTTGAAGTCTCAATCCAATCATTTGGCATAAACTGTAATTCTGAAGGGGAGGCCTCTTTAGAAGAATCTGAGCCAGATAGAGCAGCCCCAGTGAAGTTAAGAAGTGGCAAAATATTGCCATCATCACAGAAGAAAGGAACACTAAATAAAGACAATGACAAAAATATAGAAGTTAATGAAAATATTATTCATAAAGATCCAAAGAAGTTTAACGTGGATAAAGGAATCAATTACAACATCCTGTCGCACTTTAGGAAGATCCCTGCACAATTTAGTGTGTATGAGACCCTCTTGATGTCGCAAGATCTCCGTGAAACCTTAATTCAAGCTCTTAATAATCTGGAGAAATATGAAACGTACTTCGCCGAGCGGTATATGATTGAAGTATTACAATCTCAAGACCTTCTGACAATCACCTTCTTTGAAGAGGATCTTATGCTTGGAATATCAGAACAAAATCGTCCGCTATATGTCTCTGCGGAGAGCGATGATGTCATAATCAATCAAATTCTAATTGATCTAGGTTCATTTATCAATCTCATGAGTCTACGAGCATTGAAAGGATTGACTCTCGACATTCAACATTTAGGACGAGACAAATTGATGATCCACGACTTCAATGAAAAAGGGCAGAAGACTCTCAGATCCTTTACCTTGCCACTAAGATTCGGAGAATTTTACACATAAGCCAAATTCCACGTCATTGATGCTGACACCTCGTTCAAGGTCTTGTTGGGTCGTCCTTGGCTACATGAGTACGGAATAGTCCCGTCTACTTTGCACCAATGCATGAAATACATAAGAGATGAGAAAGAATACATTTCACCAATCTTCATTGCATCCATGAAGCTAAAATCTATGAAGATGTGAAATACTATTTGTTGAAGGAGCCCAGGCCTTAACAATCCAAGGCTTCTACTTCAAAGGCTGCAAAACAATCCAAAGAAGTGAAGAAGGAAAAAATAAGAAAGAATGCAATACCGACTCTACTTAAAGCAGCTAATGCATCACCTAAGTTGAAAAGGCTAGTCCCTTATCTGACCAATGGCACAAAAGAAGAAGAGGATGATCCTTCTGTTGGACCTAAAAGAGTAAACAAGTCTCTGGTGAAAGGAAAGAAAAATTTAGAATACTCAACCCCGATTATGATTCTGAACCTACTTACGAAAGTGAAGTTCAGTGTATCTCTTCAAGAAGAACGACAGACTTGTTGATATCAGAAGATTCATTAGTGATCGTGTCAATTCTTTTCCAACATTTCAAGGAAGTTACTCCATGTAAAATCCACATTGTTGAAGAGTAAAGACTTTTTATGTGTCTCCTTTGTCTGGAAGTGATGAACGTGAAATTTCATTTTACAAGTCTGAGGAGTGCTATTATTAGAATTCTGATTGGCTCATGCAATTTGATGAATCTGATGATATGTTTCTCATAATAATGCCAAAATATTATCCTCCAAGGATTTGCAAGATGATGCACAAATTGGGAGTCGATGTTGGAAGCAAAAAAGCTCACTTTTGATACTGGGTCTAAAAGTCCATGACCAAAAGTGTGATAATCATACATCTAAAGGTCTTGGATACATCCACGAAACATCGGAAGAAAAAACTCGCATAATAAGAAGAAATTGAGATCGAGACCTAAACATAAAGATGATGAAGTCAATCTTACAAATGATGGGAAGATAGAAGCTAAGCCTGCACCAGATGAACTCAAAGATGGTGGACAAATAACTACCATGGATGAGTTGAAAGAAATCAACTTGGGAACAGAGGATGATCCCCGCCTAACTTTCGTCAGTGCCCTTCTACCTGATGAAAAAGTTGAAGAAATGAGAGCTTTACTTTGTGAATTCAGGTACTGCTTTGCTTGAATATACTCTTAAATGTCAGGCTTATCCCCTAAGGTGGTAGTTCATAAACTCGTCATTAAACTAGATGCAACGCCTATTAAGCAAGCTCTTAGGGCGAATGAGGTTGGAGATCGAAGAATGTAATTGTAAACTAAGAAGCGATCAAGCAGTTTCATCGGAGAAGTATGCATTGGATAGCCAATATTGTCCCGCAGAAGAAGAATTCAAGATCTACAGACTCGAGACAAATAAGACTTGTCAAAAGATGATTTTTCGCTTCCAATATCAGAATTACTAGTGGACAATATTTCCTACCACGACATATTCTCATTCATGGACGGTCATCGGGATACAATCAAATCAAAATGGCTCCCGATGATGGAAAACACACATCATTCAAGACGCTAATTGGTATATACTGCTACTCATGCCCTTGACAAAGAATGCCGGAGTTACATCGAGGGCCATGAAGCATCTTCGTGATAATGAGTAGAATTACATGCTAATGACCGCAAGAATAGATCGAGAAGATCATTTTGATGATGGATAATGGTGAAAGAAGATATCTCAAGATGAATCCTCTTAAATATGCATTTGGGATTTCATCTGGAAAGTTCCTTGGCTACATGGTGCGGCACAGAGGAATTGAGATCAACCCTAATAAAATCAAAGCGATAGTGGATATGCCACCAAGAATCTTCATATTCTATAGGACATTTGGCATTCATCCAGATTTCATATCAAATCTGTCGGGCATGTGTTAACCATTTGCTAAATTGATGAAGAAGAATGAACCATTTAAATGGGACGATAAATGTTAAAAAGCATTCGATAGCATCAAAATATATCTGTTAAATCCACCAATTCTTGTAGCGCCAATCCAGGGAAAGTCACTCATCTTATATACGGCTGCATTAGAAGAATCCTTCGGAGCATTGCATGCACAATAAAATGAAGACAAAGAAAATACGTTATACTATATCAGTCGAAGATTGATAAGAGCTAAGACAGTACTCTCGATCGAGAAGCACTGTCATGCACTAATCTTCGTTGTCCTGAAGTTTCGACATTACATGTTGTCACATAAGATAACACTCATCTCAAAGATCGATCCGTTAAGTTCTTGATGACAAGACCAAGTTGACAGTCATAACGATACGCTTCTATTACGCTTGACATATTACATATGTAACTCAAAAGATGTAAGGGTGGATACTAGTAAATTTTCACAAGATCTTATCCCAAACAGATGATCGATGATGAATGATGATTCTTAATCCATAAAAGAGAAAAGCGCAGATTGGGAAATATATTTATGGTGCATCATCTATTAAGCCGCCATCAAATACCAAAAGCAAGAGTCGATATTGGCCTTTCATAACACCGAAGGTGGCATAATGAGACATTCATACAGCACCGAGCCAAGAACCAACAATCAATACAGGGTGTGTGGTCTCAAGAAGTCGTTGTTATCGACATCCTAAATCTAAGAATCTTTGGAGACTCTCAATTGGTGATCAACCAATTACTGGGCGTCGACAAAATTAATAAGCTTGATCAACCAATTAGTGGGCGTCGACAAAATTAATAAGCTTGAATTGACGTACTATCATAGGTGAGTGCTTGAGCTCATAAAGCAAATTCCGAATGTTCAACTAGCTCGAGTTTCTCGATTGAAGAATAACAAAGCAGATTGCCTGTCAAGCTAATAAAAGAAATGACGAACACGGATGACGATGATGTGTTGATTGAAGTGTCCACTCGTCGAGCTCTGCAACCAGTAAATCCATATTCCTCGCAAGTATAAGGGGCATCAAACTCAAGCCAGCAAGAAGCAATTCAAATTGCTCCTCACTCTCCTAAAGAACGACAAGTATAAGAGAGAGAAAAACTCAAAAGTACTACAAAGAAATCATGCGAAGCTTTCATAGTGGAAGAGTCGATGATTGGAGACAACCCTTCAACGATTATTTCAAGAAAAGCAAATTGCGGAGCAATAAATCACTAGCCACGCAGATTAAAAAATGATCCGACGATATGCCTATGTTAATGATACATTGTATCGTAAATCCTTTAAACAAATGTGATTGTGATGATTATGGAATGATGAAGCCAACAAAGTTATGTCCGAAATTCATAAATGACCAGGCATCACCAGTCTTAAAATGACAAAGAGGATGAGATACTATCCTTCAATGGTGAAAGATCATAGATCATGCCAGAAATGTCAATGCCAAGTCCACGGATCTCATTCATCAACCTCAATCAGATCTAACAATCCCCTATGCTCAAAGTTGGGGCATATATAATTGAATTGATCCTCCATCCCAATGGACATTAATTCATTCATACCGACTACTTCCAAATTAAGCCGCCATAAGTCACCGGTCGAAGTCATTTCTTCACCAATAATATTGTCATAGATTGGTGCCAATGAATGAATCATTTCGCATAAATGACAGACTTTCAAGAGTGCAGAGATATACAAATTCGCTGACCGACACAAAATTGATTGGCGATACTCATCAATCTACAATCTGAGGGCCAATGATTTAACAGAGACTTTCAATAAAACTTTAGTGAAATTGTTCAACATGATTCTCACGAAGAATAAAAGAGAGTGACACACTAAAATGATGGAAGCACTCTGGGCATATAAAACTTACAAAATGCCAACCAAGGTTATTCCTTATGCTCTAACATTTGGAGTTGAAGTTGTTCTGCCACTAGAAGTTGAGCTATCATCACTTCGAATAGCTGTCCAATTCAATCTTACATAAGATGAGAATGCTCGCCTGCAAATGGAAGAGTTGGATGCGCTTGACGGAGTTAGATTTTAGGCTCAACAAAGTTTAGAAATTTACCAAGCGAGGATGTCCTAAGACTTCAATAGTTCAAGACGCCCTGACATTCCAAAAGGTGAATTGGTTCTGTCGAGAAGGTCAATCATCCTCATCATAAATCGATGATAAATTTGAAGCTAAGGTCCTTACATCATGTAGAAAGGTAAGGAGCTACTTACCGCCTTATTGACAAGAATCAATAACGACCGATGCCACCAATCAATCGATATCTCAAGAAATATCACACCGACTATGATAAGTATATAAATACTTAAATGAATCTTAAGGCTGGTCAAATACAATGTAATGTCACTTGAAGATTCTCTAAAATGAGAATGCATTTTCAAGTTACTACGAAAGCCTCTTCCCAGGGTATTTTATATATTTAGCTAAGTTCGACATCGCGCTTCGCCAAGATCCTCGAGATAAATATATATAATAATCAGAATGAACTATGTTTATTTATATTAAAGAAGTTCAAACTCTGTAATACATTTCTGAACTAGTCTGCAATCCCCTTGTTAGACAAGAGGCATTTTTTTATGATCAAAATTATTCAATCATCTCCTGTGAAATAGAAGGTATTCTTGTATATGTATTCGGGTTGACATCGAGTTTTATGTCCAAATCCCAAAACATATTAATAATTGTTATTATTAAAGTTGCAGGTTCTTGTAATAACAAGAAGAATCCACTTTCATGCGCGAAAAGATAGTCCTAAATGTCAAAAGTTTGTCTCCCAGATTTGTTAATTTCTAAAGATCAAGTCAGAAGAACTCCCAATTTCAGAAGCTTCAATCAGCTAAGTTAAAAAAACATCAACCTCTACATTTTCAAGTCTACACACGAAGTTTCTAAAGGTCGAACTCAACAAGCCCATAAATATGAGTTGGCCGACGCTCTCCTCACTTAACAAACCGTAAGAAAAGGCGCATGAAAGAGCCCTCGTTGTCACCTCTGACCGCCAAGCCATCACAAATGCCTTAAGACTCGAAGTAGGTTCTAAAGGTCAACTCAACAAATTCAAAGGCCGAAGCCGACGCTTCTCTCACTCAACAAACCAGCGCAAGAAATAAAAGAGCCCTACCACCAATGATGATAGTTATTTGATCTAAAACTAAATTCAGCTTAGTCATTACAAGCAACTAGAATCCAAAAGATCTTTCTACCTGATCGATAAACCAAGATAATCTGAGGAAACAACTCTCAACCCAGAGCTACCTCAAATCAATCTTCATATTGCCTGCAAGGTGATATCTCAATCTATTTTCAATGATCTGATCAAGAACAAAGCACAGATCAAAGCCAATTTTTTCGTCAAATCCGTCAAAGCAGAAAGCACAAGATAGAGAAACAATTCCATAGTTCATACGAAGTCAATGGTTGAACTAAAGGAATTTTGTGGTCATTCAGTCTGTTAAAACATATATTGCTAGACTGATACCTTAATGTTATAGACTTAATATGAGTCGAAAGAGGTTATCTGTATGCACCCTTCAACAAGTCCGTCAAAGCAAGAAGGCGATCAAGACATATACACTTCGACAAGTCAATATGGACAAATCGGTCAATCATTCATCAAGTCCATCACAAACTGGACAAAAAGAAAACTCAAATCTCAAAATAAATAAATCAATTCCTCCATCGAACCCGATCAAGCACGAAGTTAGGGTCGGAGGAAGTTCAAATTTATAACAACACAAGGAAAGAGATCTTCAAAGAACCCTTTAAACCAGAAAGTAGATGGTGAAAGAAGCTCATATCCTTCCTGACAAGTCAATATGAATAAATCAGGTCAATTCTTCATCAAGTCCGTCAAACTTAAAGCTATGACAGAAGAAATTTCAAATCTCAAAGCAAACAAACCAATTTCTCCATTCGACCCAGTCAAGCATGAAGCTAGGGTCGGAGGAAACCCAAATCTACATGACACAAAAGAAAAGATTTTCAACAAACCCATTGAAGCAAAGAGTAGATGGTGTAATAAGTTCTTTAGCCCCATTGAAAAGCTACAATTTGAGATTCGTCAATTAAGAGTCAACCAATTTTCAACAAACATGACTCGCACTCACGCAATCACATTTGGCATTTGTTGACCCACGCGCCATAAGTCAAATCAAGCTCAAGTTAATTCGATGAGCTTCACAAATCGAAAAAATGTACTGTCCAAATCGCCGAATGGCCTCCGATCGATGAATGAACTTCGTCATCGCGTTCAGAACATCAAAATTGATTAGAATATACATCTTGCATAATCCGACAGTCGATTGATCAAGGAGAGCCGTCGACACGCATATCGAGGTCGGGAAGCCGCGATAATGCCCAAACGACCTCCGTTTGCAAAATTGATCGTTTTATTAGCGTCGAAACGTTAAAACCTTTTAAATGAGACTGTTCGCGCTCAATTTGGATGAGTGCACAATATCGGCGATTAGCGACGCAGCATTTTGAGTGAAATTGATCGATCGACTGAACCAAACGCCCGACATGAAATGATCGATGTTGTCAGGACATCAGAATAACTTACGATCGACATATATATTACCCGTGTAATAATATCGATGCAAAAATCCGAATTAGAGTTAAATAAATAATTAAATTAAGAAAATTCTATAAATACCTCTCTTATTCCCAATCCCTAACCCTACACAGCCCAAAGACTCCCCACAGCCAACCCTAAATCCCCTTTTCTCCCGAGTTTCTCCGTTCTCGCAGAGCGATGAGGAGCTCGCCCGAAGCTCCTCAAGACACGATCTAGCCCATCCCGCGCTATCCCGCGTGAATCGAGATCGGCCGATCGACCAGGCAGTGAGTGACAATCCCTTTGTTACGCGAGTAGCTCTTACCATCCTGCCTCGATGCGCCAGTTCTGCGGCCCTGGTGCACGACGACCAAAGTTTGTGTTGAAATATAATATGTGACGATCTTTCTTGACAACGAACAAATTTCTCGTTATAGTATAAGTACGATACATGCCTTTCTTGGTGCGACGGAAAATATGTGTTTCATGTAGGTACTTTAGAGCCTCATACATGTCTTTCTTGACATTGTGTGATGGCGCATTCAGGCCATAGTTTATACCACCTATACATGCTTTTCTTGGCATGGGCGTGCCCAAAGATATCGAGGCGATCGGGGACGCCTGATGATAATCAAATCGCCAAATTTTCACACCCAGAGACCTAAACAGCTTAACATAAATTCAACCATAATTATAAAATTGCTGTTTAAAGACATCTGCGTGTATAAGTACCAGATACACCTTTCTTGGCGCGGAAAATCTGTTTCAGCATTGAACCTCATAAATGTCTTTATTCATGGTGGAAGGCGATTGTGATATTTATATCACCCATACGTCTTTTGGCGTGGGCGTGCAACATACCGGAGGTCCCCCACGGGACGACGGATCTATCAAATGTCAAAACTTCCAAACCGGTGTGGCATAAACAGCTTAATAAAAAATCAACTACAAAGCTAAAATTAATGTTTAAACTGACATTGCAAATATATAAGCCCATGTACAAGCCTTTCTTGGCGTGACGGAAAAATCTGTGTTACATGCAGGTGCTTCAGAGACCCATACATGCCTTTCTTGTCATGGTGGGCGCCCTATAGCCCCTTATGGGGACGACGAATGAGGCCAAAATGCTGTCAAAATTTTATCTAAAATCTTATACTTGCAATGAAGACTCAATCAAAATAAATAACACTATTCAAATCTCCTAAAGTTTAATCAATATTAAATTGAATAACCCGCATGGGCCCGACACTATGTTGAATACTTAAACTTAGTGTTTGAGGATGTTGCGATTGCTTCCAGTTAGGTAACCGCGAAGTTAACAAAACCTAAAAATTCAATAATAATATTATAAGAATTTCAAGTAATTAAAATATCTGATAAGCTAATTTTGTCATATGATAGATCTGATCCTCTATTATTAAATTAATAGATTCAACGGGATCTGAAATAGTAAAATAATACATCTACCTCGATGATGGCTGTTTTGAATGGAGATTTCAACCGGGGTACTTCCATTAAAATATAATCACAATCTCAGATCTAATTAACTTAAATCAAGTGTCAACTCAAATACAAAATCTAACATGTCAATAAGCTCAAAATGACTAAATGAAAATCAACTTAAAAACTTAAAGTAAAAATTCAATCAATCCACTTTCTCGATTGTTTTTGGACAAATTAAAAAAATTATAAATGAGCCAAAGTCAAACAAGAGTTCTACTACGCCACTCAATCAATCTCACGCTAAAAGACATAGCAGGTCCTCTAACGCAGAATCTACTTTCCACGTACATTATACACTGAGTCCTTTAACGGTGGTTGTCGCCAATGACACCATTATATTACTGATTGTAGCTCAGATGCTCCCAATGCTCTGTTTGAGTAACTATATTATGCATTTGATAGGTCAAAAAACCCTCTATCAACTAAGATAGACTTAAACTTATCTCCTTAGACAAACACCACCTCAGGTCTACCAGATTTCCTTGGACGACGCAACCCATAGTTGCTGATAATGATCCTCGTAGTTGGGATTACATCCGACCAAGTAGGGGACCACGCATAACCCGGAATGACTAACCATGGGATCTGATCGGCCATCGTCCCAACCATTTTAAGTTAAATATAATGAATTTCATAAACTTAAATTCCATAACTCCATACCATTTATATGATTTATTTAGATCTAACGATGACCTTAATCAAAAGTTCTCTCAAGATTGGGATGGGTAATTAACTATGTTTCATAATAATAAACCTAAAACAAGATCTAAAGTCCTCACAAAATGAGAACGAAATCTCTGAGTAGTGTCTTATCTACTATTCCATCCATCTTCTAAAAATTTCACCGACATAATCAAACTCTCTAATCGAGAGGTCGGTGGCGAATTTTCGAAGCCCAAAAATCTTAGAGTCTACAAGCTTTCATTTGAGTATATGAAATCGAATATATGGAGTGTAATTTTAGTTGTAGAGGATCTAGTGATGAAGTGATGATAATGGGTGATTAAGTCAATAAAAAGAATGAACATTTTGGATATCTCGGGTCTACTATTCAAAGTGATGGTGATATAGATGGGAATGTTATTAGTAGTTCAAGTTTTGGCTGGAGGAATGCATCGGGCAGCTAGACTTAAGACAAAATTTTATAAGATGGTGGTGAGACCTGCAATGCTTTATAACACAGAATGTTGACCAATAAAAGAGAAGTATAAAATTAAGTTAAGTATTGCAGAAATAAGGATGCTCAAGTGGATGAGTGGATTTACACTTAGAGATAATGAGAAACAAGAATATACATGATAAGATTGGAGTAGCTCTAGTGACAGATAAGATTATAGAGACTCGCCTTAGATGATTTGGTCACATAAAACGTCAGCTGTCCGATAACCCAATTAGGAGAGTAGATGTATTAGATTTTGTCTATTTTAAGAAAGGTGGAGATAGACCTAAAAGGACTTAGTTGAAAAATTATTAAAAATGACCTTAATTTACTAAGATTAAATGAGAATATAACACTTAATAGAACACATTGAAAAAAAAGATTTATGCAGATGACCCACATAGTGGGATAAAGGCTTATTGTTTATTGTCGTTGTTTTGAGCGCGCAAGAAGTAAATGATTGTTATGAATGGCATGCTTTAATGAATTCAACTGAAATTCAATCGACTTCAAATTACTTCCGACACATGACGACTTAGTGATGTTTGTGAAAAGATTATCCAATCTTATTGATTGGTAATTTGTTCAACAAACATGATATGCAGAATATGAAGAGCTCTTGCTCTCCTTGACCTCAAAGAAGGTAACATTACGCACACCGGGTAAGATAGCATGCCCTCCACCTCTACTTAAACATAACAATAGGACTTGAGAAGGCACACAAATAGATACCATCAAGGATTGTACAAGATCAAATGAGGAATCATGACTAACAATTTTATTCTTCAAGAATCTCGGTAAATAAGACTACTAAACTTTAATGCTAGCACAACAATTTTTCAATCAACGATGGCATTGACAATAGTCATCCCAAGAACAACCTTGTGGAGATATCAAAATATCAAACCAAGATTTCATCTCCTCCTAACACAACCACGGATTTACTTAACACTAGTTTAATATACTGCCATAAATGAATCAAATGGTTCTCAACCCTTAAACAAAAATCATAGATGAAGAAAATATTTCTACCCCCTGAAATAATGGCTTTCCACATAACTTACTAAAAGAAGAACTACATGTCTTTCAATAAGAGCTCCCCAAGGTAGAAACATTCCTAGATGGATCCTTCATGATGCTTCTCCATTTTTCTAGACTTGGTCCGAAATTACACCCCACCCTAGTAGACTAACAATTAAAGTAACAAGAGGTGCTAGGAAGCACAAACTCTTGTAGCTTGTGATGAAAGAATTTGTTATTGAATTACTAGTTTGAGAGCATCCGCAAATGGTTGTAGTAGAGCATAAGAAAAAGCTACATTAGGTCCAATTCATTGTTGCATTGATCCCATTATCTTTTGTTCAAGCAACACTTAGTAGAATTAGTACTACAACTACTAGAATATATAGTCTATTCTATCTAACTGAAAGCATTGGTTATTCTATTTAAAATATTAGTAGAACAACATATATAATGACACATTCTTCTAAGTCTAATCTTAGAAAAAAAAATATTTTGATTTTCTAAGTAAAAGATAGGTATAAATCAATAGAAAAAGATAGGAAAGGGGAAAGAATTATGCTTGGCTATCAATCCATGCAAGGTCTTTCTTTGGAGTTATGATTTCAACAGCAATTGGCATAAATCCATGGTATAGTCCACAAATCTCTAAACATTGTCCATAGAAAACTCCTTGTTCAATTAGAATTGATGTTTGGTTAAGTCTTTCAAGCACAACATCAACTTCGAGTCCTAGTGAGGGAAAGCAAAGTCATGAATAACATCAACACTTGTAACAAAAAATCAGATGTGTATCGATTAGTACTACTACTCGGTTATCAACATATAGCAATCATAGTTGTTTGTCTTCTAGATCTATTTCAAGAAGCAAATCAAATTCCAATTGACTCCCCATCTTCATTATGAAAATCCGAGTCTTCATATGCCCAGTACCATTGGTGTCTCGCTAATTTCATTGTCATTGATGGACTAAGAACTTCATCCATAAGATAAGTAGTTTGAAACTAAGGAAAGTAATAGCAAAGATCAATTTTTCCATTCAAAGTAAAGCTCGATTTTTTCTTTCTCGGTTGATACCAGCACGCAAAGATCCTCCATATGAACAGAAGGCAAGATTTCCGCAGCTCTGAACTTTGACACCGAAATAGAGAACAAAAAAGCAGAAAAGAAGCTTTCTTCACTTTGGCGATCCTAGTATGAGTGGATGTGTAGTTTTAAAGTCTTGGCACATGAACCAGGGGCTTCCACGCCTTTTTCTAGGTTTGTCAAAGGTCCCCCTGGACTTAAAATTATGAAGCATTGAATTCCATATGGTAAGCATTGATTTCAAGATGAGGGATAGAGCAAAAGATAAAAGGTCTGGTGGCTTCAGACTCGACCTGAAAGGTGCCAGTTACATCTATTAGACCAAACGGAAATACAAGCTTTCTTGTAGCGGTTCAAAAACCATAGACTTCTGCTTGAATTCAACTCGATCCCTTCTCGCTATGAAACTACATACCTTACATAAAGATGGTATCTTAAAGAACATAGAGAGTCTAACTCACACATTGAGTCATCTTATTCCTCAAGAATTCAAGATGTTACCATGGATTCTTGATGGGTCCAATGATCCCTAAGAGCATATGAAGCATTATTAAATCAATACGCATATTCAGTGAACCACAAACTCGCCTGCCTATTAAGTACTCTTGCTCAAGAGAAGCCTAAACATAATTAAATTCCCATCCACGTAGTGCCAGTAACTCATTTGTCAAATTAGCTTGATTCTTCATGAACCAATTTATCACCAAAAGAAGAATTATTAAGGATTTCTCTCATTTATCTAACATTCTTCAAAATGAAAGAAAATCCCTAAAGACAAATTCCTAAGATTTTCATCTGAGACCCAAAGTCTTCTAGAAAACAATACATCAATCCTCATCTTTTCTCATTTGAGCTCTCACTTGAGCTGGTAATCATAAACTGCTATTTTCAGTTTTAGTAGAGTAAAAGGTGCAAACATTCTTTTGCAACCATTGAAAATAAAAAAGTGACAGATAAGGTAGCTTAGCCATCAAAATATCTTCATCCTCTAATCAAAGCTAAAGAATAATTTGATCCAAAATAAAAAAAAAAAAAAACTGGACTTTTTTTTTATCAATTTCAACATGTTGAAGTTGTAAAACAACACACATCAAAGAATTTAAGTATCCATTTTCATTGAAAAAATGTTTACTTACATTGGTGAGCATGGAGATCGGCTCCCATTTACAAAGTACACAAAAAGGAGTGAATCATAATGTTGTCCATTTATGTAGTAGAAATTTGACAACCTTCTTACAAGTCTAAATTGCATCTTCTGGTAAAAATGGATGGCTGGCTGATTGTAAGCAATAACATGTAAATACACTGCTCTGCAACTAGTAATGCTTAAAGCATATTTTATAACCTCCCGAACAAGTGAAGAAGCTAAAAAAAAATTAGAAGCAAAGCCATTTGATACATGAGAGCAAATGAGCAGTCAAATTTCACAACCAAAAGAGAAGAAGATACCTGTGCCAAGGTTTCGGTATTGTTCCACAACACCAAGTGTCAATATATATACTAATGTTTGATCATTCCTTGAAGTGTCATATCTTATTAAATCATCAATCTATCCAAAACATAGTAAATAACTTTATATATGTTAAACTTAACTATCGGTTTTGAATAAGCTAGTTACCTCACTTTCTTTTACGGATATAATGTGTGTCGTGATGAATCCGATAAGCTCATCAACATGGCCATCAGGCCTGCTTATGTCAACAGCACCCCAGGAGACAATGCCTTGGCCATTGACAACATTGAGGAAGAATTCCCTCTCATACCTGCAAAGAAATTATAACAGAACAAATACTTCAAATGGTTCATGAAATTAAGGTTGCATATGCAGCTAAGCCATTTATAGTATGCACACACACACACACACAAATGATGGGAATGTTACCTTATTGGAAATAAAGAAGCATGAATCTGTTCAAGAACTTCAAGATCAGAAGGCCGAATTGGCCTGTAAATAACTGTCGGACAGTGCCTACTTTCTAAGTCAAACATGACAAGCCTTGCCGCTAATCACAGGCAAAAATATCTGTGGCAAAGGTGCATGCATAAGCATACCTTCACTTATGCCACATCAGCTCCACTGACTAAGCTATCATAGGAAGTTAAACTTTTATTGGCCCAACTTTCTGCCAGATCCCTGATAATTATCAGTGCAAAATGTAATATCAGTTTGAAAGCTGAAAAAATGAATATGAAGTAAAATCTAAATCTTTGTATACGCCATTAGAACATTGTCTCGCTTAGCCAAAAGAAAGAATGGTGAGATATAGTTTCTAATGAGTTCTTGAATCATACTAATGCATGTTTTGGCGCATCCACAAAACATGCCGCAAAAAATGAGTAGAAAGATTCAATATGAAAGCATTGAAAAATAAGTGGTAGAACAAAGGTTAACAAGAAGACAAATTGTGTTAAGAAGGGTTGCATAGAATAGAACTAACACAACACCTCACTAAACAGCATCGAATGACGAAGAAGGATTCATAAAGCCTTAACGTTGAATTATGGTTTGGCATTAAAAAAGAATGGCAATAAAAAAAAGTTAATGGCTTGAAGAGAAAATTAAAAAGAAACCATCCTCAAATACATCAGCGACTTAGAAAGAAAAAAAAAATTAGAATTTTTATTCTCATACCGCTTTCTTTACCAGCTCATTGAGGAATCGGCATATCTAAGATATAAAGAACAACACTGAGCGATCAAAATCTCATCTCTTTCAAATCTATTATCCGGCATCTCAATTCCAAACCCAATAAAAAACACTAAATCGAAATTTTTTTTAAAAAAAAATCCTAATTTTAACCTTTTCATGATTCCAAAGGTGAGAACTTCTGTTCAAAATTCTCCCGGTTAGATTTAAGAGAACAAGAAACCAGTTGCATGAACTCACTTGAGCGAAATGAATCCATCAAACTTCTCGCAAATCCACAAAGAAACAAAATCACACAATATAAATAGTAAATGATAAAGAATAAGAGGAAGAAATTCCCAAACCTCGGATTAAACGAAAAGAAATCTCTTGAGAGATCCTTCCCGCAGTGATTGTCGCTTCTTCGTCGGATGGGTAGGAATCGGATCACATTCTTTTCTCTCCCACGAAGAGCTTTTTTTTTTTTTTTTTTTTTCCTACTATAAGATGCACCGCCAGAGTAAGTTAATCTATCCTTTTTCTAAAGATCCACCTTACTCGTGCTCGGGGCCTCGCAGTCGTAGTGTCACCTTCGTTGTTGCCAAATGGACGGACATTGATTTGTATAGATTGCCTCCGGAGCAATTTAAGATGTATTAGTTTATGGCCATCTGATTTTTTATTTTTATTTTTATTTTTGAGCATTTATATAGATAGCGCATAATTCGTATATATTTATCTAATATATTAATTTTATATTTATTTAAATAATACTTAAATTCTTAATATTATATAAAAATAACATCATTATTAATTTTTTTCAAGTAAAATTTAACTTTTTATGCATATGAAAAATACTATTTTTTTAAATATGAAACTTTAGGTATTAGATATGTAAATACATTAAATTTATATGCTATGTATGTAAATTTATATGCTCTTTTTAATTTTATTTATTTATATTTTAAAAAATATTTTTTTATATTTAAAAATATGTTATTTTCTTATTTTAATGATTATAAAATAATTTAATTTATTGAATAGAGGTGGCATCATCGACATAATAACCGCTATAATATTAATATTCATTTCAATAGAATTTGTGACCAATTCAACAAATTTTTAATAGATCATCTCCATTTTATTTCTCTCCACTCTCTTTTCGATTATAGTTGTGCCACTAGCAACCTTCTCAAGTCTAAAGTGTTTTTCTCTTCTCACCCCTCATACTCTTCACTCCAATTATATATATATATATATATATATATATATATATATATATATATATATATATATATATATATATATATATATATATATATATATATATATATATATATATCATTATACATCACATATACATCATCAGACTCTTATGCCTCCCAATATATATTTCCACATAAAATTAACAATTAATTTATCAACAAAGCCATAATTATCTACACAAATATATGAAATGTGTTTATACCAATGGATCAGTATTTTGATGAGCAACATAATTTGCTGCAATATATAAGAATTTTGAAAGTATAAAATAATAATAAATTTTATAGTATCTAATAATATACTAAATTCAATGTGCATAAATCACAAAATATTGTTATAATCAACATTTATAATACTAAGAGGGTAGTCTCGATGATCTATAATATCTCTTAAAAATTTTTAAAAGTTTGCAAAAATATCTAAAATATCTCAAAATCTAAAATATCTCTAGAAGATTTAAAATAATTACATCAATATGTATAAAATGCCTAGAATAATGATATATTAAAAATTATATGGTGAAAATTTTCTATATATCAAGATATCTAGATTTATATAAAATTTACATAAACAAAATATCAAAACTGTCACAAAAATAAAATTTAAGGTGTCCAAACTAAGTTTCTCTCTCCTCTCTCTTTTTTTTCCTCCCTTTCTCTCTAACCTCACAACCAAATACCTCACAACCAAATGTGGGAATGGGTCTCCCCGAGGAGATATTTATAATAAAATCTTATTTTTTTTTACTTAATATAATAAAAGAATATAAATATAAATATTAGAATTATTTTGTTATTATTAGAACTAACTTTCAATATAAACTCATTTATTTTATTGAAAAATTTAAAATTTATAAAGAAATATTTAATGAATATTAAAACATATCTAGAATACTTTGATACAAATACTTTACAAAATGGATATTCCTAGAAAAATTGATTTGTACAAATACATGCAAAATTCTTAAGAAGTTCAAATCCAATAACTAATTTCATATTTTTCACATATGCAATATCCATAAAAATTGAAAAGAAATTATAAAATACAGTATCAATTATCCTATAATATAGCAAAGACACTTTTAAAATTAGTCTTAAAATGAATTCAAAAAATACACTTATATACTACTATAGGGCATCTCCGTTCTTAATAATATTTCAAGAAAATCATATCATTTTTCTTATAAAATATTTTTTGCATGTTTATTTGGAGCTTGCAATCATTTGGATAGATATTTCGAAAGATGTTTTAAAGCACTTAATTAATTGTCAAGCGAACAAACTTCCAAGACTATCACATTAATTTTATAAAATAGAACTATTACTGTGAAGATTGAGTCGGTAGAGTAGTAGAATTCGATGTCTTAGCATTGTACAAAAGTTTTGCATATAACAAAAGAGTTTGAGAGAATTAGGATTGAAAAAACCCAAGAAAAAAACCACTAGCACTTAAAATAATTTTATATCATTTCGATAATTATTATCCTTTCTCCAAAGTTGGAGAAGGATAGCTTACAAAAATAAATTTTGTGATAAGCTTCACTAGATTAGTGACAAAGGTCTTGCTTGAGGTGGTAGTCTGATGATCTGACGAAAACTATCAAAAGATGGTCGGGTGACGGTTGGTAGTAGCTGACGATGGTAAATAGCGGTGGTCGTTGGTGATCCGGCGAATGTCGGGCGGTGGCAGTTGGCGGTGGTGACCAGTGACAACGACCGGCGGTGACCAACAATGGTGGCCGACGGCAGCGACCCGTGTTAGCTGGCGGTGATCCGGTGACTTTCCGACGACGATGATTGGCGGTGGTGGCCAATGGCGAAGACCGAATAATGGTGATGGCGGTTAATGGCGATGATGGCGGTGATGGTTGGCGGCGGCCCGACGATAATTGGTCGGTGAATACGATTATGCTTTGAGATTTTTCGAGTCTCAGAGCTCTCCCCTTTCTATAGCTTGGGTCTCCCTCATGTGAAGAATGATGGGCTATTTATAAATTTTGAGAGTGACATTTCTATTAATACAGACAAAATCTAAACCACTCCATTGGATGGCTCAAAATGATTCCTTCAATCATCTGATACATTTTAAGTATTTGAATGTTCAAATGAAGTCAGAATTAATAGATCTTAGGCTTGATAGCTTCAGCTCGTCAAGATGCTCAATTTGACTTTAAACAGTCCATATTTAGGAGCTATTTAGGAATCTGACTGATATCCCAAAATTTTTAATTATATTAAGTGCTTGATCTAGGCTAGTCTCGACTCAGAAATAGATTGCTTTCGATATCAAGATTCATGCTTCAACTAGTAGAGTTTTCAGTGACGTATTAGTTGCCCCATATTTTTGGATGATATCATCTCTATCATCTAAAAATATATGTTAAGTCGACGAATAATTTTCTAGTAATTAATTATAATTTTAAGAAAATTATTCAGCTAATAACTTACTTTATGTTGATCAAATTTGCATGTAGATTAACCTTTGCGTCAGATATAGTTTGAGAGAATAGATCTTCATGGGTCTAGAAGACTATGATCGCATAAAGCGAACACAAGAGATTAGTCACACAGGTGCATGAAGCCACGAATGCGTGGGTAAATAGAGCGGCGGACGCGTGAGGTCGTGGCCAACTTAGTGCAGGTGCGCACATGTGAACGTGTAGGGACGTTGGCGCGTGTGGCCTTGGCGTCATGCGTGAGCTGCCGTCGTGGAGGTCATGGGCATCGAGGCCCACAGGATCACGAAACATGAAACGCGAAGGGCCTTCAGCGAGTTATGGAGGCACATAGGCATAGGGACATGGGGCCGCGAGCATGTAATGGTGCTGTGAGTGCAGTCGCGCCCCTTGGGTCTGGGGCAATTTGAGCACATCATAGGCCCTTATTAAGGTAGTGCGTGGTGTGTGGCTCGAAAGCATTAGGTCGTCAGACCGGTGGATCAGTCACAGTACGGCGTGGGTGCTTTCGAGGCTTGCTGGACACTAAGCATGTGAGCACAATATGTGTCATAACCATGCGTACACAAACGTGCAAATGATGAAATTTTTGGATTTATTTATTTTTTTTTGATATTTTCTCCATTTTTTTTTCTTATTTTCTTTCTTTTTTTTACTTTTATAAAAGGAAGAATATATTTGAGTGCTGAAATTTTGAAATTTATTTAAATATTTCTAAATTTCTTCCCAAAATTTATTCTCTTTTTGCCCCTATTGTAGATCTATAAACCCTCCCTCCCCCCATGGGGTGAAGTAAGGAGACACAATTTTCTCCCATATGCTCTAATGTTCTCGTGCGTTGAATAAGAAATTATCTAGCAGAAGTTCAGGGGCTAAGAGTAAATTTTTTTTTCTTTTGTTAGCAAGGCTCTGACTTTCTTCTGAGAAGAAGGTTATTCACTTTATTGATTAAGGCTCATAGTTCGTACGGTGAGGCTCCAATTTTTCCTCGAGAGAGGCGTCACCTGTCATCGTCGAACCGACCAGATTTGGAGGCGATCAAGGCTCGTAGTTCATCTGAGACTTTATTTTCTCTCGTAAGGGGTGTCAACTATTCTAGTCAGATCGACCAGATTTGGAGATAATCAAGGGACATAATTCATAAGGTGAGGCTCATTTTCTCTCGAAAAAGGCGTCAACTATACTCATCGGACCGATGAGTTTGAAAGCGATCAAGGCTCATAATTCATACGAAGAGGCTCTGGTTTTTCCTCAGAAGAGGCATCAACTATATTTGTCGGACCGACTGGGTTTGGAGGCGATCAAGGTCCATATTTTTTACTTTTTCTTATAGGAAATTGATTTTCTTGAAACTCCAATGGATGACTTAGTAGTTGACAACTATTAAGAACCATTCCTCAAAAAACTCATAAAATCTAGTAGGTAATTACAGAGTATCATTAGAGAGAAATAACTTCTTTTATAAACTCATACGTATACATATATTTTTCGTCAGATTGTAGGCAAAAGATTATATCCAAAACTATCCGTGAAAAATAAAGTCAAGAAAGGATGTGCCCAAGTATTGAGGTAAGTGAGTTACAATGGTGTTTATTTTTAAATATATGTATATTGAGGGACACCACGTAAATCTGAGGGTGTCCTTATTGAGGTGATCATATACGACATCAAAGAATAGTGCACTATCTCAAAAGATAGAAATAACTATCCTATAATGGATCTAATCACCTGATAAGAACTCCTAAAGCATGATGAGTCTTCAAATATACTAGAGATTTTTCCCCTACTTTACATGGATGAATAAAGTAGGGTTTATTTAAACTAGGTTTTAAAGTTTCCTATGGGGGTAAGCCCCCATAGTTAATTATATCTTAAGAAAGGTGAGTTCCTTAGGAATACTCTCGATTAAAGTAGGCAATTGTTGTATCCAAAGATTTCAAAGATAGGACTATCAATAAATTGGCTATGTTTAGATAATCAAATGGGATAGATCAAAAGGAGAGACTTATTATTGAAGCCAAAAGGAGATGAGTAGGGGATGCTCATGATACTAGAAAGCCTAGTGAGCATCCCAAATTAGCCTATGGTTGGGCTTTATATATTTGAAATTGTAGAGAATTATATATTTGGGTTAAAATTTTATTAAAAAACTAGGACTTATAATCTTACATTATAAGATTATGAAAATGCCTAAGAGATGAGTATTTATGCTTATAACCTGAGGAGAAACAGCAACCTTAGATTCGAAATCTAGAAAGTTTTAGCGAGGGCCAAAGCACGGCTTAAATTTAAGATAAAAAAATGGGTATATTGTTTACCTCCATAAGAGAGGGTAAACCACCCAACTGCTGGACTTATAACTGCATGGAGTGATAGCCAGCTAACTCATCCTACTTTTTAATATCATGTGGTCAAGTCATATGTTTTATAAGATGGCTAGGTTGTTATTATTTAGAAAGAAAGTCTAAAGTCACTCTAAACTAGAGCATGAGTGATATGAATAATCACTTAGTCTAATGCAAATTTTATCAATTTTTATTTGATTATGGACTCTTCATTTTGACAAAGGTTATAAGATTTTATATGTCTAAATGCATGATAAACTAGGGTTATTGGCTAAATCAGAGAGAAAGATGTATTTTTCAGCACAAGGGAGACCCTCAAAGGTCAAGTCTTCCCCTATCAGGCAAGGATGGAAACCCTTTCTTAACAAGAATGAAATAAAATGATATGCATGATATTAAGCATACAACATTTAGCTAAGGGGTTGCTAAATCTTTTAATTATCTTGATTTAATACCCAAGCTTTAAAAAAGGTTATGAGTTATTTAGAAAATTAGTTATGAGTTATAGTTGGGGTAGAAAATTTATTTTTTTCCTAAGAGCCTAATCGAATCCAAGCCATACATTAAATCATCGTACATGAAGAAACTAGAAAAATACATGTCATTTCTATTACACAATTGTAAACAAGGCATCAAACAATTTATTAACTTAACATAAAAGAATAATAGGTAGGTCTGACCACCGCTGACGAAAAGAAATGGGTAGCCGAGCTCTACCCTTATACAACCAGGTATATGAAAGAATAATTATAATTATAAATGAATAAATGCTATGGGGAGTCTTCATATCTCCTTTCTTCATATCTCCTTCATTTCTCCTTTGGATTTACTTGCTTCAAAGACATCACAGGGGCCTCCCAGGACAAAACCTTCTAGCCTCCGCTCATTCTAATCCCATATAACATAAATCCTAATTCCTAATACACAATCACATTAAAAAAAATATGAAAAGTAAATCTAACTACACCTGTAAAATAAGTGTTAGCTAAACACACTATACAACCCAAGCAGTTATATGTATAATTTTGACTTATCACCCTGCACATGGGTAACCAAGTCCACCTTTCTTAACTTAGATTATGCTTAGGGCTTAAGCAACCTGCAAAAGAAATCATTCATATTTATTTTAAGCACCCCTTAAGTACAATCTCCTACAGAAGATATAATTAGGCTAATCACGACCTAACATACAGTCTACAAAGCATACACCCTAACATCCAGTCTACAACAATACACCACAAAACTAACATACATCAAATCATGCACCGCCATAACATAAAGCTAAAAATTGTGACTTAATCTAATGTGTATGTATTAAGGCTTGTGTGGTATGTTCTAACTAGGCTTTAGAGTTATCATTCTCTAAGTATGAAGGACATTTAATTATAAAGGGTTGATTTCAGTTTAAGTGGTTTAATTGATTTATAAATTGTACTTAATATTTCTTTTATTTTACTTGGCCTACACTAAACAACTAAGTGTTATAAAGAGAAGGAAAGAGAGGATTAGTCTCTTTCATCTCTACCTTAAGTCATATATAAAGCAATTTAATTAAATGAATTCCCTTTAATGAATGGCTTATTACATATTTTAATTAGTCCTAGGTTTAGGTTCACTTTAAATAATCTCATTCAATAAGAAAGACATCTTAAGGTTAATTGGAATTAATTACTATCACATAACACATGTTTGTTCATTTCTTTTCATCATATATAGCATGCATATGATTAAGTCCTAAACATAACTATATATGCAATTTATACCTTAACACACTTAAATGATGAATGTAAGCAAATGTACTTGGAATTGATATTTCATTTGGTTGAATTATTTTATCATATTAATTTAAACCTCTATCTAAATTCTTATACAAAAACATAAGAAAAGAACTCTAAATCATATGACTAATCAATCCAACCATTTGAACAAAATATGAATGCATGTCTTTGTAATAGAAAGAGAGGGATTTTCATTTATTAGCTGAATACATATTCAAATATATGAAAGTTTTAAGCATGTACATTGCCATTATTCTGCACGAGGGGAGTGAGGTCGGAATCCCCTTGGGGCTACTTACATCCGTGCATCCTCGAAATGTCCAGACTAATATAGTCGTTATTCTTAAATACATATAGATGTATAAACAACTATAAGAATAGAAAACCCTGCAAAAGTAGAGCTTGATTTTATTGATTTATTTGCGTACATGAATTAAAGATCTATCACAATTCTAATGTCAAGATGTATAAGAATGGAATCAAATGGGTACGTCACCATTGTTCTGACAGGGGAGTGAGGTAGAACCTCCTTGGGGCTACTTGAAGCCATGTGTCCTCAGAATGTCCAGACTAATATACCCATTAACATTCAAACTTATGCAAATTAACATATGAATGTAAGAAATAGACTTCACTTCATACACTAAGCTTATATTCACATGCACCTCCTATGTATATGTAACTAAAGTCACAATATATATTAGTATTCATTAATAAGCTTCTGAAAATATATTTGAGATTTAATAGTGATAGTAACTACACATATTTCTAATTAAGTCAATACATGCAAATTTGACATAAAAATCATTTTATTTAATTAGTTTTTGAAAGAAATGAATGCATGACTACAAGTGGCATAGAACATTTTAACATGATTGGAAAGAAATAAAGTAACACAAGCATGTAATTTCATTCAATCCAACTAATTCATAAGGACAATCACATTAAATAAGCTTATTTAAAAAAAACCTAAGTTTCTTAAACCCATTTTTGATTTGATTTAAGAAATGTGAAAGAGGTTTGCTGATCCTAAACTCATTCCCCATATGTGTGAGTTAATTTGATTTAATGAAAAGTAATTAAATTTATTTTATGACTTAATTAGATTGAGTATGAATTAATTTGATTAATTAAACATTTACCTACATCACCTTAAGTTAATTAACTGAGCCAACATGAGATGTAACCAAATAGAAATGTAAATTAGCAATGCTCTTAAGAAATGAAAGGGGCTTAATGCAATTAGCTCATAATTACTAGTTAATTAAGCTTAATGGATTTGTTTAATTAGTTTTATGATTTTCTCACACATATAAGCTAATCATAATTTCATTAAATTTCTTTATACTATTAAACATCTAAAGAACTACCCAAGGTTGATTAATCAAAGTTAAGAATGAATTGGATTTTAAATTAATTTGATTATGCCCTTAATTGATTAATTAAATCCTTTGATTATATTTTAATTAGGATAATGAAGTTAACTTAGGGAAAGAGATCAAGGAAGAGGCCTCAATGCCAATCCCCAAGTCATTTCAAACAATCAATTAGACTCTGAAATAATTTGACTCCCTTTTCTTTTAATTGATTAATCAAGTGGCTAATTAATTACTTAAACTTTAATTAATTTGAAACAAATGAAGAGGCTTAATGAAATGGTTATAAGGAGTAAACCTAAGCCATTTTCCTAAGACTTGTCATTGTTAACAGATGAAAATAAGCTTAATAGTGGATTAATTTACTATTCATTTACTTAATTAATCATGAATTGAATTAAGAGGGTAATTAAGATTCAATTAACCAATTTCTCTCATTAAGCATCCAATAAATTCCAGAAAAAATAGGGGAGGCAGAGGTCATCCCCCTAAACTTGCTCTAAAATTTTGGAGTTAATTATATACTTAATCAGAGAGTACTTAGGCTAATTACCTTTTCTTATTAAACTCCAGTTAAGCTAACATCACTATTCAGAATCACCTGATGACATTTTTAACAGATTCCCCTCTAAAATACCTTTAAAATGAGCCATAATTTATATTTTTTTGATTTTTCTACAATTAGTTATGAATTTTAGAAGTTTTAGCCTTAAAAATTAATTAAATAGCCATAATTAAATCTTAATTTCATCGGTGCCATGTGGCTACTGACGCGACGCATTTTCCATGTGGCGTGACAGGATAGGTTTTTTAAGTTCACATTATGTGGCTGAGTCAGCCGGTGGTGGACACGCTTCACGATGGACTATCCGATCTAAGATTGGATGGCCACGATTAAATCCTATGGTTGAGGAGAAAATAGAGGGGATCTAAGCATGATTTGATCATGACCGTCCATTCTAATCACGCGAAATGGATAACCCATGATCCATCCTCCTACGAGGGATGATGACGGAGCCCGTTCGCCATGGAATGCTCAATCTGAGCTTACCCGAGCTTGGACCCACTCCAAACCCAACCCACACCTTCATGCGAAGGATCCACAAGGATCCAATGGCTAGGATGGGCTCAAATACAAGTTTCCTTTGAAAAGGACCAATACATTTTCATACAAGGATGTTTAATTGCACCTCATTGAAGCTGGAGAATTTAATGATGGGAAGCCCATTTGGAAAAATGAAGCTTTATTGAGTCACAAGCTGATTTGAAGTGGATTGCTCTAGACCAAGATCCTTTGATTTGGCCTTGGTCACTCATGCTTAGAGTGGATTTGGGCTCAAAATGCTTCAATGGTTTGGTCAGAGGATGGTGTGTGGTTTAATTGAAGTTTGGTTGAGATTGGATGAGTTTGAATGGTGGAGGTGTTTATTTCAGCAGTGAATAAAAGAATTCCAATTAAAGAAATGAAGGCTTGGGAGGTTTTTCATTTTGAAATGCTTAGAAGCTCAATTTGGATTTGATAATTGTGAGAATTGAGTATACCTCAATTATGTTGATGGACCAATGGGATCCATGATGATTGGTCAATGAGGGTCATTGACTCCATGGCACACAAGGAGTGGAGGAACTTATGAGTGGTCAAGATATGAGAATGGTTTTTGCCCATGAGGTGGGCTTTGGTGAAGGGAAGAGTTTTTTGTTCCATAAGATCCTAGCTTGTTTAATTGGGCTAGGAAGGTGACAATTTGGAACTTATGGCTAAGTGATGGGAGAGGACTTTGCTTGGGGAAGGAATCCATGTGAGAGGTTTGTCCAATGATAATTCATTTGGGTCCACTTTACTGGGATGATTTTGGGCTGGCCTAATGTCAATTTGGGTCAAATTTGGTTAGGGTCAATTGGTTTTGGGTGCTGGCTTCATATGGTCAAATGGGTTCATATGGTTCATGTTTAGTTAACCAATTGGTCAAATTGTCAAACCAAGGCTTGGTTGGGTTCAAATGATGATTTAATAGTTTTAATTCAAGTTATTTTGATTAATTTGGCTTTGGTTTAATTTTGGCTCATTTGATTCAAATGGGTCAAATGGGTCAAGTTGACCAATTTGATCAATTTGCAATTTGACCAAATTGAGAAGTTGGTTCATGTTCAATTGGTTAATTAAATGATGGTTTTGGTTTGATTTGTATGAATTTAATTGATTTTTATTTGATTTTGGTCATTTAGTCAAGTTGACCAAATTGGTCAAATTGACTCAATCATGGTCAAGTTCAATA
This sequence comes from Cymbidium sinense, assembly GCA_021442155.1. NCBI lineage: Eukaryota > Viridiplantae > Streptophyta > Magnoliopsida > Asparagales > Orchidaceae > Cymbidium > Cymbidium sinense. Next base: position 159,892,291 of record CM038215.1, read on the forward strand.
AATGATTTGGAATGAACTTGAGCCATTGGTTATGAATTTGGTTAAATCATTTGAATTTTAATTTTTTTAGGCCAATTTGGGCCAACTTAAGAAATGGTCAATTAGACTTTTTGGCTCAATTAAGGGTTTGGTCATCATGAATGAATTGGTTTGAATTAATGGTTTAAATCAATTTGGTATGGTGGGTTTAATTAATTTGTTTCATTTGGGCTAAAGGTTGATTTATCAAAGGACCAAGTTGACTTGGTTTGAAATTCAAGGTATGATCATGATGATTACTAATCAGAGATATGAGGTTTGAGATTGTTGATCCAATTTGAGGATGAATTTGTTATTGGTTTAGGTCACTTTTGTAAATGGAAAATGATCAATTGGTTTTAGAGAAATTTAGTTGAACTCATATATGAAAGATTAAATATAAAAATCAATTTGGAGTTAAATTTTGCTCATTTGAAGTTTTCAAGTCAAAATCTAACTTGGGACTTGAGTTTAGTTTTGATAATTATAGTTTATATTTATATTTGGGTGAGTGGTTTAAGAATTTGATTGATGAAGAAATCCATGGGTTTTGAATTGATTTGGATAGGATTTGGCCAAGTTCAAGAAATTAGCCTAAAGGGCTAAAATTAAAACTTTGATTTGATTTAGGTTTGGTTTTGGCCATTTGTTAAATGAAGGTATAAATGATCCATGAGAAAATCACTTGAGTTTGGAGTGATTTGGAAGAAATTTGTCCAAACTTAAGGAAGGTCAGGGCTTAAGTAAATTAATAGTTTGATTTATTTTTGGTCATTGAGGAAATGTTTCATTTATATGAATATAATGAAGGAATAATTGATTTATAAAGAAATCAATTGATTTTAAGTTGATTTGGTTTAAGATTTGACAAGCCATAGAGGTAGTGTCCATAGGCTTAAGAAAGGTCTTTGGATTTGATTTAGTTTGAATGTTTAGTTATTTGAGTTTGATTTAATTTATATTTGTTAATATAAAGGAATATTGATTTATAAAGAACCAATAAGTTTGATAGTTTGGAGATTTGATTAAGCTTGAGGGTCCATACTTAAGAGGAAATTTGATCATGATTTAGATGATTTGTTTAGTTAATTATTTGATTTGATTTGGTAAATGATAGAAGGATTGAGGATTTCGAGAAAAATCAATTGAATTGGATTGATTTAAATTTGATTAAGTTGAGTCCATGAGTGAAAATCAAAGGGGCTTGGAAGGGTTTTGAAATTTAATCTTAAGAAATCTTGATTTGAATTTGATCATGATAAAGTCTTAAATATTTGAAGGAATTTGAGGTTTATTTGAGAAGAAACAAGGAATTGGGTGTGATAGGAGGCAATAAGTCAAAGCATAACTATCCTGATAACCCTTCTAAGTAGATTTTAAGTTTACCTAATTGCTGTGGGGTCTTAAGACCAAAAACTGTGTCGATCCTAGATCTATGATGAGGAAGAGAACTCACTCCAAAAGTGAGGCCAACAAAAGGAAAAATAGGTGTGTAACTAGAGGCACACCAATACATTGGTGTGAATTTGATAATCAACAACATCCAAAGGTTTACTAAATGATCTATTCCAATCTGAGATGTTGAAATCATCTTAGTGATTAATCCACCCAAATAAGGGCATAAGAGAAAAGAAAAGGATCCACTAAGGGATCATGTAGCCTTCCACTGTGGAACTTTATATCCACAAGAGGAAGGGTTTCATTGTATAGTGATTGTCCAAAGGTATGTTCTTGGGGAGAAGTTTGATTTCTCAATTAGTGCATAATAAAATTTGATTTGTTTATGATTTGGGACTCCAAGGTGGGATGATTTGATTTTTTGAGGCACATCACTGAGATAAGATTTATTCACTAGGATAAGATGGGTTTAATATATAGATTTAAATAGGGAGCATTCACTAGGGATAAGAGTGGATGGATTTAAGATCCTGAAAGCTATATCTACCAAGAATGGGCTATAAAAACCATGTCTCCATTTTAAATAGGGATAGTCACCAACAGCATGACTAAACCAACAAGATTTTTCATGCATGGTCAAGTTAGGAAGAAAGCTTGTAGACTTACATCCTCTTAAATAAGGAACCATGGGGTGACATAAGCATAACAAATCAAACACTCAAGGTGACTATTGAGAGAATGTCATCATGGACCCATATAACTAAGAATAGTCATAATTCCATTTGGGGATATATGCAAAGATGACCACTAAGAAGAGGTTTAGCCTATCCTATCTTAAATAAATCAAATGGATAGCTTAGTGGGTTGAGTTAACCAACTAAAGCCTCAGGTCAATGGTCAAGTGATAAAGCTTGTAGACTTACATTAAATAAGAACCAATGGGGTGAGGTGATAAATAATAAATCAAATAATTAATTTTGTAAATTTAGTGTTTAGAGGGATTATTATATCTCCAAATAAGATACCATTGGTGAGGTGGTCAAATAAACTCTAAGGGTGAAGAGAGAGTGCAACTTGGACTTATTTAACTTAAAATATCCTCCTATACTTACTAAACTCTATAAAGATTAGATGCTGGCTAACTTGTGGGTTTTCTCTAATCCACAACTTAATATATTTGTTTTGTTTTATATGGCTTTATTATATGTGAATTAGAACCACTAAGAATCTTCAGAACTACTTGCTATGGTCAACATTGCTTCCTAATATTTTCAATGCTTGAGAGGGAAATGTCCAATCTAAGAGTAAGTGGTAGTATAAATTTTACATCTATGTCAAAACTAAACTAATTTTAATGCTCTTACATGTAGTACCAATATCAGATATAATTCATCGAGGCACCTCGATCCTATATATGATATGGTTCTTAAAAAACTGGATCACATGCTAAGCTATGACCTCGCTAAGTGGGATTGCATATTCCCACTTAGAAAAGTAGTCGGTGACAGCTAGAATGAACCGGTGACCCTTAGAAGAGGGAGGATCAATCGGACCCATTATGTCGGTACCCCAATACTCGAATGGCCATAAAGCCAATGTAGGATGTAGAATGTTGGGTGGCTGTTGTTGGACCACACTATGCACCTGACATTGGTGGCATCTCCTAGCTATGTCCATGCAGTTTGTGATCATCGAAGGCCAGTAGTATCCTAGTCTCTTGATCTTGGCTTTCATCTTTGGATCGGATTGATGTGCTCCACATAAACTGTACCTTAATCATGATCTTATGGGTTTCATGTTTGTCCAAATAACGTAACCACATATGATTGAAGGACCACCGATATAAGGTGCCATCCATAAGAGCATAGGAAATGGCTCTTTGCTTCACCAAATGTGCTAATGACTTCTCTTAAGGTAGTTTGCTTATATTTAGATAATCCATGAATGGTTGCCTCCAATCTAACTCCTTGTCCTTTTTGGCAATGACAACCTCCCCTTCAAGAAAGAGTTTCTCGATGAGTTTAGCATCAATAAGGGATAAGACTTGTCTATTTTGGACCCTTATTGGTATGGACTCATCTTCTGGACATGACAACTCTTTGGCAAGCTTGGCTAATGCATCTATTATTACATTTCCTCCTCTAGAAATCTTATAAATTGTAATATCTGGGATTTGAGCCAACAACTCCATGGTGTACTTATGGTAGTGATGGAGCTTAGGCTTCAGAACCTTGTAAGACCCATTGATTTGGTTGATAACTAGTTGAGAATCCTCAAAAATATTGATACTCTTGATGCATGGTATAATGGCTAACTCTAGACCGACAGTCAGAGCCTCATATTCGGCTTCATTGTTGGTGCATGGATTGGACTAATGTTATAAAAATCTCATCACATCGCGGTCCAGTGTTAGGAGAACTATTCCTACCCTTGCATTTTCTAGAAGAGTAGATCATGGTTCTTCTCCTTTTTGAAAGGAAGCTACACCATCAAAATATATCTCCCAATGGTGAATGCTAATGTCCCATAAGTTCATGATTTGTTCATCGGGGAGGTCATCACTAAGCGAAGAATCAATAGAAAGTGGGTGTGATGCTAAGAAATTCACTAGTGCTTGGCCTTTCACTTCACAAAGGGGTAGGGAATTGATATTAAATTATGATAAAATCATGGACCAATGTGCCAACCATCCGGATAGTGTCGATCGTATCATGAGATATCATAGTGGATTGATCCTAAAGATTAGGTTCACCTTATGAGAAAGTATGTAATGCTGTAGCTTTTGAATAGGTGGATAGTTTGCCTCAGCAGGTATTAGACGATGATTAAGATGGTAAAGTGCATTCTATTTCCCTTTGTCATTGGTTTGGGCCAACAAAGTGCCAAGGGAGTTATTTAATGCATCTAGCATTAATGGCTTGCTTGGGATAGGGGCTACTAGAACTTGCGACATCATCAGGCAGTGCTTGATGTCTTCAAAGGCATGTTGGCACTTTTCATCCCACTTGAACTTGACATCCTTTTTGATAAGTACTGAGAATGGCTGACATCTTCCTGATAGGTTAAAAATGAAGCATCTTAGATACGCTAACTTCCCTTGAAATGATCTGAATTGAGTTAAACTTTAGGGGTGGATTTCCCCACTATTTCATACTTAAGGTTAAATTAATTTTAAATTATTTAAAATCTCTCTCAAAAAAGATGGTCATCCTTTTCTTTACTTTTAACTACAAGATCATCAACACAACATTCAACCTAATGATGAATAAGTTTGCTGAAGATTTGAGTCATGGCCCGCTAGTATGTAGCACCAACATTTTTAAGGCCGAAAGACATGACCCTATAGTAAAAGATTATGATCAGGGTTTGAAATGCATGTTCATTTCATCTTTAGGGGCCATCTTTATTTGGCTATAACCAGATGAGCCATCCATGAAAGAGAAGACTGCATGAGATGAGGCAATGTCCACCATGAGTTCTAGTATTGGTAGTGAAAATTTATTTTTTGGATATGCCTTATTTAGATCTAAAGTCGATGCATATGCAAATTTGACCATTCTTTTTCTTAATTGGGATGACACTGACCAACAAAGTAGGATATTTTTCTTTCCTGATAAAGCCAACATTGATCAATTTCTTGATTTTAGAAATGACCTGCTATTCAATGTCTAATCACATGCATCTAGGAGCTTGCTTGATAAGGTTAGCATTAGATTTTATTGCTGGTTTGTGGACTACTACGTTAAGAGATAAAATCGAGAATCTCTTCATAACTCCATGCGAACCAGTCCTTAAACTCAATTAATAACCTAACTAAGTCATCGATTTCAGTATCACTCAATAAAGAATTGATGTATGTCAGACGTGGATTCTCTTTAATTCCTAAGTTGATTTCTTTGAGCTCATCGATGGTTGATCTGATCTCCTCTTTGAACTTTGATGGTGCATTTCTGACTTCAAGAGAATTTGGATCATCTGAAGTTTCTAAACACACCTCCTCATATGAGTTAGCATGCTTTAAAAAGAACTTATCAAATTCCAAATGATTGGTGATGACTAAGCAATGATTGTCATCATCGACTGGACCCACTGTACTAAATCCTAATCTTGGTCTTGATTGAGGATGTCTGCTTTGGTTGTCCCATAACCTTTCAAAGTAGTCTGACCTGTGTTTAGACCAAGTATATGGAATTAATCCCTTCTTTGCTAAATTAAGAACACAAGACGAGTACAAATCAAAAGGTAGTTGTATTAAATATTTATATGAATCATCCTCAAGTTCTACATCAGCTTCCTGACTTGAGGATGATGCTCCCAAAAAGAGGCTTTCTTAACTACCAAACCCTCAACTTTTGAGGAAGAGAGCGGGGTTAGAGCTAAGGTTCCCAGCTGACTCCTGACTGTCTCATATGTAGAATTGGATACATTTATGCTTTGCTTTGGAGTCGGTCTTCATCATTATCATGCTCTAACATCACCTTGAAAGAGATATGATGTTGAGAAGAGCTGGCTGGCGTGCTAACCACATAAGACTCATCCTCTAAATTATAAGGCTATGCGGACAGCATGTGTACTCCCGGTGGTTGGAACATATCTTCTATTGGGTGGCCAATAGGGGGGTTTTCCACTTCAGGGGCTGCCTCTAAATTGTCCTTTCCCTCTGCCTGGTGGAACTTAGGTCATCCTACCCATGTGTTCGAATGGAGTAGCAAACTGTGGGTGGAATATAATGTTAGTCTCTATATCTTCCCCCGAGTTCATGTATCACTTTCTTTTATTTTCTTTTTATATTTCTTTTTTCTTTTCTTTTTCTATTTGTTTTTCTTTTTCTTTTCTTTCTTTTTGTCCCTCTTGGGGATCTTGATTAGATTCACGAGAATGGACTTGTTGGTTTTGGAGAAGAAAATAGGCTGCATCCTCATATATCCAGGCCTCATGAAATGTGAAGGGCTTGAGATCTCCTTTATCACAGTACTCATTTCCACCTCTCACGAACTTCATGCACTGATGTAGAGAGGCTAGAATTGTATTGTTCTCATGTATCCATGATCTCCTATGCAAAGCATTGAAAGATGTGTCCGAGTCTATGATATGAAACTTGGTTTTAGTCTTCCAGTCATTTATCTCTAATGGCAACACTGGAGCCTAAGGCTCTCTCGCCTTGTTCATTGAATCCTCTCAACATCATCATATCTTTTTGGTTAGAGATGTCAATCCTCAAGTAGGCAATGGTTCTTAAACACATAATATTGACTGATGCATCTTGGTCAACCAGAACTCTTGATATCTTGTATCTGCCAATGTCCACTGTTTTATAAAGAGGGCGGTTGTGCTTGGTCATTCCTAGAAGTAAGTCTTCATCACTAAATGTAACTCCTAAGATGTTCTGTAAGATGCATGCCTCCTCTTCAGAAGCTGTCAACTGAGCTAAGCATATCTCTGGACCAAGGAGAGCTTTGATTAAAGATTCCCTCATCCCTTTGGATAAGATTAGGGTGTCATATATGCTTAACTTAGCTAGCAACTTTCTAAGATGTGCTAGAACATTGTAATCAACTCTGACTTGGTCCTTCACAAGCATATCCATGGGTGGAGCATCTGTGGAGGGGCTATTTTCTCACTGGAACCAATAAGTTATTTACCCTTATCAAGAGGTGCTACCCTAGGAGGTAGAACTTTTTCACTGCGTAGGTTGATTTCAGTAACTTCTTGGAATGATGAACTTGTAAAAAATTCTACCTTCTCATCAGGCATACCTACAACTTCTCCTATGGGATCCTTGGAGTCAGCTAACTCCAAGTCAATCTCAAGAGGTGAACTTGATTGATTTAGAAAAGGAAAGTCTGATTCTGAATCAGAAGAGAGTGGATCAGAATGACTAGAGCTATCATTATTTTTTTTCTATACTTGGAAAGCTTTCAAGAGGAATAAAATCTAAAGTATCAAAAGTGGATAAGATGTAAGTGAAAGCTTTCTTCATTGATTTCTTTTTAGGTGGAGGTACATGATATAAATCTAACAAAGTAGGCGGGGTAAGGGATTTAATGCCCTAGTCCCCTAATACAACACTCCTGCTGGAGGAGCCAATGGAAGAAGAACTAGTAGCTGCAACTGTGGATGGAGTGCGAGACTTGGACGGTGGTTGGGCTACTGAGCTATCCCGGGCAAGTAAGGTGGACTACTACAGCTGCTAGGGTGTAAACGAGCCGAGCTTGTGCGAGCCAAGATTTTGCTTATGTTCGGCTTATTTATTTATTTTTTGTTCAAAATTGGCTCGTGTTCGAAATAGCTCATTTACAGAGTGTTCGTGTTCAGCTCAAAAAATTGTTCATGTTCATTTTAGGCTCATCTTTGGCTCAAAATTGGCTTGATTTTATATTTTAAAAATATTTAATTTTCTTAATTTTCATTTAAAAATTAAAAAGTATTGAAAAGGTAAAAATAAAATATTATTTAATTGAATCATATATAAAAAAAATTTAAGTAATATCAACAGTAAAAAATAATAAGTAATATCAAAAGTTTGATTCAATAAAATTCAACAAAAGCTAAAAGAAATACAATCAAAAATTTTTTATTTTTACACAAAATTGATTATAACTTAAATTGCAAACTCATAGTATTACAATTTACAAGTTTATAACTTATAATAATAAATTCAACCTAAAAATTTACATGATTATATACAACTAACAATTCGATTCAATAAAAGCTAAGAAAATAGTGATTCTCCAATCTCCGTAGGACCATAGCTTCAAGCCTTCAAGCCTTCAACACTTCAACCAACCTTGAATCTTCAAATTAGTAATATGCACTTCATGTAAACAAAACTAACAAAAAATATGAAAGAAAAATAATGAATGGGCTCAAAAAATTAAAATAAGTATTCATTGATGCCGTCAATAGCTTGGTGGTTGCGTAAATTTCAAACTTCAAAAAATTTGGCAAAATCAAAGATTAATAATAGTAAAAGTGTAGTGGAATAATCAAAAAAATAAAATAAACATTGAATAAGCTAAAATTATAGTGAGTCGGTGGAAAAAAAATGCAAAAACTTTGTACATAATATAACAACAAACATAAATCATAAAAACTAAATTGAATGTTTGAAAATACATACAACCAACCATCGAGCTAAGTTGCATCTCATGCATATATTGAATTTTCCATCGTAGCCCATCAAAAACTATTGATAAAACCATTAATGTGTAATATCACAAGTGACAAGGCGAAGTGTACCATATATTGATCTTATCATCTTAACTCTTAAGAAATAAGAATAAAAAGATAAAACCAATAGTTATATCAAAAATGAAAGGCTCACAACAAAATTCCAGCAAAATAGAGGAAAAGTCCAACCCACAAAGTCTCAAAGTAGAAGTAATCTTCACCTAGACCAATTCCAGCAAAATTCTAGTAGGCAGAATATCAACATTAGAACTGCAAATTATATATTGTAGACTCTAAATTCAAAATAGCTTTCAACCATCCAATCCAGGACAACACCCAAAATGAAAGCTACAGTAGCCAAAAGAGGAAGGCCATTACAGGAGGAGGTCAAAACCATAACCAAAAGAAACAAAACAAAATAAGTAAAACTGACAACCAAGCCCTAGTAAAAAAATAGAGAAAATAAACTGCCAACTAATAACATCCACCATGCCAAAATCAATCCAGAGATAAACCACCAACAAATTTCACCAACAAAAAATGAAAATATCAAAAAAAAAAAAACAAAGCCACCCTGTCAATCACCACCATAGTAGATCCAATGCAGGTAAGTTAGCACTCAGCAAGAAGTCTAGAAAATAAGCAAAACCCATATAGAAAGAAAAACCCATATCAGCCATAGCCACAACCTAAAAAGAGGATATAAAAAATAGCCAAGGAAAAATTATGGTAAACACCCAACCAGATTACAGTAAAATCTATACTCTCTCAATTCAAAGGCATCATGATACCAACTTTGGCATTATTATAATTCAAACCCACCATGATACCAATATTCTTATTGCATTAAATAAAAGAAATTCAAACTAGTGAGGCTTGCTGCTTTCCCTCTATTTATAATTTTAATTTTAGAGAGTGTTTGGTAACGAAAAATCTCTTTATGCATGTAAATGTGCTTAGAAATATGTACAATCTCTTTATTTAATATCGTCATTTATTCATATAATATTATTTGCAACTGATAATATCTCATGATTTCAAATCTTTTCAAATAATAATAATAATAATAATAATAGTAATAATAATAATGATAATAGTAATAAAAATAAAAATATTGATAAAAAGCATTTTCTTATATAATTATATCATAAATTAAATTATATACACTTTTTGCATAGGTGGTAGGTTACCGAACATCTAAATACCAACAATATTTCAATTTCTAATATTTCTTGCTGCAAATTGCTTGCAACAAAATCTTTCCACCAAGATAAACAATGTGAAGATTCCAAGAACTATTTAAGCAACAATAGAAATTTTTTTCAAATGATTAGACTCAAATATATGAACCATTGAACCTTATTACTTGGTACTTGCAGAATTTTATCAAGGTTGAAATGCATCAAACTTAGCAGCAAATAAAAAAAATGGAGAAAAGTGAACACATTACAACTGGCAGCTGCTAGCCAACTGTAGCTGCAAATCTATAATAAAAAATTAGAGGGAAAGTCCCACATCAAATACAACTATACAAGCAGACAGAATCATAGTAACCAGGTAGCCAACTATTAAGAAGCCAACAAATAGAATGGTCTCAAACTGAAACTAAAAAACATAATTATAGTTGCCAACAATAGTCTTTAGCCAAACTACCAAAGTTGCCACAAATTACCATCATGAGAAACTAAGGTAAAAATTTTCCAAATTAAAAAGCACAGATGAAAATTAGATTGGGAAGAGTAAATGTGAGATGATATATTGATGCTTAGTCTCCATCTCCATTACTAAACATATTCCAAAAGTTTCGCATAAAGATTCTCCTCCTCCATTTACTCTTGCTGAAATAAAAGTAGATAATGAGAGAATAAAATTTATCAAATATATTAAATAGATTGCTTTTAGTTAGAAAACTACTAAAGGATTTTTTTTATGTTGGGTTGAACGCTTCTGATCCAACTAGCCATGCAAACAAGTGCATTGACTATTTTTGGATATAAAGAGCTCATGTAATCATCAAGAACTCTACCACTAGCACTAAATGCATATGCAATAGTGGTTATGGGAATTGTTAAAACATCCTTAGCCATTTTGGATAAAGTTGGATACTTGAGAGTATTCATCTTCCACCATTCAAGAACATCAAATGAATCATTATTGCACAAGTATAATCCCTTCTCCAAATAAATTTACAAATAAAAATTTGATGGATGAATAGAACTAGAAGCAACAACAAAATCAACAAATCTCAACATATAATCAAAATTTAATGAAAAGGGTACATCAGCTGCTAGTTGTGAAGATCCACTAGGAATTGAAGAGCTTGAATTAATAATATCTACTGAATATTGATTATAGATTTCTCAAATGACATCCTCAACACTCTTTATCTTGGATTCTACCTCAGAACTAGAGTATATTTTAAGAAATGTGAAAGTAATGAATTTTATCTTCAAACATGGATCAAGTACAACAACCATTGACATGAGTAAATTGCATTCACCCAAGTATTTGTCAAATTTAATTTTCATCATAGTAGCCATTTGCTTGATGAATTCATCTGATAAATTACATTATTCAATAAGTAGTTTCTTTACATGCATGACAGTAGGGAGAAAAATATTTGTAGTTAAATAAGAAGAACTTGAAATCATTTTAGTCACATTATAAAAAATAGAAAGAACCTTCTAATATGCTCATAGTTGTACCACTCAATTTCAGAAGGCAACCACTTATAGTTAGAATCTCGAGCTTCATAATGAACGAACACATTACAGTAAATAAAAGTTGACTCAAGCATTAAATAAGTGGAGTTCCATCTAGTAAGAACATTAATGCATAATCTCTTTGAAGTGGAGATCCCTAGTTACTTTGCCACTTCAACAAACTTATGTAATCTTAAAGGGGACATTTTAAGGTATTTTATTCTTTCTAATTTTATGTGTTATTTGTTGAACCTCTTTCTATCCATCCTAAACCATTATATTCAAGATGTGAGCACAACATCTAACATGAAATAAATGTCCCTAAAAATATAACTTTCCTCTAGACTGAAAATTAATTTTTAAAGTATTTGCAATAACATCATTATTACTAGCATTTTCCAATGTGATATTGGACACCTTGTCCTGCAAATTCCAATCTAATAAATAATCACATATTGCATCACAAATAAATGTACTAGTGTGTGGAGGTTCAAGTTCAATATAGTTGATGATTCGCTTATGCTGTTTCCAAGAATCATCAACATAGTGAATTATTAAGCACATATATCCCACTGTTTGATTTGAAGTCCAACAATCAGTTGTCAAGGAAACTCTATGAATGTTCTTAAGAAATATTTTTAATCTCTCTTTTTCTAATTCATATACTTTCATGCAATCACTCTTAATAGTGTTTCTAGACAACCTCTCATAATTGGGATTCAACACCTTCAACAAAATATTAAACCATATATGCTTAATAATCATAAATGGATACTCATGCACAATAATCATCTTTGCAATTATTTCTCTTATCTGAACATGATCATAATTTTTGGGGTCATAAGATATTTGAATCTTAATTTCTGAATTGGCATCAAAAGGCATAAAATTTAATCTTTTTGCCTTTGTCTGGCAATTCAACAACTTGTTAGTTCTTGGCCTTAATTTTCTCACATTCTCTCACATGCCTCAAGAGTTGTAAAGTTGTGGCCGTTTTGAATTTATAAAATTTTGTGCAATAATATATGCATTGTAAAGAGGGTATAGTCTCTCTTTTAAATATAGTAGTGATTTTTATAAAATACTCCCATACTAGATTTTTCTTTCTACCTTTCTTAGATTTGACTTCTGTAGTAGTAGTCTCAAGTACATTTGCCTCTTATTCAACATGTTGTGAAGAAATATTTAGAATTTCATTACCATATTAAGCTCCTATAATTATATCATCTCCACATGATGTAGATTGAGAAAGATCCATAGTAGACATGATAACACACTAAATAAAAAGAAAGAAAAAATGAGTTAAGACCGCATACACTCTCCATACTAGGTGTTTATCATAACATGTAACCTTTTTTAAATAAAGAAGTAACAAACTAAAATGCATAACATATAGGTGTTTATCAATTACCATAACTTCATTAGTAAAATGACTAAGATAAGTAGTCCATATATGTTTACTAAAATGGTTGGCATGAAAAGTATCATTGCACGGAATAATGCAACATAAACTACTAAACTATAAACCAATCAAATACACAAAAGAATAAATCCCTTACATTTGTTTTACTTAATACTCAAAAGTAATCAAACCAAATAGCCTCTTAATCACTCAAAAGAAAAAAAACCTACAAATAATGATAAATGTCAAGTATACCAATTCAATATTCAAGTTAATAGCCTTAACAGATGTTGAACTGTTTCTTATAGAAATTGCTTCAGCTTGAGGAAAATATGGCTTTTAACTATATAAAGTCACTTACACTAAGCACTAACCTATACTTTTGATAATGTAATCCACAAGAATCATTATGAAGTAGAGGAAAAGTAAGAGAAATTATGATTGCTTTAACTATATATATATGGTTAGTTGATCATGTTAGGAGAGAAGAGTGGTAGATAAATAGATGATGAGGCTTAGGATGTTACACAAATAATAGTGAAATGTCATTGCATTGAATAAAATAACACCCTTTGAACAATTCACACTACTCCCTAAACCCATAAATTATAAATAAGCTAACAATGTCGCATAGATTCAAATGCCAACAATAAGCAATTCATTGACATCACTGATTCACAGCAACTTAAAATCGCACCACCAAACTCTACAGTCCACTGTCCATATACAATCGGCATAAATATGTGAAGGTGCAACATAAAACCCATAGAATAAAATAGTATAAATATTGCCAATGAAACTTTTAAGATTGAATATCCTTCGATAAGAAGATGAAACGTAGAAGAAACTCCCAATCTGAAAACCCTGCTCAACAATCCATATAATTTTGTTTCATAAAACTCATGTAATCATCATTACTATAAAAATATCTAGGATGAAACTTTAGTAACACATGCAACCTTGAAGAGGAAACACAGTCACATAGATGAAACTTTCAAAGGAACCAGCCCCACAAACCCTATAAATACAACCCGTGTAGTTATGCATCTTAAAACCCACATAATTATTATTAGAAAAATTGAGAAAGATAACTCAAAAGAATCATCAATTGAATCCCTAAAATGGAGCAAAAGAATAAAAAGAAGTAAAGAGGAAGATGTACAAACAGAGGCGATCGAGGCTCTGAAAGTTTTAAGGTGAGAGGTAGCGCGAAATGAACAAAACCAAACCCTAACGAGGCCTCTCTCAGAGTTATAGTCACAGTCTCGTTCTCACAGATACCAGCCAAGGAGATCAAAAGAGGATATTAAGTTTACAAATCGAGCCTCCATCCGTAAAGCTCAAGGCGGCGATAGTCAGTGTTGAGTTTTATACCTAGGGTTAAGCTAAAAGCTTGCTGATTATATTTTCAATGGACAAGATTAAATTCTATTTAATTTTAGATTAATTTTTTTATTAAACTTAAATTTTAATCCATAAAAATTTTATTAACTAACTTAATTAATTATATAACACAAAATATTAATAATATATTAATAATATATTAATAATATAATTATATAATAATATTTTATATAAAAAAATTATTTAAATAAATTTATTAATTTCGAGCTAATTCGAGCCAAATACGAACAAACAAGATGTTGATCATGTTCGACTTATTTATAAATCGAGCTTGAAATATTTATTTGTGTTCAGCTCGTTTAGTTAACGAACGAGCTAAACACGAGCTACTTAGCAAGCCGAACATGAGCTATTGGTAAACAACAAGCTTTTTTGACAGCCCTAGCTGCTGCTGATGTTGGGTTGTCACCTTCTTCAAGTTGTCTTTGACAACTTACAAACCTTCCTTGATATTTTAGGTTTGAGCTACCTTAAGAACTTGTAGTGAGAGTTTCTTCATTTTAGAAACTACTTTTTTAGAGGTTCGGGATAAGGTAATATCCCAACCTTCTTTGATCTTAAGAGGATAGCAGGTTTCCCCAACAATTATCTTGGGGTAATCCTAAGACATGATTGTCATGTGGTGGTAGGGGCAATATTTATGATCATTACTCTTGCCCATATCCTCCGACCTCTTGGGCTTTGGTAACTAAAAGTCAGGTTTCTCAAGAGATTCTTGAAGATTTTCTTAACAACCTCCCACTTGAATGTATATGGCTTATTCAATCTATCTGCAAAACTATGTGGGTAGTAGCTACTTGGCGGGGGATAGAAATACTGCTATTGGGTAAGCTGCTGATGTGGTGGGAATGGCCATTGTGGTGGCTGTGGCGTCTGATATGATGTCCGATGTGGTGGTAGAGGAGGTGGAAGGAGGCTACTGAGCTTGGGGTCTCTCATCTTGGACTCATTTCTTCCTCATCCACTAACACCATCCACGGCTTCTTCGAACACCTTCTGTGGCTTGGGTCGAGATGATTGGTAAGGAAAGGGTAAATGTTTGGCTTCTTCTTGTAGGTTAAACACATTGTTAATTAGTTTCTCAAATGTTTGGATGGTAAAGACCTTAAGCATAAAGGCGACTGGGTCATGGATATTCTTATGTCGCAATGACATGTTGTTCAGATAGTCACTCGCATTTCATGCTTAGATTGCGCCACCTGAGAATATAATCAATAAGTGACTCATTGGAAACTTGTATCACTACAACAAGATCACCTACAGTCACTCTTTAATGAGCTCCAACAAACCTCTTGATGAAGAGGTGCTCCAACTAAGCAAAAGTCCCTACCGAACTGTTGGGCAGTTCGACATACCAATCAAATGCAACCCTGAGTTGATAAAAGTTTGAACAACGTCGTCCGACCAGCATTGTGCAACCGACTCTAAAATATGCAATATGTATGTGGATTTCCAGTACCATAAAAGATTTTAAAGGAAGGCGATACAAAACCCTTAGGGTATTGAACTACATCAAATTCCTCTTGGTATGGTCTACCCTTTGGAACATATGAGCTCTCTCGGGCTTGCACCATCGCTTCCCACACCTGCTGCTCTACCATATTTTTTATATCCTTCTCAAGCAAGGAGGTGCCATCTATAACCTTCCTATGCAAGCTACCAATGCCATCCTCTACGTGAGTGCACCTAGGACTCTCTAAGGTATGTACCAACTCTGGATGGTCGACTATCATGGAGAGGGCTATGAAATTGGGGCTGAGTTCTGCAATGCTGCAACTACTGGCATCAACTCCTCAATCTTCTTCCTTATCTTGTCAATGTGATCATCCCTCTATCTAAGCAGGTGGAGGATATGTTGAGTCGAGTGAGAAGTATCACCTTCCTCAAGCATAGCACCTTCCTGGCTATTCTGATCCCGCTGTAAGGATCCCCAAGTGTCGACCATGTGGACCTCAGTTGTATCATCCAACATGTCATCCTCATCAAAATTGAAGCTGACCCTATGTTCATCCTGATCAGAGCAGTCACTCCCAAAAATCTATCTCTTCTCTATAAAGTAATCCACTAATATATTATCTAGTGACCGATCTACTATGCCTGGATGGATTGGAATAAATACCAGTTGATTGCTAGATATAAGACTGTGCTCCTCTACCTCTATGCAATGGACACTGCCTATTGTCAAGATTTCCTCACCAGGAGTATCAACTATCATGGGGACTGTGTCTATGTCCACTCCCCTCTCTATCTTTGTATATTATGGTGAAAGTGGTGCGATGATGACGCTCTTAGGTCACCACTCCTTCCTGATCATGACTGAGGTAGGGGACCGAGTAGGGGAGCTCAATCTCATCTCAATAGGTGGAATGGATAGAGTGAGATCCTTGGGTCATAGCCAGATCACCAAAGGGGAAGGTCTCTATATGGATGGTTCTTTCTGAACCTTGGTGAGAGTGGCAAATGCTACGAGCTAAACTAATGATGGTGGACGATGAGGGGAGTAGTGTGATGGCATTGACTACTCCTCAATTAAAGATCTCTATCTACGATGGACTGCACCGGTAAGAATAATCATATATGAATGATCGGCCCTGATAGGGCAATGATTAGGAAAACCAATCAAAGTAGAGGCTGTTGACTGTCGAGCATACCCTTCGCTCTGACCAATTTGCCTGGGCAGATACTCAAGCCTCTGCGGCTCTCTCTCTATGGATCTGACCCCTAACACTCCTAGGGATCATGGATCATAAGTCAAACAAGGTACTAGACTGAGCGTCCATAAGCTCTATCGAGCTGGTGTAGAATAGTCCTAAGTCTGGCATAGGGCCTCTGATGCTCCCTAATCGGTGTCTCATAGTATGCTGGTGGTTGAGCAGAAGCAGCAATCCTCCAGTAATCCTCCTCTTCATCTGAGGCTGAGAGGGGCTGAAACCTACTACTACTTAGATATGGAGAGGTCTCATGGGAAGAACCCTCCTCAGATACATGGGAAGTAGCATCAAGCTCTATGGTTGCTCGCTCGTGACCCCGCTTAATCTTCTAATTTTTATTATTGCGCTGGGTATGAGTGAGCAAGGCAGAGCGAGAACTGACACCTACCTTGAAAGTAGAGGAGACTATCTCAGAAGCTAAGATAGCCTTCCCCTTTGGGGTGACCAATGAGGAGGTAGCAGCTCTCGCTGGAGCTATGACAGGTACCAAAATTGAGACTAAACAGGGTGTGGGAACCACTGCGACCTTCCTCTTCAGCGAGGGAAAGTCAAAGTCAGATGGGATATCCAAGCGGATGAGTGGCATCTATCCTACCACTTCTTTCCTACTAACAATTGTGAGGACTGCCCCCTCACAAGTAATACATACCCTCTCAAAGAAGTAAATCAGGTTGGCGACATCAGTCGTGGTGAGATTGGCCTGATCCAAGGCCAAATCTACACTAGAAGGGAAAGAGAAGATGAACTTGTTAGGAGCCATGATCACTGCACTGACTGGAAGTGGGACTGAATGATGGTACTGAAATCATTGCATTAGTTGAAACATAATTGAGTCATACCATTTCCTTGATGTTTGCCTTCAATCATTGATTCTATACTTAATGAGGAATTTGAACCCACACTTAATAAATTTAGGTATTCTAAGCGGGGTTCATTGAATTTTGGAGAGATTTTTGATATTTGGAGGAGAGACTTTGCTATATGATTTTGATTTAGAACTCTTTCTCAACCAATTTAAGTAGGTTGAGCGGGGTTCAAATATTTGGAGAGACCTTTGAAGGTATTTGCATTGTGTGTCTTGTTTGAAAATTTTGATTTGGAAAACTCTTAGCAAATTTAGGTATGCTAAGAAGAGGTTTTGATTATGTGTTTGAAGATTTTGTGAAAGTATCTTTGCTTGTGATGATTGATTATATGTGTGATATATGTTGATTTGAAAATGAGGCTTCTTACTTAACAAATTTGGTTTGTTAAGTAGAGGCCAGATGTGTTTGATATGTGTTTGAAAATGAGATTCTCACTTAATAAATTTGGTATGTTTGGTGGAAGTCAAGTGTATTGTGATTTGAAAATGAGGCTCTTACTTAATAAATTTGGTATGCTAAGTCGGAGTCAAGTGTGATTATGATTTGTGTTTTGAAAATGAGACTCTCACTTAACAAATTTGGTATGTTAAGTGGGAGTCAAATGTGATATGATTTGTGAAAATGAGACTCTTACTTAACAAATTTGGTATGTTAAGTAGGAATCAAATGTGACATGATTTAAAAATGGGATTCTTACTTAACAAATTTGGTATGTTAAGTAGGAATCAAATGTGATATGATTTAAATTGAAAATGAGATTCTTACTTAACAAATTTGATATGTTAAGTAGGAATCAAATGTGATATGATTTGAAATTGGGATTCTTACTTAACAAATTTAGTATGTTAAGTAGGAATCAAATGTGATATGATTTATTTTTGAAAATGAGACTCACACTTAATAGATTTGGTATGTTAAGTGGAAGCCAAATGTGATTTGATTCATTAAAATGAGTCTCTCACTTAACAAATTTGGTATGTTAAAAGAAAGCCAAATGTGATATGATTTACTTTTGAAAATGAGGCTCTCACTTAACAAATTTGGTATGTTAAGTGGAAGTCAAAAATGTGATATGATTTGCTTTTGAAAATGAGATTCTCACTTAACAAATTTGGTATGTTAAGTGAGAGCCAAATGTGATTTATGATTTATGAAAATGGCACTCTTACTTAACAAATTTGGTATGTTAAGTAGGAATCAAATATGATTATGATTTATGTTTTGAGAATGAGACTTTTACTTAACAAATTTAGTATGTTAAGTAGGAGTTGAGTGTATGAGATTCTCACTTAACAAATTTAGTATGTTAAGTAGGTATCAAATGTGATTATGATTTGTGTTTTGAGAATGAAACTCTTACTTAATAAATTTAATATGTTAAGTAGGAGTTGGGTGTATGAGATTCTCACTTAATAAATTTAGTATGTTAAGTACGAATCAAATGTGATTATGATTTACTTTTGAAATTGAGACTCTCACTTAATAAATTTGGTATGTTAGGTGAAAGTCAAATGTGATTTAATTTGCTTTTAAAAAATGAGACTCACACTTAACAAATTTGGTATGTTAAGTGAAAGTAAAAAATGTGATGTGATTTTTTTTGAAAGCGGGGAAATCTATTTAATAAACTTGGGTATGTTAAATAGAGTTCAATTTATTTTTGTGACTTTTGGAAATGGGGCTCTCATTTGACAAATTTGGGTATGTCAAATGGAGTCCAAAATATATTTTTATTTTAGGTGTGTGATTTCTTGCTTTTGAAAAAGAGGAAAACTCCAACTCTAGCATATGTGAAATATGTTAACTGGAGTTTCAATTTTATGCTATGATTTTATTTGAAGATATGATCTTTATTCAATAAATTTGAGCATGTTGAATGAAGGTGGTTATCTTCAAAAGTGTGCTTTTGAAAAAGAGAGAAACTCCAACTCTAACATATGTGAAATATATTAAGTGGAGTTTTAATTTTCATGCTATTAATTTGAGTATGTTGAATGGGGATAACTATTTTCAAAAAAATGGTTTTTGAAAAGTGATTTTTGATTTTGATTTTGAAAAGAACCTCCATGTAATGATCGCAGGGATTGTTAGATGAGGGTTGGTTATATGAGTTTTGTGCATTTTTTTTCAAAGTTTCTTATGAATCTTGTGCAAAATGTTTTGTTATGTAAATTTTGAAAAAAATGCTTTTGGAAAGTGACATTTTTGCAAATGAGTTTATTTTCTTAAATATTAGAATGAACCTTGCCTCACCAAACTAGTAGTAAGGAGGTTCTAAATTTTTTTTCATCTTCTTTCATTAGTTAGTTTTATTTTTCACCTATTGAGAGATCCAATAGGGGTTTCAAGACCAACAAGGAGTGAGGTCCTAAAACCTAGAGGATGTTAGCTCGCATTGCTTAAGAATGAAATAAGCTAAGTGCCAATGGAAGAAATGATAGTCTTGGACTCATATGAAATACCAGTCCACTATAGATTCTTGGAGATAATAATTGTTTACTAGAGATGGAGAGAGGAACCATCTCTAGTGGAGTCACTAGAAAAATTTGTAGTATTTATTTTAAAATATATGTATATGCGGGGACACCTTGCATATCTAAGGCTGTACTTATTGAGGTAATCAGGTACGATATCAAGGAATAGTGCACTATCTCAAAAGATAGAGATGTCTGCCCTATAATAATCCTAAATACCTAATAAGGGCTCTTAAGGCATGATGGGTCTTCAAATATACCATAGATTTTTTCCTACTTTATATGGATGAATAAAGTAGGGTTTATTTAAACTAGATTCTAAAGTTCCCTATGGGGGCAAGCCCCTATAGTTAATTACATCTTAAGGAAGGTGAGTTCCTTAAGAATATGCTTGATTAAAGTAGGTAATTATTATCGCCAAAATTTCAAATATAGGACTATCAATAAATTGGCTATGTTTGAAAAATCAAATGGGATAGATCAAAAGAAGAGACTTATTATCAAAGCCAAAAGGAGATGAGTAGGGGATTCTCATGATACTAGGAAGCCTAGTGAGCATCCCAAACTATCCTATAGTTGTGCTTTATATATTTAAAATTAGAGAGAATTATATATTTGAATTAAAATTTTATAAAAAACTAGGACTTATAATCCCACAATACAAGATTGTGGAAATGCCTAAGAGGTGAGGATTTATGCTTGTAGCCTGAGGGAAAACATCAACCTCAGATCCTAAATTTAGGGAGCTTTAGCGAGGGCCAAAGCACATCCTAAATCTAAGATGAAAAATGGGTATACTGTTTACCTCCACAAGAGAGGGTAACCCACTTGATTGCTGGACTTATAATCTCTTTGAATGGCAGTCAGCTAACTCCTCCTACATTTTAAAACTATGTGGTCAAATCATATGTTTTGCAAGATAGGTTGTTATTATTTAGAAAGAAATAAAGGTCCTTAAACCCACTCTCTAAGAGACTAGAGCATGAGTGGTATGAATAATCACTTAGTCTAATGCAAATTTTATCAAATTTTATTTAATTTTGGTAAAGGTTATAAAATTTTATATGTCTAAATGCATGATGAAATAGGGTTATTAGCTAAATCAAAGAGAAAGATGCATTTTCCACCATAAGAGAGACCCTCAAAGGTCAAGTCTTCCCCAATCATGCAAGGATAGAAACCCTCTCTTAGCAAGAATGAAACAAGATGATATGCATGATGTTAAGCATATAACATTAAGCTAAGGGGTTGTTAAATCTTTTAATTATCTTGATTTAATACCTAGGCTTTAAATGAGATTATGAGTTATTTAGAAAATTAATTGAGTTATAGTTGGGGTAGAAAATTTATTTTTTTCTAAGTGCCTAATCAGATCGAAGCCACACATTAAATCATCATACATGAAAAAATTAGGAAAATATATGCTATTTTTATTACACAACTGTAAACAAGGCATCACATAATTTATAAACCCAACATAAAAGAATAATAGGTCCATGTGGTCGGGTACCATTGTGCAACCTGAAAAGAGAAATGGGTAGCCGAGCTCTACCCTTATAGAACTCGGTATATGAAAGAATAATTATAATTATAAATGAATAAATGCTATGGGGGGTCTTCATTCATTCCTCCTTTGGATTTGTTTGCTTCAAAGGCATCACGGGGGCCTCCCAGGACAAATCCTTCTAGCCTTCGCTCATTCTAATCTCCCATAACACAAATCCTAATTCCTAATGCATAATTACTTTAGAAAAATAGAAAAAGTAAATCTAACTTCACCTGCAAAATAAGTGTTAGCTAAACACACCATACAACCTAAGTAGTTATATGTATAATTTGGAGTTATTACCCTACACATGGCTAACCAAGTCCACCTGTCTTAACTTAGATTATGCTTTGGGGTTAAGCAACCTGTAAAAGAGAGCATTCAAATTTATTTTAAGCACCCCTTAAGCACAATCTCCTGCATAAGACATAATTAGGCTAATCAAAGCCTAACATACAATTTATGAAGCATACACCCTAACATCCAGGCTACAACAATACACCATGAAACAAACATACATCAAATCATGTACTGCCCTAACATAATGCTAGAAATGGTGACTTAATATAATGTGTGCTTATTAATGCTTGTGTGGTATATTCTAACTAGGATTTAGAGTTATCATTCTCTAAGTATGAAGGACATTTAATTATAAAGGGTTGATTTCATTTTAAGTGGTTTAATTGATTTTTAAATTTTACTTAATGTTTCTTTTATTTCACTTGGCCTACACTAAACAAATAAGTGTTATAAAGAGAAGGAAAAGAGGATCACTCTCTTTCATCCCTACCTTAAGTCACATCTAAAGCAAATTAATTAAATGAATTCCCTTTAATAAATGACTTATTGCATATTTTAATTAATCCTAGATTTAGGTTCACTTTAAGTAATCTCATTCAATAAGAAATGCATCTTAAGGTTTTTTGGAATTAATTACTATCACATAACACATATTTGTTCATTTCTTTCCATCATATATAGCATGCATATGATTAAGTCCTAAACATAACTATACATGCAATTTATACTTTAGCACACTTAAATGATGAATGTAAGCAAATGTACTTGGAATTGATATTTCATTTGGTTGAATTATTTTGTCATATTAATTTAAAGCTCTATTTAAATTCTTATACAAAAGCATAAGAAAAGAACTCTAAATCATATGACTAATCAATCTAACCACTTCAATAAAATATGAATGCATTCCTTTTAATAGAAAGGGGGGGGGGGTTCATTCATTAGCTAAACACACATTCAAATGTATAAAAATTTTAAGCAAGTACGTCACCATTGTTCCACACCAAGGGAGCGAGGTAGGAACCTCCTTGGGGCTACTTAAAGCCATGCATCCCTGGAATGTCCAGACTAATATACCCGCTATCTAAAATACATATGGATGTATAAGCAACTATAAGAATAGAAAACCATGCAAAAGTTGAGTTTTATTTATTTAATTTTATTTGTATAAATGAATTAAAGCTATATCCCAATTCTAATGTCAAAATGCATAAGAATGAAATCAAATAGGTACATCGCCATTATTCTGCACCATGAGAGTGAGGTAGGAATCTCCTTAGGGCTACAAGTGGCATACAATATTTTAACATGATTGAAAAGAAATAAAGCAACACAAGCATGTAATTTCATTCAATCCAACTAATTCCTAAAGACAATGACATTAAATAAGCCTATTTAAAATAAACCAAAGTTTCTTAAAGCCATTTTTGATTTGATTTAAGAAATGTGAAAGAGGTTTGTTGATCCTAAATCCATTCCCCATATGTGTGAGTTAATTTGATTTAATAAAAAGAAATTAAATTTATTTTATGGCTTAAATAGGTTGAGGTATGAATTAAATTGATTAATTAAACCCTTACCCACATCACCCTAAGTTAATTAACTAAATAATAACGAGCCAACATGAGATACAACCACATAGAAAAGTAAATTTGCAATGCTCCTATGAAATAAAAGGAGCCTATACCATTGGCTCATAATTAATAGTTAATTAAGCTTAAAGGATTTGTTTAATTACTTTTATAATTTTCTCACATATGTAAGCTAATCATAATTTCATTAAATTTCTTTAGACTATTAAACATCTAAAGAACTATCAAGGTCGATTAATCAAAGTTAGGAATGAATTAGATTTTAAATTAATTTAATTAAGCCCTAAATTCATCGATTAAATCCTTTGATTATATTTTGATTAGGATAGTGAAGTTAACTTAGAGAAAGAGATCAAAGAAAAGGCCTCAATCCCAATCCCTAAGTCATTTCAAACAATCAATTAGGCTCTGAAATAATTAGACTCCCTTTTCTTTTAATTGATTAATTTAGTGGCTAATTAATTACTTAAACTTTAATTAATTTGAAATAAATGAAAAGGCTTAATGAAATGGTCATAAGGAGTAAACCTAAACTATTTTTCTAAGACTTTTCACTGTTAACAGATGGTAATAAGCTTAATTAGGGGATAAATTTACTATTCATTTACTTAATTAATCATGAATTGAATTAAGAGGGTAATTAAGGTTCAATTAACCAATTTACCCCATTAACCATCTAATAAACTCTGAGAAAAATAGGGGAGGTAGAGGTCATCCCCCTAAACATGCTTTGAAATTTTGGAGTTATTTAGATGCTTAATCAGAGAGTAATTAAGCTAATTATCTTTTTAATTAAACTCCAGTTAAGCTAAGATCATTGTTCAAAATCACCCGATGATATTTTTAAAATATTTCCCTCTGAAATACCTTTAAAACAAGCCCTTATTTATATTTTTTGGATTGTTCTATAATTAGCTATAAATTTTGGAAGTTTCAGCCTTAAAAATTAATTAAATAGTCTTATTTAAACCTTAATCCCATCGGTGCCACGTGGCTGCTAATGCAGCATGCTTTCTATGTGGTGCACCGAGATTGATTATTTAAGTTGTCATTGTAGCTGAGTCAGTCGGTAGGTGGATGCGCTTTTCCATGGATCGTCCGATCTAAGATCGGACAATCACGATTAAATCCTGTGGTTAAGAGGAAAATATAGGGGATCTAAGCATGTGTTGATCACGCTTGTTTGTTCCAATCATGAGGATCTGATGACCTATGATCCATCCTCCTACAAGCGATGAATGACAGAGCTCGTCCACCACGGATTGCTCAATTTGAGCTCACCTGAGCTCATATCCACTCCAAACTCAACCCACACCTTTGCGTGAAGGATCCACAAGGATCCAATGGCTAGGATGGGCTCAAATGCAAGTTTCATTCAAAAAGGTCCAACATAATTTCATACAAGCAGTTTTAAAGGCATACCTCACTAGAGCTTGTGATCGGTAGTTCCAACGATTGAGTAAGCTTTGTTTGGTAGAAATAAAGCCCTGTTGAGCTGCACAAGCTTTGATTTGAAGTAGATTACCCTAGAAAATAAGATCCTCCCTTTGAGCATTTGGTCTTGGTTGAACTCATACTTAGAGTGGATTTGGAGCTTGAGAAATGGCTTTAATGGCTTCGACGACACACGAGGATAGTGTGTGCAAGTTTAATTAAAGTTTGGTTGAGAGATGGATGAGTTTGAATCAGAGGAGGGAAGCTCTATTTTGACTATGCATGGGAATGGAAAATTTCAATGAAAGGAAACTAGGGAAGGCTTGAGGAGGCTCTCTAGATTTCAAAAATACTTGGGAAGCTTGGCGAATTTGAATTGTTACAATCTCTGTGAGAATTGAGGGAGTATACCCCTCAATTGTGCTTGATGGACGGACGGGATCCCTCCCTGATTTTTGGCTGGTTCACCACTGTCAGCATGTTGAAGGGGTCTCCATCGACTTCATGTGGCATGCCAAGAGTGGAGGAAGCTATGGCAAGCAGCCCAAGGCAAGATACGGGCATATGGTGGCTAATCTCCTCTTCCCTTTGTCCATGGGGTTTGACTTTGAGAGAGGCGAAAGAGTTGGGTTTCCTTTGGTCCATGGCTGATCCTAGGCTTGCTTAGGTTGGCCTAGGAAGGCTAGGCACACCCCATTTATCACTTGGATGGTTGCCTAAGTGATGGGAGAGTAGGCTTTGCTAAATGGGGAAGGAATCCTATGTGGAGAGGTTTGTCCAATGGCTAATTCCCTTGGGTGGGGTCCACTTTACTATTGGAATGATTTTTTTGCTGACCTAGGGTCAATTTGGGTCAGGTTTAGTTAGCCCTTAGGGTCCCATGGGTTGGTTTTGGGTGCTTTGGCTTTATATGGTCATATGGGTTCATATGGGTTCATGTTGGGTTGGGTTGACCAATTGGTCAAATTAAACTAAGGCTTGGGTTAGGTTCAAATGATGATTTGGAGAGTTTAGTTCAAGTGGTTTTGATTAATTTGGCTTAGGTTTGATTTTGGCTCATTTGGATTCAAATTGATCAAATGGATCAAGTTGACCAATTTGACCAATTTGACCAAATTAGGTTGAGTTAGGTGTTGGTTCATGTTCAATTGGTTAATTGAAAATAATTGCAGGCTTTGGTTTGATTTGATTTGAGTTTAATTTGGATTTTGGCCAATTTGACCTTTTAAGTCAATTTGGGCTAGGTTGGGTCAAGTTGGCCAATTGTTCAAATTGACTTCAATCATGACTTTGGTCAAGTTCAATAAATGATTTGGAATAAACTTAAGCCATTGGTTGCAATCAATTTGGGTTAAATCATGATTTGACTCATTTTGGCTTTTTAGGCCAATTTGGGCTAACTTAGGTCAAATGGTCAATTGGACTTGGTTTGGCTCAATTAAAGGTGTGGTCATGTTCAATCATTGATTATGAATTGGTTTGAATTAATGATTTTAGTTAATTTGATATATGGTGGGTTTTGGCTAGTTTGGATTTCATTTGAGCTAAAGGTTGACTTGGTTTGACCCAATTCAAGGTAGTTGATCACCCTAGGATGATTGTTGATCATGATATGAGGTTTGGATGTCCTTGGTTCAATCTAATTTGGGTGGGATTAGAATTTGGCTCAGTAAGATCCTTTAGGTCACTTTGGGTCAAGTGGACCTAAATGGGTCAATTGGTTTGGTTTTAGCTTGATTCAAGTTTAGTTAAACTCATATATGAGTCTAGGATTGAAATATAAATTTAACTACAATCAATTTGGAGTTTAATGGATTTTGGCTCATTTAAAGTTTTTAAGTCAAAAAGGCTAACTTGGGTTGACTTGAGTTTGGTTAGATAATTATAATTCATATTTCTATTTGGGTGAGTGGTTGAATGAATGATTAATTCATGAAGAAATCCATGGGTTTTGAGTTGATTTGGATAGGATTTGGCCAAATTCAAGAAATTAGCTTAAAAGGCTAAATTAGAAATTTAATTTGATTTGGGTTTGGTTTTGGCCATTTGGATTTATATTTCATTTATATTTTGAATATAAATGAAGGTTTAAATGATCCATGAGAAAATCACTTGAGTTTGGAGTGATTTAAAAGCAAATTTGACCAAGCGTAAGGATTATGGTGTTTATTTTTTGAGTGTTAGGGGACACCACATAGATCTTAAGGGGTACTTATTGAGGTGATCGGGTACGACATTGAAGAACAATGTACTATCTCAAGAGATAGAATTCACCATCCTACAATGGACCTAATCACCTAATAGGGAATCCTAAGGCCAATGGGTCTTCGAATGTACCAGAGATCTTTCCCCTACTTTACATGGTAAAATAAGGTAGGATTTATTTTAAACCGGGTTCATTAAATTTCTATGGAGGCAGGCCTCCATAATTAATTACATCCTAAGGAATGAGGTTCCTTAAGAATACTCTCAATTAAGATAAATGATCATTATCTCCAAAGATTTTCAAAGATAAGACTATCATTCAATTGATTATTTTTAGAAAATCAAGTGGGATTGAGCGAAAGGAGAGAGTTATTATCGAAACCAATGGGAGATGAGTAGGGGATGCTCATGATACTAGGAAACCTAGTGAGCATCCCAAACAATCACATGGTTGAGCTTTATATTTTTGAAATTGAGAAGAATTATATATTTGAGTTGAATTTTTAATAGAAATCTAGGGCTTACAATTCCATAATATAATATTATAAAAATGCCTAAGAGGTGAGGATTTATGCTTGTAGCCTACAAAGAGAAATAATAACCTCAGATCCTAAATCTAAAGAGCTTTGGCGGGGGCCAAAGCATAACCTAAATCTAAGGTGAAAATGGGTATATGGTTTACCTCCACAAGAGAGAATAAACCACCCATTCACTTATAACTGCAGAGTGGCAACTAACTCCCCTACTTTAAATCCATGTAGGCAAGTCTTATGCTTTACAAGATGGCTAGGCTGTTGTTCATTTAGAAAGGAGACTAAGTTCTTAAACTCACTCCCTAAGAGACTAGAGCATGAGTGGTATGAATTCATGACTTAATCTAATGCAAATTTTGTTAAGTTTAATTTTTAATTTTTGGACATTTTTATTTAACACTAACTATGAGATTTTATATGCCTAATGCATGAGAAAATTAGTTATGGGCCAAAATCAAAAGGAAGGAGGTGCGTTTCCACCATGGCTCTCAAAGGTCAAGCCATTTTATCTAGCAAAGGTGGAAGCCCTCCATTGACAAGAGTGAGACAATATGATTTATGCATGACATGAGACATACAACATCCAACTAAAGAGTTGCTAAATCTTTTATTATCTTGATTTATGTCCTAGGCTTTAGGTGAGGTTATGAATTATTTAGTTTAATTTTGAATTAATTAATTGGAAAGAAAATTTATTTTTTCTTAGGAGCCTAATCGCATCCAGACCATTCAACAATCATCAAACAATTAAAAAACTAGGAAAATCATGCCATCCTAATTACACAATCATAAACATAATATCAATCAATTTATAAAATTAGTGCAAAAGAATAAGAGGGACGATGTGGTTGGGTTCCACCGCACAACTCGAAAAAGGAAAATAGGTAGCCGAGTTCTACCCTTATACAATCTGGATTACAAATGAATAATTATAATTAAAAGGAATCCATGTTATGGGGGGATGGTCTTCATTTCTTCAAGCTTTCTTTCCTCCATTTTCTTCTTTGATTTGGTTCACTCCAAAGAATGAGATGGTATAAAAAAAGACCTGACCTCTTTAACCAATGTTCATCCTAATCTCCCATACCATTCATTCTAAATCCTAATTGCAAAATTTATATCAAAATGGGAAAGGTAAATCTAACTAAACCTGCAAAACAAAGGTTAGCTAAACATACTGCACAACTTAAGCAGTTATATTAATAATTTGGACTTAGCACTTTGCACATGGGTAATTAAGTCCACTTGTCCTAATTTGGACAATGTTTAGGGGCGAAGCAACCTGCACAGCAAAAATATTTGTATTCTTTTTATTTTTATTACAATGGCCCCTTAAGTACAATCCCCTGTAGAATACATGATTAGGCTAAGATCACCCTATCATCTAGTCTACGCACATACACCCTAACATACAGTCTAAAACATTACACCATAAAATAAAATCATGCATCAAACTATGCACCACCCTAATATAAAGCTAGAAGTGGTGACTTAGCCTAATGTGTGTGCCATATAAGGCTTGTGTGGCATGTCTTAGCTAGGCTTTAGAGTTATTGCTAAGTGTGAGAGGTTTAATTTATAAAGGGATTATTTCTCTTTAAGTAGTTTAGTTGATTCAGGAAATTTTACTTAATGTTTTCTCTTGTTTCATGTAACCTACACTTAGCAACTAAGTATTATAAAGAGAAGAAAGAGAGGAAGAGTATCTCTTTTATCCCTACTTTAAATGATTTCTAAGGTAAATTGATTAATGAATTTCCTTTAGTGAATGGTTTATTATGTGTTTTAATTAACCTTAAGTTTAGATTCACTCTAAATAGCCCTGTTCAATAAGAAAGGCATCTTAGAATTAGTTATAGTGGATTACTATCTCATAACACACATCCATTTATTTCTTTCCACCATGTATACCATGCATATGAATAATCCTAAGCATGCCTATACATGCAATGCAAATCTTAACACACTTTGATGATGAATGCAAAGAGATGTGATTTGAAAATTTGGATATTCCATTTGTTAATTGGATCATTAATGCATGTCTTTGTTATGTAGAAAAGAGAGATTTTTCATCCATTAGCTAAATGCTCATCTGCATGTATAAAAGTTATAAGTGAGTACGACACCATTATTTTCTACACTAGGGGTGTAAGGTACAAGACCTACTTTGGGCAACTTAAAGTCTCACAGCCCCAAGATGTCCAGACTAATCTACCAATTTTATTAGATACATCTAGATGTACATAAATAACCAAATGGATAAGGAATCATGCAAGAGATTATGTTTGATTTGGTTGTATGATTTACATGTGTAATATGAAAGTCCTTCCTAAGTCTTAATATAGAGATGCATAGGAATAGATTTAGGAAAGTGTTGTGTTCCTTTCAAATGAACTATACACTTGGAAATCATATGTGAATCCATGTTAAGAGAAGGAAAGAAAACTTCATAATACACATCTTATGCTATCATCACATGCAAGCTTATAAATATTTATAACTAGCTTCACTTCATTTATAATTTTTGATTTATAAGTTTTTTTAAAAAATAATTATTGGTTTAATTGTGATAATAGTCACTCATATTCTTAATTTTAGCCAACACATGCAATTTGACATAAAAAGAAACATTTTGTTTAATTAATTTTTAAAAGAAATGAATGCATGATTTCATATGGCAAATAATATTTATCATAATTGGAAAGAAATAAAGGAATGTAAGCACATGACTTCATTCACCCTAATTAATTCTTAAGGACAATCATATAAAATAAGATCATTTAAAATGAATCAAACTTCTTTAAGGAGATTTTTTTATCTTTGAATTTGATTTGACTCAAGAAATATGAGAAGGGTTTGCTAGTCCTAACCCATTCCCCCCATGTATGAATTGGTTTGATTTAATTTAGAACAATTAGGTTGATTTTATGTTTTGATTAGGTTAAGGTATGAATTAAATCCATTAATTACCCCTTTTCTACAGCACTTTAACATAATCATCCAAGTAATTATGAGCCAACATATGATATGCAACCATATAGAAATTAAATCAGTAATGCATCTAAGAAATAAAGGGGCCTAACGTAATTGGCTCACAATTATTGGTTAATTAAGCTAAAGGGTTTGATTATGACTTTTATAACCCTCCACACATATAGTTTGATTATAATTTCTTTTGGAATTCTCTTAGGTTATTGAACACCTAAGAATCTACCCAAGAATTGAATAATTGAGTTCTGGAATGATTTAGTTTTAAATTTGATTAATTAAACTATTTAATGAAGTGAATAAGCCATTAATTAGTTGTAAATTGATTAAGTGTTCTCCAAATGAAATAAACTTAGGTGAAAAGATTAGGGAAGAGGTCTTAATCTCATTCCCTATGGACATTCACTATTTCATAATGATTAACCAACTTAATTAATGGATTCATTACTGTTTAACATGTTAATTAATCATTTAATTAATTAAGAGAGTGATTAAGAATAAAATAAGCCATTCCTCTAATTAATCAAGCAATAAATTCCAAGAAAATCATGGGAGGTAGAGGTCATCCCACTAATCAATCTCAAAAAGTTTGGAATTAATTACTGGAGTAATTAGAGAGTAATTAACTTAATTATATTTCTAATAAAACCCAAATTTAGTAAAAATCACTATTCAAAATTAATTGATTATAATTTTTTATTATTCTCCTTTAAAATACATTTAAAATGAGTATTTATTTATATATTTTGAATTTTTCTATAATTAGTTATGAATTTTGGAAGTTTTACCATTAAAATTAGATTAATTAAGCCTAATTAAACTCTTTTCGTCATTGGTCGGCCGCTTTCCACATGGCACGACGAGATTGGTTATTTAAGTTGTCACATCCATCGGTTGAGTTAGCTGGCAGCGGACGCGCTTTCCCGTGGACCGTCCAATCTAAGATCGGATGTTCAAGATTTAATCCACAGTTAAGGAGGAAATCAAAGAGATCTAAAGCATGATTTGATCAAGATCAATCGATCATGTGACGGGCGTTATGATCGTCTCCTCCGGCGAGGCGGATGTCATCCATCGATGGTCAATTGAGCTCACGCTCAAATGGAGCTCAAATTCATCCCACACTTTCGGGGAAGCACAAGCAACACATCTACTGGTGCAGATCGTGTGCCATAATGATTTCTTTTACAAAGGACCAAGCAAATCTTACTCTAAGGTCAGTTCTAATAGCATACCTCATTGAGGCTTATGACGAGGTTTGCTTTGAGATGATATGAACCTGTTGAGCCACATGAGATTGGGTGATATAGTTAGGTGATGGATTTCTATCAACCTCATAGCTCGTTGGCTTCGGGGATTTGAATTCAACTCACCTTGGTCCAAGGATGGTGTGTGCAAAGTTAATTACACTTTGGTTGAGGATCGAGTGAATTGGATTTGAAATCACCTCCCCTATTTCAACTTTAAGTAAAATTGAAAGCGGAAGCAAGGTGTTTGGCTTGGATGCTTGGCTTTAATTCTAGAGCTCAAGGAATCTCTTCTTTTGAGTGAGAATAGTATATCTCCCCCTCCTTGGATCGGACGGTGGATGGCTGATTTGCCATTTTAGCTCAATAGCTTGGATTAGCTGATCGGTATGCATTGGAAAATTTCCCACATGGATCATTTTGGGTGGGGGAGTGAGGGAGAGTGGTTGCCCATGTGATTGGTGAGTGAATTTGGTGAGCCAAGTGTCCAAGGGTGATTGGGGAGGTTAGTTTGGCCTCCCCTTGGGTCATGGCCAATCCAAGCTTATTGAGTCATGTTCACCACCCTCCTTGGTGCCCATGTGGACCAATAGATTAGTGCCAAGTGCCATTGGAAAAGGAATGGCCAAATTCTAAGTGAATTTGGTCATGGGATACCCTTTGGCCTAATGAAAAAGTGGTCATTTGGCTATGAGTTTAATTTGGACAGATTTGTAATGATTTAAAAATGGGTTGGGCCAATTTTCAAGTAATTTAGAGTTCATTTAATTTGATTTGGCTCAATTTGACCCATTTGGGTCAAGTTGGGTCAAATTGGGTTAGGTTGACCAATTGATCAAATTGGGTCAAACCATGGGTTAGGTCTAAGTTCAAATGATCATTTGGAGCCTATGTGTATCATTGGTTTAATTTAATTTGGTTTTGGTTCATTTAGGCTCATTTGGGTCAAATGGGTCAAGTTGAGCAATTTGACCTATTTGACCCAATTGGGTTAGGTCATGGGTTGGTTTAGGCTTGGTTGATCATTTGAAATATATTGCAAGCTTTGGTTTCAATCAATTCTAATTTGATTTGATTTCAAGTTGATTTGACCTTTTGGATCAAGTTGGGTTCATGGTCAACTGGGCTAGGTTGGGTCTAATTGGTCAATTGAAGCTTTGGTCAAGTTCAATAATTAGTTTGGAATGAATTTGACCCATTGGTTACAATCAATTTGGCTTAGATCAAGATTTGACCCATTTTGGCTTTTTCAGGTCAATTTGGGTTAAGTGTTGACTTGCTCAAAAGTTAGGTTTACTTGGTTTGACCCAATTTGAGTGATTAATCATTCTAGGATGATTGTTGATCACAATGTTAGGCTTGGGTGGCCTTGGTTCAACCCAATTCGAGTTGGATTAGAACTTGGTTCAAAAAGGATCTTTAGGCTACTTTGGGTCAAGTTGACCTAAAAGGGTGAATTAGCTAGATCATGGCATGATTTAAGTTTGGTTGAACTCACATATGGACTTATGATGGAAATATAAATCCAATTGCAAGTGGTTTGGAGTCAAATATGTTTTGGTTCATTTGACAATTTCAAGTCAAAAGAATGAACATGGGTTTGACTTGAGTTAGTTTGATTTTGGCTTGATGATTGTAGTTTATATTTATATTTGGCCATGTGATTGAAGGAGTGATTATTTGAAGAGAAAATCCAAGGATTTGGATTGATTTGAGAATGATTAAATCAAGAAATTTAAAGGATATAAATTGGGTTTGGATTTGAGTTTTTTTATATTGATTTGATTTTGGCCATTTAAATTTAAATTTTATTTATATTTGTGAATATAAATGAGAATATAAATGATCCATGAGAGAATCATGTGAATTAAGAGTGATTTGATTGTGACTTTGGCTAAGGTAGGTCAAAAAGTTTGAAAAAGGGGTTTTGATTTGGTTTTATTTATATTCATTTGATTTGGATGATTTGGATGCCAATTTCATTTATAGTTGTGAATACAAATGATGGAATAAGTGATTTATAAAGAAATCACCTGGGTTTGGGTTGATTTGAAGGGTTTGGCTAAGCTTATGGATGTGATTCATAAGGTTTAGGAAGGTTTTGGATTTGGAATTGATCATGGGTTTGGATCATTTAGGATT
The DNA here is from genome assembly GCA_021442155.1 of Cymbidium sinense. Classification (NCBI taxonomy): domain Eukaryota; kingdom Viridiplantae; phylum Streptophyta; class Magnoliopsida; order Asparagales; family Orchidaceae; genus Cymbidium; species Cymbidium sinense. The sequence continues at coordinate 159,926,423 of CM038215.1, forward strand.
GGAGTTGGATTTGGAATTGATTTTGGATTTGAATCATTTTGGATTGGAATTGAATTTGGAGTTGATTTTGGATTTGAGAAACTCAATTAAGTTGGGATTGATTTGAGATTTGAGAAAATCAATTGAGTTGGAATTAATTTGAGATTTGATTTGGATTGGTTTGAAGGAGTGTACATGGGCTAGATTTGAGCTATAGGGTAAGTGGTTGCCTTAAATCCCTAATGCATTGCCTAATCCTATGATAAACCTTTCTAAGTCTCTAGGGTTAGGTTAAGTGTTCACCTAATCACTAGAAGTGTCTCAAGACTAAGGAACTCTTAGTGTCTAGAGGAGTCCTATGTCTAAGATGGAGAAGTTGAGAGCTCACTCCAAAAGTGAGGTCAACAAAGGGTGCCCAATAGGTGTGGTGTGACTGACAAGGCATACTACACATATTGGTGTTGACCGAGATGATCAATGCGTTGAATGATGTAAGCACTAGATAGAAATGATCTACTCTAAACGAGGTGTAGAAGGAATCAAGATCTTAGTGCAATGCTGACTCTACTTATGTGAGACATAAGAGAAGGCGAAGAGGAATCCATAGGGAGTGAGCCTTCAACTAGGGGAAAAGGTTCAAGTTATCCACTGGGGATAAGAGGTTGTGAAATCCACTGGGGATTAGAATTTGGAATCCACTAGGGATAAAAGTGTGAACCTTCCACTAGGGGAGCAGGTTCAGGTTGGAATGAATTGACTCCTCTAGGGAAATTGGAGAGATTTGCAGCTCAATGAGGAGAAGCTGATCAATTTTATTGTTTAATTTGACTCCACTGCGAAGGTTGGTTGGTTTTGCTTCTGATTTTAATTTTTGAATTTTGAGATGGACTCTGTCAGTTTGTGATGGACTGCAGTGAGTAGGGGCCATGTCGGCCTTGGCCTACTTCTGATTTACCAATCCAAAGGGATAGTCTACCAACTACATAGTAAGACTATCCAACCAAAGGATTCTTCGGTGTGCGGTCAGGAAGAAAGCATAGTAGACTTACATCTTCCAAAGTAGGGATCACTCGCTGGGGTGATCTATTGGCAACACAATGAATCAAACCCAACCTTAGGCAGACTACTGAGTGAGTACCACTGGGGGACTTAAATTAGCTCAAAGATAGTCAAAATTAATTTCATTTTAATTATATTTGATGGATCTCGTCTATTTGCGATGGACCGCACTGAGTAGTGGCCGTGTCGGCCTTGGCCTACTTCAGATTTACTGATCCAAAGGGGTTAGTTTCCCGACTGAAGGGGAGAACTATCCAACCAAAGGGGTGACTTTCAATTTACAACAACTAATTTAGGGAAGAAAGCATGGGGACTCACATCTTCCTGAACAAAAGATCGTAGGGGTGATGAATTAACAAGGTAACATGTCAACCCGACCTAGGGCTGCCCGTTAGTTTGCAAAAGTCATGTTGGAAAGAATGCAGTATACTTACATCTTCTAGAGCGAAATGACCACTGGGGCAACTTATTTATGGAAAAATAGTTTGAACCTGACCTAAGGGCGACTACTATGAGAGTTCCCACCAGGGGAATTATCTCAACTCAAGTGTAGTCAAGCAATTCCTATAGGGAGTTTTGCTGACACTGCCCTAAAGATAGGATGCCTGCTTGGGAAAGGAGTTGCTTGGGCTTGAATTCCTAATCCACAAGCAAAAAAATTTATTTATTTGTTTGTTTATTATAGACCCTGTTGGTTTGTGAGGGATCATACTGAGAAGGAGCTTATATCATCCTAGACCTATCTTAGATTTACTGGTCCAAGAGAGAATCTGTGCATCCGTTGAACTAATTCTCCAACCACAGGGGTGGCTACTAGGAAAGGGGGACTATCCAATCTAAGAGTATCCCGAGTAGTGCTAAATGGGGTCATAAAGGATGTAATCCAAGTAGAGTGCCTGCAGGGGAGGGGCCGTTAAAGGCTTTATCCTGATCCCTGAAGAAGATAACACCTATAGGTATTCGGTGGGCAACCAAAGGAGAAAGCGTGGGGACTCATATCTGCCAAGAGTGGTGTATCCACTTGGTGAGTCACGATCAGCATATCGAACATCAACCAACCTAAGGTGCCCATCGGTTTGGGACAATCAACCTAGGAAGAAAGCATCGAGGACTCACATCCTCCTATAGTAGAACTGATTGTCGGGATAGTTTGTCTTCGGCTTGATAGGTGCTATCCGACCTAGGGCGACTACTAAGTGAATGCCACTGGGGGACTTATATCAACTCAAAAGTAGTTGAAAGGAAGGGAGCCTCTGGGGGGCTTGCCTTAATCCTCAACTCGACCTAGCCAGTTCACGATGGCTAGTTTAAGAAGAAAGCGTATATACTTACATTCTCAAACATAGCCAACATGGGGTAGTTTATTGGCTGCATAGTAAGGCCTACAAAACTAACAAGGTGCTCGTCGATTTGTAATGGTTAAGTCAGGAAGAAAGCACGGGGACTCAAATTGGCTAGATAAGTGACCACTGGGGTGACATACTAGCAAGGTAGCATGTCAGCCCGACCTAGAGCAGCCAATGAGTAAGTGCCATAGGGGGCTTGTTCTCACATCAAAATAGCCCAAGACAAGAGATATGTGTTTGTGTTTGTGTTTGTATTTGTATTAAAGGAGGATAGGATGCCGCCTGGGTTCTCTTACACCTATCCTAAAACACGCTTAAGAGTTGATGAAATGGTGTCATGAATGATAGTTGTGATCCCACCAAGAAAGGAAGCCGCTTGGGTTCTTTTACACCTAACTTAGTTGTGGTAGTCGAAATAGGATGCCTCTTGGGTTCTCTTACACCTACTCTAGTAGCTGGAATCATGTTTAATTTGTGTTCTTGTTGTGAAAGAAGGATATAATGCCTCTTGGGTACTTTTACACTTACCCTAAACACGTTTAAGAGTTGATAAATGGTTCCACGAATGGTAGTTGTGATCCCACCAAGAAAGGATGCAACTTGGGTTTTCTTACACCTAACTTAGCCGTGCTAGTCAAAATATGATGCCTCTTGGCTTCTTTTACACCTACTCTAGTAGCATTGGGGAATCATGTTTAATTTGTGTTCGTGTTGTGAAACAAGGATAGATGCATCTTGAGTTCTCTTACACCTACCATAAACACATTGTGGTAGATTTGCAAACAAGCAAACAATGCTCTGAATGAAGATAATATTTTAATGAATTGGAATGGAAATTTTGAAGATAGTTATTTTCAAACATGATTTTATGGATAGTATTTCTTCAAATAGAGCCCATTGATTGGAAGCATTGGGTGTTCCCCTTTTATAATTAATAAGTTGATAAGATCCTCCTTGGTAGGCCTTCTCAATGACAAAGGGCCTTCCCAAGTGGGTTCAAACTTGCCTCCCATCTTTCGACGAGCAAAAATCAGTCTCCTTAGAACTAAAATAAGCTCTCCTACTTGAAAAGCTCTAGGGAGAACCAATTTATTGTGAGCTTGAATCATCTTGGCTTTATACAAATCAAGGTTCTAGCATGCTCGTAGGCGTCTCTCCTCCAAACCTTCAAGCTCTTCTAAACGTAACCTGACATTCTGCTCTGTAGTGAATTTACTATGCATTGCTATCCTTAGTGATGAGAGCTGAACTTCTAATGGTAGAACAGCTTCAGACCCATACACTAAGGAGAATGGGGTAGATTATGTTGGAGTTCTATATGTGGTGCAGTAATGCCTACAAGGCTTCAATAGTTGCTCATGCCACTATCACTTTTTATCGTTGAGTGCCTTCTTTAGTATCTAGATGAGAGTTTTATTGAATGCTTCTGCTAGGCCATTCACCCTAAGATAGTAGATAGTGGAGTATCTCCAATCTATATTGTGTCTCCGGGCAAAGCTATTGATCTTGGTGCTTTTGAATGTAGTACCATTATCAGATATAATTCATCGAGGCACCCTAAACCTATATATGATATGGTTTTTGAAAAATTGGAGCACATGACCTCTATCTTTGGGATTGCCTCCATACAGTGGCTTGGATGAATCGATGACCCATAGAAAAAGGAGGATCAATCGAAGCCACTATGTCAGTACCCTAACACTCGAATGGTCATGATGCCATTGTACGGTGTATAATGTTGGGTGGTTGGTGCAAGACTACAATGTGTATCAAACACTGATGGCATCTCCTAGCTATATCCATGTAGTCTATAATCATTGAAGGCTAGAAGTATCATAGTCTCCTGATCTTTGCCTTCATCTTCGGACTGGATTGATGCGCTCCACATAGACTTAAATGTACCTCGATCAAGATCTTATGGGCTTCGTGTTTGTCTAAATAATGTAACCACATTTGATCGAAAGACCGTCAGAATAAGGTGCCATCCATGAGAGCATAGGAGAGAGCTCTCTACTTTGATGGGCTTGTGATTTCTCTTGAGGTAGTTTGCCTCTAGTCAAGTAATCTATGAATGGTTGCCTCTAATCCAACTCCTCATCTTTCTTGGTAACAGTAACCTCCCTTCAAGAGAATAGCTCTTGATGAGTTCATCATCAATAAGGGATAAGACTTGTCTATTTTGGACCTTTATTGGAATGGACTCATCCTCTGGATATGCCAACTCCTTAGCGAGTTTAGCCAAAGCATCTGCTATTGTATTCTCTCCTTAAGGAACCTTTAGATGGTGACCTCAGGGATTTGGGTCAAGAGCTTCATGGTGTACTCATGGTAATGATGAAGCTTAGGTTTTAAAATCTTGTAGGACCTAACAATCTGGTCGATGACCAGCTGAGAATCCCCATAGATGTTGATGCTTTTGACACAAACTGTAATAACTAACTCCAAATTGATAATCAAAGCCTCATACTCGGCTTCATTGTTGATGCATGGATTGGAGAGATAGTATGAGAATCTCATCACATCACGGTCCGGAGTTAAAAGGATGATTTATACCACTTCCTTTCCTAGAAGTAGATTGTGGTTCTTCTCCTCTTTGAGAGGAAGTCACAAAATCAAAATACATTTCCCAATAATGATTGTCAACCTCCCCTAAGTTCATGGTTTGTTCATTAGGAATATCATCACTAAGCGGAGAATCTAGCAAAAAGTGGGTGTGCTGCTAAGAAATCTGCTAGTGCCTGTCCTTTCACATCACGAAGGGGTATGAATGTAATATCAAACTGTGAAAGAATCATGGACCAATGTGCCAATGTCCGATAACATTAGGCATGTGATGAGATACTATAGTGGATTTGTTCTTGAAATTAAGTTTACCTTATGAGAGAGCATGTAATGTCATAGCTTTTGGGCTATGAAAATGAGAGCTAGGTAATGTTTCTCAATAGGTGGGTAGTTTGCTTCAATAGGGATCAGACAATAGATGAGGTAGTAGAGAGCATTCTCTTTCCCTTTGTCATTGGTTTGGGCCAACAAAGAGCCAAGGGAGTCATCCAATACAGCAGTGTAGATGATAAGTGACTTGCCCAAGATAAGGGTTGCTAGAACTGGAAACTTCACTAAATACTATTTGATGTCTTCAAAAGTATGTTGAAACTTATCATCCCACTTGAACTTAGCAGCCTTTTTGATAAGTGCTAAAAATGGCTTGCATCTCTCCGATAGATTAGAGATAAAGTGCCTTAGATACACCAACTGCCCTTGGATCGATCTGAGTTGAGTTAGACTTTGAGGGGGCATTTCTAAGATAGCTTTCATCATTTTTGAGTCTATCTCTATTCCCTAGTGCCAGACAACAAACCCAAGGAACTTCCCTAAAGATACTCCGAATGCACACTTTAGGGGGTTCATTCTGAGATTTAATTATCTTAACCATTTAAAAACTACTCTCAAGTCAAAGAGATGGTCTCCCTTTTCTTTACTTTTGATAACTAGATCATCTATGTAGCATTCTACTTGATGATGAATGAGTTCATTAAAGTCAGTCATGGTAAGTAGCACCAGCATTTTTAAGGCCAAAGGGCATGACCTTATAACTATAGATTTTGATTGGGGTTTGAAAAGTAGTATTCCTCTCATCCTCGGGGGCCATCTTAATTTGGTTATAGCCAAATGACCCATTCATAAAGGAGAATATTGCATGAGATGAGGTAAGGTTCACCATTAACTTTGGTATAAGAAGTGAAAATTCATCCTTAGGACATGCCTTACTTAAGTCCCTGAAATCGACGCATATACGAATTTGGCCATTCTTCTTCTTAACTGGATGACAGCTAAAGGTATTTTTCTTCCCAATAAAGCCAACATCGATTTCTTGACTTTAAAATGACCTTTTGTTGTTCTATCGCATGTCTAGGAGCTTGCTTGATAGGGCTAGAGTTAGGGTCTATTACTAGTTTGTGGACTGCTACGTCAGGAGATAATCCAGGCATCTCTTCACAACTCCATGCAAAGCAGTCCTTAAACTCAGTCAATAGCCTAACTAAGTCATTGGTTTCTTCTTCATTCAATAGAGAACTAATGTATGTGGGGCGTGGATATTCTTCTATCCTGAGGTTGATTTCTTTGAGCTTGTCGATGGTTGAATTGATTTCTTATTCAAATTCTGGAGGTGCATCTTTGATTTGAAGATCATCAGGATCATCTGAAGTTTTTAAACACACCTCCTCATAAGAGTTAGAGAGGTTTGATAAGACCCTATCAGACTCCAGATGATTGGTGACAACAAAGAAGTGATCATCATCATCGATTGTACCCACTGTACTAAATCTTTATCCTGGTATTGATTGTGCATCCCTGCCTTTATTGTCCCACAACTTCTTTAAATACTCTGACCCGTGCTTGGACAATGTATAAGAAATCAAACTTTTCTTTGCAAGATTATGAACACAAGGCGAGTACCAATCAAAAGGTAATTCCATTAAATATTTATATGAATCATCCTCAAGTTCTACATCTGCTTCTTGACTTGAGGATGATGATCCCAACAGGAATCTCTTTGGCTTGACATCCATGGAAGATCTAAGGGCTTCCTTAACTACCAAACTCTTAACTTTTTGAGAAGAAAGTGGGGTTAGCACTAAGGTTCCCAACTGCTGCCTAATGGTTTTACTTAATCCTGATTCAAATACATTTGTGCTTTGCTTGGAGGCCTGGTCTTTGTCACTGTCTGGCTCGAGTGTCACCTCTAATGAGACCCGCTGAGAGGGGTTGGCTAGTGTTCTAATCACATAAGACTCATCCTCTAAGCTGGATTCTAAGTATATGTGAATAGCAGGAATACTCCTATGAAATGGAACATAGCCCCTGTTGGCTGGCCACTAACCAGGGGGTCTTTCACCTCTAGAATTGCTTCTATATCTACCTCTACCTCTACCTAGTGGAGGTCGAGTCATCCTACCCATATGTACGTATGGTGGAATGAATTATGGGTGGAATGTAACATGCGGCTCTTCCTCTGCACCGGTGACCCTTTCTCGCTCACTTGTACTTTCTTTTTTCCTTTCCTTTTTCTTTTTCATTTTCTTCTTTTTCTTTTCTTTTGTATTCAAATTTTGGCCAAGTTCACAAGAATAGATGTTTTGATTTTGAGGAAGATAGTAGGCTGCATTCTCATATATCTTAACCTCTCTAACTGAGAATAGCTTTTCATCTCCTTTGACACAGTATTTGATTCTATCTCTTCGAAACTTGATGCACTGATGAAGAGAGGATGGAACCATCTTATTCTGGTGTATCTAAGGTCTACCGAGCAAAGCAGTGAATGATATATTCGAATCAATTGTATAGAACTTGGATATGATTAGGGCATCATATATACTTAACTTAGCTAACAACTTTTTTAGGTGAGCAAGGACATTATAATCAACTTTAGGCTGATCCTCCATAAGCATATTCATGGGTGGAGCATCTTGTGGAGGGACTGTTTGCTCGTTGGTACCAATGACTTGCTTTCCCTTATCTTGAGGTGCTGCCCTAGGAGGTAGAACCTTGCCACTACGGAGGTTAACTTTGGAGATCTCTTGTGTCGGGTTAGTGGAAGATTCTACCTGCTCGTTGGACATACCTACAGCTTCTCCTATAGGACCCTTAGAATTAGATGATTCCAAGTCTATCTCAAGAGGTGAACCCGTATTATTTAAAAATGAAAAGTCCATCTATGAATAAGAAGAGGATGATCGAAGTTATTATAATTATTAAAACTAAAAACATTTTCTAAAGGAGTAGAATCAAATAACCCATCAGAAGTGGCATTGATGTAATTCAAATTAGCTTTCTTCCTTTATTTCTTAAATTTAAAATGAGGTACATGGTAGAAATCTAGTAAAATAAGTGGGGTGGGGGATTTGATGCCCTCAATCACTGATACAAGATGTCTACTAGAAGAAGAACTAGCTAAAGTAGGAATGCCGACTGAAGTAGAAGCTGCAACGGTGAAATGGAGGCTGGACTCGGTCGATGGTTGCGGTACTTAGTTATGTCAGGCAAGTATGGGCTACTACTGCTGGTATTGAGCTCCTACTTTCCCCAAGTTGTCTTTGGCAACTTGCGAACCTTCCTTGATGTTGGAGGTTCGAGCTGCCTTAGGCACCTGTAAGAAAAGTTTCTTGATTTTAGAAATGATCTTTTTAGAGGTTCAGGATAAAGAGATAACCTTCTTTTATTTTGAGAGGATCACATGTATCCCCAAGGTTACCCTAACAGAACTGGATGGTTATTCTACTAAATATTCCTTAGGGATAACTATAGCGCTCGACTTGTAGCTATGCTCAAGACATTCCTTAAATGTAAAAGCAATCCTCCAAAACATGGCCTAGCATGCATTGATGGGGGAAAAGTTAGGATCATTACTCTTCCCCCTCACTTCCTAGCTCGGTAGCTAAAAATTAAGTTTCTTTAAGAGGTTCTTAAATATTTTACTTACTACATCCCTTTTAAATGAATAAGGTTTATTTAATTTATCTAAAAGAGTAGGTGGGTGATAGCTACCTGGGGGCGGGTATTTATACCACTGTTGAGAGTATGGCTAAGGAGGAGGCAATGAAGGCCATGGAGGCTGCTGCAATGGCTGATAAGATGGCCAAGGTGATGATAAAGGAGGTGGAAGAAAAGGCTGTTAAGCTCGAGGTCTCTCATACTGATCTCTAGCCGGTTACTTCCCCTTATCCAATGCTGCTACTGCCCCTAGCTTTTTTTTCAGACTGATCTTGAAAAGGACAATGTTTGGCCTCCCCTTATAGACTAGTCTCCTATCTTAATGGAGAAACCTTTAAGCATGAAGGCGATCGGGCCATGAATATTCTTTAATAGAATTTCAATAGCATATTGTTCAGACAGCTGTAGTTCATATTTCATGCTTAAATTGTACCATCTAAGAATGTAATTAATAAGGGACTCACTGGGGTGTTGTTGAGCTACAACAAGATCGCCCATAATTACCCTTTGTTGAGCTCCAACAAACCTTTTAACAAAGAGTTGCTCCAACTCAACAAAAGTCTTCACTGAATCATTGGGAAGTTTAGTGTACCAATCAAAAGCTATGCCCGCTAGACTGCTGACAAAGAGACGGATCAATAATGCATCACTACCACCAGCGTTGCAACAACTGGCCCTAAAGTGTGCTATATGTTGGCGAGGGTTCCTACTGCCATCAAAACTTTTGTAAGAAGGAGGCACAAAACCCTTAGGATATTGGATAGCATCGAATTCCTCTGGGTAGGGCCTACCCTTTGGAACTGATGAACCATCTCAAGCTTGTGCCAGTGCTTCCTTTACTTATTGTTTCACCATGAGTTTAATGTCCTTTTCTTGTATGGAGGTACTGTCCACTACCTTCCTATAGAAGCTAGTACTGCCCTGCTCTACTGGAGGCGAACTCTTGGGTTGATCCAGGATATGCAATAACTCAGGCTGACCAGTCTCCATAATGGTAGACTATACTACTAGAGCTTGATTCTAAATTGCTAGACAAATTTTCAACTCTCCTTCCCATCCTATCATTCTGCTCATCTTTTTGCTTGAATTATTGAAGGAGGCGTTGGGTTGAATAGGCTGCATCATCCTGTTTGATCACAACACCTTTCGAACTATGATGATCTCAAAAGAGAGAACCTTTAATATCAACCATGTGTACCTCTATTGAGTCTTCCAATAAATCATCCTCATTGGGGTCAAAGCTAACCTTCTCCTCTTTGAGGTTAGACTAATCATACCCTAGAATTTTTTCTTTTAGTAAATTATTGTGCCCATATATCATCTACAGAGCGGTCTAACTATGCCAGCATAGATACTCGTGGTTGACCGATGGTGGGATTATGCTCGTTAATGGAGATACACCTGACCTCCCCTTTATTGCTAACCACAGCGGGGCTACGCTCCGGAAGACACATGCTCATGACTCTGTCTGCTATGGGTGGAGTCTTTGCCCGGGGATCTACGCCATGGGGATAATAGAACTGTCCCCTTCCCCTTCTGCCACTGCTATATCCATAATCGATTGAGGTGATGGTGGTGGTGGTATGACTATGATGCTACGGGGTCACCACACCTTCTTCACCGCAACTGGAGTAGGAGGTCGAGCAGCAGAACTCGCCCTCACCTCAGTTGTGGAGTAGATGAAGTGGGATTCCTTTGCCATAGCCAGATCACCAGTGGGGCTTTCTTCTCCCCTGATGCTGCTCTCATGGCTTTGGGTGGAACCGTAGAAGATGAAACTTGAACTAGTGATAGCGGATGTGGAGTAGAGCGGTGTGGTGGAGATAACACTGATTGCCTCAATACGAGAGCTCTCCTCCAATGATGGGTGGTACCAGTCAACACAATACTATCGGTGTGATTGGCGTGGGTAAGCGTCGTCGGGAAATCTACAGGTTGGCGCTTGACATATCTTCACCTTTCTCTACTTGTGATGTGAACTAATATTCAGGCATCTCTGGCCCTCTCACGATGGATGCGCTCCTACTTGTGAGGAATAGCGATCACAAGCGGGCACTAGACTTTGACCATCCATATGCCCTAGCAATTTGTGTAAAACTGTCCTAAGGCTAGCATATGACCTTCTCCTATCTCTGACAGATGTCTCATAATGAACCAGAGGTGGAGGTGATACTGCAATCCTCCTGACATCTTCCTCCCCTTCAGAATCGAAAAGGGGATGGAACTTGTTTTGAGTAAGCAAAGAAGAAATCTCCTTGGGTGACCCCTCCTCTGCAATGTGAGATAGTGTCTCTATCTACCTAACAATACACACGTGGTGCCGCTTGATCTTACAGCTTCTATTGCAGCACTGGGTTTGGATAGGTGCAACAATACAGGAGCTAAACCACACCTAAAAGGTAGGAGAGACTATCCCTGAAGCCAGGATAGTCTTCCCCTTAGAGGCCAATGAGTGGGTACTAGCCTGCACTTGGGAAGTGATGGGAACAACTGACTATGTAGGCATTGAGATTATAGCAGGAACCTCACGCCTTCTCAATGAGGAAACTTAATCAGGGCAACTCAATATTATGGCATCCAACACATCCCTACTGATAGTGGTGAGGGTTGCCCCCTCACAAGTAATCTTGCTCAAATCCTCAGCCAAAATATAGTAAATGAGGAAAATCAGTTTGGGGGAGGCTGGCCCGATCCAAGGCCAGATCCATCCCGAAGGGGAAGGTGAACACATACTTTTGTGAATCCATATGTATTGTACTGTACTGAGAAAAGTGGACTAGACTGAGTTGAAACTGAACTGGAATTCTGCAATTATTGAAAAGAAACTCAAATCAGATTTTTTTTCCTTAGTATTATGTTGAATTTTTAAATTTGATTTAGAGTTTGAACCCACACTCAATAATTTGAATATGTTAAGTAGGGCTCATTGAATTTAGGAGAGATTTTGAATTGGAGGAGAGATTTTGAGTTCATTTGAGTTTAGAATCCACATTCGACAAATTTGTGTATGTTGAATGGATTCAAATATTTTGGAGAGACTTTTGATGCTTCCATTGGTTCATATTTGAATTTGATTTTATGTTTGGGGACTCTTTATTTAAAAAATTTGAGTATGTTAATTAGAGGGTCAATTAATTTTATTTTAGATTTGATTTTGGGATTACTCATTTAACAAATTTGGGTATGTTAAATGAGATGTTTGAAAAAAAATTTCTTTTTTCTTGTTTACCCATGATGTATATCATGTGTGAATTTAGAAATGGAATCTTTACTTAGCAAATTTGTGTATGCTAAATAAAGCCCAAATATATTTAATTTTTATTTTGATTTTAAAAATGGGATCATTACTTAGCAAATTTGTGTATGCTAAATAAAGCCCAAATGTGTTTGATTTTTATTTTGATTTTGAATATGGGATCTTTACTTAACAAATTTGTGTATGCTAAATAAAGCCCAAATGTATTTGATTTTTTTTTTTATGATTTTGAAAATGGGATCTTTACTTAGCAAATTTGTGTATGATAAATAAAGCCCATATGTGTTTGATTTTTATTTTGGTTTTGAAAATGGGATCTTTACTTAGCAAATTTGTGTATGCTAAATAAAGCCCAAATGTGTTTTATTTTTGTTTTGATTTGTGTTATTTTTGAAAAGGGGGATTTCTATTTAACAAATATGGTGTGTTAAATAAATCTAATTTATTTTCAATTTTCTTTCTGAAAAATGAATTTCTTATTTGACAATTTTGGGTATGTCAAATGGAATTCCAATGTATTTTGATTTTCATGATTTTTGCAAAGGAGATTTCCATTTAACAAATTTGGGTATGTAAATGGAATTCAATCATATTTTATTTTTCAAAGGTGAAATTTTTGTGTGTGATTATTGCTTTTTTTTGAAAAGAAGGAAATTTTAACTTAACACATGTCGAATATGTTGAGTGGAGTTTCAAATGGTGTGATTTTATTTGAAAATGAAACCTCCATTCAACACATTTGGATATATTGAATGAAGATGCTTATTTTCAAGTTGTCTGTTTTTTTTTTTGAAAAAAAGGAAAGAAACTCAAACTTTAATATATATCGAATATATTGGGTGGAGTTTTAATTTTATGATTATGATTTTATTTGGAAATAATATCTTCATTCAATAAATTTGGATATATTGAATGGGTATTCTCATTTTCAAATATGTGCTTTTGAAAAAGGAAGAAACTCCAACTTCAACATATGTGAGATATATTGAGTGGAGTTTCAATTTTATGAAATGATTTTATTTGGAAATGAAACCTTGATTCAATAAATTTGGGTATGTTGAATGAAGATGTTCATCTTCAAATATGTGCTTTTTGAAAGATTATTTTGATTTTGATTTTGAAAAGAACCTACATGTAACAATCTTGAGGATTGTTAGATGGGGTTGAGTTATATCTATATTTTGTGAAAATTTTTGTGCAAGTATTTTATTATGTGAACTTTGGGAAAGTACTTTTGAAAAGTGATATTTTTATAAAGTATTTATTTTTATCATTTGTGGAATGAACCTTACCTTACCATAGGGATGGTAAGGAGGTTCAAAAAAGTCTTTAGTCATCGCTTTTAGTTAAATTTTATTTTCAGCTATTGCAGGACCCAACAGGGGTTTTAAGACATACATGGAGTGAGGTCCTAAAACCTAAAGGATATTAGCTAGCTTAACTTAAGAATCAAATGAGATAAATGCCAACGAAAAAGAAGGATAGTCTCAAACTCATATGAAATACAATCCACTATCGATACTTGGAGACAATGATCATTTATCAAAGATGGAGAGAGGAACACTCCCCATCAAAGTCACCATAAAAATCTGTGGTATTAATTTTTTCGAGTGTTAGGGGACACCACATAGATCTTAGGGGGTATTTATTGAGGTGATCGGGTATGACGTTGAAGGATGATGTACTGCCTCGAGAGATAGAAGTCACCTTCCAATAATAGACCTAATCACCTAATAAGGACTCCTAAGGCCAATGGGTCTTTGAATGTACTAGAGATCTTTCACCAAATTTATATGGAAAAGTAAAGTAGAGTTTATTTTAGTCAGGTTCATTAAATTTCCTATGGAGGTAAGACCCCATAATTAATTACATCCTAAAGAATGAGGTTCCTTAGGAATACTCTCGATTAAGGTAAATGATCATTGCCTCCAAAGATTTTCAAAGATAGGACTATCAATCAATTAGTTACTTTTAGAAAATCAAGTGGGATTAAGCAAAAGGAGAGAGTTATTATCAAAACCAAAGGGAGATGAGTAGGGGATGCTCATGATACTAGAAAACCTAGTGAGCATCCCAAATTATCATATGGTTGGGCTTTATATTTTTGAAATTGAGAAGAATAATATGTTTGAATTGAATTTTTAATAGAAATTTAGGGCTTACAATTCCATAATACAAGATTGTAAAAATGCCTAAGAGGTGAAGAATTATGCTTGTAGCCGGCAAAGGAAAATAGGATCCTCATATTCTAAATCTAAGGAGCTTTGGCACGGGCCAAAGCACGACCAAAATCTAAGGAAAAAATGGGTATATGGTTTACCTCAAGAGAATAAACCACTGATTGCTAGTTATAACCACAGTGTGTACCGACTAACTCCTCCTATGCTATAAATCCATGTAGGCAAGTCTTATGCTTTGCTAAATGTCTAGGCTATTATTCATTTAGAAAAGAGACTAAATCCTTAAACTAACTCCCTAAGAGACTAGAGCATGAGTGGTATGAATTCGTGACTTAATCTAATACAAATTTTTGTCAAGTTTCATTTTTGATTTTTGGACATTTTTATTTGACACAGGATATGAGATTTTATATGCCAAATGCATAAGAAAATCAGTTATGGGCCAAAATTAGAAAGAATGAGGTGTGTTTCCACCATGGCTCTCAAAGGTCAAGCTAATTTCTCTGGCAAAGGAAGCCCTCCATTGGCAAGAGTGAGATAATATGATTTATGCATGATATGACACATATAACATCCATCTAAATGGTTGTTAAATCTTTCATTATCTTGATTTTATGTCCTAGGATTTAAGTGAGGTTATGAATTATTTGGTTTAATTTTGAATTGATTAATTGGATAGAAAATTTATTTTTTTCTAAGAGCCTAATCGCATCCAGGCCATTCAACAATCATCAAACAGTTAAAAAATTAGGAAAATCAAGCCATCCTTATTGCATAATCATAAACATAACATCAATCAATTTATAAAATTAGTGTAAAATAATAAGAGGCTGATGTGGTGGTATTCCACCGCACAACCCAAAAAAGAAAAATGAGTAGCCGAGCTCTACCATTATACAACCCGGATTATAAATAAATAATTATAATTAAAAGGAATTCATGTTATGGGGTGGGGAGGGGGGTCTTCATTTCTTCAAGCTTTCTTTCCTCCATTTTCTTCTTGGATTTTGTTCACTCCAAAGAACGACATGGTACAAAAAAAAAAAACTGGCCTCTTTAACCAATGTTCATCCTAATCCCCCATAGCATTCAGTCCAAATCCTAATTACAAAATTTACATCAAAATAGGAAAGGTAAATCTAACTAAACCTGCAAATCAAAGGTTAGCTATCCAAAGCAGTTATATTAATAATTTGGACTTAGCACCTTGCACATGGGTAATCAAGTCCACCTATCCTAATTTGGACCATGCTTAGAGTTTAAACAACCTGCACAGCAAAAGCATTTATATTCTTTTTATTTTTATTATAATAGCCCCTTAAGCATAATCCCCTGCAGAAGACATAATTATGCTAAGATCCTCTATCATCTAGTCTATGCACATACATCCTAATATCTAGTCTAAAATATTATACTATAAAATAAAATCATGCACCGCCCTAACATAGAGCTAGAAGTGGTGACTTAGCCTAATGTGTGTGCCATTTAAGGCTTGTGTTGCATGTCTTAGCTAGGTTTTAGAGTTATGATTTACTAAGTGAAGGTTTTCAATTTAGATGGGTTT
The DNA here is from genome assembly GCA_021442155.1 of Cymbidium sinense. Classification (NCBI taxonomy): domain Eukaryota; kingdom Viridiplantae; phylum Streptophyta; class Magnoliopsida; order Asparagales; family Orchidaceae; genus Cymbidium; species Cymbidium sinense. The sequence continues at coordinate 159,942,299 of CM038215.1, forward strand.
ATTTCTCTTAAGTGATTTAGTTGATTCAATTTTATTTACTATTTTCTTTATTTCATGTAACCTACACATAGCAACTAAGTGTTATAAAGAGAAGAAAAAGAGGAAGAGTATCTCTTTTATCCCTACCTTAAATGATTTCTAAGGTAAATTTATTAATGAATTTTCTTTAGTGAATGATTTATTATGCATTTTAATTAACCCTAAGTTTAAATTCGCTCTAAATAGCCCTATTCAATAAGAAAGGCATCCTAAGATTAGTTAGAGTGGATTTTTATCACATAACACACCCATTCATTTCTTTCCACCATGTATACCATGCATATGAATAATCCTAAGCATACCTATACATGCAATGCAAATCTTAGCACACTTTGATGATGAATGCAAAATGATGTGATTTGAAAATTTAGATATTCCATTTGTTAATTGGATCATTAATGCATCTCTTTGTTATGTAGAAAAGAGGGATTTTTTATCCATTAGATAAATGCACATCTGTATATATAAAAGTTATAAGTGAGTACGACACCATTATTTTCTACAACAGGGGCATAAGGTACAAGACCTACTTAGGGCTACTTAAAGCCTCGCAGCCCCGGGATGTCCAAACTGATATTCCACTTTTCTTAGATACATGTAGATGTACAAAAAGAACCAAATGGATAAGGAAACATGCAAGAGATTATGTCTAATTTGGTTGTATGATTTACATGTGTAATATGAAAGTCCTTCCTGAGTCTTAATATAAAGATGCATAGGAATATATTTAGGCAAGTGTTGTGTTCTTTTCAAATGAACTATACACTTGTAAATCCTATGTGAATCCATGTTAAGAGAAGGAAAGAGAACTTCATAATACACATCTTATGCTATCATCACATGCAAGCTTATAAGTATTTATAACTAGCATCACTTCATTTAAAATCTTTGATTTAAAATTTTTTAAAAAATAATTTTGGTTTAATAGTGATAATAGCCACTCATATTCTTAATTTTAGCCAACATAGGCAATTTGACATAAAAGGAAATATTTTATTTAATTAATTTTTTAAAAGAAATGAATGCATGATTTCATATGTTAAATAATATTTAGCATGCATGATTGGAAAGAAATAAAGAACTGTAAGCACATGACTTCATTCACCCTAATTCTAAGGACAATCATATAAAATAAGATCATTTAAAATGAATCAAAATTCTTTAAGGAGATTTTTTTTATCTTTGAATTTGATTTGACTTAGGAAATATGAGAAGGGTTTACTAGTCCTAACCCATTCCCCCTCATGTGTGAATTGGTTTGGTTTAATTTTGAAAAATTAGGTTGATTTTATGTTTTGATTAGGTTAATGTGTGAATTAAAATCCATTAATTACCCCTTTGCTACACCACTTTAACAAAATTATCTAAGTAATTATGAGCCAACATATGATATGCAATCACATGGAAATTAAATCAGCAATGCACCAAAGAAATAAAGGGGTCTAATGTAATTGGCTCACAATTATTGGTTAATTAAGCTAAAGGGTTTGATTAAGTACTTTTATAGCCGTCCTACACATGTGGTTTGATTATAATTTTCTTTGGAATTTTCTTAAGTTATTGAAGACCTAAGAATCTACCCAAGAAGTGAATGATTGAGTTCTGGAATGATTTAGTTTTGAATTTGATTAATTAAACTATTTAAAGAAGTGATTAAGCCATTAATTAGTTGCAAATTGATTAAGTGTTATCTAAATGAAATAAACTTAGGATAAAAGATCAGAAAAGAGGTCCCAATCTCATTCCCTATGTCCATTCATTATTTCATAATGATTAGCCAACTTAATTAATGGATTCATTACTGTTTAACATGCTAATTAATCATTTAATTAATTAAAAGAGTGGTTAAGAGTAAAATAAGCCATTCCCCTAATTAATCAAGTAATAAATTCTAAGAAAATCATGGGAAATAGAGGTCATCCCACTAATCAATCTCAGAAAGTTTGGAATTAATTACTGGAGTAATTAGAGAGTAATTAGCTTAATTATATTTTCAATAAAACTTAGATTGAGTCAAAATCACTGTTTAAAGTTAATTGATTTTAATTTTCTATTATTCTCCTTTGAATTACCTTTAGAATGAGTATTTATTTGTATTTTTTGATTTTTCTAAAATTAGTTATGAATTTAGAAGTTTTGTCATTAAAATAGGATTAATTAAGCCTAATTAAACTCTTATTCCCATCAGGCCACATGGTGGCTGATGCGGCATGATTTCCACATGACGCGACGGGATTGGCTATTTAAGTTATCACATCCATCGACTGAGTCAACAGGAGGCAGATGCGCTTTCCCGTGGATCGTCCGATCTAAGATCAGATGGTCATGATTTAATCTACAGTTAGGAAGGAAATTAGAGAGATCTAAAGCATGATTTAATAAGACCGCTGACCGAGCAGAACGACATTGATGATCTTCTCCCAGCGAGATGGATGTCGTTTCACCGCTCATTGAGCTCACTCGAGCTTGAATGGAGCTCAAATTCATCCCACACCTTTGGGATAGCACAAGCAACACATCTAACAGTGAAGATCATGTGACAAAATGGTTTCTTTCACAATGGACCAAATAAATTATACTATAAGGTAGTTTTAATGGCATACCTCACCGGAGCTTGTGATATAGTTCCAGCAGTTGAGGAAGCTTTATTTGGATGAAATGAAGCCTTGTTGAGCCGCATGAGCTTTGATTTAATGTAGTTAGCTCAAAAGATGAATCCATGACACATAGGTGATCGGTTCTAATTGAACTCCTAGCTCTAGTTGTCGGGAAACTCGGGATTTGAATCACTTAAACTCACCTTGGTCCAAGAATGGTGTGTGCAAAATTAATTACACTTTGGTTGAGGACCGAGTGAATTGGATTCAAAAATCATCTCCTCTATTTTGGCTTTGAGTAAAACCAAGAAAAAAAAAGCAAGGGTGCTCGAAAATGGTTGGGGAAAGCTCTGGGATGCTTGGCTTCGTCTCCTAGAGCTCTGAGGAATGAATCTCTTCTTTTTTGAGTGAGAATGAGGGGGGCGAGGGAGTGGGTATATCTCCCCCTCCTTGGATCGGATGGTGGATGGATGATTTGTCATTTTAGTTCAATGGCTTGGATAGGTTGATCAATTTCAGTTGGAAAATATCCCACATGGGACATTTTGGGTGGAGGAGTGAGGGAGAGTGACTGCCCATGTGATTGGTGAGTGAATTTGGTGAGCTAAGTGTCCAAGGGTGATTGGGGAGGTTGGTTTGGCCTCCCCTTTGGTCATGGCCAACCCAAGCTCATTGGGTCATGTTCACCACCCTCCTTGGTGCCCATGTGGACCAATAGATGGGTGCCAAGTGGCCTTGGAAAAGGAATGACCAAATTCCAAGTGAATTTTATCATGGGATACCCTTTAGCCCAAAGGTAAAGTGGTCATTTGGCTATGAGTTTGATTTGGACAGATTTGAAATTATTTAAAATGGTTGGGCCAAATTTCAAGTGATTTGGAGTTCATTTGATTTGATTTGGCTCAATTTGACCAATTTGGGTCAAGTTGGGTTAGGTTGAGTAATTGGTCAAATTAGGTCAAACCATAGGTTAGATAAAGTTCAAATGATCATTTGGAGCCTATGGGTATCATTGGTTTGGTTTAATTTGGTTTAGATTTGGTTTTGGTTCATTTAAGTTCATTTGGGTCAAATGGGTCAAGTTGAGCAATTTGACCTATTTGACCCAATTAGGTTAGGTCATGGGTTGGTTTAGGCTTGGTTGATCATTTGAAATGTATTGCAAGCTTTGGTTTCAATCAATTCTAATTTGGTTTGATTTCAAGTTGATTTAACCTTTTGGATTAAGTTGGGTTCATAGTCAATTGAGCTAGGTTGGGTCTAATTGGTTAATTGAAGCTTTGGTGAAGTTTAACAATCAATTTGGAATGAATTTGAGCCATTGGTTGTAATTAATTTGGCTTAGATCAAGATTTGACCCATTTTAGCTTTTTTAGGTTAATTTGGGTTAAGTGCTGACTTGGTCAAAAGCTAGGTTTGACTTGGTTTGACCCAATTTGAGTGATTAATCATTCTAGGATGATTGTTGACCACAATGTGAGGCTTGGTTTTGGTTCAACCCAATTTGGATTAGAACTTGGTTCAAAAGGGTCTTTAGGCTACCTGGGTCAAGTGGACCTAAAAGAGTGAATTAGCTTGATAAGTTTGGTTGAACTCACATGGACTTATGATGAAAATATAAATCCAATTACAAGTGGTTTGGAGTCAAATGGGTTTTGGTTCATTTGACAATTTCAAGTCAAAAGGATAAACATCGGTTTGACCCAATTTGAGTGATTAATCATTCTAGGATGATTGTTGACCATAATGTGAGGCTTGGGTGGCCTTAGTTCAACCCAATTCTGGTTGGATTAGAACTTGGTTCAAAAAGGGTCTTTAGGCTACCTTGGGTCAAGTGGACCTAAAAGAGTGAATTAGCTTGATCATGGCTTGATTCAAGTTTGGTTGAACTCACATAAGGACTTATGATTAAAATATAAATCCAATTACAAGTGGTTTGGAGTCAAATGGGTTTTGGTTCATTTGACAATTTCAAGTCAAAAGGATAAACATGGATTTGACTTGGGTTTGTTTGATTTTGGCTTGGTGATTATAGTTTATGTTTATATTTGGGCATGTGATTGAAGGAGTGATTGTTTGAAGAGAAAATCCAAGGATTTGGATTAATTTGATAATGATTTGGCCAAATCCAAGAAATTGGCTTAAAGGATATAAATTGGGTTTGGATTTGAATTTTGAATTTATATTGATTTAATTTTGGCCATTTAAATTTATATTTCATTTATATTTGTGAAAATAAATGAGAATATAAATGATCCATGAGAGAATCATGTGAATTAGGAGTGATTTGATTGTGAATTTGGCTAAGGTAGGTCAACAAGTTTGAAAAAGGGGTTTTTATTTGGTTTGATTTATATTCATTTGATTTGGATGTCAATTTCATTTATAGTTGTGAATACAAATGATGGAATAAGTTATTTATAAAGAAATCACTTGACTTTAGGTTGATTTGAAGGTTTGGCTAAGCTCATGGTTGTGATTCATAAGGCTTAGGAAGGTTTTGGATTTGGAATTGATCATGGGTTTGGATCATTTGGGATTAGAGTTGGATTTGAAATTGATTTTAGATTTGAATCATTTTGGATTGGAATTGAATTTGGATTTGATAAACTCAATTGTGTTGGAATTGGTTTGAGATTTGATAAAATCAATTAAGTTGGAATTGATTTGAGATTTGATTTGGATTCGTTTGAAGGAGTGTACATGGGTTGGATTTAAGTTATAGGATAAGTAGTTGCCTTAAATCCCTAATGCATAGCCTAATCCTATGATAAACCCTTCTAAGTCTCTAAGATTAGGTTAAGTGTTCACTAGTCACTAGAAGTGTCTTAAGACTAAGGAACTCTTAGTGTCTAGAGGAGTCCTATGTCTAAGATGGAGAAGTTGAGAGCTCACTCCAAAAGTGAGGTCAATAAGGATGTAGGTCAAAAGGGCTTAAGTATGGAATTGATTTAGTTTGATTTATTTTTGGTCATTGGAGGGTAGGTTTCATTTATATTTAAGAATATAAATAAAGTAATAATTAATTTATAAAGAAATAAATTGGTTATGGGTTGATTTGATTTAAGATTTCATTGAGCCTATGAAGGTAGGTCCATAGTGCTTAATAAAGGTCTTTAGCTATTTTGATTTAATTTGAATTGGTTTTGGCTATTTGAGTTTGGATTTCATTTATATTTGTGAATGTAAATGAAGAAATATTGATTTATAAAGAAATCAATCAAGTTTTAGATAGTTTGGGTTGAGATTTGATTAAGCTTATGGAGGTAAGTCCATATGGCTTAAGAGGGAAATTTGATCTTGGATTGGATTTAGATTGATTTGTTTGGAGTGGAATTCGAATTTGGATTTGGATTTGGTAAATGATTGAAGGATTGAATTGATCTCTTGAGAAAATCAATTGAATTGGGATTGATTTGAATTTGATTAAGGCTAAGTCCATGAGGTAAAATCAAAAGGCTTAGGAAGGGTTTTGGAATTTAATCATGGGGTTTTATGGAGAAATCTTGAGCTTGAATTTGATCATGGGATTGATTATAAGTCTTGGAAATTTGTTTTGGTATGAATTTGAGGTTTGGTTTGAGAAGGAAAGCATCGATTGGGTTTAGGCTATAGGATAGGCAAGTTTTCCTAAGTCCTTAAGGCATAACATATCCCTATGGATAACCCTTCTAAGTCTATAGGCTTAGGTTAAGTATTCACCTAATCACTAGAAGTGTCTTAAGACTAAAGAACTCTTAGTGTCTATAAGAGCCCAAGATCTATGATGAGAAAGTTGAGAACTCACTCTAAAAGTGAGGTCAACAGTTACATTACATATTTCTCATATCTTTGTCTTTCTCTCATCTTTTTTATTTCATATTTATTGACCTCATTTTTAGAATGAGCTCTCAACCCCTCCAACTTAGACATAGAAGTTCTCTTAGAATTTAAGAGTTCTTTAGTCTTAAGAAATATCTATTGATTAGGTGGGCACTCAACCAAGCCCTAGAGACTTAAAAGAGTTAGCCATAAGAATAGGTCATGCCTTAGGGGTGTTAGGAAAATTTGCCTACCCTATAGCTTGAAACATTCCTCACTTCCTTCCTTCAAGTAAAACTTCAAATCAAATCAACATCAAAGATTCAATCAATTCCAACTTAATTGATTTTATTTAAATCCAAATCAATTCCACATGATTGAAACCCATGATTAAAACTAATGATTGAGGCTCATGATTGAAATTCCAAGTTCAAAATATTTCCAAAGTCCTTTGATTCCCTCTCATGTACTTAGCCTAAATCAAACCTAAATCAATTAAAATTCAAGGAATTTTTTCACAATCCACTTATACTCATTTATATTCACATATATAAATGAAATATAAATTCTAATCAATCAAACTAAGGCCTTTGATTCCCTCTTATGGAATTAGCTCAAATCAAGTTCAAAATCACTTCAAATTCATGAGATTTTCTCATAACCCATTTATATTTTCATTTATATTCACAAATATAAATGAAATATAAATTCAAATAACCAAAAATCAATTCAAAACTCAAGTCCAAATTCAACCACAATCCAAATCCACCATAGGACAAATTGATTGAAACCATTGATCAAAACTCATTCATGACCAATATTTGAGCTTGGCCAAGTCATCATTTGAGCCTAACTTATACCAATTGGCCACTTGACCCAACCCTTGGTTTGACCCAATTTGACCAATTGGTCAACTTGACCCAAGTTGACTCATTTTGACCAAAAAGGGTCAACATGAGCCAAACTATATCAAATCAACTCCAAATTCATTGAAACTTGGCCCAACCCATTTTTAAACCATACCAAACATATACAAATTGAAATATAAGCCAAATGACCATTTTACCCCTAGGTCAAAGGATAAATTTTGGCCAAATTCACTTAGAATTTGGTCAAATCCTATTCATGGCCACTTGGCACCCTCTTAGTTGATCAAGTGAACACTAGTGAGTGTGGTGCACCTAACCCATTAGGTTTGGGTCAACCCAACCCAACCCAAGGTCAAAACTGACCACCGCCATAAAAATAAGCACACGGGGATCATTCCTCCTCTCATTTTCCACATGTGTAACTTCTCCACTACCCAAGGTCAAAAGCCATGATCCTAACTTTTTCTCCTACCACCGTATGCTAGGTCATGTTTTAGAAGATTGCTTCACATTTAAGGACTGGCTTGAACATAGCTTCAAGATTGGTGTTATAGTCATCCCAAAGGAATACCTTGTGGAACAACCATCCAGTTCCATTAGGGTAACCCTTGGGGATACTTACGATCCTTCCAAAACCAATGAAGGTTGGGTATTTCCTTATCCAAAACTTCGAAGAAAATTGTATCGAAGATCAAGAAACTTTCATTGTAGGTGCCTAAGTCAGCTCAAACCTCCAACATCAACGAAGGTTTGCAAGTTACTAGAGCCAACTTAGTGAAAGGGGGAGCTCAGCAGCAACATCATGTGCTAGCCCGGGATAGCTTAGTAGCACAACCACCGACTGAGTCCAGCCTCTAGTCCACCATTCCAACTGCTATATCAGTGACTTCCTCCACTTCATCTAGCTCTTCTTCTTTTAGTAGACATCTTGTATCGACGGATGAGGGCATCAAATCCCTCACCCTCTTACTTTACTTGATTTCTACTTTGTACCTCCTATCAAATCTAAGAAATTGATGAATAAAACTAGCTTGAATTATATCTGTGTCACTTCTGATGGGTTGTATGAATTTATTCCTAATGATAACTCTTCAAGTCTAAATAATAACTATAATAATTCTGATCTTCCTCTTCTCATTCAGAGTTAGATTTTCCTACTCTGAATACTATAGGTTCGCCTCTTAAGATAGACTTGGAATCATCCGATTATGAGGGTCCCATAGGAGAAGCTGTAGGTAAGCCTGATGTGTAAGTAGAATGTTCCATTACCCTACCATAAGAGATCACCAAAGTCAACCTCTGTAGTGGCAATATTCTACCTCCTAGGGCAGCACCTCAAGATAGAGTGAAATAAGTCATTGGCTCAGAAGATCAAGAAGCCCCCTCATAGGATGCTCCACCCTTGGATATGCTTATGGAGGATTAACCCAAGGTGGACTACAATGTCCTCTCTGACCTAAGAAAGTTGCCATCTAAGCTAAGCATATACGATGCCCTTATCTTATCCAAAGAGATGAGGGAATCATTAATCAAGGCTCTCCTTGATCCTGAGATATGCATAGCTCTGACCATTATTATTGAGGAGGCACATTATGCCATAGAAGCTCAGGGGATCACTTTCACAGATAAAGACCTTCTTCTAGGGGACATGGAGCACAACCATCCCCTCTACATTACAGTTGACATGGGTAGATCCAAACTTGCCAGAGTTCTCGTTGATCCAGGTGCATCGGTGAACATTATGAGTCTAAAGACCCTTTTAGGATCAACATCTCCACACTCAGGAGGGAATGATGTTGAGAGGATTCAATGAACAAGGCAAGGGAGCTTTAGGTTCCACAGTGTTACCTTTGAAGATAGGTGACTAGACCGAAGCTAAGTTTTATATCATTGATTCAAATACTTCATTCATAGCTTTGCTTGGTAGGCCTTGGATACATCAGAACATGATGATTCCATCCTCCTCCATCAGTGCATCAAGTTTAGGAAGGATGGGATTGAGTACTGTGTCAAAGGAGATGAACAACCATTTTAGTTATTGAGGATGATCTAATTTTTTCAAAATCCTTTTCTCATAAACTTGGACAAAATTCAAATTCAAAAGAAAAAAAATGAAGAAAAAGAAAAAGAAAAATAAAAAGAAAAAGAAAAGAAGAATGAAAATCCAAGTGAATGAGAAAGGAAAATTAAAGAAGAAATAGAGTCGTATATGACATTCCACCCACAGTTCATTCCATCATATGGACATGTGGGTAGATGACTCGACCTCCACCAAGTAGAGGTAGAGGCAAAAATAGAGGAATTTCCAGAGGTGGAAGACCCCCTGGTTGGCTATCAGCCAACATGGGTTATGTTCTAGTTCATAGGAGTACCCCTACTATTCACATAGACTTGGAATCCAGCTCAGAGGAGAAGTCTAATGTGATTAGCATACCAGCCAACCCCTCAGGTTTTCATTAGAGGTGACACTGAGCATGGATGAAGACCAGTCCACAAAGCAAAGTATTCGAATCAAATGTTTGTGAAACTATCAGGCAGCAATTAGGAACCTTAGCTCTAACCTCACTTTCACCCCCAAAAAGTTGAAGGTTTAGTAGTTAAGGAAGCTCCAAAGTCTTCCAGTGATATGAAACCAAAGAGATTCATTTTAGGATCATCCTCCTCAAGTCCTGAATTTAATGTGGAACTTGAGGAGAATTCATATAAAGAATTAATGGAATTATCTTTTGATTGGTACTCGCCTTGTGTTATTAATCCTGCAAAGAAGTGTTTGATTCCTTATTCATGCTCTAAGCATAGGTCAGAGTACTTCAAAAAGCTATGGAACAACATAGGCAGTAATGCATGATCAAGATCAAGACTAGGATTCGGTACAATGGGTCCAGCCAACGATGAAGATTACTGTTCACACCAAACCAACTCTTATGAGGATGTGTATCTAGAAACTCTCAGAATATTCAGATGATCTCCAAATCAAAGATACACTACCATAATTTGAAGAGGAGATTCATTCAATAATTGACAAGCTTAAAGAAATCAACCTAGGGACAGAAGAAAATTCTCATCTGACATACATAAGTTCGTTGCTGAATGAAGAAGAAACAAATGACTTAGTTAGGCCATTGACTGAGTTTAAGGACAATTTTGCATGCACTTATGAAGATATGCCCAGATTATCTCCTGACATAGCAATCCACAAGCTAGCAATAGATCCTAACACTTACCCTATCAAGCAAGCTCCTAGACACAAGTGATTAGAAATTAAACAATAGGTCATTTCTAAAGTCAAGAAATTGATCGATGTTGGTTTTATCAAGGAAGAAAAATACCCTACTTGGTTAGCCAGTGTCATCCTAGTTAAGAAGAAGAATGGTCAGATTCACATATGCATCGATTTTAGGGGCTTAAATAAGGCATGTCCTAAGGGTGAGTTTCCTCTTCCTATACTAGAATTAATGGTGGGCATCACCTCATCTCATATAATTTTCTCCTTTATGGATGGGTCATCTAGCTATAACCACATCAAGATGGCCACTAGGATGAAAGAAACACTAATTTTTGAACCCTGATCAGAATCTATTATCATGGTTATGCCTTTTGGCCTTAAAAATACTAGTGCTACCTACCAAAGGGCATGACTCAAATCTTCAATGAACTCATCCATCATCAGGTTGAGTGCTATGTTGATGATCTAGTAGTCAAGAGTAGAGAAAGAAGACCATCTCTTTGACTTGAGAGTAGTTTTCAAATGATTAAGATAATATATCCTCAAAATAAATCTCCTGAAGTGTTCATTCGGAGTAGCTTCAGAGAAATTTCTTGGTTTTGTTGTCCGACAGCAGGGAATAGAAATTGATCTAGAAAAGATCAAAGCTATCTTAGAAATGCCACCTCCTAAGAGTTTGATTCAACTTAGATCTTTCTAAGGACGATTGGTGTATCTAAGATACTTTATTTCCAACCTAACAGGGAGATGCAAGCCATTCTCAACACTTGTCAAAAAGGATGCCAAGTTCAAGTAGAATGATAAGTGACAGCATGCCTTTGAAGATATCAAGCAGTATTTGGTGAAGTTGCCAGTTCTAGCAGCCCCTATCCCGGGCAGGCCACTCATCATCTACACTATTGCATTAGACGACTCTCTTTACAGTTTGTTGGCCCAAGCCAATGATGAAGAGAAGGAGAGTGCTCTCTACTACCTCAGCCGTCATTTAATTCCTACTGAAGTGAACTATCCACCTATTGAGAAACATTGCCTAGCTTTAATCTTTGCATCCCAAAAGCTACGACACTATATGCTTTCTCATAAGATGAACTTGATTTATAGAACCAATCCACTGCAGTATCTCATGACACGGCCAACACTATCCGAATGTTTGGCATGCTGGTCCATGAAACTCTAGTAGTTTGATATCATATTCGTACCCCTCCGTGCGATAAAAGGACAAGCACTAAAATTTTTTTAGCAGCACATCCACTTCTTGTTGATTCTCCACTTAGTGATGATCTACCTGATGAACAAATCTTGAACCTAGGAGAGGTTGACAACCATCGATGAAAGATGTATTAGTATGAGGCTTTGATTTTCGGTCTGGAGTTCGCTATCATAGTGTGTGTCAAGAGCATCAACATCTTTGGGGATTCTCAGTTGATCATCAACCAGATTGTCGAGTCCTACAAGGTTCTCAAACCCAAGCTTCATCATTACTATAAGTATACCATGAAGCTATTGACCCAAATCCTTGAAGTCACCATCTACAAGGTTTCCCGAGCAAAGAACACAATAGTAGATGCTTTGGCCAAACTTGCTAAAGAATTGACATGTCCAGAAGATGAGTCCATTCCAATAAGGGTCCAAAATAAACAAATCCTATCTCTTATTGATGTTGAACTCATCGAGAGACTTCCTCTTAAAGGGGAGGTTACTTGCCTATAAGGATAAGGAGTTGGATTGGAGGCACCGTTCATAGAATATTTAAACATCAGTAAACTACCTCAAGAAAAGTAACAAGCCCATTAGATAAAATAGAGAGCTCACTCTTATGCTCTCATTGATGGCACCCTGTACCGACGGGCCTTTGACCAAATGTGGTTACGTTGTTTAGATAAATATGAAGCCCATGGCATTGTAACTGAGGTACATTCAGGTCTCTATAGAATGCATCAATCTAGTCTGAAGATGAAGATGAAGATCAAGAGATTAGGATACTAGTAGCCTACGATGATTACAAACTGCATGGATGTAGCTAGGAGGTACCATCAGTGTCAGGCACTGGGTGTGGTCCTACATCAATCACCCAACATTCTGCACCCTACATTGGCCTCATGGCCATTCAAGTGTTGGGGAACAAATATTATGGGTCTGATCGACCCTCCTTCTTCCAAGGGTCATCAATTTATCTTAGCTGCCACCGACTACTTTTCCAAGTGGGCGGAGGCAATCCCACTCAGAGAGGTCATAGCTATAGTTTTTTAGGAACCATATTGTATATATTTTTGGGGTGCCTCGATAAATTATATACGATAATAGTACTACATTTAAAAGCACCAAAATTAACAGCTTTGCCAGAAGACACGGTAAAGATTGGAGATACTCCACCATCTACTACCCTAGAGCAAATGGCTTAGCAGAAGAATTCAACAAAACTCTCATCCAAATACTAAAATAGACTCTTGATGATAACAATCAATAGTGGAATGAGCAATTGGTTGAAGGCTTGTGGGCCTACCGCACCGCATACCAAACTCCAACTCAGTCTACCCCATTTTCCTTAGTGTATGGGTCTGATGCCATTCTACCTTTAGAAGTTCAACTCCTATCACTAAGGATAGCATTGGGTAGCAAGATCACTACAGAGCATAATGTAAAGTTATGGTTAGAAGAGCTCAAAGGTTTGGAAGGGAGTAACCTACGGGCATGCTAGAACCTCAATTTGTACATAACCAAAATGATTCAAGCTCACAAAAAGCTGGTTTGCCCTAGGTCTTTCCAAGTAGGAGAACTTGTGTTAGTCCTAAGGAAACCAATTGTTGCCCGTTGAAAGATGGGAGGTAATTTTGAACCCACTTGGAAGGCCCCTATGTCATAGAGAAGGCCTACCAAGGAGGATCTTATCAGCTTATTGATATAAAGGGGAACATCTGATGCTTACAATTAATGGGCTCTATTTGAAAAAATATTACCCATAAAATATGTTTGAAAATAATTATCAATAAAAGAACAAAAATTTGATTCCATTTCATCAAAATCTTCTCTACTTTTGAAGCGTTGTTTGCTTATCTTGCGAATTTGCCATGACGTGTCTAGGATAGGTGTAAGAGTCCACCAGCGACGTCCTATCCCTCTTTCACAATACAAACATAATCAAACACAATCTTCTTGTATTATTAGAATAGGTGTGAGAGAACTCAAGAGGCATCCTATTTTGATTAGCACAACTGAGTTAGGTATAAGAGAACCCGAGCATCATTTTTTTAGAGGGAAACCTGGTTGCCACCCGTGGCTCCATTTCATCAAAATCCCCAGCTTGTTTAAGGTAGGTGTAAGAGAACCTGAGCAGCATCTTATTCCCTTTAACAAACACAAAAGAAAATATATATCTTTTTTCTCGGGCTATTTTGATGTAAGAGCAAGCCCCTGTGGCACTCACTCATTAGCTACTTTAAGTCGGGTCTACATGCGTCTCTAGTATGTCATCCTAGTGGTCACTTGTTTGGAAGATGTGAGTCCTCATGCTTTGTTCCTATCTTGACCATTGCAAATCAATGAGCACCTTGTTAGTTTGGTAGACATCACTGCCCAGCCAATAAGCTACCTCATGTCAATTTTATTTAAAAGGATGTGAGTCCCTTAACTTTCTTCTTAAACTAATCATCATTACCTAACTAAGTCAAGTATATTCGAGGTCTAGGATAAGTCCCCCAAAGGATCCTTTCCTATTGGCTACATTTAAGTTGATATAAGTCCCCCAGTGACATTCACTCAGTAGTCGCCCTAGGTCGATGGCACCTGTCGAGCCAAAATAGAATATCCCAACAATCGCCCAAGAGGATGTGAGTCCCCGAGCTTTCTTATTGATTGTTAACCGACATCTGGTTGGTTGATGTTCGCCGAGTGACTCACCCGGGACACACTACTCTTAGTAGATGTGAGTCTCCGTGCTTTCTCCTTGAGTTGGCCATTGAATACCTATTTGATATATGACTAGCTATGTCATCTTCTCCAGGGTTTTGGATTAAGCCCTTAGTAGCCCTTCTCCTGGTGGGCATTCTATTTAGATCACATCCTTTGCAACCCCATTTAGATGCTACCCAAGTTACTCTGGGATTAGACAGTCCCCCTTTCCTAGTAACCACCCCTGTAGTTGGAGAATTTGTTTAGCGGACGCACAGATTCTTCCTTGGTTTAGTAAATGAGAGATAGCCGAAGCTTCTTCTCGGTTTGATCCTCAAACCAACGGTCCCATAAACAAACTAAATAAGCAAATAAAATATTTACTTGTGGATTAGGACTTCAAGCCCCCAAAGGGCCCCTTTTCCCAAGCAGACATCATATCTTTAGGGAAGTGTCAATAGAACTCCCTATAAGAATTTTGTGACTACTAGAGTCGAGATAAATCACTAGGTCAGTACTCACTCCATAGTCACCCTTAGGTCGGGTTTAATCTATTTTTCCACACGTAGGTTACCCTGGCGGTCATTTTGCTTTGGAAGATGTAAGTTATGACGCATTCTTTCTAGCATGATTATCGCAAATCGACGGGCAGCCCTAGGCCTGGTTTAGTTTATTACACAAAGCAACCGATCAGTAATATTTTGTAGTGGAAGATGTGAGTCCCTGAGCATTTTTCCTTTTAATTGATCATTGCAAACTGAAAGGTACTCCCTTGGTTGGATAGTTCTCCCAGCAGCCAGGAAGCTACTCCCTTTGGTTCAGTAAATTTGAGATAGGTCTAGGCTGATATAAGCTCCTTCTTAGTATAATCCATCGCTAACCAACAAAATTCATCAAAAATAATTAAAAATGAAATTAATCTTGACTATCTTTGAATTGATTTAAGTCCCCCAGCAGCCATAAGTTGAGTTCAATTTGTTGCACAAGCAATCGATCACCCAAGTGGTTCCTTATTTTGAAAGATGTGAGTCCCCATGCTTTCTTCCTAACTTGACCATTGCACATCGAAAGGCATCCCTTCGGTTGGCTAGTCCTGCTATGTGTTTAGTAGACCACCTCCTTTGGATTGGTCAATCTGAGTTAGGTCTAGGCCTCTGTGGCTCCTACTCAGTATGATCCATTTCAAACCAACAGGATCCATCTCAAGATCCAAAATAAAAAAATCTGAAACAAATTCAACTTGCCACCCTAGTGGAGAGTTGACTTTTCTATCCCTGGTGGAGTCAAAACAAACATAATTAAATAAATTAGATCAAATTGATTTTTCTCCCTAGTGAGAATCAAATCAAACCTCTCATCCCTTTGAGGATGGTTTGAACATGTTTCCCTAGTGGATTCTTCCTTCTCTCTTATGTCTTTGACATAAGTAGAGTCACATTGCACTAAGCTCTAGATTCCTTCTACACTTTTGGATTAGGAGTAGATTGTCTTTGTTAGTGCTTGATTGTTCGGTGTTTTTGATCATTTTGATCAACACCAATACATGCGGTGTTCCTTGTCAGTCACACCACACCTATTGGGTGACCTTTGTTGACCTCATTTTTAGAATAAGCTCTCAACCCCTCCATCTTAGACATATGAATTCTCTTAGAATTTAAGAGTTCCTTAGTCTTAAGACATATCTATTGATTAGGTGGACACTCAACCTAACCCTAGAGACTTAGAAGAGTTAGCCATAGGAAGAGGTCATGCCTTAGGGGTGTTAGGAAAATTTGCCTACCTTATAGCTTGAAACATTCCTCACTTCCTTCCTTCAAGTCAAACTCCAAATCAAATCAACATCAAAGCTTAAATAAATTCCAACTTAATTGATTTCCTCCAAATCCAAATCAATTCCACATGAATGAAACCCATGATTGAAACTAATGATTAAGGCTCATGATTGAAATTCCAACTTCAAAATATTTTCTAACTCCTTTGATTCCCTCTCAAGGACTTAGCCTAAATCAAACCTAAATCAATTCAAATTCAAGGAATTTTCTGACAATCCACTTATATTCACATTTATATTCACATATATAAATGAAATATAAATTCAAATCAATCAAACTAAACCCAAAAAAAGAAATCAAATCCTAAATTTCAAAAAAAAATCTTTCCTAAGTCCTTTGTTTCCCTCTTACGGACTTAGCTCAAATCAAGTTCAAATCACTTCAAATTCATGAAATTTTCTCATAACCAATTTATATTTTTATTTATATTCACAAATATAAATAAAATATAAATTTAAATAACCAAAAAATAATTCAAAACTCAAGTCCAAATTCAACCAAAATTCAACATAAGCCTTTCAAGTCAAATTCTTGAACTTAGCCAAATCAAACTCAAATCAAGTCAAACTCTTGATTTTTCTTCATGATTTAATCAATACTACAATCAGGAAACCAAATATAACATAAATGTAAATCATCAAATCAAAAATTAATTCAAAAATTAAATCCAAATTGAAACCCTTCTTATTGGATGATCACAAGACTTCCCAATTAAAATCCAACCTAAACCTTTCAAGTCAATTCTTGAACTTAGCCAAATCAATTTCAAATCAAGCCAAACCCCTGATTTTTCTTCATGATTCAACCAATCCTTCAATCATGAATCTAAATATAAATACAAACTTCAATCATCAAACCAAAACTAAATTCAAAAATCAAATCCAAGTCAAACTCATGTTCACCTTTTGAATTTAAAATTGTCAAGTGGATCAAAACCCATTTATGTTCAAATCACTTGAAAATGGATTTATATTTCAATCATAAGTCTATATGTGAGTTCAATCAAACTCAAATCAAGCTTGATCAAGTCATTTGACCTACCTAAGCTCACTTGACCCAAAGTGACCTAAAGTACCCTTATGAGCCAAATTCTAATCCTAACCAAATTGGATTGAACAAAGCCTAACTAAGCCTCATATTGTGAGCAACAATCATTACAAAATGATCAATCACTCAAATTGGGTCAAACCAAGTCAACACTTAGCCAAAATGAAACCTAAGCTAGCCAAAATCCACCATAGGCCAAATTGATTGAAACCATTGATCAAAACTCATTCATGACTAATGTTTGAACTTGACCAAGTCATCATTTGAGCATAACCTAGCCCAATTGGCACTTGACCCAACCCTTGGTTTGACCCAATTTGACCAATTGGTCAACTTGACCCAACTTGACCCATTTTAAACTAAATGGGTCAACAAGA
The DNA here is from genome assembly GCA_021442155.1 of Cymbidium sinense. Classification (NCBI taxonomy): domain Eukaryota; kingdom Viridiplantae; phylum Streptophyta; class Magnoliopsida; order Asparagales; family Orchidaceae; genus Cymbidium; species Cymbidium sinense. Next base: position 159,959,975 of record CM038215.1, read on the forward strand.
GCCAAACCATATCATATCAACTCCAAATTCACTAAAACTAGGCCCAACCCATTTTTCAATCATACCAAACATATTCAAATTGAAATCCAAGCCAAATGACCAATTTACCTCTAGGTCAAAGGGTAAATTTTGGCCAAATTCACTTAGAATTTGGTCAAATCCTCTCCATGACCACTTGACACCCTCTTAGTGGACCAAGTGGACACTAGTGAGTGTGGTGCACCTAACCCATTAGGTTTGGGTCAACCAAACCCAACCCAAGGTCAAAACTAACCACCCCCATGGAAAGAAGCACATGGGGATCATTCCTCCTCTCATTTTCCATATGTGCAACTTCTCCCCTACCTTTCTTTGGCCAAACAGACCCATGTGCAAACCCTAAATGACCTAACAACCCATTGTAAGGGTTAATTGATCAAAAATGGTATCTCTAAGCTCGGCCATTCGATTGCTCTAGGGGGAGATATACTGCCCTTAATTTCATTTTAATTCAACACTTTCCAATTCGATTGAGCTCAGGGAAGCCAGAGGAACCATTTCCAAGCCTCCCCAAGATTCCTAGAGTGAGTTCAAATTTTCCATTTCTCAGTTTTCTTAGACTGAAAATAAGGGTGCTCCCTTTCTAATCCATCTCACTCAATACTCCAAACCAATCAAATTCACTTTGCAAGCTTCATTAGGGAACTCAATCGAGTTCACCCAAGCCTTCACATAAGTTCTCCAAACAACAGAGGAGTACTCTTTACCAAGGCCAAGCCCACTTGAAGGTGAACTTGGTTTATAGGTAGATCCATTCAATTTCAACACCTCAAAACTTCAACAAGGCTTCGTCTCCACTAGACGAAGCTACTTCAAGGGATTCGAGCGGTAATGATAGCCTTTGGGGAGGTATGCCATTAAATTGAGCTTAAATTAGCCATGGTGTGGTCCTTTGTGAAGTGAAGTCTCATCCCATGAGGATCTAGTCGTTAGATGTGTTCCCCTTTACTCTTAGATGGTGTGGGTTGAATTTTGTTTCAATCCAAGCTCAATCGAGCTCGAACCTTCCCTTAATAGATGGACAGTGGCCATCTTCTGGAGAGAAGATCAGGGATTGATCATGGGCCATCCATCCACACATTTTGGATGGATGGCCATGATTAAAACACATAGATCCATTATTTTAACCCTTAAGAACTGCGGGCTTGATCTCAGTCGTCTGATCCTTAAACAGACAGATGGGGAGAAAGCACGTAGCACACCGATGATGCAGTGTTATGATATGATAACTTAAGTGGTATATCCCATCGTGCCACATGGAAAGCGTGCACTATGTCAGCCTCCATGTGGCATCGATGGGATTAACAACTTAATTAGGCTATTTAATTAAAGAGAAATCATGAAAACTTCAAATGTTCATATCTAAGTGTAGAAAAATCAAAAAAATATGAAATAAATTGCATATGAAAGATAATTGAATGTAGAATACTATAAAATTTATTTTGATAAATTTTGAACATTTTTATTTTCTGAATTTGGGTTTTATTGGGAATATAATTATGTTAATTATCCTCTTATTATTCCATTAATTAATCTCAAACTTTTCGTGTGTCTTTAGTGGGATGACTTCTACCTCCCCTAATTTTCTTGAGATTTATTTATGGTCTAATTAGCATAATTATTGGATTCATTCCTAATTACTCTCCTAATGTAATTAAGCCTAATTAAGTGTGTACTAAGTGGTTTAATCCTTTGATTGAGTTAATCAAGGTTTGTTTAAATGAACAGGAGATTTAGGGAATAATTTTGGGATATTTTCCTTAAGCTATTCCATAAACCCTCTCTTTCTTCCTTAATCCAAATTTAATTAAGGATTGATCCACTAATTACCTATCAAATTAATTTGATAAAATTTTAAAACCTTCCAAAACTTAATTAATTCAACTTGGGTATGTGCTTAGGTGTTCAATAACCTAAGTACATTAAGGAAATAAAAAAAACCAACTCACATATGTTGGAAGGGTTATGAAATTACTTAAATTAAACCCCTTAGCTTAATTAATCATTAATCATGAGCCAATTGCATTAGGCCCCTTTCTTTCTTAGGTGCATTACTGATTTAAATTCCTTGTGTAGTTTTATGTCATCCATTGGCTTATAATAATTTGGTTAAGTATGCTAAGGTGGTGTAGATAAGGGTAATTAAGACGCTTAATTCACACCTTAACCTAAATAAAATATAAAAATCACCTAATGATCCTAAGAATAAACTAAATTAACTCACATATGGAGGAAGTGGGTTAGGACTAGCAAACATTCTTTCACATTTCCTAGATCAAACATAAAAAAAAATTCAAAATAAAAAAATCACATTAAACAAACTTTGATTCACTTTGAACTTTCTTATTTCATAGGATTGTCTTCAAGAATTAATTAGGGTGAATGAGTTTACATTGCATTCACCACTTTATTTCTTTCCTAGCATGCTAAATGTGTATGTCATATGAAAATCATGCATCTATCCCTTTTAAAAATCAAATTAAAAATGGAATGTTTTCTTTATGTCAAATTGCATGGGTTGGCTAAAATAAAAATATGAATGGCTATTGTCACTATTAAATCTAAAATTATTTTAAAAACTTATAAATCAAATATCAAAACTGAAAGGTATGTGACTTATACTTTATTTATAAGCTTGCATATGAATATAAAAATACATCTTATGTTTATTTCCTTTCTTTCCTCTTAACATGGATTTGAATAAGATTTGTAAAGTTATAATTATTTTAAAAGAATATAACACTTGCTTACAATATACTCTTATCCTCTTCCAAGTTATAACTTAAGAAGGATCTTTACATTTATACAAATAAATTGCATAAACAAACCTAAAATTAAGTAAACATAAACTTTGCATCTTTCTTTTTTCCATTTATCTCTTTTGTACTTGCATATATATTTAAGAAAAGTGGTATATTAGTCTGGACAACCACGGGGTTACGAGGCTTTAAGTAGCCCTAAGTAGGTCTTGTGCCTTATGCCTCTGGTGCTAATAATGATGTCATACTCACTTATGCATTTCATACATACACATGTGCGTATGAATAAAGGATAAAAGAATAATCCTTTTCTACTTAATGAAAATCATGCATCATCAAGCATTCAAAATTTCTTAGGTAACATTTCTTAGTATTCATCATAAAGTGTTCTAAACATTTCTATTTGTATGTATAGATAAGCTTAAGTTTCATTCATATGCATGTTATACATGTTGGGAAAGAAACGAAATGGTGTGTGTTTTGTAATATTATATCACTTTACTTAATCTTAAAATGTCTTTCCTTTTTGAATAGGTTTGTTTAGAGTTAATCTAAATTTAGGATTAATTAAAACACATAACAAAATATTCACTAAACAAAATCAAACATGAATCTACTTTAGAAATTACTTAGGGTAGGGAAGGAAAGAGAAGTTCTATTCTCTTTTCTCTCTCTTTACAACTAAGTAATTGATTGTAGGATTCACCTAAACCAAATCAAAAATACAAAATAAAATTAACCCCAAAATAACTAAACAACTTAAATTGAAACCATCCTCTAAGTTGAACAATTTTATACTTAGGAAATCTAAACTTTAAAGCCATAGCTAAGCATACCACACAAACCTTTTAAAGCACCCCATTAGGCTAAGTCACTACTTCTAGCTTTAGGTTAGGGCGGTGCAAGGTTTCATGTTTAATTTTATTTTGTGATGTTTTATTTTAGTCTAGATGTTAGGGTGTATGTGCGTAGACTGAATGGTATGATGATTTAGTCTAATCATTATCTTATGCAGGGGATTGTGCTTAAGGGGCACTGTAATAAATAAAAATATAAATGCTTTTGTTGTGCAGGTGTTTATACCCCTAAGCATAATCCAATAGGCCAGGTGGACTTGGTTACCCATGTGTGGGGTCCTAAGTCTAATATACATGCTTGGGATTTGTATGGTTTGTTTAGCAAATCTCTATTTTTAGGTGTTAATTAGATTTACTTTTCCTTTTCATGTACTTTTGTAATTAGTATTTTGGAATGATTGTTATGGGGGATTAGGATGAGCATTGGCCATAAGATTTCATCTTATGTACCATGTGAAGCTTTTGGAGAAACCACATTCTAACCATCTAAAAGAAGGAATCAAAAGAAGAAAGAAGAAAGAAGAAAGAAGAAAAGAAGAAATCAAAACCACCATAAAATGAATTCCTTGCTTAATTATAATTAATTCATTTATAATCTAGGTTGTATAAATATAGAGCTCGGCTACCCAATTTATTTTTGGTTTGTGAGGTGGAGCCTGACAACAAATGGTCATTTATTCTTTTGCATTAGCTTTATAAAATGTTTGATATTTTGTTTAGCTTATGCATTAGAAATGACATGTTTTCCTAGTTTCTTCCTTGCTTGATGTATGGCCTGGATGACGATTAGGCTCTTAGGGAAAAATAAATCTTCTACCAAACTAATCAACTTAAAATTAAAAATAAACAACTCATAACCTCACTTAAAGCCTATGTTAAAATCATGATAAAAGAATTAGCAACCCCTTAGCTGGATGTGTACTTTTTTTCTAACATCATGCATAAAAGCATATTATTTCACTCTTGATTGGAGGGCTTCCACCTTTGTGATAGAACTTGACTTAACCTATGAGAGCCATGGTGGAAACACACCTCCTCATCTAGCTAATTTTGGCCCATAATCTAATTTCTCATGCATTAGGCATATGAATCGTATAGCCTGAGTCAAATGATTATCCAAAATGAAAAATTTGCATTAGATTTAAGTCATTAATTCATGCCCTACATGATGTAGTCTCTTTAGGGAGTGTGTTTAAAGATTTAGTCTCATCCTAAATATATAGCAACCTTGCTATATTGCATAAACATATGACTTGCCTACATATTTTAAAATCATAGGAGGAGTTAGTTGCGACCACCCCTAGGCAATTGTAAGTCCAATAGTCGGATGATTTATCCTCTCTTGTGGAGGTAAACCAAATACCCATTTTTTTACCTTAGATTTAGGTCATGCTTTTGGCCCTCGCCAAAGCTCCCTAGATTTAAGTTCAGAGGTTGCTACTTCTCTTTGTGGGCTATAAGCATAAATCCTCACCTCTTAGGCAATTCTATGATCTTGTGTCATGAAATCATAGGCCCTATAATTCTAATAAAAATTCAACTCAAACACATGAATTCAAATTCAAAAAATGTAAAGCCCAACCATAGGGTAGTCTGGGGTGCTTACTAGGCTTTCTAGTATCTTAAGCATCCCGTACTTCTTTTCATTTGGCTTTGATAAGACCTCCCTCTACTTGATTGATCCCACCGCTTTCCAAAAATAAACCAATCGATTGACAATCCTACCTTTTTGAGATATTTGGAGACAATGATCATTTACCTTAATCAAGAATATTCTTAAAGAATCATGTTCCTTAAAATATAATTAACTATGAGGGCTTACCCCTATAGGGAACTTAACGAGCCCAGTATCAAAATAAACCATTTTTTTACTTTTCCATATAAAGTAGGGGAAGAATCTCTGGTACATTCTAAAGATCCACAATCCGTAGGAGATCTTATTGAGGTGATTAGGTCCATTATAGGTGACTGCAGATATAGTACACTCCTTAATGTCATTCATCACCCTAATAAGAATATCTATGGATTTGTGTGACATCCTAATAAGATGTATTTTATATATTTCTATTTTCATTTATCCTTCTTTTCTGAAAGGGAAGGGGATAGATGAAGGCAGAAAGATTATAAAAAGTTCACCACAATATTTATTATGCATTTTCATAGGATGATGGCCGAAAGAAAACTAATAGTATGATATCTATAGATGATATATCATCCACTATCACAACTGACAGTTCAATGGTGCTCCATAGGAAATTTCATTTCCCAAATGAGTTGGTGGCTCTTGTTGCCAAAAAGTCTGATCGGGCACATATTCCTCTACAAGAATATATTACTATTTCTGAGATGATTCTTCTTGCGAGGTTGTGATTCCCTTTGGCTCCCGAATTGACTGAGATTTTTAAAATATGTGGTGTAGCTTTATCATAATTTTCATTTCGAGCTCTAGTGATCATTTTTGATTTGATCATCTTCTTTAGAGAGTGTGGTGTGACTTTGAACATCAAGTACTTATGTAGAATGTGTAGGTTCACATGTGATGCTCAGGGATGTGTTTCATATTGAGGTATAAAAAAATGGATATAATTTTCAGCATCTGATCTATCTAGAAGTTGGTCTAATGGGTTTTTTTTGTGAAAAATGAGTGGGGTCTCCTTGAGAGACGAGGAAGATTGAATGACCTTCCATATCCATTACTTATTAAAGAGAATGAAATCTTAACAACTCTTAATGTTCCAGATGTAGAAATCTTGCAGCATGAGTTACATCACATTGGCAAGTATATAATTGAGATAAAATATTCAAGGTTGGCCTTTCTATTCAGGCAGGAAGATCTCATGCTCTTCCACTGAAGAGATCAAGTAAAGGTAATGAAATGACTCTTCATATTCAGAGAATTCTTTCAAGAAGCCTATTATGAAGTCATGATGACAACAATGCTTCTTCTCTAAATAAAAATAAGACATGTGTTAGAGTAATAATGTCAAATAATTATGGAGGTGTTGACCTCATTTTTAGAATGAGCCCTCAACCCCTCCATTTTAGACATAGGAGTTCTCTTATACTTTAAGAGTTTTTTAGTCTTAAGACACATCTAGTGAATAGGTGGACACTCAACCTAGCCCTAGAGACTTAGAAAAATTAGCCATAGGAATAGGTCATGCCAGGGGTGTTAGGAAAATTTTCCTACCCTATAGCTTGAATCAAATTCCTCACTTCCTCCCTTCAAGCCAAACTTGAATCAATTCCAACTTAATTGATTTTCTCCAAACTCAAATTTATTCCAAATGTTTGAAATCCATGATTGAAATAAATGATTGAACCTAATGATTGAAATTCCAAGTTCAAGATATTTTTTAAGTCCTTTGATTCCCTCTCGTGGACTAAGCCCAAATAAAATCTAAATCAATTCAAATTAATAAAAAATTTTCACGATCCATTTATATTCTCATTTATATTTACATATATAAATCTGATATAAATTCAAATCAAGCAAACTAAGCTCGAAAATCAAATCCAAATTCGTAAAAATCTTTTCTAAGTCCTTTGATTCCCTCTTATGGACTTATCTCAAATCAAGTTCAAACCACTTCAAATTCATGAAATTTTCTCATAACCCATTTATATTCACATATATAAATTAAATATAAATTCAAATATCTAAAATCAAATCCAAAAATCAAACTCAAATTCATTCAAAATTCAACCTAAGCCTTTCAAGTCAAATTCTTGAACTTAGCCAAATCAAATTCAAATCAAGCCAAACTCTTGATTTCTCTTCATGATTCAATCAATCCTACAATCATGAATCCAAATATAAACACAAACTTCAATCACTTAACCAAAACTCAATTCAAAAATCAAACCCAACTCAAACTCATGCTCACCCTTTGAACTTGAAATTGTCAAATGAATCAAAACCCATTTAACTTCAAACCACTAGCAAATGGATTTATATTTCAATCATAAGTCTATATGTGAGTTCAATCAAACTCAAATAAAGCTTTGACCAAGTAATTTGACCCATTTTGGCTCACTTGACCGAAAGTGACCTATAGTAATTTAAGTAATAATAGATTTATAGGTTTCATCATTTAACAATGATAAACGGCGGATGAACTTAGTATTTGTAATAAATTATCCTTCGCTCTTAGTATTTGAGCCAAGTTCTAATCCTAACTAAATTGGATCAAACTAAGTCCACCTAAGCCTCTCATCATGATCAACAATCATCATGAGATGATCAATCACTCAAATTAGGTTAAACCAAGTCAAACCTAAGGGTTGACCAAGTCAACACTTAGCCAAAATGATCCCAACATAGCAAAAATCCACCATAGGTCAAATTGATTAAAACCATTGATCAAAACTCATTCATGATCAATGTTTGAACTTGACCAAGTCAACATTTTAGCCTAACCTAGCCCAATTGGCCACTTGACCCAAGTTGACCCAACTTGACCTAAAAGTCAAAATGTGTCAAAACTTGATCTAAGCTAAATTGATTGAAACCAATGAGTCAAGTTCATTCAAAAATGATTGTTGAACTTGACCAAAGCCTATATTGGCCAACTAGAACTAACCTAGCCTAATTGACCTAAAGGGTCAAATTGAGCCAAACTCAAATATAAACCAAATTGATTGGAAACAAAGATACTAATCCATTTCAAATAACCAAACAAACATAAACCAACCCATGACCTAACCTAGATAGGTCAAATGGGTCAAATTGATCAATTTGACCCATTTGTCCTAAATGAACTCAATTGAACCAAAACCAAATATAAACTAAATTGAATCAAACCAAAGCCACCAAACCATTTCAAATGGTCATATGAACTTGACCCAACTCTTGGTTTGACCCAATTGGATTGATTGGTCAACTTGACCCAATTTGACCCATTTTGACCTAAATGGGTTAACATGAGCCAAATAATATCAAACCAACTACAAATTCAATGAAACTTGGCCTAACCCATTTTTCAATCATACCAAACATATTAAAATTGAAACCCAAGCCAAATGATCATTTTACCCCTAGGCCATAGGGTAAATTTTGGCCAAATTAACTTGGAACTTGGTCAAATCCTATTCATGGCCACTTAGCACCCTCTTAGTTGATCAAGTGGACACTAGTGAGTGTGGTGCACCTAACCCAATGGGTTTGGGTCAGCCCAACCCAACCTAAGGCTAAAATTGACCACTTGAATGAAATTAAGCACATGGAATTCCTCCTCCACTTGATTTAAGCACATGGGAGCTTTACTACTCCACTCTTTAGGCCAAACCGAATGCAAGGACACCTCTAACAGCCTAACAAACCCGCTCAAGGAGCTCAATTGGATCAAAATGGCATCTCTTGGTCGGCCATTCGATTGCTCTAGGGGGAGATATAATCCCCTAATTTCACTTGAATTTCATTCTGCCCTATTTGATTGAAGCATAGGAGCTCAGAGCAAGCCATTGTTAGTGTTCCCAAGTTTCCTAGAGTGAGTTAGAATTTTCATTTTCTCAATTTTCCTAGACTAAAAATAGAGGAGTTCAAGTGAAAATCCAACTTAGCCAATACTCCATACCAAGCTAATTCCTCTTGCAAGCTTCATCAAAGGATCAAATCAAACTTTTCTAGACCTTTTCCCAAGCTCCAAAGATAAGGGAGGAGTGCTCTTGACCAAGACCGAGCTCAAGTGAAGGTGAAGTTGGCCTCTAGAAAGATCTACCCAATTTCAACACAACCAAACTTCAACAAAGCTTTGTCTCCACTAGACGAAGCTTCTTCAAAGAAATCGAGCGTCAGTGATAGCCTCTGGTGAGGTAAGCCATTAAACTGAGCTTAATCTATCCATGGTCTAGTCCTTTGTGAAGTGAAGTTTTATCTCATGAGATTCTAGCCATTAGATGTGACCTCCCTTGCATGATGAAGGTGTGGGTTGAATTTGGTTCAATTCAAGCTCAGATCTTCCCTTAGAAGATGGACAGTGTCCATCTCCCACAATAAAGATCAGGGGTAAATCACGGGCCATCCATCTACACATTTTGGATGGACGACCATGATTAAAACATGTAGGATCCATCATTTAATTCTTTAGAACTGCAGATCTAACCTCAACCATCTGATCCTTGATTGGATGGACAGGAAGAAAGCGCGTAGTGCCACCACTGATGTGGCACTATGATGTGAGAACTTAACTAGCAAATCCCATCATGCCATAAGGAAAGATGTCGCCGCCTCCATGTGGCGCTGACGGGATTAAATATATAATTAGGGATTTAAATTACCTAATTAAGCTTGGTAACTTCAAAAATTTATATCTAGGTGTAGAAAAATCAAACAAATGTGAAATAAATTGCATATGAAAGGTATTTGAATCTAGAATATTATAAAATTAATTTTAATGAATTTTGAACAGGGTTATTTTTGAATTTGAGTTTTATTAGAAATTTTATTAGGCTAATTACTCTCTGATTATTCCATTAATTGATCTCAAACTTCTCATGTGTATTTAGTGGGATGACTTTTGCCTCCCCTCCACTTTCTTGGGATTTATTAATGGTTTAATTAGAGTAATTATTGGATTTATTCGTAATTTCTCTCCTAATGTAATTAAGCTTAATTGAGTGTGTAATTAGTGGATTAATCCTTTGATTAAGTTAATTAAGGTTTGTTTAAATGAATATGAAGTTTAGGAAATAATTTTGGAATATTTTCCTTAAGCTATTCCTTAAACCTCCCCTTTTCTTCCTTAATCCAATTAAGGATTAATCCACTAATTACCTATCTAATTAATTTGATAAAATTTTAAAAGCTTCCAGAACTTAACTAATCCATCTTGGGTAGATGCTTAGGTATTTAATAACCTAAGTACGTTAAGAAAATCAAAATCCAACTCACATGTGTGAGAGGGGTTATGAAAGTACTTAAAATAGACCCCTTAGCTTAATTAATCATTAATCATGAGCCAATTATACTAGGCCCCTTTTATTTCCTAGGTGCATTACTGATTTAAATTCCTTGTATGGTTTTATGTCATATCAATGACTCCTAATTATTTGATTAAATATGCTAAGGTGGTATAGGTAAGGGGTAATTAACACACTTAATTCACACCTTAACCTAATCAAAATATAAAAAATCATCTAATCATCTAAAGATTAAACTAAAAATGCCATACACATGGGGGAAATGGGTTAGGACCAGCAAATATTCTTCATATTTACTAAATCAGGCAAAAAGCAAAATCAAAATAAAAATCACATTAAACAAACTTTGATTCACTTTGAACTTTCTTATCTCATAGGATTGTCTTTTGGAATTAATTAGGGTGAATGAATTTATATTGAAGTCATCACTTTATTTATTTCCTAGCAAGCTAAATGTGTATGTCATATGAAATTCATGCATTCATACTTTTTAAAATCAAATTGAAATTGAAATATTCTCTTTATGTCAAATTGCATGTTTTGGCTAAAGTAAAGATATGAATGGATATTATCACTACTAAATCCAAAACTATTTTAAAAATCTATAAATCAAATACCTAAAATTGAAAGTGTGCTACTTATAATTATTTATAAGCTTGCATGTGAATATAAATATGAAGATGTGCATAGTGTGGCTTTCCTTCTCTTTTCTTTTAGCATAGTTTTGAATAGGATTTGGCAAAGTGTATAGTTCATTTGAAAAAAAACACAACACTTTCCTAACCCCATTCCTATCCATTCTTATGCTATTACCTAAGAAGGACATCCACACTTGTACATATAAATTGCATAAAAAAATAAACAAACAAATACAAACTTTTTGCATCTTTCTTTTTCCATTCATTTTTTTTGTATATGTGTTTATATTTAAGGAAAGTGGTATATTAGTCTGGACAACCTAGGGTTATGAGGTTTTAAGTAGCCTTAAGTAGGTCTTGTACCTTACACCCCTGGTGCTAACAATGGTGCCATACTCACTTAAGCCTTTCATGCACACACATGTGCATGTGAAAAATGTATAAAAGAAACCCCTCTTTTCTACTTAATAAAAATCATGCATCATAAAGCATTCCAATTTTCTTAAGTAATATTTCTTAGCATTCATCATAAAGTGTGTTAAAAATTTCCATTTGTATGTATAGATATGCTTAGGATTCATTCATATGCATGTCATACATGTTATGAAAGAAATGAAGTGATGTGTGTTTTGTGATACTAATTCACTTTACTTAATCTTAAAATGTCTTTCCTTTTGAATGGGTTTGTTTAGAGTTGATCTAAACTTAGGATTAATTAAAACACATAATAAAATATTCACTAAAGAAAAATCAAACATGAATCCACTTTAGAAATTACTTAGGTAGGGAAGGAAAGAGAAGTTTTCTTCTCTTTTCCCTCTCTTTACAACCTTTAGTAATTAAGTAGGTTCATTTAAACCAAATAAAAAATAAAAAATAAAATCAACCCAAATCAACTAAGCACTTAAATAAAACCACCCATCTAAGTTGAACATCTTCACACTTAGAAAATCTAAGCTTTAAAGCCATAGCTAAGCATACCACATAAACCTTTTAAAGCATACACATTAGGCTAAGCCACCACTTCTAGCTTTAGGTTAGGGCGGTGCATGACTGGATGTTTGATTTTATTTTGTGATGTATTATTTCTAGTCTGGATATTAGGGTGAATGTGCATAGAATGAATGGTAGGGTGATCTTAGTCTAACCATTATCTGCTGTAGGGGATTGTGCTTAAGGGGCGTTATAATAAAAAAAATATCTGCTTTTGTTGTGTAGGTGCTTATACCCCTAAGCATAATCCAATAGGCCAGGTGGACTTACTTACCTATATGTGGGGTGCTAAGTCCAATATACATGCTTGGGATCTGTATGGTTTGTTTAACTAATCTCTATTTTGCAGGTGATAGTTATATTTACTTTTCCTTTTCATGTAATTTTATAATTAGGATTTTGGAATAATTATTATGGGGGATTAGGATGAGCATTGGTCATAAGATTATATCTTATGTATCATGTGTAGCCTTTGGAGCAACTACCTTCCAACCATCTAAAAGAAGGAGTTAAAAGAAGAAAGAAGAAAGAAGAAAAAAGCCCCATAACATGAATTTCCTTGCTTGATTGTAAATTAATTCATTTGTAATCCGAGTTGTATAAGGGTAGAGCTCGGCTACCCAATTTGTTTTCAGGTTTGTGCGGTGGTTCCCGACCACAAATAGCCTTTCATTCTTTTGCACTAGCTTTATAAAATGTTTGATATTTTGTTCAGCTTATGCATTAAGATGACATCCTTTTCCTAATTTCTTCCTTGCTTAATGTATGGCCTGGATGACAATTAGGCTCTTAAGAAAAAATAAATCTTCTACCAAATTAATTAACTCAAAATTAAAAATAAATAACTCATAACCTCACCTAAAGCTTAGGCTAAAAATCAAGATAAAAGAATTAGCAACCCCTTAGCTGGATGAGTATTTCTTTTCTAACATCATGCATAAAAGCATATTATTTCACTCTTGATTGGAGGGCTTCCACCTTTGCCAGAGAACTTGGCTTGACCTTGAGAGCCATGGTGAAACACCTCCTTCTTGTTGATTTTGGCCCATAATCTTATTTTTCATGCATTAGGCATATAAATCCTATATGCCTAAGTCAAAAGATTGTCCAAAAATAAAAATAAAATATAATATTATTTGTATTAGATCTAGATCATTTTTCATGCCCTTACATGATCTAGCCTCTTAGGGAGTGAGTTTAAGGATTTAGTCTCTTTCTAAAATAAATAACAATATCTTGCATAAAGCATATGACTTGCCTACATGAATTTAAAATTGTAACATGAGTTAGTTGAGCCACCCTGTGTGTAAGTTCAGCAAGTGGTTTATCCTCTTAGGTAAACCAAATACCCATTTTCACCTTAGATTTAGGTCATGCTTTTGGCCCTTGCCTAAAGCTCTCTAGATTCAAGTTCAGAGGTTGTTACTTCCTTTTGTAAGCTATGAACATAAATCCTCACATCTTAGGCATTTCTGAACTTGTACCATGGAATTATAAGCCCTAGCATTCTAATGAAAATTCAACTCAAACAAATCAATTAAATTTCAAAATGTAAAGCCCAACCATAGGTAGTTTAGGATGCTTATTAGGCTTCCTAGTATCTTAAGCATCCCCTACTTATTTCCATTTGGCTTTGATAAGAACTCTCCTCTTGATCGATCCCACTTAACTCTCTAAAAATAAACCAATCGATTGATAGTCCTACCTATTGAAATCTTTGGAGACAATGATCATTTACCTTAATCGAGAGTATTCCTAAGGAATCCCATTCTTTAGGATGTAATTAACCATGGGGGCTTGCCCTGTATGAAACTTAATGAACCCAAATTAAAATAAACCATGCTTTACTTTTCTATGTTAAGTATAGGAAGAATCTCGGGTACATATGCAGACCCATTATCCTTAAGAGTCCTTATCCAGGTGATTAGGTCCATTGTAGGGTGGTGACTTCTATCTTTCAAGATAGTGCACCTTTCCTCAATGTCATACCTGATCACCCTAATAAGAACATCTATAAATCTATGTGGCTCCAAATGCAAAGAGTATATTTATATCATCATTTTATTCACATAGATTGAAAATGGAAGTATACTCTTAGAAAATGTATAATAAATTTTCACCATAGGAGGTTGCGGAGAAGATGTTCTCCCCCAGTTGGCCTCTGAGAGTTAACTATCTCAACTCATAATTGGAGGATTCATCTCTCAAATCTACATATTCCTGAGGAGGTGTTAAAGCACCTATGCACTGGATGTCAATGAGCAGATGAATTAGTATGCTATCTTCTCTTTATTTTTCATATCTTCTCTCTTTTTTTAAGTCTAATATTTATAATTTTTTGGTTGTAGGAAACCCAAACATTATGGCTTATGGCTCATTTAGGTGTCACTCTAGATGAGTAGAATACTAAATTTGTGAAGATAAAATACTTGCAAGGCTAGTACGAGAAAAGAATGAGTGCTAAGGCCAAAGAAGTGACAGCTCTAGAAGATCAACTAACTGGGTGTATAACTGAGCTAATATGTCAACTTCTCTTTCTCTCTAGTGTCAAGAGGTGGAGCATACCCATGATGAGCTGATTGAGGTGAGAGTAGAGACTCACCAGAAAGAGAAAAGACTTAGGGCATTTATAGTATAGAAGAAGGCTCTTGAATTGGAGAAGAAAGCATTATAGGATCGTCTTTCTGAGAATGAGCTTATTATGTCAGAAGCGGAATTAAATATCATATCCTTGAAGATAGTGGAAGATTTTAAGAACTCCCTAGCTTATCATGATGCTATCAAGGATCATATTCAAGAAGCTCGTAATCATATTCTTGATGTTTAAGTGAAAGACTTGGAGCGCCAATGTTTGGAAGAAGGCTTTATCAGAGGATTCCAAAAAAAGAATTCACTTAGTACATCACAAAATTGAGGTTAGTATTAAGAATCTATCTCCCGGCCAAGTATCTGAAGACTCTTCGCTAGATTCAGAAGATGAAGGGGTTGAAAGTGAGTTTAAGGGGGCATCTTCTAGCGGTGAAGAGGATGTTGATATCATGTAGTATCAATTGATGATGCATTTCATTCCATTTTATTTTTTTATTTCTCTTATATCCAAAATTTTAATTCTTTCATATATTATCATATTAGAGTTATCAATGTTATTAGTAAACTAAAAATTTTAAGTAATTTTCTCTCTCTCTCTCTCACTCTCTCTCTTTCTATTTTTTTACCTATCCGATGTGATTGGTCAATATTATTCGATGACACTAACCTATACAGAAGAAGTCCTGGAAAGTCTACCAAGGACTTTTTCACCTATCCTAGGTATTAGTCAAAATATTATTTGATGTCTTACCTATATGGAAGAGGTCATGGGATGTCCACCAAGGACTTTTTTGACCTATCCTAGGTATTAGTCAAAGTGTTACTTGACTTCTTACCTGTATGGAAGAGGTCTGATAAAATCCCTTGGGTTTGATAATGCCCCAACTGATACACAACGTGAGTTATGCATTTCTCAAGTGGGAGGATTGAATGAAGAAGATTATTTGTGTGCAACAAGCTTGAAAGAAAAAGCTATAATGTCATTACTTTGATAAGGTCGGTGACATAATATTATCATAAGATAACTTAACAAGGGGATGAGAGTTAACAAAAGACATGGGGTGAAGAGGAAATGACAAACAAGTCAAAATAAAGGCTACAATATTTATGCAGTAAGAATCATTGATAATACTTTCTGAGATTCTCCTTGTTCCAAGTTCAAGGCAAGGTTTTTCCCTCTGGATCTCTAAGCTTAAATATTTCTGGCTTGACCATAGGTGTAACCACATAAGGGTCATTGTTAACCTCACTTTTGGAGTGAGTTTTTAACTTCTCCATCATAGATCTAGGGTTCTTATAGACATTAAGAGTTCCTTAGTCTTGAGACACTTCTAGTGATTAGGTGAACACTTAACTTAAGCCTAGAGACTTAGAAGGATTAGCCATAAGAATGGATCATGCCTTAGGGACTTAGGAAAATTTGCCTACCCTATAGCCTTAAACCCAATCCATGCTTTCCATCTCAAACCCAACCCCAAATTCATATCAAACTAAATTTCCAAGACTTATAATTAATCCCACGATCACATTCAAGTTCAAGATTTCACCATAAAACTCGTAATCAAATTCAAATTCCAAAACCCTCCCTAAGCCCTTTGATTTAATCTTATGGACTTAGCCTTAATAAAATTCAAATCAACCCTAATTCAATTGATTTTATCAAATATCCATTCAATCTTAAATCAAATTCCAAATCAAATCCAACTCCAAATGATTGAAACCCAAAATCAAATTCCAAAATCCCTCCCTAAGCCATATGAACCACCTTCATACGCTTAGCCAAAACCCCTTTAAACCAAACTAAACTTGATTGATTTCTTTATAAATCAATCATTACTTCATTTATATTTACAAATATAAATGAAATCCAAACTCAAATAGCCAAAATCAAATCAAGCTAAATCCAAAAACTAAAAATCCCTTCTTATGCCCTATGGACCTACCTCCATAAGCTTAATCAAATCTTAAACCAAATCAACCCAAAATCAATTAGTTTCTTTATAAATAGATTATTCCTTCATTTATATTCACAAATATAAATGAAACCCACCCTCCAATGACTAAAAATAAATCAAACTAAATCAATTCACTACTTAAGCCCTTTGGACATACATCATTATACTTGGTCAAATTTACTTCAAAATCACTCCAAACTCAAGTGATTTTCTCATAAATTATTTATATCTTCATTTATATTCACAAACATAAATGAAATATAAATCTAAATAGCCAAAACCAAACCCAAATCAAATTTCCAATTTTAGTCTTTTTAGCCATTTCCTTGAACTTGGATAAATGATATCCAAATAAATTCAAAACCCATGGATTTCTTCATAAATCAATCATTCCTTCAATCACTCACCCAAATATAAACATAAACTATAATTATCAAACCAAACTCAAGTCAAGCCTAAATTAGCCTTTTTTACTTGAGAACTTTGAATGAGCCAAAATCCATTAGACTCCAAATTGATTATAATTAGATTTATATTTCAATCCTAGGCTCGTATATGAGTTCAACTAAAATTGAATCAAGCCAAAACCAAACCAATTGACCCATTTAGGTCCAGTTGACCCAAAGTGACCTAAGAGACCCTTTTGAGCCAAGTTCTAATCCAACCCAAATTGGATTCAACCAAGCCCACCCAAACTTTATATCATGATCAACAATCATCCTAGGATGATCAACTACCTTTAATTGGGTCAAACAAAGTCAACTTGGTCCTTTTACCAAGTCAATCATTAGCTCAAACAAAACCCAAACTAGCCAAAATCCACCATATTCTAAATTGATTGAAACTATTGGTTCAGACCCATTCATAATCAATGATTGAACCTAATTAAACCCTTAATTGAGCCAAAGCAAGTTCAATTGACCATTTGACCCAGGTTGACCCAAATTGGCCTAAATAGCCAAAATGGGTCAAATCATGATTTAACCCAAATTGAATACAATCAATGGCTCAAGTTCATTCCAAATCATTTATTGAACTTGACCAAAGCCATGATTGAGGTCAATTTGACTAATTGGTCAACTTGGCCCAACCTAGCCCAAATTGACCTAAAGGTCAAATTGGCCAAAATCTAAATTAAACCTAAATCAAACCAAACCAAAGCCTACAATTATTTTCAATCAACCAATTGAACATGAACCAACACCTAACCCAACCTAATTTGGTCAAATTGGTCAACTTAGCCCATTTGAACCATTTGATTTCAAATGATCCAAAATCAAACCTAAGCTAAATTAATCAAAATCACTTGAACCAAAACTCTTCAAATCATCATTTAAATCTAACCTAAGCATTGGATCAACCCAATTTGACCAATTGGTCAACCCAACCCAACAAGAACCCATATGAACCCATTTGACCAAATGAAGCTAAAGCACCCAAAACCAACCCATGACACCCTAATGGCTGACCAAACCCAACCTAAAGTGACCCTAGGTCAGCACAAAATTATCTCAAAAGCAAAGTGGTCCCCACCCAAAAAATTAGCCATTGGACAGACCTCCCCACATAGGATTCCTTCCCCATTTGATAAAGTCCACTCTCCCATCACTTGGACAGCCATCCCATTGCCAAATGGGGTATGCCTAGCCTCTCTACCCCACTCTAAGCCCACTAGGATCTGCCTTGGATCAAAGGGAGGTGAACCAAGTCACCTCCCTTCATACCCAAGCACCCAAATGTCCAAACAAACTCAATCCCTTCATATCTTGCCTTGGGCTACCTGCCATAGCTTCCTCCACTCCTAGCATGCCACATGGATTCGATGGTGACCCCTCCAATAGGCTGGGGATGGTGAACCGTCTGAAATTCTGTATTGAATCATGTCCATCTACCTCAACAATTGAGGGGATATACCCCCCTTAATTTGAAAAGGAATTGATCCATTCTACTCGTTTGAGCTAGAGAGAGTGAAGGAGAGTCTCTCACAGCCTTTCCCCAAGCTTCCAAGCTCCCCATTTTCTCTCTTTTCAGTTTTACGTCAAACTTAATAGGGGAGGCCTCCCTTGATTCAAATTTATCCATCCCTCATCCAAACTTCAATCAAACTTGCACACACCTTCCTTCGACCTAGTCGAAGCCAAATGAATCATTTCCCAAGTTTTTTAAGCCACCAGAGATAGGAGTTCGACCAAGACTGATCACTTACGCTTGGTGTGTTTGACTCTAGAGCAAACCACCTCAAATCAAAGCTTGTGCAGCTCAACAAGGCTTCATTTCTACCAAATGAAGCTTCCTTAATCATTGGAACCACTAGTCACAAGCTTTATTGAGGTAATTCCTCAAAACCAATCCTTGTATAAAATGGGTTGGTCTTTTATGAAGGAAAGTTCCATGTCATTAGATTTCGACTATTGGATCTCTTTATTTTACCTCTCCAACGGGTTGGGGTTGATTTGATCTCCATTCGAGCTTTGGTGAGCTCGAATCGAACAAAGAAATATGGACAATATCCGTCTCTCGTCTCTCGGGAGGAGATAGATCATGGGTCGTCCATTCTGCATGACTAGAATGGAGGGTCCTGATCAAACCATGTGTAGATTCCTCTCTATTTTCTCCTTAACCGTGGGATTTAATCATGGTCATCTGATCTTAAAATAGATGGTCCATGAGAAAGTGTGTCCACCACTAGCTGATGAGGCACGCAGATGTGACTACTTAAAGAACCAATCCCACGGTGCCACATGGCGCCGGTAGGATTAAGGTTTAATTATGGCTTCTTAATTAATTTTTTAGGCTGAATCCTTCTAAATTCATAACTAATTGTAGAAAATCCAAAAAACAAAATATAAACTCATTTTAAAGGTATTTTAGAGGAGAATCCAAGAAAATTATTATTAATTAATTTTGAACAATAATTTTTACTTGATTAAGTTTAATTAAAAATTTAATTAGCCTAATTACTCTTTGATTAATTATCCAATTAATTTTAAACTTTTTAGAGATGTTTAGGGAGATGACCTCTGCCTCCCCTATTTTTCTTCTAATTTATTAGAAAGTTAATTAGGAAAATTGATTGAAAGTCTTAATTACTCTCCTACTTTAATTAATGATAATTAAGTAAATGAATAGTGAATTACTTAATTAATTAAGCTAATTTCCATCTATTAATAGTGAAAAGTCTTACAGAAATGGTTTAAGTTTACTCTTTATGACCATTTCCTTAAGCCTCTTCATTTATTTCAAATTAATCAAAGTTTAAGTAATTAATTAGCCACTTAATTAATCAATTAAAAGAAAAGGGAGTTTAATTACTTCAGAGCCTAATTGATCGTTTGAAATGACTTATGGATTGGGATTAAGGCCTCTTCCTTGATCTCTTTCCCTAAGTTAATTTCATTATCCTAATTAAAATATAATCAAAGGATTTAATTAACCAATTAAGGGCTTAATTAAATTAATTTTAAATCTAATTCATTCCTAACTTTGATTAATCAACCTTGGGTAGTTCTTTAGATGTTTAATATTCTAAAGAAATTTAATGAAATTATGATTAGCTTATATGTGTGAGAAAATCATAGAAGTAATTAAACAAATCCCTTAAGCTTAATTACCTATTAATTATGAGCCAATTTCATTATGCCCCCTTTCATTTCTTAGGAGCATTGCTAATTTACTTTTCTATATGGTTGCATCTCATGTTGGCTTATCATTATTTAGTTAATTAACTTAAGGTGATGTTGGTAAGAATTTAATTAATTTAATTAATTCATACCTCAACTTAATTAAGCCATAAAATCAATTTAATTGCTTTTTGTTAAATCAAATTAACTCACACATATGGAGAATGGGACTAGGATTAGAAAACCTCTTTCACATCCCTTAAATCAAATCAAACATAAAATAAAAAATGGCTATAAGAAACTTTGGTTTATTTTAAATAAGCTTATTTAATGTGATTGTCCTTAGGAATTAGTTGGATTGAATGAAATTACATGCTTATGTTATTTTATTTCTTTTCAATCATGTTAAAATAATGTATGCCACTTGTAGTCATGCATTCATTTCTTTCAAAAATTAATTAAACAAAATGATTTTTCATGTCAAATTTGTATGTGTTGACTTAATTAGAAATATGTGTGGCTATTATCACTATTAAATTGTAAATATATTTTCAAAAGTTTATTAATGAATATATATATTGTGTCTTTAGTTATATAGTTATATATACATAGGAAGTGCATGTGAATATAAGCTTAGTGTATAAAGTGAAGTCTCTTTCTTATATTCATATGTTGATTTGCATAAGTTTGAATGTTAATGGGTATATTAGTCTTGACATTCTGGGGACGCATGGCTTTAAGTAGCCCCAATGAGGTTCCTACCTCACTCCCATGGTGCGGAACAATGGCGATGTACCTGTTTGATTTCATTCTTATGCATTTTAACATTATAATTGGAATAAAGCTTTAATTCATTTACACAAATAAAATTAAATAAATCAAACTCTACTTTTGCATGGTTTTCTATTCTTATAATTGCTACATACATATGTATTTAATAATAGTAGGTATATTAGTCTGGACATTCCAAGGATGCACAACTTTATGTAGCCCCAAGGAGGTTCTTATCTCACTCCCCTCGTGCAGAACAATGGTGACGTACTTGCTTAAAACTTGCATATATTTGAATGTGTATTTTGCTAAAGAATGAAAACCCAACTCCTTCTATTAAAAAGACATGCATTCATATTTTGTTCAATAAGTTGGATTGATTAGTCACATGATTTAGAGTTCTTTTCTTATGATTTTGTGTAAGAATTTAGACAGAGCTTTAAGGTAATATGACAAAAATAATTCAACCAAATAAAATATAAATTCTAAGTGCATTTGCTTATATTCATCATTTAAGTGTGCTAAGACATAAATTGCATGTATAGTTATGTTTAAGAATTAATCATATGCATGCTATATATGATGGAAAGAAATGAACAAACATGTGTTATGTGATAGTAATTAATTCCAATTAATCTTAAGATGCCTTTCTTATTGAATGGGATTATTTAAAGTGAACCTAAACCTAGGACTAATTAAAAATATGTAATAAGCCATTAATTAAAGGAAATTAATTTAATTAATTTACTTTAAATGTGACTTAAGATAGGGATAAAAGGGACTGATCCTCTTTCCTTCTCTTTAAAACACTTAGTTATTTAATGTAGGTCAAATGAAACAAAAAAACACTAAACAAAAATTTACAAATCTATTAAACCATTTAAAGTGAAACCACCTTTTATAATTAAATGCCTGTGGTGAAAATTTTATATTTATAATTTTCTACAGTGTATACTTCCATCTTCAATCTATGTGGAATGAAATGAAGATAGAAATATACCCTTTTTATGCATTTTGACACCACATAGATTTGTAGATATTCTTATTAAGTTGATCAGGTACAACATTGACGAGAAGTGTACTATCTCAAAAAATAGAATTCACTACCCTACAATGGACCTAATCACTTGAATAAGGACACTTAAGGATAATAGGTCTACATGTGTACCAGAGATTCTTCCCCTACTTTACATGGAAAAGTAACACAGTGTTTATTTTAAATCAGGTTCGTTAAGTTCCCTACAGGGGCAAGACCCCATAGTTAATTACATCCTAAAGAAGGAGATTCCTTAGAATACCCTCGATGAAGGTAAATGATCATTATCTCCAATGATTTCAATAGGTAGGACTATCAATCGATTAGTTTATTTTAGAAGATCAAATGGGATTTATCAAAAAGAGAGTTATTATCGAAGTCAAAGAAAGATAAGTATGAGTTGCTCACGATGCTAGGAAACCTAGCAAGCATCTCAAACTATCCTATGATTGGGCTTTACATTTTTGAAATTGATTTAATTTGTTTGAGTTGAATTTTTCATTAGAAATTTAGGGCTTATGATTTCACAACACAAGATTGTGGAAATACATAGGAGATGAAGATTTATACTTATGTTCCACAAAGGGGAGAAGCAACCTTAGAACCTAAATCTAGGGAGCTTTGGCGAGGGTCAAAAGCACAACCTAAATCTAAGGCAAAACTAGGTATATGGTTAACCTCCATAAGAGAGAGTAAATCACTCAACTGCTTGGACTTACAATCACATGGGGGTGGTCGCCAACTAACTCCTCTTACAATTTTAAATTCATGTAGGCAAGTCATATGCTTTATGCAAGATAACTAGGTTGTCATTTATTTTAGAAAGAGACTAAGTCCTTAAACTCACTCCTTGAGAGACTATATCATGTAAGGATATGAAAAATGACCTAGATCTAATGCAATTCATATTATAATTTATTTTCATTTTTAAACCATCATTTTGACTTAGGCTTATAGGATTCATATGCCTAATGCATAAGAAGTAAGATTATGGGCCAAAATCAGCAAGAAGGGGGAGGTATGTTTCCACCATATCTCTCACATGTCAAGCCAAATTCTCTGGCAAAGGTGGAAGTCCTCCAATCAAGAGTGAAACAATATGCTTTTATGCATGGTTTTATAAAAGAAATACTCATCCAGCTAAGGGGTTGCTAATTCTTTTATCTTGATTTTAAGCCTAAGCTTTATGTGAGGTTATGAGTTCTTTATTTTAATTTTGAATTATTAAATTTAGTAGAAGATTTATTTTTCTCTAAGAGCCTAATCGTCATCCAGGTCATACATCAAGCAAGAAAGAAACTAAGAAAAAGATGCCACTTAATGCACAAGTTAAACAAATCATCAATCAATTTATAAAGCTAATGCAAAAGAATAAAAAGGCCATTTATGGTCAGTCAACACCGTACAAACCCAAAAAAAGAATTGGGTAGTCGAGCTCTACCCTTATACAACCTGGATTATAAATGAATTAATTTACAATCAAGTAAGAAAATTCATGTTATGGGGGTCTTCATTCTTCTTTTCTTCTCTCTTCTTTCCTTCTTTCTTCTTTTCTTCTTTCTTCTTTCTTCTTTCTTCTTTGGTTCCTTCTTTTTGATGGTTGGAATGTGGATGCTCCAAAGGCTTCACTTGATATAAAAAGATGAGATCTTATAACCAATGCTCATCCTAATACCTCATAACATTCATTCTAAAATCCTAATTGCAAAAATTACATGAAAAGGAAAAGTAAATCTAATAAATACCTGCAAAATAGAGATTAGCTAAACAAACCATACAAATCTCAAGCATGTATATTGGACTTAGCACCCCACACATGGTAACAAAGTCCACTTGGCCTATTGGATTATGCTTAGGGGTATAAGCACCTGCACAATAAAAGCAGTTATATTTTTTTATTTATTATAATGCCTCTTAAGCACAATCCCCTGCAAAAAATAATGATTAGACTAAATCATCCTACCATTCATTCTATGCACATTCACCCTAACATCCAGACTAAAATAAAATATCACAAAATAAAAGCAAACATCAAACCATGCACCGCCCTAACCTAAAGCTAGAAGTGATGACTTAGTATAATGTGTGTGCTTTAGAAGATTTATGTGATATGGATAGTTATTGCTTTAAGGTTTAGATTCTCTAAGTGTGAGGATGTTCAACTTAGATGGGTGGTTTTATTTATTTAAGTTGTTTAGTTGATTTGGGTTGATTTTGTTTTGTATTTATTTTGGTTTAAGTGAATCCTATAATTAATTACTAAGTGTTGTAAAGAGAAGAAAAAGAGAAAAGAATTTCTCTTTCCTTCCCTATCCTAAGTAATTTCTAAAGTGGATTCATGTTTGATTTTGTTTAGTGAATGTTTTATTATGTGTTTTAATTAATCCTAAGTTTAGATTTTCCCTAAACAAACCTATTCAAAAATAAAGGCATTTTAAGATTAAGTAAAGTGAATTAACATCACAAAATACACATCACTTCATTTCTTTCCCAACATGTATAACATGCATATGAATGAATTCTAAGCTTATCTATACATACAAATGGAATGTTTAGCACACTTTATGATGAATGCTAAGTGAGTTACATAAGGAAATTTGAATGCTTTATGATGCATGATTTTTATTAAGTAGAAAAGAGGTTTTCTTATCCATTTTTCACAAGCACACATGTATGTATGAAAGGCATAAGTGAGTACGGTGTCATTGTTAGCACCAGGGGTGTAAGGTACAAGACATACTTAGGACTACTTAAACCATCATAACCTTGAGATTTTCCAGACTAATATACCACTTTTCTTAAATACAAGCATATGTACAAAAGAAATGAATGGGAAAGAAAGATGCAAAAGTTTCTATTTCTTTGTTGGTTTTGTTTATGAAATTTATATGTGTAAGTATGGATGTCCTTATCTAAGTAATAGCATAGGAATGAATAGGAATAGAGTTTGGCAAGTGCTATGTTCTTTTCAAATGAACTATACACTTTGCTAAATCCTATTCAAAACTATGCTAAAATAAAAGAGAAGGAAAAGTACACTATGCACATCTTCATATTCATATTCACATGCAAGCTTATAAATAATTATAAGTAACACACCTTCAATTTTTGATGTTTGATTTATAGATTTTGAAAATAATTTTAGAATTAGTAGTGATAAAGTCATTCATATTTTCTTACTTCAGCCAAAACATGCAATTTAACATAAAGAAAACATTTCATTTTGAATTTGATTTTTGAAAAGCATGGATGCATGAAACTCATATGACATACACATTTAGCATGTTTGGAAAAAACTAAAGTGATGAAAGCATGTAAACACATTCACCCTAATTAATTCCTAAAGATAATCTTATAAAATAAGAAAGCTTAAGGCAAACCAAGTTATTTTTAAGGAAGGCTTGATTTTGTCTTGAGTTTGATTTAATTTGAGAAACATGAGGTGAGTTTGTTGTTCCTAACCCATTCTCACATATGTTTGTTATTTCAATTTAATTTTTAGGTGATTAGATAAATTTTATGCTTTGGTTAGGTTAAGGTATACATTAGGTGTGTTAATTACCCCTTACCTATACCACCTTAGCATACTTAATCAAATAATTATGAGCTAATGAGATAACATAAAACCACATAAGGAATTTAAAATTTTAATGCACCAAGGAAAGAAAGGTACCTAATGCAATTGGATCATGATTAATGATTCATTAAACTAAAGGATTTAAGTTAAGTAATTCCATAACCCCTCTCATAGATGTGAGTAGGATTTTGATTTCCTTAATGTACTTAGGCTCTTGAACACCTAAGCATCTACTTAAGATAGATTAATTAAGTTCTAGAAAGTTTTAGAATTTTATGAAATTAATTGAGGGGGTAATTAGTGAATTAGCCCTTCATTAAGGTTGGATTAAGAAAAAAGGGGGTTTAAGGAATATCTTAAAGAAAGTATCCCAAAATTGTTCCCCAAACCTCATATTCACTTAATCAAAACTTAATTGACTCAATCAAAGGGTTAGACCACTAATTATACCCTTAATTAAGTTTAATTACATTAAGGGAGTGATTAAAAAATAAACTAGTAATTCCTTTAAAATGTGGATCTACTTGTCTTAAATCATGGCCGTCCATCCAAAATGCATGGATGGATGGACCATGATCTATCCCTGTATCTCTCTATGAAGAATGGACACCATCCATCTTCTAGGGGATGATCCGAGCTCGATTGAGCTTGAATTGATCCCAAAATTTACCCACACCATCTAAGCACAAAGGCAAACACATCTAACGGCTAGATTTGCATGGGATTAAACTTCACTTCACAAAGGACCAAAGTACATTGAATTTAAGCTCAGTTTAATGGCTAACCTCATCGGAGGTGATCACCGGCGCTCAATTTCTTAGAGAAGCTTAGTCTAGTGGAGATGAAGCTTTGTTGAAGTTTGGAGGCTCTAAGATTGGGTAGATCCTCCAATGGGCCAACTCCTCCTTGACTTGAGCTCAATATTGATCAAGGATGGTCTTCCCTTTGGAACTTAGGACAGAGCTTAGGCAAGTTTGATCAAGCTCCCTGAGGGTGCTTACAAAGGGAATTTGGTTGATTTAAGTGTGGAGTAAGTTCAATATTCAGTGGAGCTCCCCTATTTTCAATCAATGAAAACCAAGAAGATGAAGTTTGGGAAATGCTTGAGAGAGATTAGGGAGGCTGGGAAATGACTCCTTTGACTTCCTATTCCTCAATCGAATTGGAGACTGATCGATTCAATTTGAATTAGGGGGAGTATATCTCCCCCTTGAAGGATCGAACGGTCATGCCTTCACTTATCATTTTGATCCAATTGAGTACATGTAATGGATTGTTAGGCTGTTAGAGTCTTCCACATGGGTCATTTTGGCCAGAGGGGGATAGTGGGAAAGTGGCAATGTGTTTAATTGAGTGGAGGAAGGTTTTCCATGTGCTTAATTTGAAGGAGGTGGTCAGTTTTTGGTTCAAGTTAGGTTGGGCTGACCTAAACTAATTTGATTAGGTGCACAACACTCCCTAGTGTTCACTTGATCCACTAAGAGGGTGTCAAGTAATAATGGATAGGATTTGACCAAATTCTAAGGGGATTTGGCCAAAATTTACCCTTTGACCTAGGGGTAAAATGGTCATTTGGCTTAGGTTTCAATTTGAATATGTTTGATATATTTGAAAAATAGGTTAAGCCAAGTTACATTGAATTTGGAGTTGGTTTGATATGATTTGGCTCAAGTTGACTTATTTAGGTCAAAATGGGTCGACTTGGGTCAAGTTGACCAATTGGTCAAATTGGGTCAAATCAAGGGTTGGGTCAAGTTCATATGACCATTTGAAATATTTTGGTGTCTTTAGTTTGATTCAATTTAGTTTACATTTAATTTTGGTTCAATTGAGTTCATTTAGGTCAAATGGGTCAAGTTGACCAAATTGACCCATTTGACCTATTTGGGTTATGTCATGGGTTGATTCATGTTTGGTTGGTCATATGAAATGGATTGGTATCTTTGTTTCCAATCAATTTTGGTTAAGTTTGAATTTGGCTCAATATGACCCTTTAGGTCAAGTTGGGTTCAGGTCAATTGAGCTAGGTTAGGTCTAGTTGGCCAATTAAGGCTTTGGTCAAGTTCAACAATCATTTTGAAATAAACTTGACCCATTGGATTCAATCAATTTGGCTTAGATCAAGTTTTTTCATATTTTAACTTTTTAGGTCAAGTTGGGTCAACTTGGGTCAAGTGGCCAATTGGCTTAGGTTAGACTCAAATGTTGACTTGGTCAAGTTCAAACATTAGTCATGAATAAACTTAGATCATTGGTTTCGATCAATTTGGCCAATGGAGGATTTTGGCTATGTTGGGTTTCATTTTGGCTAAGTGTTGACTTAGTCAATGCCTATGTTTGAATTGGTTTGACCTAATTTGAGTGATTGATCATCTCATGATGATTGTTGATCATGATGAGAGGCTTAGATGGGCTTAGTTCAATCCAATTTGGATAGGATTTGAATTTGGCTCATAAAGGTACTTTAGGTCACTTTGGGTCAAGTGAACCTAAGTGGGTCAAATGGCTTGGTCAAAGCTTGATTTGAATTTGATTGAACTCACATATGGACTTATGATTGAAATATGGATCCATTTGCAAGAGATTTAAAATCAAATGGATTTTGATTCATTTGACAATTTCAAGTTCAAAGGGTGAACATGAGTTTGACTTGGGCTTGATTTTTGAATTGAGTTTTGGTTAAGTGATTGAAGTTTGTATTTATATTTGGATTCATGATTGAAGGATTGATTGAGTCATGAAGAAAAATCAAGAGTTTGGTTAGATTTGAAATTGATTTGGCTAAGTTCAAGATTTTGACTTGAAAGGCTTAGGTTGAATTTTGATTGAATTTGAGTTTGATTTTTGGATTTGGTTTTGGTTGTTTGAAATTATATTTCATTTATATATGCAAATATAAATAAAATATAAATGGGTTATGAGAAAATTTCATGAATTTGAAGTGATTTGAAGTTGATTTGGGCTAAGTCCTTAAGAAGGAAATAAAGGACTTAAGAAACATTTTGGAATTTGGATTTGATTGTTGAGTTTAGTTTGATTGATTTAAATTTATATTTCAGTTATATATGTGAATGTAAATGAGAATATAAATAAGTTGTGATAAAATTTTATAAATTTGAAGTGATTTGAAGTTGATTTAGGCTAAGTCCTTAAGAGGGGATCAAAAGACTTAGGAAAGATTTTTGGAATTTGGATTTCAATCATGGGCTTCAATTTTTTGGAATTGATTTGAGTTCAAAGAAAATCAATCAAGTTGGAATTGATTTTGGTTTGATGCTGATTTGATTTATAGTTTGACTTGAAGGAAGGAAGTGAGGAATGTGCTTCAAGCTATATGGTAGGCAAATTTTCCTAACACCCCTAAGGCATGACCTATTCCTATGGATAACTCTTCTAAGTCTCTAGGGCTAGGTTAAGGGTCCACCTAATCACTAGATGTGTCTTAAGACTAAGGATCTCTTAAAGTCTAAGTGGAATCCTTTGTCTAAGATGGAGGGGTTAAGGGCTCATTCTAAAAATGAGGTCAATAATGCCATTCATACTTAGAGAATGATAACTCTAAAGCCTAGTTAGAACATACCACACAAGCCTTAATACACACACATTATATTAAGTCACCATTTCTAGCTTTATGTTAGGGTGGTGCATGGTTTAATGTATATTTATTTATTATGTATTATTGTAGACTAGATGTTAGGGTGTACGCTTCGTAGACTGGAAGTTAGGCCATGATTAGCCTAATTAAATCTTCTGGAGGATATTGTGCTTAAGGGGTGCTTAAAATAAATATGAATGCTCTCTTTTATAGGTTTCTTAATCCCTAAGCATAATCTAAGTTAAGATAGGTGGACTTGGTTACCCATGTGTAGGGTGCTAAGTCCAAATTATACATATAAATTCTTAGGTTATATGGTATGTTTAGCTAACACTTATTTTGCAGGTGTAGTTAGATTTACCTTCCCTATTTTTGTTGTAGTTTTGTTAGGAATTAGGATTAGTGTTATGGGGGATTATGGTGAGCGGAGGCTAAAAGGCTTTGTCCTAGGAGGTCCCCGTGATGCCTTTGAAGCAAAAAAATCCAAAGGAAGAATAGAGGAGATAAGAAGACCCCCCATAGCATTTATTCATTTGTAAATTTGTAAGTATTATTTCATATACCAGGTTGTAAAAGGGTAGAGCTCGGCTACCCATTTTTCTTTTCAGGTTTTACGACGGTACCCAACTGCACTGGCATATTATTCTTTTACATTGAGTTTATAAATTAATTTTTCTTTGTTTACAATCGTGTAATAGAAATGACATGTATTTTTCTAGTTTCTTTATGTATGATGATTTAATGTGTGGCCTGGATTCGATTAGGCTCTTAGGAAAAAATTAATTTTTCTATCCCAACTATAACTCATAAATAATTTTCTAAATAACTCATAACCTCACATAAATCCTAGGCATTAAATCAAGATAATTAAAAGATTTAGCAACCTTTTAACTAGATATTATATGCTTAATATCACACATATCATCTTGAATCACTCTTGTAAAATGAGGGCCTCTGTTCTTGCACGTATGAGAACCACTTGACCTGTGAAAGCAACTCCTATTGATAGAGCTTCGCCCTCTTCTCTCTTGATTTATCCAATAACCCTATTTCATCATACATTTAGACATATAAAATCTTATAGCCTTTATCAAAATGAAGAGTCCAAAATCAAATAAAATTTCATAAAATTTGCATTAGACTAAGTCATTATTCATACCACTCATGCTCTCTTAGGGAGTCAGTTTAAGAGGACTTTTCTTTCTTTCTAAATAATAACAACCCAACCATCTTGAAAAATATATGACTTGACCACATGATTTTAAAATATAGGAGGAGTTAGTTGGCTGCCACTCCAGGTGATTATAAGTCCATAGTTGGATGGTTTACCCTCTCTTGTGGAGGTAAATAATATACCCATTTTTCACCATAGATTTAGGACATGCTTTGGCCCTCGCTAAAGCTCCCTAGATTTAGGATCTGTTGTTGATGTTTCCCCTCGGGCTATAAGCATAAATCATCACCTCTTAGGCATTTCCATGTATTGTGGGATTGTAAGTCCTAGTTTTCTAATAAAATTTTAACTCAAACATATTATTCTCCTTAATTTCAAACATACAAAGCTCAACCATAGGATAGTTTGGGATGCTCACTAGGCTTCCTAGTATTATGAGCATCCCCTACTCATCTCCTTTTGGCTTTGATAATAAGTCTCTCCTTTTGAACTATCCCATTTATTTTTCTAAACATAGCCAATTTATTGATAGTCCTATCTTTGAAACCTTTGGAGATAATAATTACCTACTTTAATCGAGAGTATTTTTAAGGAACTCACCTTATTTAGGATGTAATTAACTATGGGGGTTTGCCCCCATAGGGAACTTTAAAACCTGATTTAAATAAACTATACTTTATTCATCCATGTAAAGTAGGAGAAAAATCTCTATTATATTCAAAGACCCATCACGCCTTAGGAGTTCTTATTAGGTGATTAGGTCCATTATAGGGTAGTGATTTCTATCTTTCTAGATAATGCACTATTCCATAATATCATTTCCAATCATCTCAATAAGTACACCCTCAAATCTGCATGGTATCATCCATACATATATTTAAAAGTAAACACCACAACCATCCCAAAGAGGTGAGAGCTTATTGCGTTGAGGGTCTTTGCCAGTAGCTTCAAGACTTCGAAGGACCAAGTCACCGAAAAAGATAGGATGGGGTTTCACTCTTCTATTGATGTGATGAGCTACTCTTTGGTGGAAGGAAGTAGTCTGAAGTAGGGCCATGTCATAAGTTTTGAGGAGTAGGTCTAAGTTCTATCAGAGTTTTTCTTCATTATTATTATGATTGAATGATTGAACTCTTGGACTATGAATTCTAATATCTACTGGAATAATAGTCTCTATGTTGAAACATAAAATATATGACAACTACCAGTTGGAGTTTGTGAAGTAGTGCGGTAAGCCTTCTCGAGGCACGCTTTTAACTCTTTGAGTATAGTCCTATTGGTTGCTTCAGTTTGTCCATTAATTTGAAGATGGGTTATAGACGTATGCAGTAGTTGAATGTGAAGATCTTTACAAAAAGATATAAAGACCTTTTTAGTAAATTGGGTTCTATTATCAGTGATGATCTTTATAGGAAAACTAAATCGGCATATTATATTCTTCTAAACAAATTGTTTAGTGTTTGCCTTCATAATTTTAGTGAGTGGTTCAGCCTCTACCCATTTAGTAAAGTAGTCAACAACCAAAATGATAACCTTTCGTTGCCCTGATGCTACTGGAAAAGGTCCTATGATATCAATTCCCCATTGAGCAAAAGGTCATGGGCTTTGAAGGGATGAGAGCTCTGTAGGTGGTGTAAGAGAGAGGTTAGAGTGCAACTGATAACTCGTACATTTATTTATGAAATCCAAGGTGTCTTGCCTCATCGTAGGCCAATAGAACCCTTGCCTCATGATTTTAAGGGCTAACCCTTCCTCCTAGGTGTTCTTCACATATTCTAGAGTGAAGCTCCCTTAATGCATAATCGCCTCTGATGGTGAGAGGCATTTAAGGTATGGTCTCGAAAAAGCTCATTTGTGTAGTTTTCTCCTGATAATAATAAAGTTTGGTGCTTATCTTCAGAGATGAATTACAGTAGTTGGGTCTTCAAGAAGCATCCCTTCTTGTAGAAAGGATAGGATGGGGTCCATCCACGAATGTTCCTTCGTCTCATTAATTGCTTATATTACCCATGATCCTTGGATACTAGGAAAATATATTTCTTCAACACACCTTCTCTTAAATAGATCTCCAGTAGTTGAGGTAGCGAGCAAGAGTATCATCTCGAGTGTTCTTCTCTCGAGTATGTGAATGATTTTATGTGTCTTAATATGGGCAAGAGTGACCTCAGGAGAGGTATTGTGCTAACTAGGGATTATGAGCATTAAAGTCTCCCTCAACCTGGGAGGCGATAAGCTGAGAGTCAGTGTAGATCATTAAGTTTTAAGCTTTACAATCAATGGCAAGCTTTAACTACAATGAGAGCCTCATATTCAGCAATATTATTAGTTATAGGAAATTTTAAGCGAAGTCCATATGCTAAGGGTCCTACTAGAGGGAAATAAGTAAGATTCCTGCTCCGACACTAGCGTTTCCTAAAGCTCCATCAACATAGAGAGTCTATTGAGGAGATGAAATGGGTGTAGTAGATACCTCATTTAGAGTAGGGACAACGAACTCAACTATAAAGTCTATGAGTACATGAGACTTTATGTCTGGCCTGGGTAGAAAATGAATATCAAACTCTCTCAATTCTACAGACCACTTGATTAACCTTCCAGACGCTTCCAATTTCTGTAGAATGGCCCTCAATGATAAATGGGTCAAAATACCATTTATGAGAGCTTTGAAGTATGGACGCAATTTTTGCATTGAGAAAACTAAAGCCAAAGTCATCTTATCTACTAGTGGATAATGACTTTCTATATCAGAGAGAATTTTGCTAACATAATAGATTGGTCATTGTATTGCATTTTCTAATTTCTTAAAAGCAGCTTGACACTCATCAATCCACTGAAAATTATTATTTTTAGCTCCCTTTAATATCTTAAAGAATGGCAAGTATTTATCTCTAGAATGAGCTAAGAAATGAGACAAGGCAGCAATTCTTCCATTCAAGCATTGAGCTTCCTTGATATTTCTTTAAGTAGCCATATCTCTGAGCACTCTGCTTTTCTCAAGATTAGCTTCAATCTCACGATGGGTGACCATGAACCCAAGAAATTTTCCTGACGTAACCCTAAAGGCAAACTTAGTTGGGTTGAGTCACATGTTATAACATCGAAGAAGCTTAAAGCATATTTCTTAGTTAGAAATATATTGTGATTATTTCAAGATTTTAACTAACATGTCATCACATATACCTCCATCATGTCCTAAGAGGTCTTTAAAACCTTATTCATGAGGCATTGATAGGTAGCACCAGCGTCCTTTAACCCGAACAACATAACTTGGTAATAATATAAACCTTTATCTGTTTGGAAAGATGTGGATTCTTCATCTACTAGGTCCATTTTTATTTGGTTCTAACTTGAGTAAGCATCTAAAAAACTGAGCATTTTATGCCGAGATGTAGCATCAACTAATTGATCAATTTGGGGGAGGAGAAAATTATCTTTCGGGCAAGCCTTGTTGAGATCAGTGTAATCTACACACATTCTCCAAGTTCCATTTGCTTTATTAACCATGAAAATATTTGCTAACCATGTAGGGTAATGCACTTGTTGTATGAATCTCGCTTCTAAGAGCTTGTTAACTTCTTGTTCAATAGCTTGGAGGCCACGTGCAAAACTCCGCTTCTTTTGGATGACCGGTTTGAATGTTGGATCAATCTTGAGGGAGTGTGTGATTATATTAGGGTCATGTTGACCTCACTTTTGGAGTGAGCTTTCAACTCCCTCATCATAGATCAAGGACTCTTATAGACACTAAGAGTTCCTTAGTCTTAAGACACTTCTTGTGATTAAGTGAACACTTAACCTAACCCTAAGGACTTAGAAGAGTTAGTCATAATAATAGGTTATGCTTTAAGGATTTAAGAGGACTTGCCTACCATATAGACCAAACCTAATCCTTGCTTCCTTCTTTCAAACCAAATCTCAAATTCAAATACAAATTCCAAAATCAAATCCAACTTCAAATGATTAAATTCAAACTCCAAATCCCTTCCTGAGCCCTTTGATTTTATCTCATGGACTTAGCCTTAACCAAATTCAAAACAACCCCAATCCAATTAATTTTCTCAATTACCAATTTCAATTTCAAATCAAATCTTAATCCAAATTTCAAATCAACTCCAAATGATTGAAATCCATAATTAAATCCAAATTCCAAAATCCTTTCCTAAGCCATATGAACCACCTTCATATGCTTGGTCAAAACTCCTTCAATCCAACTCAAGCTTTGTTGATTTCTTTATAAATCAATCATTCTTTCATTTATATTCACAAATATAAATAAAATCCAAATTCAAAATAAATCAAACCAATTCAAAATCCAAGTTAGCCTTTTTGACCTACATCCCTAATGTTATCAAATTTGCTTCCAAATCACCCCAAACTCAAGTGATTTTCTCATAATCCATCTATATCTTCATTTATATTCATAAATATAAATGAAATATAAATTCAAATGGCCCAAACTAAATCCAAATCAAATCAAATTTCTAATTTTATCCCTTTTAGCCAAATTCTTGAACTTGGCTAAATGATACCCAAATTAACTCAAAACTCATGGATTTCTTCATGATTTAATCATTCTTACAGTCATTGACCCAAATATAAACTTAAACCACCATTATCAAACCAAACCCAAGTCAATCCAAGTCAAGTCCATGTTGACCCTTTTGGCTTGGAATTATCATATGAATCAAAACTCATTTGGTTTCAAACCACATACAATTGGATTTGTATTTCAATCCTAGGCTCATGTGTGAGTTCAACTAAACTTGAATCAAGCCATGATCAAGCCAATAAACCCATTTAGGCTCACTTGACCCAAAATAACCTAAATGACCCTTTTGAACCACGTTCTAGTCCAACCCAAATTAGGTTGAACTAAGCCCATCTAAACCTTCAATCGTGGTCAGCAATCATCATAGGGTGATTAATTGCATTGAATTGGGTCAAACCAAGTCGAACCTAGCCTTTGACCAAGTCAACATTTAACCCAAATGAAACCCAAACTAGCCAAAATCTACCATATGCCAAATTGATTGAAACCATTGACTCAAACTCATTCATGATCAATGATTGAACATAACTAAACCCTCAATTGAGTCAAACCAAGTCTAATTAGCTATTTGACCTAAGTTGACCCAAATCTGCCTAAAAGGCTAAAATAGGTCAAGTCATGATTTGATCCAAATTGATTGCAACTAATGGTTCAAGTTCATCCCAAATCACTTATTGAACTTGACTAAAGCTATAATTGAACCCAAGTTGATCAATTGGTCAACTTGACCCAACCTAACCTAAATTAACCTAAAGAGTCAAATTGGCCAAAATTCAACTGAAATACAAATTAAACCAAGCCAAAGCTACAATCATTTTAAATTAACCAATTGAACTTGACTCAACACCTAACCCAACCCACTTTGGTTAAATTGTCAAATTGGTCAACTTGACCAATTTGATCCTTTTAAACCCAAATGAGTCAAATCCAAGCCTAAGCCAAACCAACCCAAATCAAGTGAACAAAAATATCAAAAATCATCATTTGAGCTTAACCCAAGCATTGGTTTGACCCAATTTGACCAATTGGTCAACCCAACCCAACCTAGCCCAAATGAACACATTTTGACCATATGAACCCAAATCACCCAAAACCACTTTGGGGAACCTTGGTGGCTAACCTAACTCAACACAATTGGACCCTAGGTTAGCTCCAAACCAACCTATAAGTCCATGTGGGACCCAACCCAAGGGAATTAGCCAATGGACACCCTCTCATTAGCATTGGATCCTTTTCTTAAGAGTCAAAGTCCACTTTGTCTCCCCATGGCAGCCATCAAATGGACAAATGAAGCACTCCTAGAAATTCTTAGCCCAACCTAACTCACCCTAGCATCTGCCATGGACCAAGAGAACAAAGATAAGCCATTCCCCCTCATGGTCGAACTCATTGGATGCAAGGGAGGTCAATCCCACACAATCCCTCCATATCAAGCCTTAATACTCCTACTACTACCTCGACCACTCCTGGCGAGCCACATGGCACTAACGGGGACCCCTCCGATGAACCAATGGTGGTCAATCAATGAAAAATATAAGATGCATTCCGTCTGTCCATCATGAGCAATTAAGGGGTATACCCCCTCAATTAAAGAAACAAACATAGCTAATTGCTTTATGAGACTTCCTAAGAAAATTTTGAAATCTCACAGAGCTTCCCAAGTAATCCCAAGCTCTCCTCAATCAACATTCCTCTTCCCCAAGCAAAGCCAAAATAGGACACCTGCCTTTTGATCAATACTCCCTCTTCATCCAATCAAATCTCAATTCCTCTTAGCCACACCATCCCCATACCTAGTCAAGCATAAATGAACCAAATCCCAAGCTTTCAAGCCGTGGGAGGAGTGAGTTCGATCAAGTCTAAATGTTAAAGAAGGGGAGCTTGGTCCACAAAGCACTTTACCCTAAATAAAGCTCAAAGCTTCTCAATAGGGCCTCTCCTCAACTAGGCGAAGCAACCTCCAATGACCCAGCGCCGGACATTAGCTCGGTGAGGTAATTCCTCAAAATCGTAGCTATAGGATAATCATGCTTCGAAGAGAATTTTAACCCTATGTGAATTTGACCATTGGATATGCATTCCCCCTTCTTCTGAAGGTGTAGCATCGATTTGATCCCCATCCGAGCTCGAGTAGCTCAGATCAAATGGGGAAACACAGATGATGCTCGTCTTTCATCACTAGTGAAGGAGGAAGATCATACATCATCCTTTCACATGATTGGAATGGAGGGTTGTGATTAGATCATAGTAGATCGCTGCTATTTTCTCCCTTAACCCACAGATCGAATCATGGTCGTCCGATCTTAGATTAAACAGTCCACAAGAAAGCACGTCCACCGGCCGAGTCAGTGCGCAGATGTGATAACTTAAATATCCAATCCCATAATGTCATATGGAAAGCGCATCGTGTCAGCATGCCGCGTCAGCCGCCACATGGCCCGATGGGATTAAGGCTTTAATAAGGCTATTTTAATTAAATTTTAAGGCTGAAACTTCCCAAATTCATAACTAGTTGTAGAAAAGTTCAAAAAAAATACAAACTTTAGCTCATTTCAATGGTATTTTTGAGTAGAATCTAGTAAATATATTATTAATTGATTTTAAATAGTGATTTTGGCTTAATTATGGTTTGATTAAAAATTTAATTAACTTAATTATCCCTTAGTTAAGCATATAATTAATCTCAATTTTTTGTGGATGCTTAGGGGGATGACCTCTGCCTCTCCTATTTTTTTGGGATTTTATTGGTTGCTTAATTAGGAAAATCAATTGATCCTTAATCACTCTCATAATTTAATTAGTGATAATTAATGAATGAATAATGGTTTAATTAACTATTTAAGCCTAATTACCTTTGTGGAACAGTAAGGGAACTTAGGCAGTGTAATTGGGATATTTTTTCTAATTTATTTCCTAGATTTCCTTCACTTTCGGAATTAACTTAATTGATGATTAATGAGATAATTAATTGCTTAATTAATTAATTAATCTCTATGACAAAAATAAAAATCAAAACCTAATTGAGTGTTTGAAATGACTTAGGGATTAAGGATTGAGGAATTGTCCTTGATCCCTCTAAATTAATTTCATCATTCTAATTAAAATGAAATTAGAGAATCCAATCAACTAATTAACAAGCTTGATTTAACTCGATCTAAAATCCACCTCACACCTAAGTAACCTTTAATTGATCTGGGTAGCTCCTTGTGTGTTCAATAACTCAAGGTAAGAGATAATGAAATTATGATTAGCTCATATGTGTGAGAAAATCATAAAAGTAGTTAAGTGAGATCCCTTAAGCCTAATTAACAATTTATCATAAGCCAATTGCATTAGGCCCCTTTCATCTCTTAGGAGCATTGCAAATTTACTTTTCATGCGGTTGCATATCATGTTGGCTTATTATTAATTAGTTAATTAACTTAAGGTCATATATGTAAGGGTTAATTAATTTACTTAATTCATACCCTAACCTAATTAAAATATAAAATCAACCTAAATAATTTTCATTAAACCAAATTAATTCACACATGGGGAATCGGGTTAGGTTTAGAAAACCTCTTTCATATTTTCTAAATCAAATCAAACTCAAAATTAAAAGTGTCTTTAAAGAACTTTGGTTTATTTTAAATTGCCTTATTTAATATGATTGTCCTTAGAAATTAATTAGGATGAATGAGATCATGTGTTTATATTCTTTATTTCTTTCCAATCATGTTAAATATTGCTTGCCATGTGAAATCATGTATTCTGTTCTTTCAAAATTAAATGAAAATGGTTTCTTTTATGTGAAATTGCATGTGTTGACTTAAATTAAAATATGTGTGGCTATTATCACTATTAAATCAAATATTATTTTGAAAATCCTATAAATCAATTATTATAAATGAAATGATGTTAATTACAAATATTTATGAGTTTGCATCTGATGATAACATAAGATATGCAATATGAAGTTCTATTTCCTTATCTTACATGGATTCACATAGGATTTACAAATGTATAGTTCATTTCAAAAGAACACAATATTTGCCTAAATCTATTCCTATGCCTCTCCATGTTAAGACTTAAGAAGAATTTCATTTCACATATGTAAATCATACAATTAAATTAGACATGACTTCTTGCATGACTTCTTATTCTTATGATTCTTTTTGTACATTCAAATATATCTGAGAAAAGTGGTACATTAATCTTGACACCCCGAGACTGTGAGGCTTTAAGTAGCCCTAAGTAGGTCTTGTATCTTACGCCCCTAGTGTAGAAAATAATGGCGTCGTACTCACTTAAAACTCTTATACATATGTATGTATAATGTGGCCAATGAATAAGAATCATAAATCAAATAAATCAAGTATAACTTTTGCATGGGTTTTCCTATCCTTATAGTTGCTTATACATCTACATGTATCTAAGAAAAGTGGTATATTAGTTTGGACACGCGAGAGGTAGCTCTAAGGTCTTCTACCCACTAGGAAAAATAATGGCAATGTACTCACTTAAAATTTTTATACATGTGAATGTGTATCTAATTAATGGATGAAAAATCCCTCTTTTTCTATTTAAATTCCAAACATACTTCTTTGCATTCATCATTTAAGTGTGCTAAAACATACACTATATATATAGCTATGCTTAGGGTTTAATCATATGCATGATGTACATGATGGAAAGAAATAAATAAATATGTGTTATGTGATTGTAATTCATTCTAATTAATCCTAAGATGCCTTTCTTATTGAATAAGGTCATTTATAGTGAACCTAAACTTAGGATTAATCAAAACATGTAATAAGTCATTCACTAAAGAGAATTGATCAACTTGTTTTAAAAATGACTTAAGGTGGGAATGAAAGAGAGGTCCCCTCTCTTTCTTCTCTTTATAACACTTAGTTGTTTTGTGTAAGCCAAATGAAATAAAAGAAAATATTAATTAAAACATGCAAATCAATTAAATCACTTAAAGAGAAATCAATCCTTTATAAATTAAATCTTTCACATAGCAAAATTACAACTCCAAAGCCTAGTTAGAACATATCACACAAGTCTTGATGCACACACTTTAGACCAAGTCACCATTTCTAGCTTTATGTTAGGATGATGTATGGTTTGATGTATGCTTATTTTGTGATGTATTATTTTAGATAGATGTTAGGGTGTATGTATGTAGTCTGGATGTCATTATAATCATGTCTACAAGGGGTCTTTTGGTCTGATGTAATAAAAATATAAATATTTTTTGCTATGTAGGTTGCCTATACCCCTAAGCATAGCCCAAGTTTGGATAGGTGGGGTTGGTTACCCATGTGTGGGGTGCTAGGTCTAAATTATTCATATAATTGTTTGAGTTGTATGATGTGTTTAGCTAACATTTATTTTGCTGGTGTAGATAGATTTTCTTTCCTTCTTTTAATATAATTTTGCATTAGGATTAGGATAACTATCATGGGGGATTAGGATGAGCATTGGTTATAAGATCAAGTCTTATGTACCATGTGATGCCTTTGGAGCAAGCACATCCAAATTAAGATAAAAAAAAGAAAGAAATGAAGCAAATCAAAATGGAGAAATGGAAGAAGAAAGAAGCAAAGAAGAAATAATGAAGATTGAAAACCCCCTATAACATTCATCATTTGTAATTGTAATTATTCTTTCATTATACCAGAGTATATAAGGGTAGAGATCAACTGCCCATATTTCTTTTCGGGTTGTATGATGATACTCGACCGCATCAACCTTTTATTTTTTTGCAATAGCTTTATAAAAATTGTTTGATTTTGTTTAGCATGTGCATTAGAAAAAGCATGTCTCTTCATAATTTCTTTATGATTGGTGATTGTTGTATGGCCAGGATGCGATTAGGCTCCTAAGATAAAAAATAAATTTTCTACCCCATTAACAACTCATAACTAAAATTTTTAAAATAATTCATAACCTCATGTAAAAGCCTAGGCATTAAATCAAGATAATAAAATATTTAGCAACCCCTTAGATGGATGATAGTATGTTTAATATTATGGTGTTTATTTTTTGATTCATTTGTGTGTGTGTGTGTGTGTGTGTGTGTGTGTGTGAGGGGACACCACATAGATCTAAGGATGTTCTTATTGAGATGATCAGGTAGGACATTGAGGAATAGTGTACTATCTCAAAAGATAGAAGTCACTACCCTACAATGGACTTAATCTCCTAATAAGGACTTCTAAGGCATAATGTGTCTTCAAATATACTAGAGATTTTTTCCCTACTTTACATGAAAAAGTAAAGTAGGGTTTATTTAAACCGAGTTCATTAAGTTCCTTATGGAGGCAAGCATCCATAGTTAAGTACATCCTAAGGAATGTGAGTTACTTAAGAATACTCTCAATTAAAGTAGGCAATTATTATCTCCTAAGAATTCAAAAATAGGAATATCAATAAATTGGTTGTATTTTAGAAAATTAAGTGGGATGGATCAAGAGGAGAGAGTTATTACCGATGTCAAATGAGATAAGGAGGGAGTGCTTATAATACTAGGAAACCTAGTGATCACTCCAATCTATCCTATGGTTGGGCTTTATACATTTGAAGTTGAAATTTTATTAGAAATCTAAGACTTATAAATTCACAATACAAGATTATGGAAATGCCTAAGAGATGAGGATTTATGCTTATATCCCACAAAGGAAACAATAACCTCGGATCCTAAATCTAGGGAGCTTTGGCGAAGGCCAAAGCATGACCTAAATCTAAGGAGAAAGTGGGTATATGATTTACCTCTACAAGAGAGAGTAAACCACCTAACTGCTAGACTTATTACTGCCTAGAGCCAGCTAACTCCTCCTACACTTTAAATCCATGTAGGCAAGTCATATGCTTCTACAAGATGACTAGGCTATTATTATTTAGAAGAGAAACTAAGTCCTTAAATCCACTCCCTAAGAGACTAGAGCATGAAAGGTATGAATAATGACTTTAATCTAATACAATTTTTTTATCAAATTTCATTTAATTTGGGACTCTTTATTTTGACACATGCTATGCAATTTTGTATGCCTAAATGCATGAGAAATTGATTATGGGCCAAATCAAAGGGAAAGAGGTGTTCTTTCATCATAGGATCTCAAAGGTCAAACCCATTATATCTGGCAAAGATGGAAGACCTCTCTTAATAAGAGAAAAATAAGATGACTATGCATGATATTCAACATACAATCACCCAACTAAGGGGTTACTAAATATTTTATTATATTGATTAAATTCCTAAGCTTTTATATGAGATCATGAATTATTTTAAAATTTTACTTATGAATTGTTAGTGGGATAGAAAAATTATTTTTATCTTAAGATCCTAATCTCATCTTGGCCATATAATAATCACCAATCATAAACAAATTATGAAAAGACATGCTTTTTTTAATGCACAAGCTAAACAAACATCAAATAATTTTATAAAGCTATCATAAAAGAAAAAGAAGAAAAATACAACCCAGAAATATGGGTAAAAAATAATTACAATTATAAATGATGAATGTTATGGGGGTCTTTATTCTTCATTCTTCTTCCTTCATTTCCTCATTTAATTTGCTCGACTTCTTTCTTCCTTTTGGTTTGATTTGGATGTGGTTGCTCCAATGGCATCACATGGTACATAAGACTTGGTCTTATGACTAATGCTCATCCTAATCCCCCCCAATAACATTCATCCTAATCGTAATGCAAAATTACATTAAAAGAGAAAAAGTAAATCTAGCTACACCTACAAAACAAATGTTAGCCAAACACACCATATAACCCAAATAGCTATATGGATAATTTGGACTTAGAACCCACACATGGGTAACCAAGCCCATCTATCCTAACTTGGATTATGCTTAGGGGTTAAGTAACCTGCACAGCAAAAGTATTTATCTTTTTATTATAGAGGCCCCTTAGGCACAACCCCCTGTAGAAAACATAATTAGGCTAATATCGGCCTAACATCTAGACTACGCACATACACACTAACATCCAGTCTAAAATAATACATCACAAAATAAGCGTACATCAAACCATGCACTGCCCTAACATAAAGCTAGAAATAGTGACTTAGTCTAATGTGTGTGAATTGAAGCTTGTGTGGTATGTATTAACTAGGCTTTAGAGTTGTAATTTGCTAAGTGTGAGGGATTTAATTTATAAAGGGTAGTTTCACTTTAAGTTGTTTAGTTAATTTGTAAGTTTTAATTAATATTTTGTTTATTTCATATGGCATACACTTAACAACTAAGTGTTATAAAGAGAAGAAAGAGAGGGAATCTCTCTTTCATCACTACCTTAAGTCACTTCTAAAGTAAATTAATTAACCAATTTCTTTTAGTGAATGGCTTATTATATGTTTGATCAATCCTAAGTTTAGGCTTATTTTAAATAAACTTAAATAAGAAAGACATATTAAGGTTAATTGGAATGAATTACTATCACATACACATATTCATTCATTTCTTTCCATCATGTATGGCATGCATATGAATAAATCCTAAGCATATCTATACATGCAATTTAGATTTCTAGCATACTTGAATGATAAATGCAAGGAAGTGTATTTAGAATTTAAATATCTCATTTGATTGAATTATGAATACATGCCTTTTTAATAGAAAAGGGGGATTTTTCATCCATTAGCTAGATACACATTCACATATATAAAAGTTTTAAGTGAGTACAGCTATTATTTTCTACACCATGGGCATAAGGTACACGACCTACTTAGGGCTACTTAAAGCTTCAGGATGTCCAAACTAATATACCAATTTTATTAGATATATATAGATGTATAAGCAACTACAAGGATAAGAAAAACCCATGAAAAAATTGTGTTTGATTTATTTGATTTATGATTCTTATTCATTGGCCACATCATACATATATATGTATAAGAGTTTTAAGTGAGTACGATGCCATTATTTTCTACATTAGGGGCCTAAGGTACAAGACCTACTTAGGGCTACTTAAAGCATCGAAGCCCCAAGATGTCTAGACTAATATATCACTTTTCTCAAATACAAGTGAATGTACAAAAAGAACCATAAGAACAATAAGTCATACAAGAAA
This sequence comes from Cymbidium sinense, assembly GCA_021442155.1. Classification (NCBI taxonomy): domain Eukaryota; kingdom Viridiplantae; phylum Streptophyta; class Magnoliopsida; order Asparagales; family Orchidaceae; genus Cymbidium; species Cymbidium sinense. Next base: position 160,004,120 of record CM038215.1, read on the forward strand.
TCATATTAATTTGATTATATGATTTACATATGTGATATGAAATTCTTTCTAAGTGTTAACATAGAGGTGAATAGATTTACACAAATGTTACGTTCTTTTCAAATGAACTATACATTTGTGAATCTTATGTGAATTCATGTAAGATAAGGAAAGAGAGCTTCATATTGCATATCCTATATTATCAACACATGCAAAGTTATAGATATTTATAATTAAAATCACTCCATATACTATAATTGATTCATACACTTTTTGAAAATAATTTTTGATTTAGTAGTGATAATTGCCATGCATATTTGATTTAACTCAACACATGCAATTAGACATAATGGAAATCATTTTATTAAATTAATTTTAAAAGAAATGAATGCATGATTACACATGGCAAACAATATTTACCATGATAGGGAAAGAAATAAAGAACATAAGCACATGATCTCATTCATTCCAATTAATTCTTAAGGACAATCATACTAAATAAAATCACTTAAAATAAACCAAAGTTCTTTAATATCATTTTTAATTTTGAATATGATTTATTTTAAGGAATGTGAAAGAGGTTTGCTAGTCCTAATCTCATTGGCCATATGTGAGTTAATCTTTGTTCAATGAATAAGTAATTAAGTTGATTTTATGGTTTAGTTAGGTTAAGGTATGAACTAAGTGTATTAATTAACCCTTACCTACATCACTTTAATTTAATTAACTAATTAATAATTAGCCAATATGATATGCAACCACATGGAAAGTAAATTTACAATTCTCTTAAGAAATGAAAGGGGCCTAATATAATTGGCTCATGATTAATAGTTAATTAAGCTTAATGGATCTCACTTAACTCTCTTATGATTTTCTCACATGTGTGAGCTAACCATAATTTCATAATCTTTCACTTTGGGTTATTGAACACCCAAAGAGCTACCCGAGATTAAAAAGATAAATTAAGTTCAATGGAATTATTTAAGTTCATTAATTAGTTAATTAAACCTTAATTAACCTTAACCAATTAAAGTAAGATGGGCTTAGAGAAAGAGACAAAGAAGGAGTCCAAGTCTCAATCCATAAATCCTCTCAATTAATTGGTTAAGGTTTAGGTTATGAATTGAATTTTTTATTAATCTTGTTAATTAATTAATTCAGGGATGTTAATTAATTAATTACTTAAAGGATTAGAGAAGATTTAAGGAAAATATTGGAAGAGGGAGTTACAATTCATTTCCCTAGACTTCATCACCATTAACAGAGGTTAACAAGCTTAATTGATTGATTAATTCACTGTTCATTTGCTTATTTATCACTAATTATATTAAGAAAGTGATTAAGACTTAATCCATTGATTTCCCTAATTAAGCAACTAATAAAATCACAAAAAATAGGGGAGGTAGAGGTTATCCCCCTAAACATACATAGAAAGTTTGAGATCAATTGGATGATTAATTAGAGAGAAATTAGGCTAATTATATTTCCAATTAAACTTTAATTAAGCTAAATTCACTACTTCAAAATCAATTAATATTACTTTTCTTGAATTCTATACTAAAATATCTTTAAAATAAGCCTAAGTTTATTTTTTTTGGATTTTTCTACATTTACTTATGAATTTAGGAAGTTTCAGGATTAAAAATAGATTAATTAGCCCTAATTAAAGCCTTAATCCCGTCGGGCCATGTGGCGGCTAACACATCACACTGACATGGTGTGCTTTCCATGTGGCACGATAGGATTCATTATTTAAGTTGTCACATCTAATTGCTGATTCGGATGGTAGCGCACACGATATCTCTATGGACCATTTGATCTAAAGTCAGACAACCATAATCAAACTTACAGTTTTGAAGGATTAATCAGGGGTTCTAAGCGTGATTAGATCAGGACCATTCATCCCGATCATGTGGGATGGATGGTCCATGATCTATCTCCTCCAGAGCGATGAAGGATGCCTACCGTCCATCAATGGCCGCTCGATCTGAGCTCACCCAACCTCGGATGGAGATGAAATTGAATCCACACCTTTGGGGAAGCATGACAATCAAATCCAATGGTGGAAATCGCATGACAAAAAATTTTCTTTCTCAAAAGACCAAGTTATTTTCATTTAAGGATTGGTTCCAATGGCATACCTCACCGGAGCTTATGACCCGAAGTTCCAACAATTAAGGGAGCTTCGTTTGGTAGAAATGAAGTCCTGTTGAGCCGCACGAGCTTTGATTTGGTGTAGTTTGCTTGAAAGACCAATCCACTAGGCATAGGTGCTTGGGCTTGGTCGAATTTTACCCTCCGACTGTCAGGATGCATGAGAAATGATTTGTTCTTGCTCAATTGGCTCCAAGGAAGGTGTGAACAAGGTTAATTATAATTTGGTGGAGATTTGAGCAAATGGAATCAGATTGAGGATCAACTATTTTGGTTTTGAGTAAAACTGAGAATAGAGATTTAGGGATGCTTGGGAATGCTTAGGGATGGCTCTGGGATTCTTCTCCTTGGCTACTAGGGTTGAATCAAAGGTGAGTGGGTGAGTTTGAGTGAGAATGAAAGGGTATACCCCCTCATTCCTTGGATCGGACAGTCTTGGCTAATTTGGAATATTTTATCAAAGGGTCACCATGGGGAGCATAGTTTGGGCAAGGAATCATGTTAGTTGGCTTCCTTTAAGTGGAGGAGGGTGTGAGAGTGGCTACCAAGGGAGTAGTGGGTGTCCAATAGCTTTCCAAGTATTCTAATGGGAATTGAGAGGCAATTTCACCTCTCCATGGATCATGGCTAACCCAACCATCTTTGGGTCAGGTCAGCCATTTTAAGGTGCCTATATAGACCTATGGTTGGATGCCAAGTGGCCATGGGGAAGAATGACTCAATAAGCATGTGCCTCATCTCATGGGATGCCCTAAACCTAAGGGAAAAATGTTCATTTGGCTATAAGTTTGATTTAGGTAGATTTGGAATGGGTTAAAAGTGGGTTAGCCCAAATTTTAAGTGGTTTGGATTTTGTTTGGTTTGATTTGGCTTGATTTGGCCTATTTAGGTCAAATGGGTTAGGTTGGGTCAAGCTGACCAATTGGTCAAATTGGGTCAAACCAAGAGTTAGGTCAAGTTCACATGACCAATTGGAGTGTATTGTTGTCATTGGTTTGGTTTAATTTGCTTTGGATTTGGTTATGGTTCATTTGGGTTCATATAGGTGAAATGGGTAAGTTGACCAATTTGACCAATTTGACCAAATTGGGTTAGGTTAGGTGTTGAGACAAGTCCAATTGGAAAATTCAAAATGATTATAGGCTTTGGTTTGGTTCAATTTGAAATTATTTTAGATTTTGGCTAATTTGACCATTTAGGTCAATTTGGGTTAAGTTGGGTCAAGTTGACCAATTGATCAACTTGGGCTCAATTATGGCTTTGGTCAAGTTCAGTAAGTGATTTGGAATGAACTCGATCCATCATTTGCAATCAATTTGGATCAAATCATGATTTGACCCATTTTGGCTTTTAGGGTGATTGTTGGTTATGTTGTGAGGTTTGGATGGGTTTAGTTCAATCCATTTTAGGTTGGCATATAACTTGGCTCAAAAAGGTCTTTTAGTTCACTTTGGGTCAAGTGAGCCTAAATGGGTTGATTGGCTTGATCATGGCTTGATTCAAGTTTGGTTGAACTCACACATGAGCCCTGGATTGAAATAAAAATCTAATTTCAATTGGTTTGGAGCTAAATGGGTTTTGGTTCATATGACAATTTCAAGCCAAAAAGGTCAACATGGACTTGGCTTGGGTTGACTTGGATTTGGTTTGATAATTATGATTTATGTTTATATTTGGGTCAATGATTGTAGGCGTGATTAAATCATGAAGGAATCCATGAGTTTTGAATTGGTTTAAGTATCATTTAGCCAAGTTCAAGAATTTGGCTAAAAGGGTTAAAATTGGGAATTTGATTTGGTTTGAAGGGTTTAAACATGGATTTCATTTATATTTGTGAATGTAAATGAATGAATGATTAATTTATAAAGAAATCAACCAAGTTTGAGTTGGTTTGAAGGAGTGTTGACTAAGCATATGAAGGTGGTTCATATGGCTTAGGAAGAGATTTTGGAATTTGGACTTAATCATGGGTTTCAATCATTGAATTTGGAATTGGTTTATGATTTGGAATTCGATTTGAGATTGAATTTGAAAATTGAGAAAATCAATTAGATTGGGGTTGATTTGAATTTGGTTAAGGCTAACTCCATAAGATAAAATCATAGGGCTTATGAAGGGATTTGGAGTCTAATTTTGATCATGGGTTTTGGTCATTTGATAGTTGGATTTGATATTGGATTTTGGATTTGAATTTAAGGTTTGGTTTGAAAGAAGGAAGCAGAGATTGGGTTCAATGCTATAGGGTAGGCAAGACTTCCTAAATCCCTAAGGCACAACCTATTCCTATGGTTAACTCTTCTAAGTCTCTAGCATTACGTTAAGTGTTCACCTAATCACTAGAAGTGTCTTAAGATTAAGGAGCTCTTAATATCTATGAGAGTCCTAGGTCTATGATATAGAATTTGAGAGCTCACACCAAAAGTGAGGTCAACAAAGGTCACACAATATGTGTCATGTGACTGACAAGGCACACTGACATATTGGTGCTGACTCATAATGTTCACCGATGCACCTAGATCTACAAGAACCCTGGAAAGTCTGAATCTGCTCATGCCCACTATAATGTAGAGGGGATGATTGTGCTCCATGTCCCCCATAAGAAGGTCTTCATTTATGAAAGTGACTCCTTGGGCTTCTCTAGAATAATGTGCCTCCTCTCCAACAGCGGTCAGCTGAGCTAAGCATATTTCAGGATCAAGAAAAGCCTTGATTAATGACTCCCTCATCTCTTTGGATAAGACTAGGGCATCATATATGCTTAGTTTAGATAGCAACTTTCTTAGGTGAGAGAGGACATTATAATCCACTCTAGGCTGATCCTCCATAAGCATATCTAAGGGTGGAGCATTCTATGGAGGGGCTTCTCGGTCGTCTGAACCAATGACTTATTTTCTCTATCTTGAGGTGCTGTAGGAGGTAGAACCTTGCCACTATGGAGGTTGACTTCAGTGATCTCTTGTGGAAAGTTAGTGGAAGGTTCTACCTGCTCATCAAGCTCACCTACAGCTTCTCCTATGTGACCCTTAAAATCGGATGATTCCAAGTCTATCTCAAGTGGCGAACCTATAGTATTCAGATAAGGAAAGTTTAACTCTAAATCAAAAAGAGGAATGATCAGAGTTATTATAATTGTTGTTTAGGCTTGAAGAGTTTTCTAAAAGAATGGAGTTTGACAACCCATCAAAAGTGAAGATATAATTCAAACTAGCTTTATTCCTTATTTTTTTGGATTTTGAAGGAGGTACATAGTAGAAGTCAAGTAAAGTAAGTGGGGTGAGGGATTTGATGCCCTCATCCATCGATACAAGATGTCTACTAGAGGAAGAGATAGTTGAAGTAGGGGTGCTCGCTAAAGTAGTAGCTGCAACTGTAGACTGGAGGCTGGACTCGAGGTGGATACACTACTTGGCTATCCCGGGTTAGCCTAGGCTACTGCTGCTGCTGCTGCTGAGCTCCCACCTTCCCTTAGTTATCCTCGACAACTTCCAAACCTTCCTTGATATTGGAGGTTTGAGCTGCCTTAGGCACCTACAAGAAAAGTTTCTTGATTTTGGACACAATCTTCTTAGAGGTACGGGATAAGGAGATATCCTAACCTTCTTTAATTTTGGAAGGATCTTAGGTATCCCCAAGGATTATCCTAATGAAACTGGATGGTTATTCCACAAGGTATTTCTTTGGGATAACTATGGTGCCTGTCTTGAAGCTATGCTCAAGCCAGTCCTTGAATGTAAAGCAATCCTCCAGAACATGACCTAGCATGTAGTGGTAGGGGAAAAAGTTAGGATCATTGATCTTGCCCACTTTATCTGACCTTCTAAGATTGGGTAGCTGAAAATCAAGTTTCTTTAAGAGATTCTTAAAGATTTTCCTGATTACCTCCCTCTTAAATGAATATGGTTTATTTAGTTTATCTATAAGAGTAGGTGGACCATAGCCACCTAGAAGCATGTATGTGTACCAGCTGTTGTTATGGATATGGCTGGGGAGAAGGTGATGCAGGCCATGGAGGCTATTGTGGGCCGGTAGGATGACCTCGGTGGTGGTAGAGGAGGTGGAAGTGATGGCTGTGGAGCACGAGGTCTCTCATATTGCTCCCAGGCCTGTTGTTTCCCCTTGTATGCTACTTTCACAGCCCCTAGTTTCTTCTCATAAACTTTTTTTGGCTTTGTCTTTATTGATTGATGCAGATAAGGAAATTGTTTGGCTTCTTCTTGTAAGCTAGTCGCCTTGTTGATTAGCTTCTTAAATGTTTTGATGGTGAAACCTTTGAGCATAAAGGCAATCGGGCCATGGATATTCTTAAGTAGAATCTCAATGGCATGTTGTTTAGACAGTTGTGGTTCGCATTTCACACTTAGATTATGTCATCTGAGAATATAATCAATGAGGGACTCACCATGGTGTTGTTGAGTCACAACAAATCACCTACAGTCACACCTTTGCTATGCTCCAGCAAACCTCTTAATGAAGAGTTGCTCCAACTCACCAAAAATCTTCACTGAACTGTTGGGGAGTTCAACATATTGATCGAAGGCTATGCCTGCTAAGCTACTAATAAAGAGTCAGAAGAGTAAAGCATCACTGCCACCAGCGTTGCAACAACTGGCTCTGAAATGCGCTATATGCTGCCTTGGGTTCCCACTATCATCAAAACTCTTGAAAGAATGTGACATAAAACCATTAGGATACTAGATGGCATCAAACTCCTCTAGGTATGGTCTACCCTTTGGAACCGATGATCCTCCTCGAGCTTGAGCCAATGCTACTCTCACTTGCTGTTCAACCATAGTTTTGATGTCCTTTTCTTGTATGGAGGTACGATCCACTACCTTCCTATATAAACTGGTGCTGCCCTGCTCTACCGGAGGTAAAGTCTTGGCTGGATCTAAGAAATGCACCAACTCTAGCTGACAAGTCTCTGCAAGGAAGGATGAACTGTCAGGGCTTGGTTCTGAAGTGTCAAGATTGCTGCTAGCAAATCCTCGAGCTGCTTCCCCATCTTTTATATTTGTTCATCCTTTTACTTTAATTGCTGATGGAGGTGTTGGGTCGAGTAGGTTGTGTCTTTCTGCTCAACCACATCACCTTCCAAAGTCTATTGATCACGGAGGATAGAACCCCTGGTGTCTACCATATGTACTCATGTTGGATCCTCTAATATATCATCCTCATTATGGTCAAAATTGACATTTTCATCCTCTAAATCAGACCAGACATATCCTAAGATTTTTTTCTTTTCCACTAGATAATGTGCCACAATGTCATCTCGGGAACGGTCTAACTAAACAAGTACAAAAGATTGAGGCTGGCCGGTAGTAGTATCGATGCCATGAGAAGAAATGCATCTGACCTCTGTTGTTGCTGGAGAGCTGACCCTATGAAGGCTACGCTCGCTAGAAGAAAGATGTTCGTAGCTATCCCTAGATCTAGATGGAGTGGTACTCCTATAAGGATCTATAGCCATGAGGGAAACTGAACTGTCTCCTCCTCCATCTACTGCTATAATCTCCATAGCCTGCTGAGGTGGTGGTGGTGATGGGATGACTATGATACTCCGAGGTCGTCATTCCTTCCTCACCATAACTAGGGCAGAAGATCGAGCAAGAGAGCTTGACCTCACCACAGTAGGTGATGTAAATGGAACAGGATCTCATGGCCATAGCTGGATCACCAGTAAGGTTCTCTTCTCCCCAAATGCGGCCTTTGTGACCTTTATTGGAATGGTAGATGCTGAAATATGTACATGAGATGGTGGAAGTGGGCTAGAGCGATGTGGTGGAGGCACCACTGACACTCTCTGAATAGGAGCTCCTCTCCTATGATGGGTAGTCCCCGTCAATAAGATCTGCTAGGATGATCGATGCGTAGCATCTGTCGAGAAAGTCCACAAGTGGAGGCTGGCGTCTACCTCATCTCTTATCAGTGACATGAATTGATGTACGGGTCTCCCTGGCCCTACCTATCTAATCTATCTAGCCACGCTGTGGGGGATAACTGATCTCAAATCAAATTGAGCCCAGACTCTGATCGTCCATAGACTCTGCCAACTTGGTGAAGAACTAACCTCAGGCCAGCATACGACCTCCTCCTCTCACTGATAGGAGCCTGAAAATGAACTGCTGGCGGAGGTGAAGCTGAAATCATTCTATTATCAAAACCAAAGAGGGGGTGAAACCCATTCTCCGTAATGAGAGGAGACACTACCCTAGGTGACTCCTCCACGATAGCTTGAGAAACTGCCTCCAACTCCCTGGCTATGCGAGGTGATCGCTTGATCATGCGGTTCTTATTTTTGCTTGAGTCCTGGTAGGTCAAGCAGTATGGGAACTAGACCCAATCTCAAAGGTAGAGGAGATAATCCATAGAATCATGGGAGCCTTCCCCTTGGAAGGTGCTAATGAGTGGTGCTAGCCCATACTTGGGTTGCAAGGGGAACAACAGGGCGCACTGGCGCTGGCACTGCTACTGCTACTGTGGGAACTACCACAACTTTTCTCTTCAATGTGGGAATCTCTGAATTTGATGGTAACACAACCTGGATGACCAACTCATGCCCGTTCACTACGCTCCTACTAACAGTCATGAGGATGGTCCCCTCACATGTAATCTGAGCCCCTCAAAGCCTTGACCAAAGTGGATGAGGTGGGCATAATTAGTGAGCAGGAGGCTGGCTTGATCCAAGACCAAATCCATCCCATGAGGAAATGTGAAGACATATTTTTGTGATGCCATTGAACTGAACTGAACTGAAACTAACTAAAGCTGACGAAAGTCTAAAATGTTGAAAAAAAAACTTGAATTAGATTTCTATTTTATTGATTTTTTTGAATTTGGATTTAGAATTTGAACCCACACTCAACAACTTGAAAGTGTTAAGTGAGGCTCAAATAAATTTGGAAGAGAGATTTTGAGATTGATTGAAAATGAGATTTTTGAATGTAGAATCCATTTCCAACAAATTTGTGCATGTTGGAAATGGGTTCAAATATTTTTGAAGAGATTGATGCTTCTATAGGCTCATATTTGAATTGGATTTTTGAGTTTGAGGACCCTTCATTTAACAAATTTGAGTATGTTAAAGTAAAGGTTCAATTGATTTTGTTTTGAAGTGTGATTTTGGGATTTTACTCACTTAGCAAATTTAAGTATGCTAAGTGAGGTGTTTGAAAATAATTTTCTTCTTCTTTTGCTTGTTTTTTTTTTGTGAACCATGCTTTGGTTTTGAAAATGGAACCTTCACTTTAGCAAATTTGGGTATGTTAAATGAAGAATCCATATGTTTTGTTGTTTTTGAAAAGAAGATCTTTACTTAGCAAATTTAATTATGCTAAATAGAGGATCCTTGTGTTTTATGTTTTGATGATTTTGAAAAGAGGATTCTTAGCAAATTTAAGTATGCTAAGGAAATCCAAATGTGATTGATTTTGTTCTTTTGATTTTGAAAAGAAGATTTCTACTTAGCAAATTTAGGTATGCTAAATAGGAAATCAAATGTGTTTCATGTTTTGTGATTTTGAAAAAGGATTCTTAACAAATTTAGTTATGCTAAGGGAATCCAAATTTTTTTCATATTTTGATGATTTTGAAAAGAGGATTCTTAGTAAACTTAGGTATGCTAAGGGAATCCAAATGTGTTTCGTATTTTTGTGATTTTGATTTTGAAAAGTGGATCTTCACTTAGCGAATTTGGGTATGCTAAATGAAAAGATCAAAATGTTGTTTGAATTTTTTATTTGTGAGTTTGAAAAGTGGATCTTTACTTAGAAAATTTGGGTATGCTAAATGAAAGATCCAAATGATGTTTTGAATTTTTGAAAAGATGGTTATTGATTTTGTTTTTTGAAAATGAAATCTTCATTCAATAAATTGAATTAGGATGTTCATTTATGCTTTTTGAAAATATGATTGTTGATTTTGATTTTTTTGAAAATGAAATCTTCATAAAAATGAATTGAGTGAATATGTTCATTTGTGCTTTTGGAAAATATAATTGTTGGATTTTATTTTTTAGAAAAGTGAATTCTCATTCAATAAATTGAATGAGGAAGTTCACTTGTGCTTTTTTGAAAAGGATGATTATGGATTTTATTTTTGAAAATGAAATCTTCATCAAAATGAATTGTGTGAAGATGTTCATTTGTATTTTTAAAAAATATGATTGTTGATTTTATTTTTTTAAAAAGAAATCTTCATCAAAATGAATTAAGTGAAGATGTTCATTTGTGCTTTTAGAAAATATGATTGTTGGATTTTATTTTTTGAAAATGAAATCTTCATCAAAATAATTGTGTGAAGATGTTCATTTGTGCTTTTGGAAAATATTATTGTTGGATTTTATTTTTCAAAATGAAATCTTCATCAAAATGAATTGAGTAAAGATGTTCATTTGTGCTTTTAGAAAATATGATTGTTGGATTTTATTTTTGAAAATGAAATCTTCAGCAAAATGAATTGATTAAATAAGTTCATTTGTGCTTTTGGAAAATATGATTGTTGGATTTTATTTTTGAAAAGTGAAATCCTCAATCAATAAATTGAATGAGGAAGTTCAATTATGCTTTTTTGAAAAGGATGATTGTGGATTTTATTTTTGAAAATGAAATCTTCATCAAAATGAATTGAGTGAAGATGTTCATTTGTATTTTTGGAAAATATGATTGTTGATTTTAATTTTGGAATGATCCAACATAGAACAATCATGAAGGTTGTTAGATGAGGGTGATTTAGAAAAGTTTTTGAGTAAATATTTTATTATGTGCATTTTAGAAATTGATGTTTTCATAAAGAATTTATTTTTCTTTATTTTTCGGAATGAACCTTGCCTTACCATAGAAATGGTAAGGAGGAAGTCTTTAGTTATTTCTTTTTATTAAATTTGTATTTTTGCATATTGGGAAACCCAATAGGGATTTTAAGATCTACATAGAGTGAGGTCCTAAAACCTAAAGGATATCGGCTAGCTTAACTTGAGGATGAAATGAACTAAATGCCAATAGAAAAGAAAGATAGTCTTAAGTTCATGTAAAATACAAACCCACTATCAATACTTGGAGATAATGATCATTTATCAAAGATGGAGAGAGGACCATCCCTGGCGTAATTGAAAAAATTTGTGGTGAAATATTCACGCCTTCATCTATCCTTTGGAAGGATAAATGAAGAAAGCAAATGCGCCTTATTGGGACACCACGTAGATCTGCAGATATTCTTATTAGAGTGATCAGGTACGACATTGAGAAAATATGTACTATCTCGAAAGATAGAAGTCACCACCTACAATGGACCTAATCACCTCAATAAGGACTCCTAAGAACTATGGATCTTCATATGTACCAGAGATTCTTCCCCTACTTTACATGAAAAAATTAAAGCATGATTTATTTTAAACTAGGTTCGTTAAGTTCCCAATGGAGGTAAGCCCCAATAGTTAATTACATCCTAAAAAATGAGATTTCTTAGGAATAGTCTCGATTAAGGTAAATGATCATTATCTCTAAATATTTTAAAGAAAGGATTATCAATCAATTAATTTATTTTTAGAAGATCAGTGGGATTGATCAAGAGGAGGGAGTTATTATTGAAGCCAAGGGAAGATAAGTAGGAGATGCTTATGATACTAGGAAGCCTAGTAAGCATTCCAAAATATCTTATAGTTGGGCTTTATATTTTTGAAATTGAAGTGATTTATTTATTTGAGTTGAATTTTTGTTTAGAAATCTAGGGCTTATAATTCCAGAACACAAGGTCATAGAAATACCTAAGAGGTGAGGATTTATGCTTGTAGCCCACAAAGGGAAGCAACAACATCTGAACCTAAATCTAGGGAGCTTTGGTGAGGGCTAAATCACAACATAAATCTAAGGTGAAAATGGTTATATGGTTTACCTCCATAAGAGAGGATAAATCACTGACATTTGGACTTACAACCTCGGATGGTACCAACTCCTCCTACGATTTTAAATACATGTAGGCAAGAATATGCTTTTGCAAGATAGCTAAGTTATTATTTATTTAAAAAGAGACTAAATCCTTAAACACACTCTAAGAGACTAGATCATGTAGGGCATGATTTAATGACTTAAATTTAATACAAATTTTATTACATTTTATTTTTATTTTTGGATTATTGATTTGGCACAAGCTTATAGGATTCATATATCTAATGCATGATAAATTAGATTATGGGCCAAAATCAGCAAGAAAGGAGGTTAGTTTCCACCATGGCTCTCAAAGGTTAAGCCAAGTTCCCTGGCACGGGTGGAAGCCCTCCAAATCAAGAGTGAAACAATATGCTTTTATGCATAATGTGAGAATATACAACATTCAGCTAAGGGGTTGCTAAATCTTTTATCTTACTTTTATAACCTAAGCTTTAACTGAGGTTATGAGTTATTTATTTTTAATTTTGAGTTGATTAATTGGATAGCAAATTTATTTTTTCCTAAGAGCCTAATCATTATCTAGGTCATACATCAAAGCAATGAAGAAACTAGAAAAATATGTCATCTTAATGCACAAGCAAAATAAATATCAATCAATTTATAAAGGTAGTGCAAAAGAATAAAAGGTCTTTTGGAGTCGGGCTCCATCGCACAAACCTGAAAACAAATTGGGTAGCTAAGCTCTATCCTTATACAACCCGAATTACAAATGAATTAATTATAATTAAGGAGGAATTCATGTAATTGGGGTCTTCATTCTTCATTCTTCATTCTTCAATTCTTCTTTCTTCTTTCTTCTTTCTTCTTTTGGTTGGTTGGAATGTGGCTTCTTCAAAGGCTTTACATGATACATAAGACATAATCTTATGACCAATGTTCATCCTAATCCCCCATAATATTCATTCCAAATCCTAATTGCAAAATTACATAAAAAAGGCTTTACATTTGGCTTTGTACAACTCAAGGTTCTGGCATGCCCGGAGGCATCTCTCCTCCAAACCTTTGAGCTCTTCCAACTGTAACTTGGCATTCTGTTCTGTAGTGATTTTACTACCCATAGCTATCCTTAATGATGGGAGTTAGACTTCTAATGGCAGAACAGCTTCTGACTCATACACTAAGGAGAAAGGGGTAGATTGAGTTGGAGTTCTGTATGTGGTACGGTAGGCCCATAAGGCTTCAACTAATTGCTCATGCCACTGTCGCTTGTTATCATCGAGTGTTTTCTTCAGTATTTGGATGAGAGTTTTGTTGAATTCTTCTACTATACTATTTTCCCTTGGGTAGTAGATGGTAGAATATCTCCAATCTATATTATGTATTTGGGTATAGCTGTTGATTTTAGTGCTCTTGAATGCAGTACCATTATCGAATATAATTCATTGAGGCACCCCAAACCTATATAAGATATGGTTTCTGAAAAATTGGAGCACATGCTGAGTTGTGACCTCTCTAAGTAAAATTGCCTCTACCCACTTGGAAAAGTAGTTGGTGGCAGCTAGAATGAACTGGTGATCCTTGGAAGAAGGAGGATCGATCGGACCCACTATGTTGGTACCCCAACACTCAAATGGCCACGAAGCCAATGTAGGATGTAGAATATTGGCTGGTTGGTGTAGGACCACACCGTGCACGTAACATTGGTGGCATCTCCTAGCTACATCCATATAGTTTGTGATCATCGAAGGCCAGTAGTATCCTAGTCTCTTGATCTTAGCTTTCATCTTCAGGCCAGATTGGTGTGCTCCATATAAACCGGGGTGTCCCTCGATCATGATCCTATGGGCTTCGTGTTTGTACAGACAATGTAATCACATATGATCAAAAGACTGTCGGTATAAGGTGTCGCATACGAGAGCATAGTAAAGGGCTCTCTGCTTCATCATATGTGCTAGTGACTTCTCTTAAGGTAGTTTGCCTATATTTAAATAATCCATAAATTGTTGCCTCCAAATTGACACCTCATCCTTTTTATCAATGGAAACCTCCCCTTTAAGAGAGAATATCTCGATGAGTTCAACATCAATAAGGGATAAGAGTTGTCTATTTTGGACCCATATTAGAATGGACTCATCTTTCAGACATGCTAACTCTTTGGCAAGCTTGGCTAATGCATTGGCTATTGCATTCTCTCCTCGAAGAATCTTGTATATGGTAACCTCTAAGATTTGGGCCAACAACTCTATAGTGTACTTGTGGTAATGATGGAGCTTAGGCTTCAAGACTTTGTAGGACTCAGTGATTTGGTTGATGATGAGCTAAGAATCCCTGAAGATGTTGATACTCTAGACGCATAGTGTAATAACTAACTCCAGACCATCAATCAGAGCCTCATATTTGGCTTTATTATTGATACATGGGTTGGACAGTTGATATATAAATCTCATCACATCATGGTCCAGTTAGAAAACTGTTCTTACCCTACCTTTCCTAGAATAGTAGATCGTGATTCTTCTCTTTTTTTGAAAGGAAGCTGCACCATCAAAATACATCTGCTAGCGATGAATGCTAGTGTCCCCTAAGTTTATGTTTTGTTCATCGGGGAGGTCATCACTAACAGGGAATCAGCAGGAAGTGGGTGTGCAGCTAACAAATCTGCTAGTGCCTGTCCTTTCACCACACAACGGGGGTACAAATGTGAAGTCGAACTGCAATAAAATCATGGACCAACATGCCAACCATCCGGATAACCGGGCATGTCATTAGATATTAGAGTGGATTGATCCTACATATCATATTCACATTATGAGAAAGAATGGAGTGTCGTAGCTTTTGGGATGCAAATATTAAAGCTAGGCAGTGCTTTTCAATAGGTGGGTAGTTTGCCTCAGCAGGAATTAGATGATTACTAAGGTAGTAGAGAGCATTTTCTTTCCCTTCATCATCAGTTTGAGCCAACAAAGTGCCAAGCGAGTCATCTAATGCGGCGGTGCATAGTATTAATGGTTTTCTCAGGATAGGGGCTGCTAGAACTAACGACGTAATCAGTTAGTGCTTGATGTCTTCAAAAGCATGATGTCACTTATCATCCCACTTGAACTTGGCATCCATTTTGATAAGTGTTGAGAATGGTTGGCATCTTTCTGGTAGGTTGGATATGAAGCATCTTAGATATGCTAACCGTCTTTGTAATGATTTGAGTTGAGTTAGACTTTTAGAGGGTGGCATTTCTAAGTTAGCCTTGATCTTCTCTGGATCGATCTCTATTCCCCAGTGTTGGACAACAAACCTAAGGAATTTCCCTAAAGCTACTCTGAATGCACACTTCACGAGATTCATTTTGAGATTAAATTATCTTAACTGTTCAAAAACTACTCTCAAGTCAAAGAGATGGTCTTCCTTTTCTGTGCTTTTGACCACAAGATCATCAACATAGCATTCAACTTTATGATGAATGAGTTTGTTGAAGATCCATATGGTATGTAGCACCAAAATTTTTAAAGCTGAAAGGCATGACCTTATAACAATAGACTCTGATCAGGTTGGAAAAGCAGTGTTTCTTTCATTCTTGTAGGCCATCTTGATTTGGTTGTAGCAAGATGACCTATCCATAAAGAAGAATACTACATGTGATGAGGCGATGTCTGCCATTAATTTTGGTATAGGAAGTGGAAATTCATCCTTAGGAAATACCTTATTTAGATCCCTAAAATCAACGCTATGCAAATTTGGCCATTCTTTTTCTTAATTAGGATGACACTGGCTAACCATGTAGGATATTTCTCTTCCCTGATAAAGCCAACATTAATCAGTTTCTTGATTTCAGAAGTGACCTACTATTTAATGTCTAATCGCATGCATCTAGAGCTTGCTTGATAGAGTTAGCATTATGTTCTATTGCTAGTTTATGGAATGCTACGAGATAAATCAGGCATTTCTTTATAACTCCATGCAAAACAGTCCTTAAACTCAGCTAATAGCATAACTAGATCATTGGTTTCTTCTTCATTCAATAAGGAACTGATGTATGTCGGACGTGGATTATCTTCAGTTCCTAAGTTGATCTCTTTAAGTTCATCGATGGTTGATCTAATCTCTTCTTCAAACTTTGGCAGTGCCTCTTTGACTTCAAGCTCATTTGGATCAACTGAAGGTTCCAAACATACCTCCTTATAAGACTTAGCATGATTTGAGAAGAACCTATCAGACCCCAAATGAGTGATGATGACTAGGCAATGGTCGAGTGGACCAACTATGTTGAATCCTAGTCCCAGAACTAATTGGGAATATCTGCTTTGCTTGTCCCATAATCATTCAAAGTAATCTAACTTATGTTTAGACTAAGTATATGGGATTAATCCCTTCTTTTCTAAGTTAAGAACACAAGGCAAATACCAATCAAAAGGTAATTATATTAAATCTTTATATGAATCATCCTCAAATTCTACATCATCTTCTTGACTTGAGAGTGATGCTCCCAACAAAAATCTCTTTGGCTTGACATCTGTGGATAACTTGGGGGAATCCTTATCTACCAAACCTTCAACTTTCTAGGAAGAATGTGAGGTTAGAGCTAAGATTCCCAATTGCTATTTGACTATTCTACATAATAGTGATTTAGATACATTCATACTTTGCTTGGAGGCCTGGTCTTCATTGCTCTTTGGCTCGAATGTCACCTCCAATGGGACCTGTTGAGAGGGGTTGGTTGGTGTGCTAACCATATGAGACACATCCTCTGAACTGAATTCTAAGTCTATGTGGAAAGCGGGGGTATTCTTGTGAGTCAAAACATAGCTCCAATTGGGTGGACATTTGGGAGAAGGTCCTCCACCTCTGGAACTACCTCTAGATCTGCCTTTACCTCTACATGGTGGGGGTTGATTTATCTTACCCATGTGTTCATATGGAAGAACAAACTGTGGGCAGAATCCAATATCTAGCTCTACTTCTTCCTCAGTGTCTGATTCTCGCTCACTTACATTTTCTTTTCTTTATCTTTTTCCTTTCCTTCTTTCTCTTTTTCTTTTTCTTCTTTTTCTTTTGTTTCTTTTTCTTTTGTTCTTTTTCTTTTATTTTTAAGCATTCAACAAGTTCATGAGAATAGACTTTTTGATTTGAAGGAAGATAGTAGGCTACATCCCCATATATCTCGATCTCTCTGACTGAGAATGGCTTCAAGTCTCCTTTGACACAATACTCTATTACACCTCTTCAGAATTTGATGCACTAATGTAAAGAGGATGGAACCATATTGTTTCTATGTATCGAAGGCCTACTGAGCAAAGTAGAGAAAGATGTATCTAAATCAATTATGTAGAACTTGGCTTCTATCTTCTAGTCATCTATCTCCAATGGCAACACTGTAGAGCATAAATCCATCTCGCCTTGCTCATTGAATCCTCTCAACATAATCTAATCTCCTTAGAGTTTGAAGATGTCAATCCTTATGTAAGCAAGGGTTTTAGACTCATAATATTCACTGATGCACCAAGATCAACAAACACCCTAGAGAGTCTGAATTTGCCCATGTCCACTATGATGTAGAGGGAACGATTGTGCTCGGTTGTCCCCAAAAGGTCTTCATGAGTGAATGTAATTCCATGGGCTTCTCTTGAATAACATGTCTTCTCTTTAATAGCAGTCAGCTGAGCTAAGCATATTTTTATATCAATAAGGGCTTTGATCGATGACTCTCTCATCTCTTTGGATAAGACAAGGTCATCATATATGCTTAGTTTAGTTGGCAACTTTCTTAGGTGAGTGAGGACATTATAGTCAACTCTGGGATGGTCCTTCACAAGCATATACATAGATGGAGCATCCATGGAGGGGCTTCTTGATCACTATAACTAATGACTTGTTTACCCATATCCTGAGGTGTTACCCTAGGAGGAGAACTTTGCCACTGCGGAGGTTGACTTCAGTGACTTCGTAAGATGGTTTAACGAAAAGTTCTACCTGTTCACGTATAGCTTCTCCTATAACTGAACCAGCTATATGGATAATTTGGACTTAGCACACCACACATTGGAAACCAAGCCCACCTATCCTAACTTGGATTATGCTTAGGGGTTAAGCAACCTGCATAGCAAAAGTATTTATATTTTTATTACAAAATACAATAGGCTAATATATTTGCTAATCTAGACTATCTATACATCCTAACATCCAGTCTAAAATAATACTTCACAAAACAAGCATACACCAAACCATGCACCGCCCTAACATTAGCTAGAAATAGTGACTTAGTCTAATGTGTGTGAATTAAAGCTTGTGTGGTATGTCCTATTTAGGATTTAGAGTTATAATTTACTAAGTGTGGGGGATGTAATTTATAAAGGGTGGTTTCACTTTAAGTTATTTAGCTAATTTGCAAGTTTAATTAATATTTTCTTTTATTTCATATGGCCTACACTTAACAACTAAGTGTTATAAAGAGAAGAAAGAGAGGGCATCTCTCTTTCATCCCTACCTTAAGTCACTTCTAAAATAAATTAATTAACCAATTTTCTTTAGTGAATGGCTTATTATATGTTTTGATTAATCCTAAGTTTAGGCTTATTTAAAGTAAACTTATTCAATAAGAAAGGCATCTTAAGGTTAATTGGAATGAATTACTATCACATACACATATTCATTCATTTCTTTCTATCATATATGGCATGCATATGAATAAATCCTAAGTATATTTATACATGCAATTTTGATTTCTAGCATACTTGAATGATAAATGCAAGGAAGTGTATTTAGAATTTAAATATTTCATTTGATTGAATTATGAATTCATGCCTTTTTAATAGAAAAGAGGAATTTTTCATTCATTAGCTAGATACACATTCACATGTATAAAAGTTTTAAGTGAGTACGATGCCATTATTTTTTACACCAGGGGTGTTAGGTATAAGACCTATTTAGGGCAACTTAAAGCCTCACAGCCCCGAGATATCTAGACTAATATACCACTTTTCTTAGATACATGTAGATGTATAAGCAACTATAACGATAGGAAAAACCCATGCAAAAGTTGTGTTTGATTTATGATTCTTATTCATTAGCCACATCATACATACATATGTATAAGAGTTTTAAGTGAGTATGGTGTCATTGTTTTCCACACGATGTCCAGACTAATATACCACTTTTCTTAAATATAAGTGAATGTGTAAAAAGAACCGTAAGAACAACAAGTCATAAAAGGAATCATATTGATTTGATTATATGATTTACATATGTGATATGAAATTCTTCCTAAGTCTTAACATAGAGGTGCATAGGAATATATTTAGACAAATGTTATGTTCTTTTCAAATGAAGTATACATTTGTGAATCGTTTGTGAATCCATGTAAGATAAGGAAAGAGAGCTTCATATTTCATATCCTATATTATCAACACATGCAAACTTATAGATATTTATAATCAGCATCACTCCATATATTATAATTAATTCATACACTTTTTTAAAATAACTTTTGATTTAATAGTGATAATAGCCACACATATTTGATTTAAAATAACACATGCAATTGGACATAAAGGAAACCATTTCATTAAATTAATTTTAAAAGAAATGAATGCATGACTACACATGGCAAGCAATATTTAGCATGATAGGGAAAGAAATAAAGGAACATAAACACATGATCTCATTCATTCCAATTAAGTCCTAAGGACAATCATACTATATAAAGTCACTTAAAATAAACCAAAGTTCTTTAATATCATTTTTAAATTTGAGTATGATTTATTTTAAGGAATATGAAAGAGGTTTACTGGTCCTAATCTCATTCCCCATATGTGAGTTAATCTTAGTTTAATGAAGAAGTAATTAAGTTGATTTTATGGTTTAATTAGGTTAGGGTATGAATTAAGTGGATTAATTAACCCTTACATACATCACCTTAAATTAATTAACTAATTAATAATGAGCTAATATGATATGCAACCACATGGAAAGTAAATTTGCAATGCTCCTAAGGAATGAAAGGGGCCTAATGCAATTGGCTCATGATTAATAGTTAATTAAGCTTAAGGGATCTCACTTAACTACTCTTATGATTTCTCACACATGTGAGCTAACCATAATTTTATCATCTTTCACTTTGGGTTATTAAACCCCCAAAGAGCTACCAAGATTAAAAGAGAAATTAGGATTAAGTGGATTAATTAAGTTCATTAATTATTTAATTAAACCTTAATTAACCTTAACCAATTAAAGTGATATGGGCTTAGAGAAAGAAACAAAGAAAGGAGTCCAAGTCTCAATCCCTAAATCCTCTCAATTAATTGATTAAGGTTTAGGTTATGAATTGAATTTTTTATTAATCCTATTAATTAATTAATTAAGGGATGATAATTAATTAATTACTTAAAGGATTAGAGAATATTTAAGGAAAGATTGGAAGAGGGAGTCCTAATCCATTTTCCTAGATTTCATCACCATTATAGAGGTTAACAAGCTTAATTGATTGATTAATTTACTATTCATTTTCTTAATTATCACTAATTATATTAAGAAAGTGATTAAGACTTAATCCATTGATTTCCTAATTAATCAAACAATAAAATCTAAGGAAAATAAGGGAGGCAGAGGTCATCCCCCTAAACATGCATAAAAAGTTTGAGATCAATTGGATGATTAAATAGGAAATAATTAGGCTAGTTTTATTTCTAATTAAACCTTAATTAAGCCAAATTCACTATTCAAAATTAATTAATAATAATTTTCCTAAATTCTACACTGAAATATCTTTAAAATAAGCATAAGTTTGTATTTTTTTTAGATTTTCTACATTTAGTTATGAATTTAAGAAGTTTCAAGATTAAAAATAGATTAATTAGCCCAAATTAAAGATTTAATCCCATCGGGTGACTGATGGGTGTGCTTACCATGTGGTGCAATGAGATTCGCTATTTAAGTTGTCATTTTGTCACACATTTGGGATGAAGATATCTCCATGGACCATCTGATCTAAGATCGGACAGCCATGATCAAACTCGTAATTTTGAGGGATTAATCAGGGGTTCTAAGCATGATTAGATAAGGAATGTTCATCCCGATCACATGAGATGGACGGTCCATGATCTATCTCCTTCCGAACGATGAAGGATGACTACCGTCCATCAATGGCCACTTGATCTGTGCTCACCCGAGCTCAAATGGAGATGATAATTATCCCACACCTTCGGGGAAGCACGATAATCAAATCCAGCGGTGGAAATCGCATGATATGAAAATTTCTTTCACAAAAGACCAAGCCATTCATAGTTTTAACGCATACCTCACCGAGCTTGTCGCCGGTGATTCGAGAAGCTTGTTTGGTAAAAATGAAGCCTATTGAGCCACACGAGCTTTGATTTGGTGTAGTTTGCTCAGAAGACCCATCCACTAGGCGTAGGTGCTCGGGCTTGGTCAAACTATACCCTCTAGCTATCGGGATGCTTGGGAAATGATTCGTTCTTGCTCGATTTTCTCTAAGGAAGGTGTGTGCAAAGTTAATTGCACTTTGGTGGAGATTTGAGCAAATGGAATCAGATTGAAGCTCTCCTAATTTGGTTTTGCATAAGATTGAGAATGGGGATTTGGGGAAGCTTGGGAACTCTTGGGAATGGCTCTGGAACTCTTCTCCTTAGCTGCTAGAATTGAATCAAAGGTGAGTGTGTGAGTTTTAGTGAGAACGAGGGGGGTAGACCCCCTCATTCCTTGGATCACGGCCATGGTTGATTTGGAATTTTTGATCAAGGGGTCACCATGAGGAGCTCAATTTGGGCAAGGAATCATGTTAGTTGGCTTCCTTTGAGTGGAGGAGGGTGTGAGAGTGGCTGCCAAGAGAGTAGTGGGTATCCTATGGCTTTCCAAGTGTTTCAATGGGAATGGGGAGGTGATTTCACCTCCCATGGATCATGGTCAGCCAACCATCTTTGGGTCAGGTCAGCCATGGTCCAAGGTGCCTATGTGGACCTATGGTTGGGTGCTAAGTGGCTATGGGAAGAGAATGACTCAATAAGCATGTGTCTCATCTCATGGGATGCCCTAAACCCAAGGGAAAAATGGTCATTTTGCTATGGGTTTGATTTGGAAAGATTTAGAATGGGCTAAAAGTGGGTTAGCCTAAATTTCAAGTGGTTTGGAGTTTGTTTGGTTTGATTTGGCTTGATTTTACCTATTTAGGTCAAATATGTTAGGTTGAGTCAGGTTAACCAATTGGTCAAATAAGGTCAAACCAAGGGTTGAGTCAAGTTCACATAACTAATTGGAGTGTATTGGTGTCATTGGTTTGGTTTAATTTGCTTTGGATTTGGTTATGGTTCACTTGGATTTATATAGGTCAAATGGGTCAAGTTGACCAATTTGACCAATTAGACCAAATTGGGTTAGGTTAGGTGTTAAGTCAAGTCCAATTAGCTAATTGAAAATAATTTTAGGCTTCGATTTGGTTTAATTTGGAATTAATTTGGATTTTGGCTAATTTGATCATTTAGGTCAATTTGGGTTAAGTTGGGTCAAGTTGACCAATTGGTCAACTTGGGCTCAATTATGGCTTTGGTCAAGTTCAATAAATGAGTTGGAATGAACTCAAGCCATCAGTTCCAATCAATTTGGTTCAAATCATGATTTGACCCATTTTGGCTTTTTAGACCAATTTGGGTCATCTTGGGTCAAATGGCCAATTAGGCTTGGTTTGGCTCAAGTGAAGGTCTGGTCATGTTCAATCATTATTTATGAATGGGTTTGAATCATGGTTTTAATAAATTTGTCATATGGTAGATTTTGGCTAGTTTGGGTCTCATTTGGGATAAATGTTGACTTGGTCAAAGGCTAGGTTTGACTTAGTTTGACCCAATTTAAGGCAATTTATCACCCTAAGGTGATTGGTGGTTATGTTGTGAGGCTTGGATGGGCTTAGTTCAATCCAATTTGGGTTGGATTAGAACTTGGCTCAAAAAGGTATTTTAGGTCTGTTTGGGTCAAGTGACCCTAAATGGGTTGATTGGCTTGATCATAGCTTGATTCAAGTTTGGTTGAACTCACACGTTAGCTCAGGATTGAAATATAAATCCAATTTCAATTGGTTTTGAGCCAATTGGGTTTTGGTTCATATGATAATTTCAAGTCAAAAGGGTCAACATGGACTTGACTTAGGTTAACTTGGATTTAGTTTGATAATTGTGGTTTATGTTTATATTTGGGTCAATAATTATAGGAATGATTGAATCATGAAGGAATCCATGAGTTTTGTATTGGTTTAAGTATCGTTTAGCCAAGTTCAAGAATTTGGCTAAAAGGGTTAAAATTGAGAATTTGATTTAGTTTGATTTATTTTGATTGATTTGAAGGGTTTAAACTTGGATTTCATTTATTTGTAAATATAAATAAATTAATGATTGATTTATAAAGAAATCAACCAAGTTTGAGTTGGTTTGAAGGAGTTTTGACTAAGCATATGAAGGAGGTTCATATGGCTTAAGAAGAGATTTTGGAATTTGGACTTAATCATGGGTTTCAATCATTAAATTTGGAATTAGTTTATGATTTGGAATTTGATTTGAGATTGAATTTGATAATTGAGAAAATTAATTGGATTGGGGTTGATTTGAATTTGGTTAAGGCTAAGTCCATAAGATAAAATCAAAGGCTTAGGAAGGATTTGGAGTTTGATTTTGATCATGGGTTTTGGTCATTTGAAAGTTGGATTTGATTTTGGATTTTGGATTTGAATTTGAGGAATGGTTTTCAAAGAAGGATGCAAGGATTGGGTTCAATGTTATAGGGTAGGCAAGCCTTTCTAAATCCCTAAGGCACAACCTATTCTTTTGGCTAACTCTTCTAAGTCGGGTTAGGTTAAGTGTTCACCTAATCACTAAAAGTGTCTTAAGACTAAGGAGCTCTTAGTGTCTATGAGAGTCCTAGGTCTATGATATGAAAGTTGAGAGCTCGCTCCAAAAGTGAGGTCAACAAACATCATGCATAATCATCTTGTTTCACTCTTGCTAAGAGAGGGCTTCCATCTTTGCCAGATAGAAATGGGATTAAACTTTTAGAGCCAATGATGGATGAATGCCTCTTTCTCTTTTGATTTGGCCCATAACCAACTTCTCATGCATTTAGGCATACAAAATCCCATAGCCTGTGTCAAAATAAAGAGTCCCAAATTAAATAAAATTTGATAAACATTTGCATTAGATTTAAGTCATTATTCATACCCCTCATGCTTCAGTCTCTCAAGGAGTGGATTTAAGGACTTAGTTTCTTTCCTAAATAAATAACAGTATAACTATCTTGCAAAGCATATGACTTGCTTACATGGTTTTAAAATATAGGAGTTAGCTAGCTACCACTCCAAGCAGTAATAAGTCCAGGAGTCGGGTGGTTTACTCTCTCTTGTGGAGGTAAATCATATACCCACTTTCACCTTAGATTTAGGATGTGCTTTGGCCTTCGCCAAAGCTTCCTAGATTTAGGATCTAAGGTCGTTGTTTCTCTTTGTGGGCTACAAGCATAAATCCTCATCTCTTAGGCATCCTAACAATCTTGTGTTGTTAGAGTATAAGTCCTAGCTCAATAAAATTTTAACTCAAATAAATAAATCTCCTCAATTTTAAATATATAAAGCCCAACTATATGATAGATTGGAGTGCTCACCAGGTTTCCTAGTATCATGAGCACTCCCTACTCATCTCCTTTGGTTTTGATAATAACTCTCCCCTTTTTGATCCATCCCATTTGATATTAAAAAAACCAATTTATTGATAGTCCTATCTTTGAATTCTTTGGAGATAATAATCACCTACTTTAATCGAGAGTATTCTTAAGAAATTCACTTTAAATAAACCATGTTTTACTTTTCCATGTAAAGTAGGTGAAAAATCTCTGGTATATTTAAAGACCCATCATGCCTTAGGAGTCCTTATTAGGTGATTAGGTCTATTGTAGGGTAGTGACTTCTATCTCTCAAGATAGTATACTATTCCTCAATATCATACCCACTCACCTTAATAAGTACATCCTCAGATCTGTGTGGTGTCCCCCTCACATATACACACACAAATGCAAACCAAAAATAAACACCACAGGTCAACCCTTGGCATATATGTTAGATTCTAAGTAAAGATGTCCTAATTCTTATGCAAGTCTATATATTTTACCCTCTATTTGTATGAGAGTAGAGATCTAACTTACACTGTTCATAGAGGTTGGTCATCTGATAATGAAACAAGGAGCAAGCCTTCTACAGGAAAATCCCTCTTAAGTACTTCTTCATCTCGAAAGTTAAAATTTTTTATTCTGAAGGTCATCAAAATGCATGATTGAGCTTGTCTGAGGTAACATGATTGTGCTATTTGTTAATTTCTATAGACCACTCCAACCCAAACGGGAGTTGGAAATTTCATCTTAAGATGAGGTATCAAAGTTACAACACCAAAGATTTATTGGAGGGGCCTTCCGAAGATAGCATTGTATGTTGAATCTGACTTTACAACTATGAATTAAACTGAATGAGTCACTTGTTGATAAAAATCTCTAAGAATAATAAGAAGAATGATTTCACCCCCCCAACTTGCTGATTATCAAACCCATATAATGGTCCAACAGTAGGTTGGAGCTTTTCCCTAACTAGGCCCATGCTAAGAAAGGTGGAGTAAAATAAAATATCAATAAAAATCCCGTTATCAATTAAAATTCTCTTAACATTGTAATATGGGTCACCGATCCCCACACCAACGACTAGTGGATCTTGATGCGAACTTGGACTCCTTCTAAGTCTGAGTCATTAAAAGTGATGGAATGATCACTACGAGATTTCTTTAACTTGACTCTTCGAAGATGGCGATGAAGACTTGATTAGATAGTAGTGCTCCTCCACTGATTATTTCAATTTCTCTAACTATTTGATGACTATTTTATTATTTCTGTGATAGTTCTGTAATGGTCAATGTGTTCATATGGGTTAGTTCCTCTCATCATAGGAATCGATGCTTGAAAGCTTGAAACCTACAAGAATAGGATGTTGAAGAATTGCTTTAGCTAAAGGTGAAAACTCCTGATAGCCTCAGTGAAAGGGAAGATGATTTCTATCTTTAAGGTGGAATTCTTTTCGCAATAAGCATTGTAATTCTGCACATATAATATGATGGGTGGAATCAACAGGGCAAGAATGTGCCAAGCCATCAGCAATAATTGGTGGGTTAGCGATTAGTCGAGCCGCAAGTGATAGATGAGTAGAACTAGCAGTGTCAAGGAGGTCGTCATCACGGTCTAGAAGCAGAGGAACTTCAGCCTGATGGCGAGAAGGCCCCGTGTAAGCATTTTGACCTCCCCTAGCTAATGATAGATCTTGGGAGAGATGTATTTGTTGCAATAGTGGTTGTCATATTTCTTGTAAAAGTTGAATTATCTCATTATGAGACTCTTCCATTCAGTGAACACGATCTTCTAGAGAGGTTCCTATTGCACATTCGCCCATTGGGTAATGCCTATTAGGGAAATTAGATAGAAGCTTGACGTCCTTGGTTTAAGGATTTGTTTCGAGAGTGATGGGAGTTGGAGTGAGAGGCTCCGTTATTGCGAGTATTACACCTATTGACCATAGTGTAAGTGTTCATAAAGATTATGATTGTGAGATTCCCTTTCACAATGTCAAACATTGTGCGAAAGATTGTCGGTAGAGTAGGAGAATTGATGTCTTAGTATTGCACAAAAGTTCACATCACAAATAAAGAGTTTGAGAGACCTCGATTTTACATGAAAACCCAACAAGGAAACAACCCGGACTAGCTCACTTAGAAATAATTATCTATCATCATTTTATTACAATTATTATCCTTTCTCCAAAGTTGGAGAAGGATAGATTACAAGAATAAGTTTTATGACAAGCTTCACTGGATTAGCGATGATGGCCCTACTTGAGGAGTAGTCTGGTGATCTGTTGAAAACTATCGAAAGATGGTAAGGTGGTAGCGGTGGCGATGGTGAACTATAGCGGCATCCGTGGTGATCGAGCGGAGCGGTAGCGGTGGACCATTGGCGGAGAGCGGATGAAATGCGATGGTAGTCGGCATATTATATAGCATTATATGGTGATCGATGCGATATGGCGGTGGTGGTGGCGGTAGTTAATCGGTCTTGATCGATATGAATGGTCGGTGGTAGTCGGTGGCATCGATGATCGGCGGTGGTGGATGATGGTGGTGGTTGGAGATGGCAATGACCGACGGTGGTGGTCGGTGGCCGTTCGGCGATGATGTCGCGGTGGCGATTATGCTTTGAGACTCTTCGAGTCTCAGAGCTTTCCCCTTTCTTAAGCTTGGGTCCCCATCATGTGAAGAATGAGAGTCTATTTATAGATTATGGGAGTGACATTTCTATAAATATAGGCAAAATCCAAACCACTCCATCGGACAGCTCAAAATGATTCCTTCGATCATCTAATGTATTTTAAGTATTTAAATGCTTAAATGAAGGAAAAATTAAGAGATCTTAGGCTTGTTAGATCCGGCTCATCAAGACACTCAAATTCACTATAAATATTCCATATTTAGGAGCTATTTAGAGATCCAACTGATATCCTAAAATTTTCAATTATATTTTAAGTGTTTGATCTGGGCTAGTCTCAACTTAGAATCAGATAGCTTTCGATATCAAGATTCGTGCTTCAACTAGTAGAGTTTTCAGTGACATATCAAGAACTATACATATGAGTATAATTTAATTTTAATCAACACTTAAAATATATTTGAATTTTTTGAGTGCTTATAATTAAAATGAATGATTTATTGAAGGAATCCAAGATGCTTAAGATCACTCAACTTTAAAATTATTAAAAAAATAATTTATGATTAAAAGGATTAATATAAATCATTTGATACTATTTTAAGAATTTACTCAAATTTATTAACAAATTACTATGAAAAATTATAAACAAGCTCTATTCTCTGCATCAGAGATGTGATCTAGACCTTAAATTGATATGAACTTGAAGATATAAAAAACTTTAAAGCAACACCTAACATTCAACAACAATGGCCAATCATCATCACACATTACTCTCATCCAACTTTCATCACCTAAGTTTTATCACTTAATCATCATGCTCAACCACTATCACTCAATCGTCTTTGCCAGATTGTTGTCAACGAATTATCATCAACAGGCATTTATTGCTCGACCGCCATCTCTTGACTATTTATTACACACATAAAATATCAATTATTTGCAACTTTATAATATAATCTCCTGCAACTAAAGAGGAGCAAACTTTTAGAATCTTTATTTATATATAGATCATTCAATTAAATTATATTCTATGACTCTTCTATTTCTGAAATTTTCACATAAAAATTCTCTCCCATGCAATTCTTTTTATATGTTTGTGTATTGAATCTTCATATGAAATTAAGATATTAAAATCTCTTTCTACCAGCACAAATATTCTGGCACTCAGCATATCTATAAAAATATTAAAAAGATTAAAAAAATAGAGAACATAATCATTGACAAACTACAAGCATAAAAATAGATATGTTGGATGAAAATAGACATCACCATTTTGAGACAAATAGTACTCAGCTCATTACATTCTAATACACATAATTGAACTCATTTCCACAAGTGATTTTACATCAAATTAAATTACCTTCAACTGCTACAGAGATTCCGTATCATAAAAGACATAATTCTGGGTCTTAACCACTGTAGAGAGGCATTCACTTTTTTTTAATTATCATGATATATTGTAACACTCGATCATGGTTAAATGCGGTTAAATCAACCGAATCTTTTAACGGACCTTAGTTAATGCCTATCACCAGGCTTAAAAAAAACATTCAAAAAAGAAATTTCACATTTAAAATTTACATTGAAATTTTATCTTATATATTTACGTTAAAATATGTAGTATATCCACTCATATTTTTAAAATGATGATAGTTTCATAAATATTAATATAATAATAGATTTAGTTTATCTCGATTAATAAATACTAAAAAACTAGTTAAGCCAAATGTGAATGTGAAACATTAGGTGTCTATTTATATTATAAAAATAATAATAATCATCATCATCATCGTCATCATCATCATCATAATAATAATATGTAATAATGTTGGCGTTGCACAATAGAAAATAAATAAATAAAATAAAAAATGAGTGTATATTTATTTTTTTCTTATGTTGGCACTCACTCTTCACTGACTTATACAAGAGAACAATGAAAGATATGAAAAACTTCTTTAAGATGGACTTATTATTTCAATAGAATTTGTGACCACAATAATAACAACAACACAAGCCTTTATCCCACTAAGTGGGCTCGGCTACATGAATCCTTCGTCTCCATTATGTCCTATTATGTGCCAAATTCTCTTTTAATTCAAGTATACTAAGGCCATTTTTTATACATCTTAACCATATCTTTTTAGGTCTACCTCTACCTTTCTTAACATAAGGCAAATCTAATGCATCTACTCTCCTAACCAGGTCATTCGACGGCCGATTCTTTATGTAGCCAAACCATCTAAGGCGACTCTCTCTAATATTATCTACCACTAGAGCTACTCCAACTTTTTCTCGAGCATACTCATTTAGTATTTTATCTCTAATAGTAAAAAGCCACTCATCCACCTGGGGATCCTTGTCTCTACAACACTTAACTTAGTCTCATGCTTCTCTTTTATTGGCCAACATTTTGCACACTAAATCATTGCAGGTCTTACCACCATCTTATAAAATTTTCCCTTAAGTTTAAACGGTACTTTTCTATCACACAACAGGCCAAATGCATTCCTCTACTTCAACCATCCAACTTGAATTCTACTAATACATCTCCATCTATTTCACCATCATTTTGAACAATTGAGCCTAAATATCTAAATCGCTCACTCTTTTTAATGACTTGTTCACCTAATGTCACAACACCACCACTATAACTTCTACAACTAAAATTACACTCCATATATTTAGTTTTAAATCTACTTAAATGAAAACCTTTAGACTCTAAGGTTGACCTCCATAATTTAAGTTTCTCTTAGACTCCCTCACTAGTCTTATTAACAAGAAGAATGTCATCAAGAAAAAGCATACTCCAAGGTACATCTTCCTATAAATGCCTAGTAAGAACATCCATAACTAAAGAAAAAAAGATAAGGACTTAAAGCTGATCCTTGATGTAATCCAACTGAAATAGGAAAATATTTTGTCAAACCTCCTTGTGTTTGGACACAAGTAACAGCTCTAGTATACATATCTTTAATGAGTCGAATATAACCAATATTAACTCCTTTCTTTTCTAGAACTCTCCAAAGAACATCTCTTGAAACTTTATCATAAGCTTTCTCTAAATCAATAAATATCATATGTAGATCCTACTTGCTTTCTCTATACTTCTCCATCAAACCTCTTACAAATGTATAACATCCATAGTAGATCTATCAGGCATGAAACCAAACTGATTGTGAGACACTTTTGTATCTCATCGTAACCTATGCTCAATTACTCTCTCCCATAATTTTAATGTATGACACATTAACTTAATTCCTCTATAATTTGCACACTCATGTGCATCACCTCTATTCTTAAATATAAGAACCAACAAACTCATCTGACATCTTTTTAGTCTTTAAAATAATATTAAAATGATTTATAAGCCAATAAATTCCTTGATCTCTATTGACCTCACTTTTGGAGTGAGTTCTCAACTTTCTCATCATAGATCTAGGACTCTTATAGACATTAAGAGTTTCTTAGTCTTAAGACACATCTAGTGATTAGGTGAACACTTAACCTAAGCCTAGAGACTTAGAAGGATTAGCTAAATGAATAGGTTATGCCTTAGGGACTTAGAAAAACTTTCCTAACCTATAGCCTAAACCCAATCCATGCTTTCCTTCTCAAACCAAACTTCAAATTCATACCAAACCAAATTTCCAAGACTTATAATCAATCCCATGATCAAATTCAAGCTCAAGATTTCCCCATAAAACCCCATGACTAAATTCAAAACCCTTCCTAAGCCATTTGATTTCATCATATGGACTTAGCCTTAACCAAATTCAAATCAATCCTAATTCAATTGATTTTCTCAAGAGATCAATTCAATCATTCAATCATTTACCAAATCTAAATCCAAATTTCAATCCAAGTCAAAATCCCTTCTTTAGCCTATGGACCTACCTCTATAGGCTTAATTAAATCTTAAACTAAATCAACCCAAAATCAATTTGTTTCTTTATAAAACAATTATTCATTCAATTATATTCATGAATATAAATGAAACCCACCCTCTAATGACCAAAAATAAATTAAACTAAATCAATTCCCTACTAAAGCCCTTTTGACTACATCCTTAAGCTTGGTCAAACTTGCTTCCAAATCACTCCAAACTCAAGTGATTTTCTCATGGATCATTTATATCTTCATTGATATTCCCAACTATAAATGAAATTTAAATCCAAATAGCCAAAACCAAACCCAAATTAAACCAAAATGCAATTTTAGCCTTTTAAGCCATTTCCTTGAACTTGGCCAAATGATACCCAAATCAATTCAAAACTCATGGATTTCTTCATAAATCAATCTCTCCTCCAATCACTCATCCAAATATAAAATAAACTACAATTATCAAACCAAAATCAAGTTAACCCAAGTCAAACCCAAGTTAGCCTTTTTGACTTGAAAACTTTAAATGAGCCAAAATCCGTTATACTCCAAATTGATTATAGTTTGATTTATTTCTCAATCCCAAGCTCATATGTGAGTTTAACTAAACTTGAATCAAGCTAAAACCAAACCAATTGACCCTTTTAGGTCCACTTGACCCAAAATGACCTAAAATACTTTTTTGAGCCAAGTTCTAATCCAACCTAAATTGGATTGAACCAATCATATCCAAACCTCATATCATGATCAACAATCATCCTAAGATGATCAACTACCTTGAATTGGGTCAAACCAAGTCAACTTGGTCCTTTGATCAAGTCAACATTTACCCTAAATGAAACTTAACCTAACCAAAACCCACCATATACCAAATTGATTGAAACCATTGACTCAAACCAATTCATAATCAATGATTGAACATGACCAAACCCTCAATTGAGCCAAACTAACTACAATTGACTATTTGACCTAAGTTGACCAAAATTGACCTAAAAAGCTAAAATGGGTCAAATCATGATTAAACCCAAATTGATTGCAACCAATGGCTCAAGTTCATTCCAAATCATTTATTGAACTTCACCAAAGCCACAATTAAGCCCAATTTGATCAATTGGTCAACTTGAGCCAACCTAGCCCAAATTGACCTAAAGGGTCAAAATAGCCAAAATCTAAATTAAATCTAAATCAAATCAAACCGAAGCCTACAATCATCTTTAACTAACCAATTGAACTTGAACCAACACCTAACCCAACCTAATTTTATCAAATTGGTCAAATTGGTCAACTTAGCCCATTTGACCTATTTGAATCCAAGTGAGCTAAAATCAATGCTAAGCCAAATTGATTGAAACCACTTGAACTAAAACTCTTCAAATCATCATTTGAACCTAACCCAATCCTTAGTTTGACCCAATTTGACCAATTAGTCAACCCAACCCAACATGTACTCATATGAACCCATTTCATCATATGAAGCACCCAAAATCAGCCCATGGAATCTTTGTGGCTGACCAAACCCAACCCAAATTGACCCTAGGTCTGCCCAAAATCTATTCAAAAGCAAAGTGGACCCCACCCAAGGGGATTAGCCATTGGACAAACTTCCTCACATAGGATTCTTTTCCCATTTGGCAAAGTCTACTCTCCCATCACTTGGGCAGCCATCCAAGTGCCAAATGGGGTGTACCTAGCCTTCCTTACCCAACCTAAGCAAGTCTAGGATCATCCATGGACTTAAGAAAGCCCAACTCTTCCTCCTCACTCAAAGTCGAACCCCATGGACAAAGGAAAGAGAAGATCAGCCACCACATGCCCATATCTTGCCATGAACCTTCTGCCATAGCTTCCTCCACTCTAATGGTGCCACGTGGAGACGATTGAGACCCCTCTGGCAGGCTGAAGGTGGCGAATCGGTCAAAAATTAGGGATGGATGATGTCCATCCATCAAGCTTGATTGAGGGGTATACTCCATCAATTCTCACAGGGATTGTCACCATTCGAACACACAAAACTTCCCAAGTGTTTTCAAAACCCCAGAGAGCCGCCCCAAGCCTTCCCGAGTTTCCCTTCGCTAAAATTTCTCATTTTCATGCACAGCCGAAATAGGGCATCCATTTCTCAAGCAATTCTCTTCCTCCATATAACCAAGCCTCGATTCCTCTTGCACACACCATCCCCATGTGTCATCAAAGCCATTCAAACCTTTTCCCAAGCTTCTAAGCCACTAGAGATAGGAGTTTGACCAAGACCGAATGCTCAAAGGGAGGATCTTGGTCTCTAGAGAAATCCACCTCAAATTAAAGCTCATGTAGCTCAACAGGGCTTTATCTCTACCAGGCGAAGCTTCCTTAATTGTTGGAACTGTCGGTCACAAGCTCTAGTGAGGTATGCCATTAAAATTGATCATTGTATGAAAATGGTTTGGTCCTTTATCAAGAAAAGTTCCATGTCATGCGATTTCCACCATTTGATTTCCTTCCTTACTCCCACCCCCCAAAGTCGATTGATTTGATCTCCATCTAAGCTTTGGTGAGCTTAGATTGAGTGATGAATAACAGATGGTCTCCGTATCTCGCCACTTGGGAGGAGATAGATCATGGGTCATATGTTCCTCATGATTGAAATGGATCGATCTAATCACACTTAGATCCCTTTATTTTCTCCTTAACCACGGGATTTAATCGTGGTCATCCAATCTCAGATCAGATGGTCCATGGGAAAGCACGTCCACCGCTGACTGACTTAGTAATGTGATGTGATAATCTAAATAACCTATCCCATCGTGCCACATGGAAAGCACGTTGTGTCAGCAGCCACGTGGCACTGATGGGATTAGGGCTTAATTAGGGCTATTTAATTAATTTTTGAGGCTAAATCTTTCAAAATTCATAACTAATTGTAAAAAAATTCAAAATATTACAAATGAGGGCTCATTTTAAAGGTATTTCAGAGGAGAATCCAGTAAAAGTTAATTAATTTTAAATAGTAATTTTTTCTTAATTGATATTTAATTAAAATTTTAATTAACTTAATTACTCTTTGATTAATCA
Organism: Cymbidium sinense; assembly: GCA_021442155.1. Classification (NCBI taxonomy): domain Eukaryota; kingdom Viridiplantae; phylum Streptophyta; class Magnoliopsida; order Asparagales; family Orchidaceae; genus Cymbidium; species Cymbidium sinense. The sequence continues at coordinate 160,038,343 of CM038215.1, forward strand.
TCTGATTAATTTCAAACTTTTCAGAGATATTTAAGGGTATAACCTCTTCTTCTCCCATTTTTATTGGAATCTATTAGCTGATTAATTTGGGTAATTAATTAATTAAGCCTTAATTACTCCCTTAGCTTAATTAATCATAATTAATCAAATGAATAGTGAATGGATCATTTAATTAAGTTCATTAGCCTCTATTAACAGTGGAGAAACTTAGGAAAATGGATTGGGACCCTCTTCCAATCTTTTCCTTAAGTATTTTTCATTCCCTCTTTAAAATTAAATAATTATTTAATTAAGTCAACCAAAACTCAAACCATATTTGAACTTTAATTAACTAATTGAAAAGATTTAGGGATTGAGACTTAGGCTTCCTTCTTTGTTTCTTTCCTTAAGTCCATTTCATATTATTGATTAAGGATAATTAGATTTAATTAGATAATTAATGAACTAAATTAACTTGATTAAACTTATTTTCTCTAATTAACTCTTGGATAGCTCTTTGGGTGTTTAATAACCTAAAGAGATAGCTAATGAAATTATGGTTAGCTCACATGTATGAGAAAATCATAAAAGTAATTAAGTGAGTTTCTTAAGCTTAATTAATTAATAATTATGAGCTAATTGCATTAAGCCCCTTTCATTTCATAGGAGCATTGTTATTTACTTTTCAATTTATTTGCACATAATATTAGCTCATAATTATTTAATTAATTAACATACGGTGACATAGGTAAGGGTTAATTAATTGATTTAATCCATGCTTAACTTAACCAATTCATAAAATCACCTAATTGCTTTTCATTAAATCAAATTAATTCACATATATGGGGAATGATATTAGGATTAGCAAACCACTTTCACATCCCTCAAATCAAATCAAACATGAAATCAAAAATGGCTTTAAGAAACTTTGGTTTATTTTAAATAAGCTTGTTTAATGTGATTGTCCTTTGGAATTAGTTGGATTGAATGAAATAACATGCTTGTGTCTCTTTATTTCTTTTCAATCATGTTAAAATGGTGTATACCACCTGTAGTCATGCATTCATTTATTTTAAAAAATTAATTAAACAAAATGGTTTCTTTTCGGTCAAATTTGCATGTGTTGGCTTAATTAAGAATATGTGTGGCTATTATCACTATTAAATTACAAATATATTTTCAAAAGCTTATTAATGAATAATAATATATATTGTGACTTTATTCATACATACATAAGAGGTGCATGTGAATATAAGCTTAGTGTATGAAGTAAAGTTCCTTTCTTTCATTCATATGTTGATTTGCATAAGTAAGATTGTTAGTGGGTATATTAGTCTAGACATTCCAGGGATGCACGGCTTTAAGTAGCCTCAAGTAGGTTCCTACCTCACTCCCCTTGTGCAAAATAATGCCAACGTACCCGTTTGATTTCATTCTTATATATTTTGACATTAGAATTTAGATGGAGCTTTAATTCATTCACATAAATAAATCAAATTCTACTTTTGCATGGTTTTATATTTGTATAGTTGCTTATACATCCATATGTATTTAATAATATTGGGTATATTAGTTTGGACATTTTGGGGATGCACGGCTTTAAGTGAAATCAAACCCATATGTATTTCAATCAAATGTGAGTCCGTGAAGTTCAAGTCAAATCAGGGGGAGCATATCTTCCCCTGGAAGGATCGAACGGTCAAGCTTGGGTTTGCCATTTTGATCAAATTGATCCTATGGGGTGAGTTGGTTAGGCCGTTTTGGATGTCATGTGGTTCAATTTGGCTAGTGGGAGGTAGTGGAGAAGTTTCCATGTGCCAAAGAGTGTGGGAGGTGATCTCATGTGCTTATTTTGAGTGGGGTGGTTAATTTTGGCCTTGGGTTGGGTTTGGCTAACCCAAATCCATTGGGTCATGTGCACCATGCTCACAAGTGTCCACTTGGCCCACTAAGAGGATGTCAAGTGGCCATGAAGAGGATATGACCAAATTCTAAGTGGAATTGGCCATGGGTTACCCCTTGATGGTCATTTGGCTTTGATTTCACTTTGGGAAGATTTAGAATAGTTTAAAATTAGGTTGGTCCAAATTTCAAAGAATTTGGTGTTGATTTGATGTCAGTTGGCTTATGTTGATCCATTTAGGTCAAAATGGGTCAAGTTAACTAATTAGTCAAATTGGGTCAAACCAAGGGTTCGGTCAAGTTCATATGACTATTTAAACTTGGCATCATTGGTTTGGTTCAATTTGTCTTATATTTCATTTTGATTCATTTGATTTCATTTAGGTCAAATGGGTCAAGTTGACCAATTTGACCCATTTAACCAAATTGGGTTAGGTCAGGGTTGATTTAGGTTTGGTTGGTCATTTGAAATATGTTGCAAGCTTTGGTTTCAATCAATTTTGATTTGATTTAATTTTGGCTCAATTTGACCTTTTAGGTCAAGTTGGGTTCATGGTCAATTGGGCTAGGTTGGGTCTAGTTGGCCAATTGAGGCTTTGGTCAAGTTCAACAAGTGGTCTAGAAAAATTTGACCCATTGGTTGCAATCAATTTGGCTTAGATCAAGATTTGACACATTTTGACTTTTTAGGTCAATTTCGGTCAACTTGGGTCAAGTTGCCAATTGGACTAGGTTGGGTCAAATGAAGACTTGGTCAAGTTCAAACATTGATCATGAATTAGTTTTGATCAATGGTTTCAATCAATTTGGCCTATGGTGGATTTTGGCTAGTTTAGGTTTCATTTTGGCTAAGTGTTGACTTGGTCAACCCTTAGGTTTGACTTGGTTTGACCTAATTTTAGTGATTGATCATTCATGATGATTGTTGCTCACAATGTGAGGCTTAGGTGGGCTTAGCTCAACCCACTTTAGGTAGGATTAGAATTTGGCTCAAAAGGGGTACTTTAGGTCACTTTGGGTCAAGTGAGCCTCAGTGGGTCAATTGACATGATCAAGGCTAGATTCAAGTTTGGTTGAACTCACATATGGACTTATGATTAAAATATAAATCCATTTGCAAGTGATTTGGAGTCAAATAGGTTTTGATTCATTTGACAATTTCAAGTTCAAAGGGTGAACATGAGTTTGACTTGGGTTTGATTTTTGGATTTAGTTTTGATTTGATGATTGAAGTTTATGTTTATATTTGGATTCATGATTGAATGATTGATTGAATCATGAAGAAAAATCAAGGGTTTGGCTTGATTTGTGGTTTTATTTGGCTAAGTTCAAGAATTTGACTTGAAAGGCTTAGGTTGAATTTTGGTTGAATTTGGATTTGAGTTTTGAATTTAGTTTTGGTCATTTGAAATTGTATTTCATTTATATTTGTAAATATAAATGAGAATATAAATGGGTTATGAGAAAATTTCTTGAGTTTGAAGAGGTTTGAATTTGATTTGGGCTAAGTCCATAAGATAGAATCAAAGTGACTTAGGAAAGGTTTTAGAATTTGGAATTGAGTTTTGGATTTAGTTTTGGTTATTTGAATTTATATCTCATTTATATTTGTGAATGTAAATGAGAATATAAATGAGTTATGAAAAAATCTCTTGAGTTTGAATTGATTTGGATTTGATTTGAGCTAAGTCCATAAGATGGAATCAAAGGGCTTAGAAAAGATTTTTGAATTTGGAATTGAGTCATGGGTTTCAATCATTTGGAATTGATTCATAATTTGAGAAAATCCATTGGATTGATTTGAGGTTTGTTTTTGGAATTGAAGTTCATTTGAGTTTGGAGTTCGACTTGAAAGAAGGAAATGAGAATTTGGTTCAAGCTATAGGGTAGGAAGATTTTCCTAACACCCCTAAGGCATAACCTATTCCTATGGCTAAACCTTCTAAGTCTCTAAAGTTAGGTTAAGTGTTCTCCTAATCACTAGAAGTGTCTTAAGACTAAGAACTCTTAATGTATAATAGGAGTCCTATGTCTAAGATAGAGAGGTTGAGAGCTCATTCTAAAAATGAGGTCAACAAAGGGTGCCCAATAGGTGTGGTGTGGCCTACAAGGCGTACCACACGTATTGGTGTTAATCAAAATGATCAACAACACCGAATGATCAAAAGCACTAACAAAAATGATCTACTCCCAACCCAAGGTGTAGAAGGAATCGAGAGCTTAGTGCAATGTGACTTCACTCATGTCAACAACATAATAGAGTGAAGGAGGAATCCACTTGGGACTGAGTATATGAACCTTCCACTAGGGAAACAGGTTCAATTCATCCACTGGGGGATGAGAGGTTGATTTGATTTGAGTCTCACTGGGAAGAAATTGATTTGATTTATTTGATTGCTTAGTTATGTTTATTTTGACTCCATTTGGGATAGAAAAGTGAACTCTCCACTGGGGGAGCAAGTTCAAGTCATCCACTAGAGAGGAGAGTTTGTGAAATCCGCTGAGGGATTAGAATTCTAGATTTGCTGGGGGAATTAGAAAGATATGCATCTCACCGAGGAGAAGAAGATTATTTTATTCATTTGATTGTTTGATTAATTTAGTTTATTTTTTATTGTTTGATTAATTTGCTTTATTTTTGATCATTTCATTTGACTCCACTGAGGGAGACTGATTGGGTTTGTTTTATGTTGTTTTGACTCCACTAAGGGAGGAGGGTTGAATTTGATTTTTGTTGTTTGAATTTTGGAATTTGAGATGGACCATGTTGGTTTATGATGGAGTGCACTGAGTAGGGCCTGTGTCGGCATTAATCTAGCTTAGATTTATCGATCCAAAGGGGTAGTCTACTAACCACAAAGTAGGACCAACCAACCAAAGGGATTGCCTTTTTGTTTGCAAGAGTTAATTCAAGGAAGAAAGCACGAGGACTCACATGTTCCTGAATAAAAGACCATTGGGGTGACATATTAGCAAGGTAACATGTTAACCCATCCTAGGGCTAACTACAGAGTGAATGTCTCTAGGGGACTTAAATCAGCTCAAAGATAGTCAAGATTAATTTCATTTTTAATTATTTTTGATGAATCCCATTGGTTTGTGGTAGACTGCACTGAGTAGGGGCCATGTTGGCCTTGGCTTAACTTCAGATTTACCAATCTAAAGGGAATATTTTCCCAGCCGGGGGGAGAACTTTCCATCCAAATGGGTGCCTTTTGGTTTACAATGGTTAATTCAGGGAAGAAATCTCGGGGACTTACATCTTCCACTACAAAAATACCACTAGAGTGACACATTAACAAGGTAACAAGTCGACTCGACCTAGGGCTGCCCATCGATTTGTGACATGCTAGAAAGAATGTGTAGTAGACTTACATATTCCAAAGCAAAATGACCATCGGGGTAACCTGCTAGTGGCAAACAGATTGAACCCGACCTAAGGGCGACTACGGAGAAAGTACCGACTCGGGGACTTATCTCAACTTAGGTAGTCAAGAAATTTTTATAGAGAGTTCTGCTAACACTGCCCTAAAAATAGGATATCTACTTGGGAGAAGGGGCCCTTTGGGGGATTAAATTCTTAATCTACAAGTGAATTCATTTGTTTATTTGTTTGTTTATTTATCGTAGACTATGTTGGTTTGTGATGGATCATATTGAGAAGGAGCTTATATCATCCTAGACCTATCTCAGATTTACTGAACTAAGGGAGAATCTACGCATCCGCTGAATAATTTCTCCAACCACAGAGGTGCCTACTAGAAAAGGGGGACTGTCTAATTCAAAAGTAACATGGGTGGTGTCTAAATGGGGTCGCAAAGGATGTGATCCAAATAGAGTGCCCATGAGGGAAAGGGGCTGCTAAAGGCTTCATCCAAAACCTAGAGAATATAATATGACTAGTTCATATATTAAATAGGTATTCGGTGGCCAACTTAATGAGAAAGCTCGAGGACTCATATCTGGCAAGAGTGGTGTATCCACTGGGTGAGCCACTGTCAGCATAACAAACATCAACTAACCTAAGGTGCCCATTGGTTGACAACAATCAACTTAGGAAGAAAACATTGGGGACTCACATCTTCCTATAGCAGAATTGATTGTCGGGATATTCTGTCTTCAACTTGACAGGTGTTATCCGACCTAGGGCGACTGCTGAGTGAATACTACTAGAGGACTTAAATCAACTCAAGAGTAGTTAAGAGGAAAGGAGCCACTAAGGGACTTACCCTAAACCTCAAGTATACTCAACCTAGTCAGTGCATGGTGGTTAGTTTAAGAAGAAAGCACAGGGACTCACATCTTCTTAAACAAAATCAACATGAGATAGCTTACTAGCTGTGTAGTGAGGCCTACCAAACTAACAAGGTGATCATCAGTTTGCAATGGTCAAATCAAGAAGAAAGTGCAGGGACTCACATCCTTCAAACAAATGACCACTGGGGTATCAGACTGATAAGGTAGAATGTCAGCCTGACCTAGAGCAGCTAATGAGTGAGTGCACAAGGGGATTTCTCCCACATCAAAATACTATGAGATAAAAGATATGTGTTTGTTGTTGTGTTTGTGTTTGAGGGAATAGCATGCCTCTCGGGTTCTCTCACACCTAAACTAAACATGATGGGGAATTTGATGAAATGGTGCCACGAATGGCAGTTGAGATTCCACTAAGAAAGGATGTCTCTTAGGTTTTCTTACACCTAACTTAGTTGTGCTAGTCAAAATAGGATGCCTCTTGGGTTCTGTCACACCTATTCTAGTAGTGTTGGGACATGTTTTTAATTTATGTTTGTGTTGTGGAAGAAGGATAAGATGCCTCTTGCATTCTAATATACATATCCAAAACACGTCATGGTGGATTCGAAATAAGCAAAAAATGCTTCAAAATGAGAGAATATTTTGATGAATTGGAATAGAATTTTTTTAAGATAATATTATTTTCAAACATAATTTTATGGGTAATATTTCATCAAATAGAGCCCATTAATTGGAAGCATCAGGCATTCCCCTTTACAATCAATAAGTTGATAAGATCCTCCTTGGTAGGTCTTCTCTATAACAAAAAGGCCTTCCCAAGTGGGCTCAAACTTGCCTCTCATCTTTCGATGGGCAATAATTTGTCTCCTTAGGACTAACACAAGTTCTCCTACTTGAAAAGACCTAGGGCAGACCAGCGTGTTGTGAGCTTGAATCATTTTGGCTTTGCACAACTCAAGGTTATGGCACGCCCGTAGGAGAACTAGGTAGATTGAGTTGGAGTTCTGTATGTAGTACGGTAGGCCCACAAAGCTTCAACCAACTGCTCATGCCACTGTCACTTATTATCATCGAGTATTTTCTTTAATATCTGAATGAGAGTTTTATTTAATGCTTCTGCTAGGCCAGTCGCCCTGGGGTAGTAGATGGTGGAGTACCTCTAATATATATCGTATCTTCTGGCGAAGCTTTTGATCTTGGTGTTCTTAAATGCAGTACCATTATCAGATATAATTCATTGAGGCAGCCCGAGCCTAAATACAATATGGTTCCTAAAAAACTAAAGCACATGCTGAATTATGACCTCTCTAAGTGGGATTGCTTCCTCCCACTTGGAAAAGTAGTCGGTGGCAGCTAAGATGAAGCGATGACCCTTGGAAAAAGGAGGATCGATCAGACTCATCCAACACTGGAAGAAGGAGGATAGATCAGACCCATAATGTCGGTACCCCAACACTCAAATGGCCATGAGGCCAAAGTAGGATGTAGGATGTTGGGTGGTTGATGTAAAATCACACCGTGTACTGACACTGATGGCATCTCCTAGCCACGTTCATGCAGTCTATAATCATCAATGGCCAATAGTATCCTAGTTTTTTATCTTTGCTTTCATCTTCGGACCAAATTGATGTGCTCCACATAGACCTGAATGTACCTCAGTCACAATCTTATGGGCTTTGTGTTTTTCCAAATAATGTAACCACATTTGATCGAAAGACCATCGGTACAAGGTGCCATCCATGAGAGCATAGAGAGAGCTCTATGTTTCACCTGATGGGCTTGTGATTTCTCTTGAAGTAGTTTACTGGTGTTTAAGTAATCTATGAATGGTTGCCTCCAATCCAGCTTCTCATCCTTTTTGGCAACGGTAACCTCCCCTTCGAGAGAAAGTCTCTCAATGAGTTCAGCATCAATAAGGGATATGACTTGTCTATTTTGGACCCTTATTAGAATGGCCTCATCTTTCGAACATGCCAATTCTTTGGCAAGTTTGGCCAAAGAATTTACTATTATGTTATCTCCTTGAGGGACCTTGTAGATGGTGACCTCAGGAATTTGGGCTAACAGCTTCATGGTATACTTGTGGTAATGGCAAAGTTCAGTTTAAGAACCTTGTAGGATCCAGCAATCTGGTTGATGACCAGCCGAGAATCCCCATAGATGTTGATGCTCTTGACACACACTATAATGGCTAACTCCAAATTGGCAATCAAAGCCTCATACTCGGCTTCGTTGTTGGTATAGGGATTAGAGAGATAGTATGAGAATCTCATTAAATCACGGTCTAGAGTTAAGAGATCTATTCCCACCCCTATCTTTCTTGGAAGAGTAGATCATGGTGCTTCCACTTTATGAAAGGAAGCTGCACCATTGAAATACATCTCCCAATGATGATTGTCAACCTCCCCTAGGTTCATGATTTGTTCATCAGGGAGATCGTCACTAAGAAGAGAATCAGCAGGAAGTGGGTGTGCTGCTAAAAATTCACTAGTGCTTGTCTTTTCACCGCACGGAGGGCTACAAAGGTGATATCAAACTATGAGAGAATCATGGACCAACATGCCAAACATTTAGATAGTGTTAGCCATGTCATGAGGTACTGTAGTAGATTGATTCTGGAAATTAAGTTCACCTTATGAGAAAGCATGTAGTGTCATCGCTTTTGGGATGCAAAGATCAAAGGTAGGCAATGTTTCTCAATAGGTGGGTAGTTAGCTTGGGATCGATGGATGGCTGAGGTAATAGAGAGTGTTCTCCTTCCCTTCATCATTGGCTTGGGCCAACAAAGTGTCAAGGGAGTCATCCAATGTAGCAAGAGGTAGTATGCCTAGGATAGCTAGACGGCTTCACCAAATACCGCTTAATATCTTCAAGGCATGCCACTTATCATCCCACTTGAACTTGGCATCCTTTTTATAAGTGTTGAAAATGGTTTGCATCTCCTTGATAGGTTGGAGATAAAACATCTTAGATACGCCAACCTCCCTTAAAAAAATCTGAATTGAGTTAGACTTTTAGGGGGTGGCATTTCCAAGATAGCTTTGATCTTTTTTACATCTATCTTTATTCCCTGGTGTCGAACAATAAAACAAAGAAATTTTCTTGAAGCTACTCTGAATACACACTTCAAGGGATTCATTTTGAGGTTGTATTATCTTAACCGTTCAAAACTACTCTCAAATCAAAGAGATGGTCTTCCTTTTCTTTGTTCTTGACTACTAGATCATCAATATAGCATTCAACCTGATGATGAATGAGTTCATTGAAGATCTGAGTCATGGCCCATGGCATGTAGCACCAAAGATTTTAAGGTCGAAAGGCATAACCTATAACAATAGATCGAGGGGTTCAAAAGTAGTGTTTCTTTCATCCTCGGGGGCCATCTTGATTTGGTTATAACCAAATGACTTATCCATGAAGGAGAATATGGCATGAGATGAGACAATATCCACCATTAACTCTAGTATAGAAAGAGGAAACTCATCCTTAGGACATGCCTTATTCAAGTCCCTGAAATCGATGCATAGGTGAATTTGTCCATTCTTCTTCTTAACGCAAATCAAGCAACTGTGTAGGGTATTTTTCTTTCCCCGATGAAACCGATTGATTAGTTTCTTGTAAATGACCTATTGTTTGATTTCTAATTGCATGCATCTAGGAGCTTGCTTGATAGGATTAGCATTATGATCAATTGCTAGTTTATGGGCTACTATGTCAGGAGATAATCTGAACATTTCTTCATAACTCTATGCAAAATAGTCCTTAAACTCAATCAATAGCCTAACTAAGTTATTGATTTCTTCTTCATTCAGCAACGAACTGATGTATGTTAAGCATGGATTTTCTTCATCCGAGGTTGATTTTAAGCTTTTGAATGAATGGATCTCCTTCAAATTTTGGCGTGCATCTTTGATTTGGGAGATCATCTGGATCATTCCAAGTTTCAAAAACACATTCTCATAAGAGTTAGAGTGAGAAGAACTTATCGCACTGATAATTGGTAACAACCAAGAATCATCATCGACCGATGCACCCACCAATCCTAAATCTTAATTGTGCTTCCCTGCCTCTATTGTTCCACAACTTCTCGAAGTATTCTAACATATGCTTAGGTCACGTATAAGGAATCAAACCCTTCTTTGCAAGATTAAGAACACAAGGCGAGTACCAATCAAAAGATAATTCCATTAATTCTTTATATGAATCATCCTCAAGTTATCAACTTCTAGACTTGAGGATGATTATCCCAATAGGAATCTGTTTGGCTTCAGATCAATGGAAGATTTAGGGGCTTCCTTAACTACTAAACCTTCAGCTTTTTAAGATGAAAATGAGGTTAGAGCTAAAGTTCCCAATCGTTATCTGATAGTTTCACACAAATCTGATCCGAATACATTCGTGCTAGAGGCTTGGTCTTCATTATCTGGCTCAAGTGTCACTTTCAATGAAACTCACTGAGATGGTTGGCTAGTATACTAATCACATGAGATTCATCCTTCGAGCTGGAGTCCAAGTCTATGTGAATAGTAGGGGTACTCCTATGAACTGGAATATAACCCCCATTGGTTGGATACCAACCAGGGGGTCTTTCACCTCTGGGACTGCCTCTATTTCTACCTCTTCCTCTGCCTGGTGGAGGTCGAGTCATCCTACCCACATGTCCATCTGATGGAATGAACTACAGGTGAAATGTGATATAAAGCTATACTTCTTCTTCAATGTCCTTTTCTCATTCACTTGAACTTTCTTTTTTCTTTTTTCTTTATTCTTTTTTTCTCTTTTTCTCTTTCTTTTTCTTCTTTTTCTTCTTTTTTCTTTTTATTTGAGTTTTGACCAAGTTCATAAGGAAAGGTGATTTGAGGAAGATAATAGTCACCTTTATATATCTCTCTCCCTGACTGAAAATGGCTTTTCATCACCTTTGGCATAATATTCAACCCCATGCTTCCTGAACTTTAGACTCATAATGTTCACCGATGCACCTATCTACAAGAACCCTGGAAAGTCTGAATCTGCTCATGCCCACTATAATGTAGAGGGGATGATTGTGCTCCATGTCCCCCATAAGAAGGTCTTCATTTATGAAAGTGACTCCATGGGCTTCTCTAGAATAATGTGCCTCTCTCCAACAGCGGTCAGCTGAGCTATATTTCAGGATCAAGAAAAGCCTTGATTAATGACTCCCTCATCTCTTTGGATAAGACCAGGGCATCGTATATGCTTAGCTTAGATGGCAACTTTTTTAGGTGAGTGAGGACATTGTAATCCACTCTAGGCTGATCCTTTATAAGCATATCCAAGGGTGGAGCATCTTCAGATGGAGGGGCTTCTCGATCGTCTGAACTAATGACTTATTTTCCTCTATCTTGAGGTGCTGCCCTAGGAGGTAGAACCTTGCCACTATGAAGGTTGACTTCAATGATCTCTTGTGGCAAGTTAGTGGAAGGTTCTACCTACTCATCAAGCTCACCTACAGCTTCTCCTATGTGACCCTTAAAATCGGATGATTCCAAGTCTATCTCAAGTGGCAAACCTGTAGTATTCTGATAAGGAAAGTTCAACTCTGAATCAGAAAGAGGAAGATCAAAGTTATTATAATTATTGTTTAGGCTTGAAGAGTTTTCTAAAAGAATGGAGTTTGATAACCCATCAAAAGTGAAGATATAATTCAAACTAGCTTTATTCCATGATTTTTTGGATTTTGAAGGAGGAACATAGTAGAAGTCAAATGGGGTGAGTGATTTGATGCCCTCATCCATCGATACAAGATGTCTACTAGAGGAAGAGCTAGCTGATGTAGGGGTGCTCGCTAAAGTAGTAGCTGCAACTATGGACTGGAGGCTAGATTCGGTCAGTGGATGCACTACTTGGCTATCCCGGGTTGTTAGCTTTCTTCTTGAGCTCCCACCTTCCCTGAGTTATCCTTGACAACTTCCAAACCTTCCTTGATGTTGGAGGTTTGAGTTTCCTTAGGCACCTACAAGAAAAGTTTCTTGATTTTGGACACAATCTTCTTAGAGGTACGGGATAAGGAGATATCCTAACCTTTTTGATTTTGGAAGGATCTTAGGTATCCCCAAGGATTACCCTAATGAAACTAGATGGTTATTCCACAAGGTATTTCTTTGGGATAACTATGGTGCCTGTCTTGAAGCTATGCTCAAGCTAGTCCTTGAATGTAAAGCAATCCTCCAAAACATGACCTAGCATGCAGTGGTAGGGGCAAAAGTTAGGATCATTGATCTCCACTTTCTCCAACCTTCTAGGTTCGGGTAGCTAAAAATCAGGTTTCTTTAAGAGATTCTTAAAGATTTTTCTAATTACCTCTCCCTTAAATGAATATGGTTCATTTAGTTTATCTATAAGAGTAAGTGGATCATAGCTACCTAGAAGCAAGTATGTGTACCATTGCTATTGTGGATATGGCTGGGAAGAAGGCGATGCAGGTAGTGGAGGCTATTGTGGCAGCCGATAGGATGACCTCGGTGGTGGTAGAGGAGGTGGAAGTGATGGCTGTGGCGAGGTCTCTTATATTGCTCCACTGTTGTTTCCCTTGTACTACTACTGGTTTCTTCTCTCATAAACTTTCGTGGCTTTGTTGATTGATCCAGATAAGGAAACTATTTGGCTTCTTCTTGTAAGCTAGTCACCTTGTTGATTAGCTTCTCAAATGTTTTGATGGTGAAACCTTTGAGCGTGAAGGCGATCGGGCCATGGATATTCTTAAGTAGAATCTTAATGGCATGCTATTTAGACAGCTGTGGTTTGCATTTCATACTTAGATTACGTCATCTGAGAATATAATCAATGAGGGACTCACCATGGTGTTGTTGAGCCATAATGAGATCACCTACAGTCACACCCTTTGCTATGCTCCAGCAAACCTCTTAATGAAGAGTTGCTCTAACTCAACAAAAATCTTCACTGAATTGTTGAGGAGTTCAACATACTGATCGAAGGATATGCCTGCTGAGCTACTAACGAAGAGTCGGAAGAGTAAAGCATCACTGCCACTAGCGTTGCAACAACTGGCCCTGAAATGTGCTATATGCTGCCTTGGGTTCCCACTGTCATCAAAACTCTTGAAAGAATGTGGCATAAAACCCTTAGGATACTAGATGGCATCGAACTCCTCTTGGTATGGTCTACCCTTTGGAATCGATGATCCTCCTCGAGCTTGAGCCAAATGCTACTCTCACTTGTTGTTCAACCATAGTTTTGATGTCATTTTCTTGTATGGAGGTACGATCCACTACCTTCCTATATAAATTGGTGTAAAAAATCCTTGAGCTGCTTCCCCATCTTTTGTTCATCCTTTTACTTTAATTGCTGATGGAGGTGTTGGGTCAAGTAGGTTGTGTCTTCCTGCTCAACCACATCACCTTCCAAAGTCTATTGATCAAGGATAGAACCCCTGTCTATATGTACTCATCTTTGGATCCTCTAATAGATCATCCTCATTATGGTCAAACTGACCTTTTCATCCTCTAAATTAGACCAGGCATATCCTAAGATTTTCTTCTTCTCCACTAGATAATGTGTCACAATGTCATCTCGAGAACAATCTAACTGAACATGTATAAAAGATCAAGGCTGGCCGATAGTAGTATCGATGCCATGAGAAAATGCATCCTCTCTTCGGAGCTAACCCATGAGGGCTATGCTCGCTAGAAAAAATATGTTCCTAGCTATCCCAAGATCTAGATGGAGTGGTACTCCTATAAGGATCTCCATGAGGAAAGCGAACTATCTCCTCCTCCTCTCTAATCTCCATAGCCATAGGGTGGTGGTGACAGGATGACTATGATACTCTGAGGTCATTCCTTCCTCACCACAACTGGGGCAGAAGATCGAGCAAGAGAGCTTGACCTCGCCATAGTAGGTGATGTAGATGGAATAGGATCTCATGGCTGTAGCTGGATCACCAGTGAGGTTCTCTTCTCCCTGGATGCGGCCTTTGTGACCTTTGTTGGAATGGTAAATGCTGAAATATGTATGGGAGATGGTGGAAGTCGGCTAGAGCGATGTGGTGGAGGCACCACAGACTCTACCTAAATAGGTGCTCATCTCCTATGATGGGTAGTCCCCATCAATAAGATGCTATCAGCATGATCGATGCAGGTAGCATGCTGATCGAGAAAGTCCACAAGTGCAAAGGCCATTAACTGTCAGCTGTACCTCCGTCTCTTCTGGCCAGTGACATGAATTGATGTACGAGCCTCCCTAGCCCTGTCCTGTCTAATCTATCTAGCCATGTTGTGGGAGATAACTGATCTCAAATCAAATTGAGACTCATCATCGGGCTCACCAACATGGTGAAGAACTAACCGGTGGCATCGACCTCCTCTCTCTCGATAGAGCACGAAAATGAGCTGGGAGGTGAGGCTAAAATCATTCTATTATCAGAACCAAAGAGGGGGTGAAACCCATTCTCCATAATGAGAGGAGACACTACCCTAGGTGACTCCTCCACGATAGCCTGAGAAACTACCTCCAACTCCCTGGCTATGCGAGTGTGATACCGCTTGATCATGCGGTTCTTATTTTTGCACTGAGTCCTAGTAGGTCGAGCAGTATGAGAACTAGACCCAATCTCAAAGGTAGAGGAGATAATCCCTAGAATCATGGGAGCCTTCCCCTTGGAAGGTAGTAATGAGTGGAGCAAGCCTGAACTTGGGTTGCATGGGGAACAAGGGCGGCTGGCACTACTGCCTCTTCGTGAGGCTGCCTTTTCTCTTCAATGAGGGAATCTCTGAATTTGATAGTAACACAACCCGGATGACCAACTCATGCTCACTCCGTTCACTCACATGTGGTGAGGATGGTCCCCTCACATGTAATCTGAGCCCCCTCAAAGCCTTGACCAAAGTGGATGAGGTGGGCATAATCAAGAGTGGGAGGCTAGCTTGATCCAAGGCCAAATCCATCCCATGAGAAATGTGAAGACATATTTTTGTGATGCCATTGAAATGAACTGAACTGAAACTAAAATTGAAACTAACTAAAGCTGACTGAAAGTCTACAATGTTGAAAAAAAAAACTTGAATCAAATTTCTATTTTATTGATTTTTTTGAATTTGGATTTAGAATTTGAACCCACACTCAACAACTTGAAAGTGTTAAGTGAGGCTCAAATGAATTTGGAAGAAGATTTTTTGAGATTGATTGAAAATGAGATTTTTTGAATAGAATCCATTTCCAACAAATTTGTGCATGTTGGAAATGGGTTCAAATATTTTGAAAGAGATTGATGCTTCTATGCTCATATTTGAATTGGATTTTGAGTTTGAGGACCCTTCATTTAACAAATTTGAGTATGTTAAAGTAAAGGTTCAATTGATTTTGTTTTGATGTGTGATTTTGGGATTTTACTCACTTAGCAAATTTAAGTATGCTAAATGAGGTGTTTGAAAATAATTTTCTACTTCTATTGCTTGTTTTTTTTTGTGAATCATGGTTTGGTTTTGAAAATGGAATCTTCACTTTAGCAAATTTGGGTATGTCAAATGAAGAATCCATATGTTTTGTTGTTTTTGAAAAGAAGATCTTTACTTAGCAAATTTAAGTATGCTAAATAGAGGATCCTTGTGTTTTATGTTTTGATGATTTTGAAAAGAGGATTCTTAGCAAATTTAAGTATGCTAAGGAAATCCAAATGTGATTGATTTTGTTCTTTTGATTTTGAAAAGAAGATTTCTACTTAGCAAATTTAGGTATGCTAAATAGGAAATCCAAATGTGTTTCATGTTTTTGTGATTTTGAAAAAAGGATTCTTAGCAAATTTAGTTATGCTAAGGGAATCCAAATTTTTTTCATATTTTGATGATTTTGAAAAGAGGATTCTTAGTAAACTTAGGTATGCTAAGGGAATCCAAATGTGTTTTGTATTTTTGTGAGTTTGATTTTGAAAAGTGGTTCTTCACTTAGCAAATTTGGGTATGCTAAATGAAAAGATCAAAATGTTGTTTGAATTTTTTATTTTTTATTTTGAAAAGTGGATCTTTACTTAGAAAATTTGGGTATGCTAAATGAAAGATCCAAATGCTATTTTGAATTTTTGAAAAGATGGTTATTGATTTTGTTTTTTCAAAATGAAATCTTCATTCAATAAATTGAATTAGGATGTTCATTTATGCTTTTTGAAAATATGATTGTTGATTTTGATTTTTTGAAAATGAAATCTTCATCAAAATGAATTGAGTGAAGATGTTCATTTGTGCTTTTGGAAAATATAATTGTTGGATTTTATTTTTTGAAAAGTGAAATTCTCATTCAATAAATTGAATGAGGAAGTTCACTTGTGCTTTTTTGAAAAGGATGATTATGGATTTTATTTTTGAAAATGAAATCTTCATCAAAATGAATTGTGTGAAGATGTTCATTTGTATTTTTAAAAAATATGATTGTTGATTTTATTTTTGAAAATGAAATCTTCATCAAAATGAATTAAGTGAAGATGTTCATTTGTGCTTTTAGAAAATATGATTGTTGGATTTTATTTTTGAAAATGAAATCTTCATCAAAATGAATTGTGTGAAGATGTTCATTTGTGCTTTTGGAAAATATGATTGTTGGATTTTATTTTTGAAAATGTAATCTTCATCAAAATGAATTGAGTAAAGATGTTCATTTGTGCTTTTAGAAAATATGATTGTTGGATTTTATTTTTGAAAATGAAATCTTCAGCAAAATAAATTGATTAAATAAGTTCATTTGTGCTTTTGGAAAATATGATTGTTGGATTTTATTTTTGAAAAGTGAAATCCTCATTCAATAAATTGAATGAGGAAGTTCAATTATGCTTTTTTGAAAAGGATGATTGTGGATTTTATTTTTGAAAATGAAATCTTCATCAAAATGAATTGAGTGAAGATGTTCATTTGTATTTTTGGAAAATATGATTGTTGATTTTAATTTTGGAATGATCCAACATATAACAATCATGAAGGTTGTAAGATGAGGGTGATTTTGGAATGATCCAACATATAACAATCATGAAGGTTGTAAGATGAGGGTGATTTAGAAAAGTTTTTGAGTAAATATTTTATTATGTGCATTTTAGAGATTGATGTTTTCATAAAGAATTTATTTTTCTTTATTTTTCGGAATGAACCTTGCCTTACCATAGAAATGGTAAGAAGGAAGTCTTTAGTTATTTCTTTTTATTAAATTTGTATTTTTGCATATTGGGAAACCCAATAGGGATTTTGAGATCTACACAGAGTGAGGTCCTAAAACCTAAAGGATATCGGCTAGCTTAACTTGAGGATGAAATGAACTAAATGCCAACGGAAAAGAAAGATAGTCTTAAGTTCATGTAAAATACAAACCCACTATCAATACTTAGAGATAATGATCATTTATCAAAGATGGAGAGAGGGACCATCCCTAGCGTAGTCGCCAGAAAAATTTGTGGTGAAATATTCCTGCCTTCATCTATCCTTTGGAAGGATAAATGAAGAAACAGAAATATTATGTCTTATTGGGACACCACGTAGATCTGCAGATATTCTTATTAGTGTGATCAGGTACGACATTGAGGAAACGTGTACTATCTCGAAAGATAGAAGTCACCACCCTATAGATCTAATCACCTCAATAAGGACTCCTAAGAACTATGGGTCTTCGTATGTACCAGATATTCTTCCCCTACTTTACATGAAAAAAGTAAAGCAGGATTTATTTTAAACTAGGTTCGTTAAGTTCCCTATGGAGGAAAGTCCCCATAGTTAAATACATCCTAAAAAATGAGATTTCTTAGGAATACTCTCGATTAAGGTAAATGATCATTGTCTCCAAATATTTTAAAGAAAGGATTATCAATCAATTGATTATTTTAAAGATCAAGTGGGATTGATCAAGAGGAGGGAGTTATTATCGAAGCCAAGGGAAGATAAGTAGGTGATGCTTATGATACTAGGAAGCCTAGTAAGCATTCCAAAATATCTTATAGTTGGGCTTTATATTTTTGAAATTGAACTGATTTATTTATTTGAGTTGAATTTTTATTTAGAAATCTAGGGCTTATAATTCTAGAACACAAGGTCATAGAAATACCTAAGAGGTGAGGATTTATGCTCGTAGCCCGCAAAGGGAAGCTGCAACATCTGAACCTAAATCTAGGGAGCTTTGGTGAGGGCTAAATCATAACCTAAATCTAAGGTGAAAATGGTTATATGGTTTACCTCCATAAGAGAGGATAAACCACCTGACTGTTTGGACTTACAACGGCCTCGAGGTGGCTACCAACTAACTCCTCCTACGATTTTAAATATATGTAGGCAAGTCATATGCTTTTGCAAGATAGCTAAGTTATTATTTATTTAATAAAAGACTAAATCCTTAAACACACTCTCTAAGAGACTAGATCATGTAGGGCATGATTTAATGACTTAAATTTAATACAAATTTTATTACATTTTATTTTTATTTTTGGATTATTGATTTGACACGGGCTTATAGGATTCATATATATAATGCATGATAAATTAGATTATGGGCCAAAATTAGCAAGAAAGGAGGTTTGTTTCCACCATGGCTCTCAAAGGTTAAGCCAAGTTCCCTGGCACGGGTGGAAGCCCTCCAAATTAAGAGTGAAACAAGATGCTTTTTATGCATGACGTGAGAACATCCAACATTCAGCTAAGGGGTTGCTAAATCTTTTATCTTATTTTTATAACCTAAGCTTTAACTGAGATTATGAGTTATTTATTTTTAATTTTGAGTTAATTAATTGGATAGCAAATTTATTTTTTCCTAAGAGCCTAATCATTATCCAGGTCATACATCAAAGCAAGGAAGAAACTAGAAAAATATGTCATCTTAATGCACAAGCAAAATAAATATCAATCAATTTATAAAGCTAGTGCAAAAGAATAAAAGGTCTTTTGTGGTCGGGCTCCATCGTACAAACCTGAAAATAAATTGGGTAGCTGAGCTCTATCCTTATACAACCCAGATTACAAATGAATTAATTATAATTAAGGAGGAATTCATGTAATTGTTCTTCTTTTGGTTGGTTGGAATGTGGCTGCTTTAAAGGCTTTACATGATACATAAGACATAATCTTATGACCAATGTTCATCCTAATCCCCCATAATATTCATTCCAAATCCTAATTGCAAAATTACATGAAAAAAGGCTTTACATTTGGCTTTGTACAACTCGAGGTTCTGGCATGCCCGGAGGCGTCTCTCCTCGAAACTTTCGAGCTCTTCCAACCGTAACTTGGCATTCTGCTCTGTAGTGATTTTACTACTCACAGCTATCCTTAATGATGGGAGTAGGACTTCTAATGGTAGAATAGCTTCTGACCCATACACTAAGGAGAAAGGGGTAGATTGAGTTGGAGTTCTGTATGTGGTACGGTAGGCCCATAAGGCTTCAACTAATTGCTCATGCCACGTAAACGTTATCATCGAGTGTTTTCTTCAAGATTTGGATGAGAGTTTTGAATTCTTCTACTATACTATTTTCCCTTGGGTATTAGATGGTAGAATATCTCCAATCTATATTATGTATTTGGGTAAAGCTATTGATTTTAGTCCTCTTGAATGCAGTACCATTATCGAATATAATTCATTGAGGCACCTCAAACCTATATAAGATATGGTTTCTGAAAAATTGGAGCACATGCTGAGTTGTGACCTCTCTAAGTAGGATTGCCTCTACCCACTTGGAAAAGTAGTTGGTTGCAGCTAGAATGAACCGGTGATCCTTGGAAGAAGGAGGATCGATCGGACCCACTATGTAGGTACCCCAACACTCAAATGGCCACAAAGCCAATGTAGGATGTAGAATATTGGGTGGTTGGTGTAGGACCACACCGTGCACCTAACATTGGTGGCAACTCCTAGCTACATCCATATAGTTTGTGATCATCGAAGGCTAGTAGTATCCTAGTCTCTTGATCCTAGCTTTCATCTTCAGGCCAAATTGGTGTGCTCCACATAAACCTAAGTGTCCCTCGATCACGATCATATGGGCTTCGTGTTTGTACAGACAATGTAACCACATATGATCGAAAGACTACTAGTATAAGGTGTCACATACGAGAGCATAGTAAAGGGCTCTCTACTTCATCATATGTGCTAGTGACTTCTCTTAAGGTAGTTTGCCTATATTTAAATAATCCATGAATTGTTGCCTCCTATGTGACACCTCGTCCTTTTTGTCAATGTCAACCTCCCCTTCAAGAGAGAATATCTTGATGAGTTCAGCATCAATAAGGGATAAGAGTTGTCTATTTTGGACCCTTATTAGAATGGACTCATCTTTCATACATGCTAACTCTTTGGAAAGCTTGGCTAATGCATTGGCTATTGCATTCTCTCCTCGAAGAATCTTGTAGATGGTAACCTCTAGGATTTGGGCCAACAACTCCATAGTGTACTTGTGGTAATGATGGTGCTTAAGCTTCAAGACTTTGTAAGACTCAGTGATTTGGTTGATGATGAGCTAAGAATCCCTGAAGATACTGATACTCTAGACACAAAGTGTAATGACTAACTCCAGACCGGTAATGAGAGCCTCATATATGGCTTTATTATTGATACATGGGTTGGACAGATGATATATAAATCTCATCACATCGTGGTCCGAGTTAGGAGAACTATTCTTACCCTGCCTTTCCTAGAATAGTAGATCGTGATTCTTCTCTTTTTTGAAAGGAAGCTGCACCATCAAAATACATCTGCCAGTGATGAATGCTAGTGTCCCCTAAGTTCATGTTTTGTTCATCGGGGAGGTCCTCACTAAGCAGGGAATCCGCAGGAAGTGGGTGTGCGGCTAACAAATTTGCTAGTACATGTCCTTTCACCACACAGCAGGGTACAAATATGAAGTCAAACTACGATAAAATCATGGACCAACATGCCAATCATCCGGATAACGTCAGGCATGTCATCAGATATTGGAGTGGATTGATCCTACATATAATATTCACCTTATGAGAAATCATGGAGTGT
Organism: Cymbidium sinense; assembly: GCA_021442155.1. Lineage (NCBI taxonomy): Eukaryota > Viridiplantae > Streptophyta > Magnoliopsida > Asparagales > Orchidaceae > Cymbidium > Cymbidium sinense. The sequence goes on from CM038215.1 coordinate 160,059,448, forward strand.
CGTAGCTTTTGGGATGCAAAGATTAAAGTTAGGCAGTGTTTTTCAATAGGTGGGTAGTTTTCCTTAGCAGAATTAGATAATTACTAAGGTAGTAGAGAGCATTTTCTTTCCCTTCGTCATCAGTTTGAGCCAACAAAGTGCCAAGCGAGTCATCTAATGCGGTGGTGTATAGTATCAATGGTTTGCTCAGGATAAGGGTTGCTAGAACTGATGACGTAATCAGGTAGTGCTTGATGTCTTCAAAAGCATGCTGGCACTTATCATCCCACTTGAACTTGGCATCCTTTTTGATAAGTGTTGAGAATGGTTGGCATCTTTCTAGTAAGTTGGATATGAAGCATCTTAGATACGCCAACCGTCCTTATAATGATTTGAGTTGAGTTAGACTTTTAGAGGGTGGCATTTCTAAGATAGCCTTGATCTTCTTTGGATCGATCTCTATTGCCCAGTGTTGGACAACAAACCTAAGGAATTTTCCTGAAGCTACTCTGAATGCACACTTCACGGGATTCATTTTGAGATTAAATTATCTTAACTGTTCAAAAACTACTCTCAAGTCAAAGAGATGGTCTTCCTTTTTTGTTCTTTTGACCACAAGATCATCAACATAGCATTCAACTTTATGATGAATGAGTTTGTTGAAGATCCAAGTCATGGCCCCATGGTATGTAGCACCGGCATTTTTAAAGCTGAAAGGCATGACCTTATAACAATAAATTCTGATCGAGGTTGGAAAAGCAGTGTTTCTTTCATTCTCATAGGCCATCTTGATTTGGTTGTAGCAAGATGACCTATCCATAAAAGAAGAATATTGCATGTGTTGAGGCAATGTCTACCATTAATTTTGGTATAGGAAGTGGAAATTCATCCTTAGGACATACCTTATTTAGATCCCTAAAATCGATGCATATGCAAATTTGGCCATTCTTTTTCTTAATTAGGATGACATTGGCAAACCATTTACCATTTAGGATATTTCTCTTCCCTGATAAAGCCAACATCAATCAGTTTCATGATTTTAGAAGTGACCTACTATTTAATGTCTAATCGCATGCGTCTAGGAGCTTGCTTGATAGGGTTAGCATTATGTTCTATTGCTAGTTTTTAGAATGCTACGTCAGGAGATAAATCAGCCATTTCTTTATAACTCCATGCAAAGCAGTCCTTAAACTCAGCTAATAGCATTACTAGGTCATTGGTTTCTTCTTCATTCAACAAGAAACTGATGTATGTCGGACGTGGATTATCTTCAATTCCTAAGTTGATCTCTTTAAGTTCATCAATGGTTGATCTAATCTCTTCTTCAAACTTTGACAGTGCCTCTTTGACTTCAAGCTCATTTGGGTCAACTGAAGGTTCCAAACATACCTGCTTATAAGACTTAGCATGATTTGAGAAGAACCTATCAGACTCCAAATGAGTGGTGATGACTAGGCAATAGTTGTCATCGTCGACTGACCAACTATGTCGAATCATAGTCCCGGTCCTAATTGGGAATATCTGCTTTGCTTGTCCCAAAATTGTTCAAAGTAATCTAACTTATATTTAGACTAAGTATATGGGATTAATCCCTTCTTTGCTAAGTTAAGAATACAAGGCGAATACCAATCAAAAGGTAATTATATTAAATCTTTATATGAATCATCCTCAAATTCTACATCGGCTTCTTGACTTGAGAGTGATGCTCCCAACAAAATCCTCTTTGGCTTGACATCTGTGGATGACTTGGGGGACTCCTTATCTACTAAACCTTCAACTTTCTAGGAAGAATGTGAGGTTAGAGCTAAGGTTCCCAACTGCTATTTGACTGTTCTACATAATAGTGATTTAGATACATTCATACTTTGCTTGGAGGCCTGGTCTTCATTGCTATCTGGCTCGAATGTCACCTCCAATGGGACCCGCTGAGAGGGGTTGGCTGGTGTGCTAACCATATTAGACACATCCTCTGAATTGAATTCTAAGTCTATATGGAAAGTGAGGGTATTCTTGTGAGTCAAAACATAGCTCCAATTGGGTGGACAATTGGAAGAAGGTCCTCCACCTCTGGAACTTCCTCTAGATCTGCCTCTACCTCTACATGGTAGGGGTTGAGTTATCCTACCCATGTGTTCATATGGAAGAATAAACTATGGGCAGAATCCAATATCTAGCTCTACTTCTTCCTCAGTGTCTGATTCTTGCTCACTTATATTTTCTTTTTCTTTTTCTTTTCCTTCTCTCTTTTTCTTTTTCTTCTTTTTCTTTTGTTTCTTTTTCTTTTGTTCTTTTTCTTTTATTTTTAAGCATTCACCAAGTTCATGAGAATAGACTTTTTGATTTGAAGGAAGATAGTAGGCTACATCCCCATATATCTCGACCTCTCTAACTGAGAATGGCTTCAAGTCTCCTTTGACATAATACTTGATTCCACCTCTTCAGAATTTGATGCACTAATGTAAAGAGGATGGAACCATGTTGTTTCTATGTATCGAAGGCCTACTGAGCAAAGTAGAGAAAGATGTATCTGAATTAATTATGTAGAACTTAGCTTCTATCTTCCAGTCATCTATCTCCAATGGCAACATTGTAGAGCATAAATCCATCTTGCCTTGCTCATTGAATCCTCTCAACATAATCTAATCTCCTTAGAGTTTGAAGATGTCAATCCTTAAGTAAGCAAGGGTTTTAAACTCATAATGTTCACTGATGCACCTAGATTAACTAACACCCTAGAGAGTCTGAATATGCCCATGTCCACTATGATGTAGAGAGGATGATTGTGCTCGGTTGTCCCCAGAAGAAGGTCTTCATGAGTGAATGTAATTCCATGGCTTCTCTTGAATAACATGTCTTCTCTTTAATAGCGATTAGCTGAGCTAAGCATATTTTTAGATCAAGAAGGGCTTTGATCGATGACTCTCTCAACTCTTTGGATAAGACAAGGGCATCATATATGCTCAGTTTAGTTGGCAACTTTCTTAGGTGAGCGAGGATATTATAGTCAACTCTGGGCTGGTCCTCCACAAGCATATCCATAGGTAGAGCATCCTGTGGAGGGGCTTCTTGATCATTATAACTAATGACTTGTTTACCCATATCCTGAGGTGTTACCCTAGGAGGAGAACTTTGCCACTGCGGAGGTTGACTTCAGTGACTTCGTAAGATGGTTTAGCAAAAGTTCTACCTGTTCATCAGGTTCACCTATAGCTTCTCCTATAACTGAACCAGCTATATGGATAATTTGGACTTAGCCCACCTATCCCAACTTGAATTATGCTTAGGGGTTAAGCAACCTGCAAAGCAAAAGTATTTATATTTTTATTACAGCAGCCCCTTAAGCACAACCCCATGCAAAAAATATAATTAGGCTAATATGCTAACATCTAGACTATACACATACATCCTAACATCCAGTCTAAAATAATACATCACAAAATAAGCATACACCAAACCATGCACCGCCCTAATATTAGCTAGAAATAGTGACTTAGTCTAATGTGTGTGAATTAAAGCTTGTGTGGTATGTCCTATTTAGGATTTAGAGTTATAATTTACTAAGTGTGGGGGATGTAATTTATAAAGGGTGGTTTCACTTTAAGTTATTTAGTTAATTTGCAAGTTTTAATTAATATTTTCTTTTATTTCATATGGCCTACACTTAACAACTAAGTGTTATAAAGAGAAGAAAGAGAGAGAATCTCTCTTTCATCCCTACCTTAAGTCACTTCTAAAGTAAATTAATTAACCAATTTCCTTTAGTGAATGGCTTATTATATGTTTTGATCAATCCTAAGTTTAGGCTTATTTTAAGCAAACTTATTCAATAAGAAAGGCATCTTAAGGTTAATTGGAATGAATTACTATCACATACACATTCATTCATTTCTTTCTATCATGTATGGCATGCATATAAATAAATCCTAAGTATATCTATACATGCAATTTAGATTTCTAGCATACTTGAATGATAAATGCAAGGAAGTGTATTTAGAATTTAAATATTTCATTTGATTGAATTATGAATGCATGCCTTTTTTAATAGAAAAGGGGACTTTTTCATCTATTAGCTAGAAACACATTCACATGTATAAAAGTTTTAAGTGAGTACAATGCCATTATTTTCTACACCAGGGGTGTAAGTTATAAAACTTACTTAGGGCTACTTAAAGCCTCACTGCCCCGGGATATCTAGACTAATATATCACTTTTCTTAGATGCATGTAGATGTATAAGAAACTATAAGGATAGGAAAATCCCATGCAAAAGTTGTGTTTGATTTATTTGATTTATGATTCTTATTCATTAGCCACATCATATACATATGTATAAGAGTTTTAAGTGAGTATGGTACCATTGTTTTCCACACTAGGAGCGTAAGGTACAAGACCTACTTAGGGCTACTTAAGGCCTCGTATCCCTAGGATATCCAGACTAATATGCCACTTTTCTAAAATATAAGTGAATGTATAAAAGAACCGTAAGAACAACAAGTCATAAAAGGAATCATATTGATTTGATTATATGATTTACATATGAGATATGAAATTCCTCCTAAGTCTTAACATAGAGGTGCATAGGAATATATTTAGACAAATGTTATGTTCTTTTCAAATGAAGTATACATTTGTGAATCCTATGTGAATCCATGTAAGATAAGGAAAGAGAGCTTCATATTGCATATCCTATATTATCAACACAGGCAAACTTATAGATATTTATAATCAGCATCACTCCATATATTATAATTAATTCATACACTTTTTTTAAAATAATTTTTGATTTAATAGTGATAATAGCCACACATATTTGATTTAAAATAACACATGCAATTGGACATAAAGGAAACCATTTCATTAAATTAATTTTAAAAGAAATGAATGCATGACTATACATGGCAAGCAATATTTAGCATGATAGGGAAAGAAATAAAGGAACATAAACACATGATCTCATTCATTCCAATTAAGTCCTAAGGACAATCATACTATATAAAGTCACTTAAAATAAACCAAAGTTCTTTAATATCATTTTTAATTTTGAGTATGATTTATTTTAAGGAATATGAAAGAGGTTTACTGGTCCTAATCTCATTCCCCATATGTGAGTTAATCTTAGTTTAATGAAGAAGTAATTAAGTTGATTTTATAGTTTAATTAGGTTAGGGTATGAATTAAGTGGATTAATTAACCCTTACATACATCACCTTAAATTAATTAACTAATTAATAATGAGCTAATATGATATGCAACCACATGGAAAGTAAATTTGCAATGCTCCTAAGGAATGAAAGGGGCCTAATGCAATTGGCTCAAGATTAATAGTTAATTAAGCTTAAGGGATCTCACTTAACTCTTATGATTTCTCACACATGTGAGCTAACCATAATTTTATCATCTTTCACTTTGGTTAAAAGAGCTACCAAATATTAAAGAGAAATTAGGATTAATTAATTAAGTTCATTAATTATTTAATTAAACCTTAATTAACCTTAACCAATTAAAGTGATATGGGCTTGAGAAAGAAACAAAGAAAGGAGTCCAAGTCTCAATCCCTAAATCCTCTCAATTAATTGATTAAGGTTTAGGTTATGAATTGAATTTTTTATTAATCCTATTAATTAATTAATTAAAGGATGATAATTAATTAATTACTTAAAGGATTAGAGAATATTTAAGGAAAGATTGGAAGAGGGAGTCCCAATCCATTTTCCTAGATTTCATCACCATTAACAGAGGTTAACAAGCTTAATTGATTGATTAATTTACTATTCATTTTCTTAATTATCACTAATTATTAGGAAAGCGATCAAGACTTAATCTATTGATTTCTCTAATTAAGCAACCAATAAAATCTGAGGAAAATAGGGGAGGCAGAGGTCATCCCCCTAAACGTACATAGAAAGTTTGAGATCAATTGGATGATTAAATAGGGAGTAATTATGCTAGTTTTTTTTTTTCAATTAAACCTTAATTAAGCCAAATTCACTATTCAAAATCAATTAATAATAATTTTCCAAAATTCTGCACTAAAATATCTTTAAAATAAGCATAAGTTTGTATATTTTTTTTAGATTTTCTACATTTAGTTATGAATTTAGGAAGTTTCAAGATTAAAAATAGATTAATTAGCCCTAATTAAAGCTTTAATCCCATCAGGCCATGTGGCGACTGATGGGCATGCCTATCATGTGGCTCAATGAGATTCGCTATTTAAGTTGTCACATTGTCGACTTCGGATGGCGCAAGCGTATCTCCATGGACCATCGATCTAAGATCGATGCCGATTAAACCCGCTTTGAGGGATTAATCGTTCTAAGCATTAGTGGATGTTCATCCGATCACGTGAGATGGACGATCCATGATCTATCTCCTTCCGAACGATGAAGTATGACTACCGTCCATCAATGGCCACTTGATCTGAGCTCACCCGAGCTCAGATGGAGATGATAATGATCCCACACCTTCGGGGAAGCACGACAATCAAATACAGCGGTGGAAATCGCATGACATGAAAATTTCTTTTATAAAAGACCAAGTTATTTTCATTTAGGAATCAGTTTTAATGACATACCTCACCGGAGCTTGTGGCCGGCGATTCCAACAATTGAGGAAGCTTTGTTTGGTAAAAATGAAGCCTTATTGAGCCACACGAGCTTTGATTTGGTGTAGTTTTCTCGGAAGACCCATCCACTAGGCGTATGTGCTCGGGATTGGTCAAACTATACCCTCTAGCTGTCGGGATGCTTGGGAAATGATTCGTTCTTGCTTGATTTTCTCTAAGAAAGGTGTGTGCAAAGTTAATTGCACTTTGGTGGAGATTTGAGCAAATGGGAATCGGATTGAGGCTCCCCTATTTTGGTTTTGCATAAGACTGAGAATGGGGATTTGGGGAAGCTAGGGAACTCTTAGGAATGGCTCTGGGATTCTTCTCCTTAGCTACTAGGGTTGAATCGAAGGTGAGTGTGTGAGTTTTAGTGAGAACGAGGGGGGTAGACCCCCCCCCTCATTCCTTGGATCGCACAACCATGGCTGATTTGGAATTTTTGATCAAGGGGTCATGATGAGAAGCTCAATTTGGGCAAGGAATCATGTTAGTTGGCTTCCTTTGAGTGGAGGAGGGTGTGAGAGTGGCTACCAAGAGAGTAGTGGGTGTCCTATGGCTTTCCAAGTGTTTCAATGGGAATGGGGAGGTGATTTCACCTCCCCATGGATCATGGCCGGCCAACCATCTTTGGGTCAGGTCAGCCATGGTCCAAGGTGCCTATGTGGACCTATGGTTGGGTGCTAAGTGGCCATGGGAAGAGAATGACTCAATAAGCATGTGTCTCATCTCATGGGATGCCCTAAACCCAAGGGAAAAATGGTCATTTGGCTATTGGTTTGATTTGGAAAGATTTAGAATGGGCTAAAAGTGGGTTAGCCTAAATTTCAAGTAGTTTGAGTTTGTTTGGTTTTATTTGGCTTGATTTTACCTATTTAGGTCAAATATGTTAGGTTGGGTCAGGTTAACAAATTGGTCAAATTAGGTCAAACCAAGGGTTGGGTCAAGTTCACATAATTAATTGGAGTGTATTGGTGTCATTGGTTTGGTTTAATTTGCTTTGGATTTGGTTATGGTTCATTTGGATTTATATAGTCAAATGGGTCAAGTTGACCAATTTGACCAATTAGACCAAATTGGGTTAGGTTAGGTGTTGAGTCAAGTCCAATTGGCTAATTGAAAATAATTTTAGCTTTGGTTTGGTTCAATTTGGAATTAATTTGGATTTTGGCTAATTTGACCATTTAGGTCAATTTGGATTAAGTTGGGTCAAGTTGACCAATTGGTCAACTTGAGCTCAATTATGGCTTTGGTCAAGTTCAATAAGTGAGTTGGAATGAACTCAAGTCATCAGTTCCAATCAATTTGGTTCAAATCATGATTTGACCCATTTTGGCTTTTTAGACCAATTTGGGTCATCTTGGGTCAAATGGCCAATTAGGCTTGGTTTGGCTCAAGTGAAGGACTGGTCATGTTCAATCATTATTTATGAATGGGTTTGAATCAATGATTTTAATAACTTTGGCATATGGTAGATTTTGGCTAGTTTGGGTTTCATTTGGGCTAAATGTTGACTTGGTCAAAGGCTAGGTTTGACTTAGTTTGACCCAATTTAAGAAAATTTATCACCCTAAGGTGATTGGTGGTTATGTTGTGAGGCATGGATGGGCTTAGTTCAATCCAATTTGGGTTGGATTAGAACTTGGCTCAAAAAGGACTTTTAGGTCACTTTGGGTCAAGTGACCCTAAATGGGTTAATTGGCTTGATCATAGCTTGATTCAAGTTTGGTTGAACTCACACGTTAGCTCAGGATTGAAATATAAATCCCATTTCAATTGGTTTGGAGCTAATTGGGTTTTGGTTCATATGATAATTTCAAGTCAAAAGGGTCAACATGGACTTGACTTAGGTTAACTTGAATTTGGTTTGATAATTGTGATTTATGTTTATATTTGGGTCAATAATTATAGGGATGATTGAATCATGAAGGAATCCATGAGTTTTGAATTGGTTTAAGTATCGTTTAGCCAAGTTCAAGAATTTGGCTAAAAAGGGTAAAAATTGAGAATTTGATTTAGTTTGATTTATTTTGATTTGGTTTGAAGGGTTTAAACTTGGATTTCATTTATTTATGAATATAAATAAATTAATGATTGATTTATAAAGAAATCAACGAAGTTTGAGTTGGTTTGAAGGAGTTTTGACTAAGCATATGAAGGTGGTTCATATGGCTTAGGAAGAGATTTTGGATTTTGGACTTAATCATGGGTTTCAATCATTAAATTTGGAATTAGTTTATGATTTGGAATTTGATTTGAGATTGAATTTGATAATTGAGAAAATTAATTGGATTGGGGTTGATTTGAATTTGGTTAAGGCTAAGTTCATAAGATAAAATCAAAGGGCTTAGGAAGAGATTTGGAGTTTGATTTTGATCATGGGTTTTGGTCATTTGAAAGTTGGATTTGATTTTGGATTTTGGATTTGAATTTGAGGAATGGTTTGAAAGAAGGATGCAAGGATTGGGTTCAATGTTATAGGGTAGGCAAGCCTTCCTAAATCCCTAAGGCACAACCTATTCCTATGGCTAACTCTTCTAAGTCGGGTTAGGTTAAGTGTTCACCTAATCACTAAAAGTGTCTTAAGACTAAGGAGCTCTTAGTGTCTATGAGAGTCCTAGGTCTATGATATGAAAGTTGAGAGCTCACTCCAAAAGTGAGGTCAACAAACATCATGCATAATCATCTTGTTTCACTCTTGCTAAGAGAGGGCTTCCATCTTTGCCAGATAGAAATGGGATTAAACTTTTAGAGCCTATGATGGATGAACGCCTCTTTCTCTTTTGATTTGGCCCATAACCAACTTCTGCATTTAGGCATACAAAATCCCATAGTGTGTCAAAATAAAGAGTCCCAAATTAAATAAAATTTGATAAACATTTGCATTAGATTTAAGTCATTATTCATACCCCTCATGCTTGATCTCTTGAGTGATTTAAAGACTTAGTTTCTTTCCTAAATAAATAACAGTCTAACTATCTTGCAAAGCATATGACTTACATGGTTTTAAAATATAGGGAGTTAGCTGTACTCCAAGCAATAAGTCAGTGGGTGGTTTACTCTCTCTTGTGGAGGTAAATCATATACCCACTTTCACCTTTGATTTAGGTCATGCTTTGGCCTTTGCCAAAGCTTCCTAGATTTAGGATCTAAGGTCGTTGTTTCTCTTTGTGGGCTACAAGCATAAATCCTTTTCTCTTAGGCATCCTAACAATCTTGTGTTGTTAGAGTATAAGTCCTAGCTCAATAAAATTTCAACTCAAATAAATAAATCTCCTCAATTTTAAATATATAAAGCCCAACTATATATGATTGGAGTGCTCACCGGTTTCCTACTATCATGAGCACTCCCTACTCATCTCCTTTGGTTTTGATAATAACTATCCCCTTTTTGATCCATCCCATTTGATCTTCAAAAAAAAAACCAATTTATTGATAGTCCTATCTTTGAATTCTTTGGAGACAATAATCACCCACTTTAATCGAGAGTATTCTTAAGGAATTCACTTTAAATAAATCTTGTTTTACTTTTCCATGTAAAGTAGGTGAAAAATCTCTGGTATATTTGAAGACCCATCATGCCTTAGGAGTCTTTATTAGGTGATTAGTCTATTATGGGGAGTGACTTCTCTCTCAGATAGTATACTATTCTTCAATATCATACCCACTCACCTCAATAAGTACATCCTCAGATCTGTGTGGTGTCCCCCTCACATATACACACACAAATGCAAACCAAAAATAAACACCACAGGTCAACCCTTGGCATATATGTTAGATTCTAAGCAAAGATGTCCTAATTCTTGTGCAAGAAATCTATATATTTTACCCTCTATTTTTCTGAGAGCAGAGATCTAACTTGCACTGTTCATAGAGGTTGGTCATCTGATAATGAAATAAGGAGCAAGCCTTCTACAGGCAAATCACTCTGAGGTACTTCTTCATCTCGAAAGTTAAAATTTTTTATTTTGAAGGTCATCAAAATGCATGATTGGGTTTGTCTGAGGTAACATGATTGTGCTATTTATTGATTTCCATTGACCACTCCAACCCCAACAGGGGTTGGAAATTTCATCTTAAGATGAGGTATCAAAGTAACAGCACCAAAGATTTATTGGAGGGGCCTTCCGAAGATAGCATTTTATGTTGAATCTGACTTTACAACTATGAATTAAACTGAATGAGTCACTTGTTGAGAAAAATCTCTGAGAATAATAAGAAGAATGATTTCACCCCAGAACTTCAAAGGTGATTATCAAACCCATATAATGGTCCAAGAGGTTGGAGATTTTCCTAACTAGGCCCATGCTAAGAAAGGTGGAGTAAAATAAAATATCAATAAATCCATTATCAATCAAAATTCTCTTAACATTGTATAACATGGGTCCGATCCCCACCAACGGCTAGTGGATCTTGATGCGAACTTGGACTCCTTCTAAGTAGTCATTAAAAGTGATGGAATGATCACTACGAGATTTTTTTAACTTCGGCTCTTCGAAGATGGCGATGAAGACTTGATTAGATAGTAGTGCTCCTCCACTGATTATTTCAATTTCTCTAACTATTTAATGACTATTTTTTTATTTTTGTGATGGTTCTATAATGGTCAATGTGTTCATATGGGTTAGTTCCTCCTATCATAGGAATCGATGCTTGGAAGCTTGAAACCTACAGGAATAGGATGTTGAAGGATTGCTTTAGCTAAAGGTGAAAACTCTTGATAGCCTTAGTGAAAGGGAAAATGATTTCTATCTTTAAGGTGGAATTCTTCTCGCAATAAGCATTGTAATTCTGCACATATAATATGATGGGTGGAATCAACAGGGCAAGAATGTGCCAAGCCATCAGCAATACTTGATGGGTTAGCAATCAGTCGAGCTGCAAGTGATAGATGAGTAGAACGAGCAGTGTCAAGGAGGTCATCATCACAATATAGAAGTAGAGGAACTTCAGCCTGATGGCGAGAAGGCCCCGTGTAAGTATTTTGACCTCCCCTAGCTAATGATAGATCTTGGGAGAGATGTGTTTGTTGCAGTAGTGGTTGTCATGTTTCTCGTAAAAGTTGAATTATCTCATTATGAGACTCTTCCATTCAGCGAACACGATCTTCTAGAGAGGTTCCTGCACATTATTGGGTAATGCCTATTAGAAATTAGATAGAAGCTTGACGTCCTTGGTTTAAGGATTTGTTTCGAGAGTGATGGGAGTTGGAGTGAGAGGCTCCATTGTTGCGAGTATTACACCTATTGACCATAGTGTAGGTTTTCATAAAGATTATGATTGTGAGATTCCCTTTCCAACAAACAGTGTCAAACTGTTGCATGCAGAAAGATTCAGGTCAGTAGAGTAGGAGAATTTGATGTCTTAGTGTTGCATAAAAGTTCCACAGTCACAAATAAAGAGTTTGAGAGACCTCAGGATTTTTACGTGAAAAACCCAACAAGGAAACAACCACGGGGACTAGCTCACTTAGAAATAATTATCTATATCATCTTTTGTTACAATTATTATCCTTTCTCCAAAGTTGGAGAAGGATAGATTACAAGAATAAGTTTTATGACAAGCTTCACTGGATTAGCGATGATGGCCCTGCTTGAGGTGGTATTCTAGTGATCCATTGAAAACTATCGAAAGATGGTCGGGTGGCGGTTGGTAGCAGCTGGCGATGGTGAACTATAGCGGTCGGCGGTGATTCGACAAGCTATTCGGCGGTGGTACCGTTGGCGAGCGGCGATGACCAATGTGGTGGTCGGCGATAATGACCGGCAATTATATTGGTGGATCTCGATGGCGGTGGTGGTGGTCGATGGTAGTGGTTGGCGGTGGTGATCGATGGCTATGGTGGCTGTCAATGGCGGTCGGTGGCATCGATGATCGGTGGTGGTGGATGATGGTGGCGGTTGGAGATGACCAACGGTGGGTTGCGGCGCGTGATGGTCGGCAACGGTCGGGTGGCTGATTATGCTTTGAGACTCTTCGAGTCTCAGAGCTCTCCCCTTTCTTTAGCTTGGGTCCCCATCATGTGAAGAATGAGGGTCTATTTATAGATTATGGGAGTGACATTTCTGTAAATATAGGCAAAATCCAAACCACTCCATCGGACAGCTCAAAATGATTCCTTCGATCATCTAATATATTTTAAGTATTTAAATGCTTAAATGAAGGCAAAATTAAGAGATCTTAGGCTTGTTAGATCCGGCTCATCAAGACACTTAAATTGACTATAAATATTCCATATTTAGGGGCTATTTAGGGATCCAACTGATATCCTAAAATTTTCAATTATATTTTAAGTGTTTGATCTGGGGTAGTCTCAACTCAGAATCAGATAGCTTTCGATATCAAGATTCGTGCTTCAACTAGTAGAGTTTTCAGTGACATATCAAGAACTATACATATGAGTATAATTTAATTTTAATCAACACTTAAAATCTATTTGAATTTTTTTGAGTGCTTATAATTAAAATGAATGATTTATTGAAGGAATCCAAGATGCTTAAGATCACTCAACTTTAAAATTATTAAAAAAAATAATTTATGATTAAAAGGATTAATATAAATCATTTGATACTATTTTAAGAATTTACTCAAATTTATTAAAAAATTACTATGAAAAATTATAAATAAACTCTATTCTCTGCATCAGAGATGTGATCTAGACCTTAAATTGATATGAACTTGAAGATATAAAAAACTTTAAAGCAACACCTAACATTCAACAACAATGGCCCCTTACAACAATCATCATCACACATTACTCTCATCCAACTTTCATCACCTAAGTTTTATCACTTAATCATCATGCTCAACCACTATCACTCAATCGTCTTTGCCAGATTGTTGTCAACGAATTATCATCAACTGCCATGTACTGCTCGACCGCCATCTCTTGACTGTTTATTACACACATAAAATATCAAATAAGTATTTGCAACTTTATAATATAATCTCCTGCAACTAAAGAGGAGCGAACTTTTAGAATCTTTATTTATATATAGATCATTCAATTAAATCATATTCTATGACTCTTCTATTTCTGAAATTTTCACATAAAAATTCTCTCCCATGCAATTCTTTTTATATGTTTGTGTACTGAATCTTCATATGAAATTAAGATATTAAAATCTCTTTCTACCAGCACAAATATTCTGGCACTCAGCATATCTATAAAAATATTAAAAAGATTAAAAAAACAGAGAACATAATCATTGACAAACTACAAGCATAAAAATAGATATGTTCGATGAAAATAGACATCAGCATTTTGAGACAAATAGTACTCAACTCATTACATTCTAATATACATAATTGAACTCATTTCCACAAGTGATTTTACATCAAATTAAATTACCTTCAACTGCTACAGAGATTCTATATCATAAAAGACATAATTCTGAGTCTTAACCACTGTAGAGAGTCATTCACTTTTTTTTAATTATCATGGTTAAATGCGGTTAAATCAACCGAATCTTTTAACGGAGCTTAGTTAATGTCTATCACCAGGCTTAAAAAAACATTCAAAAAAGCAATTTCACATTTAAAATTTACATTGAAATTTTATCTTATATATTTACGTTAAAATATGTAGTATATCCATTCATATTTTTAAAATGATGATAGTTTCATAAATATTAATATAATAATAGATTTAGTTTATCTCGGTTAATAAGTACTAAAAAACTAGTTAAACCAAATGTGAATGTGAAACATTAGGTGTATATTTATATTATAATAATAATAATAATAATCATCATCATCATCATCATCCTAATAATAATCATAATCATAATAATAATATGTAATAATGTTGGCGTTGCACAATAGAAAATAAATAAATAAAAGAAAAAATGAGTGTATATTTATTTTTTTCTTATGTTGGCACTCACTCTTCACTGACTTATACAAGAGAACAATGAAAGATATGAAAAACTGCTTTAAGATGGACTTCTTATTTCAATAGAATTTGTGACCACAATAATAACAACAACACAAGCCTTTATCCCACTAAGTGGGCTCGGCTACATGAATCCTTCGTCTCCATTATGTCCTATTATGTGCCAAATTCTCTTTTAATTCAAGTATACTAAGGCCATTTTTTATACATCTTAATCATGCCTTTTTAGGTCTACCTCTACCTTTCTTAACATAAGGCAAATCTAATGCATCTACTCTCCTAACCGGGTCATTCAACGGCCGATGCTTTATGTAGCCAAACCTTCTAAAGCGACTCTCTCTAATATTATCTACCACTAGAGCTACTCCAACTTTTTCTCGAGCATACTTATTTAGTATTTTATCTCCAAGAGTAAAAAAGCCACTCATCCACCTGGGCATCCTTGTCTCTACAACACTTAACTTTGTCTCATGCTTCCCTTTTATTGGCCAACATTTTGCACCCTAAATCATTGCAGGTCTTACCACCATGTTATAAAATTTTCCCTTAAGTTTAAGCGGTACTTTTCTATCACACAACAGGCCAAATGCATTCCTCTACTTCAACCATCCAACTTGAATTCTACTAATAACATCTTTATCTATTTCACCATCATTTTGAACAATTGAGCCTAAATATCTAAATCGCTCACTCTTTTTAATGACTTGTTCACCTAATGTCACAACACTACCACTATAACTTCTACAACTAAAATTACACTCCATATATTTAGTTTTAAATCTACTTAAATGAAAACCTTTAGACTCTAAGGTTGACCTCCATAATGTAAGTTTCTCTTAGACTCCCTCACTGGTCTTATTAACAAGAAGAATGTCATCAGCAAAAAGCATACCCCAAGGTACATCTTCCTATAAATGCCTAGTAAGAACATCCATAACTAAAGCAAAAAAAAGATAAGGGCTTAAAGTTGATCCTTGATGTAATCCAACTGAAATAGGAAAATATTTTGTCAAACCTCCTTGTGTTTGGACACATGTAACAACTCTAGTATACATATCTTTAATGAGTTGAATATAACCAATATTAACTCCTTTCTTTTCTAGAACTCTCCAAAGAACTTCTCTTGAAACTTTATCATAAGCTTTCTCTAAATCAATAAATATCATATGTATATCCTCCTTGCTTTCTCTATAATTCTCCATCAAACCCCTTACAAATGTATAGCATCCATAGTAAATCTATCTGGCATGAAACCAACCTGATTGTGAGACACTTATGTATCTCATCATAACCTATGCTCAATTACTCTCTCCCATAATTTTAATGTATGACACATTAACTTAATTCCTCTATAATTTGCACACTCTTGTGCATCACCTCTATTCTTAAATATAGGAACCAACAAACTCATTTGACATCTTTTTAGTCTTTAAAATAATATTAAAAAGATTTGTAAGCCAATAAATTCCTTGATCTCTGTTGACCTCACTTTTGGAGTGAGTTCTCAACTTCCTCATCATAGATCTAGGACTCTTATAGATACTAAGAGTTCCTTAGTCTTAAGACACTTCTAGTGATTAGGTGAACACTTAACCTAAGCCTAGAGACTTAGAAGGATTAGCCAAATGAACAGGTTATGCCTTAGGGACTTAGGAAAACTTGCCTACCCTAGCCTAAACCCAATCCATGCTTTCCTTCTCAAACCAAACTTCAAATGCATACCAAACCAAATTTCCAAGACTTATAATCAATCCCATGATCAAATTCAAGTTCAAGATTTCCCCATAAAACCCCATGACTAAATTCAAAACCCTTCCTAAGCCCTTTGATTTCATCATATGGACCTAGCCTTAACCAAATTCAAATTAATCTTGATTCAATTGATTTTCTCAAGAGATCAATTCAATCCTTCAATCATTTACCAAATCTAAATCCAAATTTCAATCCAAGTCAAAAATCCCTTCTTTAGCCTATGGACCTACCACCATAGGCTTAATTAAATGTTAAACAAAATCAACCCAAAATCAATTTCTTTCTTTATAAAGTAATTATTCATTCATTTATATTCATGAATATAAATGAAACCCATCCTCTAATGACCAAAAATAAATTAAACTAAATCAATTCCCTACTTAAGCCCTTTTGACTACATCCTTAAGCTTGGTCAAACTTGCTTCCAAATCACTCCAAACTCAAGTGATTTTCTCATGGATCATTTATATCTTCATTTTTATTCCCAACTATAAATGAAATATAAATCCAAATAGCCAAAACCAAACCCAAATTAAACCAAAATGCAATTTTATCCTTTTAAGCCATTTCCTTGAACTTGGCCAAATGATACCCAAATTAATTCAAAACTCATGGATTTCTTCATGAATCAATCTCTCCTCCAATCACCCATCCAAATATAAACATAAACTACAATTATCAAACCAAAATCAAGTCAACCCAAGTCAAACCCAAGTTAGCCTTTTTGACTTGAAAACTTTAAATGAGCCAAAATCCATTATACTCCAAATTGATTATAGTTTGATTTATTTCTCAATCCCAGGCTCATATGTGAGTTTAACTAAACTTGAATCAAGCTAAAACCAAACCAATTGACCTATTTAGGTCCACTTGAGCCAAAATAACCTAAAAGACCTTTTTGAGCCAAGTTCTAATCCAACCCAAATTGGATTGAACCAATCCCATCCAAACCTCATATCATGATCAACAATCATCCCAAGATGATCAACTACCTTGAATTGGGTCAAACCAAGTCAACTTGGTCCTTTGATCAAGTCAACCTTTAGCCCAAATGAAACTTAAACTAACCAAAACCCACCATATACCAAATTGATTGAAACCATTGACTCAAACCAATTCATAATCAATGATTGAACATGATCAAACCCTCAATTGAGCCAAACTAACTCCAATTGACTATTTGACCTAAGTTGACCAAAATTAATCTAAAAAGCTAAAATGGGTCAAATCATGATTAAACCCAAATTGATTGCAACCAATGGTCAAGTTCATTCCAAATCATTTATTGAACTTGACAAAAGCCACAATTAAGCCCAATTTGACCAATTGGTCAACTTGACCCAA
The DNA here is from genome assembly GCA_021442155.1 of Cymbidium sinense. Lineage (NCBI taxonomy): Eukaryota > Viridiplantae > Streptophyta > Magnoliopsida > Asparagales > Orchidaceae > Cymbidium > Cymbidium sinense. The sequence continues at coordinate 160,077,020 of CM038215.1, forward strand.
CCTAGCCCAAATTGACCTAAAGGTCAAAAAAGCCAAAATCTAAATTAAATCTAAATTAAATCAAACCAAAGCCTAAAATCATCTTTAACTAACCAATTAAACTTGAACCAACACCTAACCCAACCTAATTTTGTCAAATTGGTCAAATTGGTCAACTTAGCCCATTTGACATATTTGAATCCAAGTGTGCCAAAATCAATCCTAAGCCAAATTGATTGAAATCACTTGAACTAAAACTCTTAAAATCATTATTTGAACCTAACCCAAGCTTTAGTTTGACCCAATTTGATCAATTAGTCAACCCAACCCAACATGAACTCATATCAACCCATTTGGTCATATGAAGCTAAAGCACCCAAAATCAACCCATGGAACCTTTGTGGCTGACCAAACCCAACCCAAATTGACCCTAGGTCTGCCCAAAATCTGTTCAAAAGCAAAGTGGACCCCACCCAAGGGGATTAGCCATTGGACAAACTTCCTTACATAGGATTCTTTCCCCATTTGGGAAAGTCTACTCTCCCATCACTTGGGCAACCATCCAAGTGCCAAATGGGGTGTACCTAGCCTTCCTTACCCAACCTAAGCAAGTCTAGGATCATCCAAGGACCAAAGGAAGCCCAACTCTTCCTCCTCACTCAAAGTCAAACCCCATGGACAAAGGAAAGAGAAGATCAGCCACCACATGCCTATATCTTGCCATGGACCTTCTGTCACAACTTCCTCCACTCTAACGGTGCCACGTGGAGACGATTGAGACCCCTCTGGTAGGCTGAAGGCAGCGAACCGACTGATAATCAGGGATGGATGTCGTCCGTCCATCAAGCTCGATTGAGGGGTATATTCTATCAATTCTCACAGGGATTGTCACCATTCGAACAGGGATTGTCACCATCAATTCTCACAGGGATGGTCTCTGTATCTCGCCGCTCGGGAGGAGATAGATCACGGGCCATCTGTTCCTCATGATTGAATACACGATCCCCCCCTATTTTCTCCTTAACCACGGGATTTAATCGTGGTCGCTCAATTGATCGATGGTCCATGGGAAAGCACACGCCGACTAACTAGTATGATGTGATAACCTAAATAACCTATCCCATCGTGCCACAAGGAAATCACGCTGTGTCAGCAACCACGTGGCGCTGATGGGATTAAGGCTTAATTAGGGCTGTTTAATTAATTTTTGAGGCTGAATCTTTCAAAATTCATAACTAATTGTATAAAAATCAAAAAATTACAAATGAGGGCTCATTTTAAAGGTATTTCAGAGGAAAATCCAATAAACTTATTATTAATTAAGTTTAAATAGTGATTTTTGCTTAATTCATATTTAATTATAATTTTAATTAACTGAATTACTCTTTGATTAATCATCTGATTAATTTCAAACTTTTCAGAGATATTTAAGGGGATGACCTCTGCCTCTCCCATTTTTATTGGAATTTATTAGTTGATTAATTAGGGTAATTAATTAGTTAAGCCTTAATTACTCTCTTAGCTTAATTAATGATAATTAATCAAATGAATAGTGAATGTATCATTTAATTAAGTTCATTAGCCTCTGTTAATAGTGGAGAAACTAAGGAAATGGACTCTTCCAATCTTTTCCTTAAGTCTTCTTCATTCCCTCTTTAAAATTAAATAATTATTTAATTAAGTCAATCAAAACACAAATCATAATTGAACTTTAATTAATTAATTGAAAATATTTAGGGATTGAGACTTAGGCTTCCTTCTTTGTCTCTTTCCATAAGTCCATTTCATATTATTGATTAAGGATAATTAGGATTTAAATAGATAATTAATAAACTAAATTAACTTGATTAAACTTATTTTCTCTAATTAACTCTTGGATAGCTCTTTGGGTGTTTAATAACCTAAAGAGATAGCTAATGAAATTATGGTTAGCTCACATGTATGAAAAAACCATAAAAGTAATTAAGTGAGTTTCTTAAGCTTAATTAATTAATAATTATGAGCTAATTGCATTAGGCCCCTTTCATTTCATAAGAGCATTGCTATTTACTTTTTAATTTATTTTCACATAATATTAGCTCATAATTATTTAATTAATTAACATAATGTGACATAGGTAAGGGTTAATTAATTGATTTAATCCATCCTTAACTTAACCAATTCATAAAATCACCTAATTGCTTTTCATTAAATCAAATTAATTCACATATATGGGGAATGAGATTAGGATTAGCAAACCTCTTTCACATCCCTCAAATCAAATCAAACATGAAATCAAAAATAGCTTTAAGAAACTTTGGTTTATTTTAAATAAGCTTGTTTAATGTGATTGTCCTTAGGAATTAGTTGGATTGAATGAAATCACATGCTTGTGTCTCTTTATTTCTTTTCAATCATGTTAAAATAGTGTATGCCACCTATAGTCATGCATTCATTTATTTTAAAAAATTAATTAAATAAAATAGTTTCTTTTCGATCAAATTTGCATGTGTTGGCTTAATTAAGAATATGTGTGGCTATTATCACTATTAAATTACAAATAAATTTTCAAAAGCTTATTAATGAATAATAATATATATTGTGACTTTAGTCATACATACATAAGAGGTGCATGTGAATATAAGCTTAGTGTATGAAGTAAAGTTCCTTTCTTTCATTCATATGTTGATTTGCATAAGTAAGAATGTTAGTGGTATATTAGTCTAGACATTCTAAGGATGTACGACTTTAAGTAGCCTCAAGTAGGTTCCTACCTCACTCCCTGTGTGCAAATAATGTGCACTGCTTTGATTTCATTCTTATGCATTTTGACATTATAATTTAGATGGAGCTTTAATTCATTCACACAAATAAATCAAATTCTACTTTTGCATGGTTTTATATTCTTATAGTTGCTTATACATCCATATGTATTTAAGAATATTGGGTATATTAGTTTGGACATTCTGGGGATGCACGGCTTTAAGTAGCCCCAAGGAGGTTCCTACCTCACTCCCCTGGTGCAAAATAATGGTGATGTACTTGCTTAAAACTTTCATACATTTGAATGTGTATTTAGCTAATGAATGAAAACCCCCTCTTTCTATTAAAAAGACATGCATTCATATTTTTTTCAAGTGGTTGGATTGATTATTCATATGATTTAGAGGTCTTTTATTATGCTTTTGTACAATAATTTAGATAGAGCTTTAAATTAACATGACAAAATATTTCAATCAAATGAAACATCAATTCCAAGTGCATTTGCTTACATTCATCATTTAAGTGTGTTAAGATATAAATTGCATGTATAGTTATGTTTAGGACTTAATCATATGCATGCTATATATGATGGAAAGAAATGAACAAACATGTGTTATGTGACAGTAATTAATTCCAATTAATCTTAAGATGCATTTTTAATTGGATGAGATTATTTAAATTGAACCTAAACTTAAGATTGATTAAGAATATGTAATAAGACATTCACTAAAGAGAATTGATTAATTAATTTGTTTTAGATGTGACTTAAGGTAGGGATAAGAGAGAGTGACCCTCTCTTTTCTTCTCTTTATAACACTTAGTTGTTTAGTGTAAATCAAGTGAAATAAAAAAAACACTGAGCAAAACTCACAAATCAATTAAGTCATTTAAAGTGAAACCACCCTTCATAATTAAATCTCTTCATACATAAGAAATTATAATAAAGCCTAGCTAAGGCATACCACACAAGCCTTACTACACACACCTTAGATTAAGGCACCATTTCTATCTTTATATTAGGGAATTGCATGGTTTAATGTATGTTTATTTTGTAATGTATTATTGTAGACTAGATGTTAGGGTATATGCTTCATAGACTGGATGTTAGGGTGTATGCTTTGTAGACTAGATGTTAGGCTGTGATTAGCCTAATCATATTTTCTGTAGAAGATTATGCTTAAGGGGTGCTTAAAATAAATATAAATGATTATTTTTGCAGATCGCTTATCCCCTAAGCATAATATAAATTAAGACAGGTGGACTTGATTGATCATGTGCAGGATGCTAAGTCCAAATTATACATATAACTACTTGAGTTGTGTGGTGTGTTTAGCTAACACTTATTTTACAGGTGTAGTTAGATTTACTTTTTCTATTTTTAATGTAATTGTGCATTAGGAATTAGGATTTGTGTTATGGGAGATTAGGATGAGCAGAGGCTAGAAGGCTTTGTCCTAGGAGGCCCCCGTGATGCCTTTGGGGCAAGCAAACCAAAATAAAGAAATGGAGGAAATATGAAGATATGAAGAATGAAGACCTCCATAATATTTATTCATTTATGTAATTATGGTAAAATATTCCTGCCTTTATCTATCCTTTGGAAGGATAAATGAAGAAATAGAAATATTACGACTTGTTGGGGCACCACGTAGATCTGGTACGACATTGAGGAAAGGTGTACTATCTCCAAAGATAGAAGTCACTACCCTATAATGGACATAATCACCTCAATAAGGACTCCTAAGGACTATGGGTCTTCGTATGTACCAGAGATTCTTCCCCTACTTTATATAAAAAAAGTAAAATAAGGTTTATTTTAAATCGAGTTCATTAAGTTCCCTATGGAGGCAAGCCCCCATAGTTAATTACATCATAAGGAATGAGATTTCTTAGGAATACTCTCAATTAAGGTAAATGATCACTGTCTCCAAAGATTTCAAAGATAGGACTATCAATAAATTGGTTTATTTTTAGAAGATCAAGTGGGCTTGATCAAGAGGAGGGAGTTATTATCGAAGCCAAGGGAAGATAAGTAAGGGATGCTTATGATACTAGGAAGCCTAGTAAACATTCCAAACTATCATATAATTGGGCTTTATATTTTTAAAATTAAAGAGATTTATTTGTTTAAGTTAAATTTTTTTTTAGAAATCTAAGGCTTATAACTTCATAACACAAGGTCATAGAAATGCCTAAGAGGTGAAAATTTATGCTTGTAGTATGCAAAGGGAAGTAGCAATCTCTGAACCTAAATCTAGGGAGCTTTGGTGAGAGCTAAAGCATGACCTAAATCTAAGGCAAAAATGGGTATATGGTTTACCTCCACAAGAGAGGATAAATCACCTGACTGTTTGGACTCACAATTGCCTGGGGGTGGCTGCCAACTAACTCCTCCTTTGATTTCAAATACATGTAGGCAAGTCATATGATTTTGTAAGATAGCTAAGCTGTTATTTATTTAGAAAAGATACTGAATCTTTAAACACACTCACTAAGAGACTAGATCATGTAGGGCATGATTTAATGACTTAAATCTAATGCAAATTTTATTACATTTTATCTTTATTTTTGGACTATTGATTTGACACAAGCTTATAGGATTCATATGCCTAATGCATGAGAAATTAGATTATGGGCCAAAATCAACAATAAATAAGGTGTGTTTCTACCATGACTCTCAAAGGTCAAGCCAAGTTCCCTAGCACGGGTAGAAGGCCTCCAAATCAAGAGTGAAATAAGATATTTTTTATGCATGATGTGAGAACAAATAACATTCAGCTAAGGGGTTGCTAAATCTTTTATCTTATTTTTATAACTTAAGCTTTAAGTGAGGTTATGAGTTATTTATTTTTAGTTTTGAGTTGATTAATTGGGTAGCAAATTTATTTTTACTTAAGAGCCTAATCATCATCCAGGCCATACATCAAAGCAAGGAAGAAACTAGGAAAACATGTCATTTTAATGCACAAGTTCAACAAACATCAATCAATTTATAAAGCTAGTGCAAAAGAATAAGAGGCCTTTTGTGGTTGAGCTCCACACAAACCCGAAAATAAATTGGATAGCCAAGCTCTACCCTTATACAACCCAGATTACAAATGAATTAATTACAATTAATGAGGAATTCATGTTATGGGGTCTTCATTCTTCATTCTTCAATTCTTCTTTCTTCTTTCTTCTTTTTTCCTTTGGTTGGTTAGAATGTGATTGCTTCAGTTGCTTCATATGGTACATAAGACATAGTCTTATGACCAATGTTTATCCTAATCCCCCATAACATTCATTCCAAATCCTAATTACAAAATTACATGAAAAATAGAAAGGAAATCTAACTAATACCTGCAAAATAAAGATTAGCTAAACAAAACCAAATAATCCTAAGCATGTATATTGGACTTAGCACCCCACACATGAGTAACCAAATCCACCTGGCCTATTTTGGATTATGCTTAGGGATAAAGGCAACATGCACAACAACAGTAGTTATATTTTTATTACAACATCTCTTAAGCATAATCCCCTATAGAAGATAATGATTAGACTAAGATCGTCCTACCATTCAGTTTACACACATACACCCTAACATCCAAACTAAAATATTATATCATAAAATAAAAAGCAAACATCAAACCATGCACCGCCCTAACATAGGACTAGAAGTGGTGACTTAGTCTAATGTGATATGCTTAGTTAGGCTTTAAGGTTTAGGTTTTCTAAGTATGAAAATGTTCAACTTAGAGGGTGGTTTTATTTAAGTAGTTTAGTTGGTTTAGTTAAGTTTTATTTCATGATTTGATTTGGTTTGAATGAACCTACAATTAATTACTAAGTGTTGTAAAGAGAGGGAAAGAGAAGAGAACTTCTCTTTCCTCCCTACCTTAAGTAACTTCTAAGGTAGATTCATTAATGAATTTTATTTAGTGAATGTCTTATTATGTGTTTTAATTAATCCTAAGTTTAGATTTTCTCTAAAAAAATCTATTCAAAGAGAAAGGCATTTTAAGATTAAGTAAAATGAATTACCATTACAAAACACACAACACTATATTTCTTTCCAATATATATAACATGCATATGGATGGATCCTAAACATATCTATACATACAGATGTAAATATTTAGCACACCTTCATGATGAATGTTAAGAGCTATTACTTAAGAAAATTTGGATGCTTTATGATGCATGATTTGGTTAAGTAGAAAAAAAAAGAGATTTTCTTATCCATTTCATATGCACATTTATAAGTATGAAAGGCATAAGTGAGTACGATGTCATTATTTTCTACACCAGTGGTGTAAGGTACAAGACCTACTTGGGGATAAGGCTTAACCCAGGTGGGTAATATACCACTTTTCTTAAATACATGTGCATGTAAATGCATGGAAAGAGAATCATGCAAAAAGCTTTTGTTTGTTTGTTTTGATTTGATTATTTAGTTTACATGTGTGATGTGGAGTTCCTTCTTAAGTCATGACATAAGAATGTATAGGAATGGATCTAAGCAAGTGTTATGTCCTTCTCAAATGGACTATGCACTTTGCTAATCCTATATAAACCTATGTTAAGAAAAGAGAAGGAAAATTACATAACACATTTTATGCTATTCACATGCAAGTTTATAAGTACTTATAAATAGCATACTTTTCATTTGTAATATTTGATTTTTAAGTTTTGAAAATAGTTTTGGATTTAGTAGTGATAATAGCCATTCATATTCTTACTTTAGCTAAAACATATAATTTGACAAAAAGGAAATATTTCATTTTAATTTATTATTATTTTTTTAAAAGATATGAATGCATGATTTTCATATGGCATATACATTTAACATGCTAGGAAAGAAACAACGTGATGTAAGCATATAACTTTACTCACTCTAATTAATTCCTAAAGACAATCCTATGGAATAAGATTATTTAAAGTGAATCAAAGTTGGTTTAAGGAAATTTTGGTTTTATTTTGAGTTTACTTTGAGTTTAAGGAATGTGAGAAGGTTTGCTGGTCCTAACCCATTCCCCCATGTGTGAGTTGATTTAGTTTATTGTTAGAACCATTAGATTTATTTTATATTTTGTTTAGGTTAAGGTGTACATTAAGTCCATTAATTATCCCTTACCTATACCACTTTAACATATTTAACCAAATAATTATGAGCCAATGTATTACATAAAAACATAAGAAATTTAAACCAGCAATGCACCTAAGAAAGAAAAGGACCTAATGCATTTAGCTCATAATTACTGATTAATTAAGCTAAAGAGTTTAATTTAAGTATTTTCATAACCCTTCCCACAAATATGGGTTAGATATTATTTCCTTAAGTTACTTAGGTTATTTAACACCTAAGTATCTACCCAAGACGGAAAAGATTAAGTTTAGATTGATTTGATTTTTAAAATTTTGATTAATTAAGCCATTTAATTAAGTGATTAAATTATTTAATTAATTTGCACCATAATTAGATTTTTATTCATGAGATCAACTTAGGGGGAAAGATTTGGGAGAGGACTCCTAATCTCATTCCCTAAGTCCATTCACTATTCTAAGGAGATTAACAAACTTAATTAATGAATTTATCACTATTTAATAGGTTAATTAAATATGTATTTTATTAAGAGGGTAATTAGGAGTGAATCAAGTAATTCTCCTAATTAAACTATCAATAAATCCCAAGAAAATTAGAGGAGGTGGAAGTCTTCCCATGAAATACTCATGAGAAGTTTAGAATTAAATAATAGAATAATTAGGGAGTAATTAACATAATTACATTCCCAGTAAAACCCAAATTGTATGAAACTTGCTATTCAAAATTAATTAAATTTAATTTTATGTTATTCCCCTTTGAAATATCTTCAAAATGCATTTGAGTTTGTATTTTTTTTATTTTTCTACATTTAGTTATAAATTTTTGAAGATTTTGTGATTAAAACTTAATTAAATAGCCTAATTATATAACTAATCTCGTGGCTCCGTGGACCCTGATGCAGTGCGCTTTCCACATGGCATGATGGGATTGATTATTTAAGTTATCACATCGGCTACACAATTAATCGGCGACACTACGCGCTTTCCCTTGGACCATCCGATCAAAAATCGGACGGTCAAGATTAAGGTCACGGTATTAAAGGGATTAAAATGTGGATCTATCATGGATTAATCAGGACCGTCTATCTAAAATATGTTGGATGGACAGTCTATGATTCATCCCCGAGCTCGCCTGCGGGAGAGGGCAACCGTCCACCACTTAGGCCTTGATCCGAGCTCGATTGAGCTCGAATTGAGCTAAAATTGAACCCACACCATCATCATGCAAGGAGATTAAGATCTAATGGTCAAATTCACTTGAGGTCACACTTCTCTTCACAAAGGATCAAATAATTTCTACACTAAGCTCGATTTTGATCCATACCTCACCGGAGGCTATCACCGGTGCTCCTAACCATCGAAGTAGCTTCGTCAGTAGAGATAAAGCTCTGTTGAAGATTTGAGGGATTGAGGTTGAGTGGATCTTTATATTGACCAAAGTGGGCTTCAATTGGGTGCAGCTTTCATCTAGCTCCCCTCTCCTGTGCCTTGGAAGCTTAGAAGAAGCTTTGGATCAACTCGATTCGATTCTCTGAGGGTGCTTGCAAGAGGAATTGGATTGAAATTGAGTGATGGAAGAGTTTGAATTTTCCTTGAGCTCCCCTATTTTTGGCTTGAAGAAATTGAGAATGGAGAATTCAAAATAGCTTAGGAGACCTTGGGGGAGCTTGGAATTGCTTCCTCTGAGTTCCTATGCTTCAATCGAATGTGAGTCCGTGAAGTTCAAGTTAAATTAGGGGGAGCATATCTCCCCCTGGAAGGATCAGATGGCCGAGCTTGGCTTTGCCATTTTGATCAAATTGATCCTATAGGGTGAGTTGGTTAAGCCGTTTTGGATGTCATGTGGTTCGATTTGGCTAGCGGGAGGTAGTGGAGAAATTTCCATATGCCAAAGAGAGTGTGGGAGGTGATCCCATGTGCTTATTTTGAGTGGGGTGATTAATTTTGGCCTTAGGTTGGGTTTGGCTGACCCAAACCCATTGGGTCATGTGCACCATGCTCACAAGTGTCCACTTGGCCCACTAAGAGGGTGTTAAGTGGCCATGAAGAGGATATGACCAAATTCCAAGTGGAATTGGCCATGGGTTACCCATTGATGGTCATTTGGCTTTGATTTCACTTTGGGCAGATTTAGAATAGTTTGAAATTAGGTTGGTCCAAATTTCAAAGAATTTGGTGTTGATTTGATGTCATTTGGCTCATGTTGATCCATTTAGATCAAAATGGGTCAAGTTAATCAATTAGTCAAATTGGATCAAACTAAGGGTTGGGTCAAGTTCATATGACAATTTAAACTCTGTTGACATCATTGGTTTGGTTCAATTTGGCTTATATTTGGTTTTGATTCATTTGATTTTATTTAGGTCAAATGGGTCAAGTTGACCAATTTGACCCATTTAACCAAATTGGGTTAGGTCAGGGTTGGTTTAGGTTTGGTTGGTCATTTGAAATATGTTGCAAGCTTTGGTTTCAATCAATTTTGATTTGATTTAATTTTGGCTCAATTTGACCTTTTAGGTCAAGTTGGGTTCATGGTCAATTGGGCTAGGTTGGGTCTAGTTGGCCAATTGAGGCTTTGGTCAAGTTCAATAAGTGGTCTATAATGAATTTGACCCATTGGTTGTAATCAATTTGGCTAAGATCAAGATTTAACACATTTTAACTTTTTAGGTCAAGTTGGGTCAACTTGGGTCAAGTGGCCAATTGGACTAGGTTAGGCTCAAATGAAGACTTGGTCAAGTTCAAACATTGATCATGAATTAGTTTTGATCAATGGTTTCAATCAATTTGGCCTATGGTGGATTTTGGCTAGTTTAGGTTTCATTTTGGCTAAGTGTTGACTTGGTCAACCCTTAAGTTTGACTTGGTTTGACCTAATTTGAGTTATTGATCATTCATGATGATTGTTGCTCACAATGTGAGGCTTAGGTGGGCTTAGTTCAACCCACTTTAGGTAAGATTAGAATTTGGCTCAAAAGGGGTACTTTAGGTCACTTTGGGTCAAGTGAGCCTAAGTGGATCAATTGACTTGATCAAGGCTAGATTCAAGTTTGGTTAAACTCACATATGGACTTATGATTAAAATATAAATCCATTTGCAAGTGATTTGGAGTCAAATAGGTTTTGATTCATTTGACAATTTCAAGTTCAAAGGGTGAACATGAGTTTGACTTGGGTTTGATTTTTCGATTTAGTTTTGGTTCGATGATTGAAGTTTATGTTTATATTTGGATTCATGATTGAAGGATTGATTGAATCATGAATAAAAATCAAGGGTTTGTCTTGATTTGGAGTTTTATTTGGCTAAGTTCAAGAATTTGACTTAAATGCTTAGGTTGAATTTTGGTTGAATTTGGATTTGAGTTTTGAATTTAGTTTTGGTCATTTGAATTTATATTTCATTTATATTTATGAATATAAATGAGAATATAATGGGTTATAAGAAAATTTCTTGAGTTTGAAGTGGTTTGAATTTGATTTGGGCTAAGTCCATAAGATGGAATCAAAGTGACTTAGGAAAGGTTTTAGAATTTGGAATTGAGTTTTGGATTTAGTTTTGGTTATTTGAATTTATATCTCATTTATATTTGTGAATGTAAATGAGAATATAAATGGGTATGAGAAATTCTCTTGAGTTTGAATTGATTTGGATTTGATTTGAGCTAAGTCCTTAAAATGGAATCAAAGGGCTTAGGAAAGATTTTTGAATTTGGAATTGAGTCATGGGTTTCAATCATTTGGAATTGATCCATAATTTGAGAAAATCCATTGGAATTGATTTGAGGTTTATTTTTGGAATTTAAGTTGATTTGAGTTTGGAATTTGACTTGAAAGAAGGAAGTGAGGATTTGGTTCAAGTTATAAGGTAGGCAGATTTTCCTAACACTCCTAAAGCATAACCTATAGGCTAAACCTTCTAAGTCTTTAGAGTTAAGTTAAGTGTTCTCCTAATCACTAAAAGTGTCTTAAGACTAAGGAACTCTTAATGTTCAAGAGGAGTCATATGTCTAAGATAGAGGGGTTGATAACTCATTCTAAAAATGAGGTCAACAGTAATTATAATTATTCTTTCATATCTCGTTATATAAGGGTAGAGCTTCACCATTTCTTTTTTTTTCGGGTTATGCACCCATTGGCCTATTATTCTTTTACGTTGGGTTTATAAATTATTTGATATTTTGTTTACAATTATGTAATAAAAATTACATATATTTTCCTAGTTTCTTCATGTATGGTGATTTAATTTGTGGTCTGGATCCGCTTAGTCTCTTAGGAAAAAATAAACTTTTTACTCCAACTACAACTCATAACCAATTTTCTAAATAACTCATAACCTCATTTAAAGTCTAAGTGTTAAATCAAGATAATTAGAAGATTTAGCAACCCCTTAGCTGGATGTTGTATGCTTAATATCGTGCATGTCATATTGTTTCAGTTTTGCTAAGAGATGATTTTCATCCTTGCACGATAAAGGAAGACTTGACCTTTTAGGGGTCTCCCTTATGGTGGAAAACATCTCTTTCTCTCTGATTTAGCTAATAATCTCATTTCATCATGCATTTAAACATATAAAAAATCATATATCCTTTGTCAAAATAAAGAGTCCAAAGTTAAATAAAAATTGATAAAATTTGCATTAGACTAAGTCATTATTCATACCACTCATGCTCTAGTCTCTTAGGAAGAGTAGATTTAAGGACTTTAGTTTCTTTCTAAATAATAACAACTTAACCATCTTGCAAAACATATGACTTGACCACATGATTTTAAAATGTAAGAGGAGATAGTTGGCTGCCACTCCAAGGAGTTGTAAATCTGGCAGTCGGCAATTTACCCTTTCTTGTGGAGATAAAAAATATACGCATTTTCTCTTTTGATTTAGCATGTGCTTTGGTCCTTGCTAAAGCTCCCTAGATTTAGGATCTGAAGTTGTTGTTTCTCCTTAGACCACAAGCATAAATTCTCACCTCTTAGCTATTTTCATAATCTTGTATTGTGGGATTATAAGTCTTAGCTTTTTAATAAATTTCAACTCAAATGTATAATTCTCTTTGATTTCATATATATAAAGCCCAACTATAGGATAGATTAGAATGCTCACTAGGTTTCTTAGTATCATGAGTATTCCCTACTCATCTCCTTTGGATTTGATAATAAGTCCCTCCTTTTGATTTATCCCACTTGATTTTTCAAACATAGCCAATTTATTGGTAGTCCTATCTTTGAAATCTTTGGAGACAATAATTGTCTACTTTAATCGAGAGTATTCCTAAGAAACTCATCTTCCTTATAATGTAATTAACTATGGGGGCTTGCCCCTATAAGGAACTTTAGAACCCGATTTAAATAAATCTTGCTTTATTCATCCATGTAAAGTAGGAGAAAAATCTCTAGTATATTCGAAGACCCATCATGCCTTAGGAGTCCTTATTAGGTGACTAGGTCCATTGTAAGGTAGTGATTTCTATCTTTTGAGATAGTGCACTATTTCTTAATGTCATACTTGATCACCTCAATAAGTACCCCCCTTAGATCTGTGTTGTGTCCCCTTATATACATCAAATCAAAATTAAACACCAAAATCTCCTAAACCTTTCCACACTTCTATTAGAATATCATCAGGTCCTACTGTTTTTTCACATTTTATTTTCTTTAAAGCTTCTCTAACTTCAGATTTACTAATATGATGATAAAAACAAAATTCTCTATTTTTGTTTATAATATTAAGGTTGCTAAAATCAATCGTATTTTCAGATCCTTTATTGAAAAGGTTGCTAGAATTTGTGAGCAATCCAATAAATTTTTAATAGATCATATCCCATTTCATTCCTCTCTACTCTCTTTTCAATTTTAGCTCCACCACTAGCAACCCTCTCAAGTCTCAAGTGTTTCTTCTCTTCTTACCCCTCATACTCCGCTCTTCACTCCAATTCTCCTCCATTGCCATCACACCTTGGATGAGTCCTTAATGACCCTCTCCATAGTCCCTACTGTTTCACTTCATTGAATACTTTGTTAAAATAAAGTGAGATTTACATACATAATACATAATTATTATGCATAGCACATGTCACAACCCAAAATGATAAAATCCTTGAACGAGGTTGCTCAAATCGTATCGATGCACATCATATATTGCCCATGATTTATTTTGAAGGAATTATTTTTTCTCTCAATTGTTTTATGAGCAATTAATATCAACAAAATATAATAAAATAAAAGTCATGGCCTTTCATTCAGTTTATATCAAAAATTATACAATCACAAAAAAATTGAGTGATTTACATATATACCACACAATTTTTATGTGATTTAATTTGTGGCCTGGATCCGCTTAGTCTCTTAGGGAAAAATAAACTTTTTACTCCAACTACAACTCATAACCAATTTTCTAAATAACTCATAACCTCATTTAAAGTCTAAGTGTTAAATCAAGATAATTAGAAGATTTAGCAACCCCTTAGCTGGATGTTGTATGCTTAATATCGTGCATGTCATATTGTTTCACTTTTACTAAGAGATGATTTTCATCCTTGCACGATAAAGGAAGACTTGACCTTTTAGGGGTCTCCCTTATGGTGGAAAACATCTCTTTCTCTCGATTTAGCTAATAATCTCATTTCATCATGCATTTAAACATATAAAAATCATATATCCTTTGTCAAAATAAAGAGTCCAAAGTTAAATAAAAATTGATAAAATTTGCATTAGACTAAGTCATTATTCATACCACTCATGCTCTAGTCTCTTAGGAAGAGTAGATTTAAGGACTTTAGTTTCTTTCTAAATAATAACAACTTAACCATCTTGCAAAACATATGACTTGACCACATGATTTTAAAACATAAGAGGAGATAGCTGGCTGCCACTCCAAGTTGTAAATCAGCGTCGCAATTACCCTTTCTTGTGGAGATAAACAATATACGCATTTTCTCTTTTGATTTAGCATGTGCTTTGGTCCTTGCTAAAGCTCCCTAGATTTAGGATCTGAAGTTATTGTTTCTCCTCAGGCCACAAGCATAAATCCTCACCTCTTAGCCATTTTCATAATCTTGTATTGTGGGATTATAAGTCTTAGCTTTTTAATAAATTTCAACTCAAATGTATAATTCTCTTTGATTTCATATATATAAAGTCCAACTATAGGATAGATTGGAATGCTTACTAGGTTTCCTAGTATCATGAGTATTCCCTACTCATCTCCTTTGGATTCGATAATAAGTCCCTCCTTTTGATTTATCCCACTTGATTTTTCAAACATAGCCAATTTATTGGTAGTCCTATCTTTGAAATCTTTGGAGATAATAATTGTCTACTTTAATCGAGAGTATTCATAAGGAACTCATCTTCCTTAGAATGTAATTAACTATGGGGGCTTGCCCCTATAGGTAACTTTAGAACCCGATTTAAATAAACCTTGCTTTATTCATCCATGTAAAGTAGGAGAAAAATCTCTAGTATATTCGAAGACCCATCTTAGGAGTCCTTATTAGGTGACTAGGTCCATTGTAAGGTAGGATTTCTATCTTTTGAGATAGTGCACTATTTCTTAAGTCATACTGATCACCAATACCCCTTAGATCTGTGTTGTGTCCCCTTATATACATCAAATCAAAATTAAACACCAAAATCTCCTAAACCTTTCCACACTTCTATTAGAATATCATCAGTCTCTGTTTTTCATTTTATTTTCTTTAAAGCTTTAACTTGATTTATTAATATGATGATAAAAATAAAATTCTCTATTTTTGTTTATAATATTAAGGTTGCTAAAATAAATCGTATTTTCAGATCCTTTATTGAAAAGGTTACTAGAATTTGTGAGCAATCCAATAAATTTTTAATAGATCATATCCCATTTCATTCCTCTCTACTCTCTTTTCAATTTTAGCTCCACCACTAGCAACCCTCTCAAGTCTCAAGTGTTTCTTCTCTTCTTACCCCTCATACTCCTCGCTTCACTCCTCCCTCCATCACACCTTGGATGAGTCCTTAATGACCCTCCCCATAGTCCCTACTGTTTCACTTCATTGAATACTTTGTTAAAATAAAGTGAGATTTACATACATAATACATAATTATTATGCATAGCACATGTCACAACCCAAAATGATAAAATCCTTGAACTGAGGTTGCTCAAATCGTATGAGATGCACATCATATATTGCCCATGATTTATTTTGAAGGAATTATTTTTTTTCTCTCAATTTTTTTGTACAGAGCAATTAATATCAACAAAATATAATAAAATAAAAGTCATGACCTTTCATTCAGTTTATATTAAAAATTGTACAATCACAAAAAAAATTGAGAGATTTACATATATACCACACAATTTTTATGTGTCTATATATCTAATATTTAAACTTCAATTTTTACATATATAATATTCTAATCTTTAATGCCACATCGAAAATACCATCATCACTCATTTTTTAGAAGTAAAATGCAACTTTTAAGTATATGATAGTGTTAGATAAGTAAATATCTACAAAATTGGCTCATAAAAGGTTTGTTCGTGTTCACTTTAGAAAGTTAATGATAATATTATTTTATTAAAGATTTTAATATTGTTTATGTAAATAATAAAATTTAGTTGTTAAATATTTTGATATATAAGAATTGTATCTTATGTATGTAAATGCTTCAAAAATAAAATAATTAAAAAACAAGTTAATCAAACATATTTCTTAAACATTTAAAAAGTTTTTTTAGAATATATATAATAATAATAATATTCTTAATTGTTTATTAAATTAACACTCGTTATTTCATTAAACTATAAATTCGTTTATTTACACAAATCCATCATTAAATTCCATACGTTTAAAGAGCGCGGCAATCTTGATATTTTGTCAGCATTGGTGTTTTACCGCACACAAATACTCAATAAAAATGAAGTTAATTATTTTTATTTTATACAAACTATATATATTAAATATTTTTTAAAGTAATATTTTGTTTTAGAGATTGAAGTTAAAATATTAAATTTTTTCATCTTGTCAAGTTTTTTGCCAAATATAAATATTTTTAAAATTTAACATAATTAAAGAAATAAAAATAAATTAACTTAAAATAATTATTCATGTTAGTTTGTAATTTATTATTATAATTAATCCTTCAAATTAAAGCTCTTTAAATTAATTTTTTTTTAAAATATAAAATTTACTTGTTAATAAAATAAAATTTTATTTCTAAAAAGATGAAGTAAAACTTGAAAATAAAATAATAGATTTTAAAATAAATTAATACCGTCGATGATTTAGTCGATAATAATAGTCCCATTAAAAAAATATTGCCTATTAAACCAGCTACAATGCCTATTTTAATTTCTTAAAAAAATTTTATTTTGCCTAAATTTAGATAAGATATAAACTAATTAAATTAAAATTTTAAAAAAATTGTATATTTTTATTTTTTTTTAGTGGCAGGCATAATTTTAAAAGAAATGAATTTAATTTAATGAAAGATTCATATTTAACATCACAAAGGCTGTGTAATATATATATATATATATATATATATATATATATATATATATTGATACGTCCTCTAAAATTAATCATCGAATCTCCAAGATTTAAATGCTCGATCTAATCACCGATTTCAAAGTTACAAATAACCGACCGCCTCGTTTGAGAAACATAAGAACATCAGCATACCGATCCAATCGAATCGACGTGATCAAGCTATCGAGCAAATGATCCCGATCCACCAAATGGTCACCAAAATCGACATATTTGATCGAAGGCTCGTCAAGACGTAATAATCCAGATCACCCACATCATTAAGGCACCCGATCATCAAAATACACCGCTCGATCGGGATCGCGACTCAGCCAGTCCGATGGGAGTGGTTGGAGTTTTCCACGCAATTTACAAGGCCCGCCACTCCCAAAAAATCTATAAATAGAGCTTCATTCTCACCTAGAGAATCGATTTGAAGACCGAGCTAGAGCTCCGACCTCGACGCCGACATCTATCACCTGCCACCACCAAGAAGGCTGAAGATCGTGAGCTCGCCTCTAGAGATCGCCTCAGAGGACTAGAAAAGACCGCTTGCCGCCTTTCTCCTCAAGATCAAGAGGTTGCCCCGTAAGATCGCCTACCGCTGGGAACTTCTCCGAAGCCGATATTGTATTTTTTCTACACCTAATATTTTGCTTCTCAGAACACCTTCTTCTCCAACTAACGAAGCAAGGACAGATCTTTTGAACACATAGAAAGTTCTTCGAGGCAAGCCCGTGGTTTTTTCCCTTAAACGTTTTCCACGATAACCCCCTGTGTTCATATCCCCGCCAGGTGTTGATAATTTTGCCACATAAGATCTCATCTACCGAATAAAATTCTCAAAGACGCAGCTTTGGCGCCTGTGGATTCGCCCCATTGCTATATCTCCAATATGGTTGGTAACTGGTTTTGCCCAACGCTCCTCATTCTCGTGATCAAGACGCCAAGTCTCCAACACTTCTACATAACAGACTCCTCGAGGGTCCGCCTCTTTGAAGATCGCTCAAAGGATGGAGGATTCCCAACGAATTCTTCGACTCGCAGAGGACCCAAAACGCTCCAACACGCCTGAAGAGGTTCGCGCCCTCGATAATCCATTTTCTTCCCGAGAATGATTACCCGGGAATGCCGGATCAACAAGTAGAACCCTTGGCACCACATCCGCGAACTTCGATACCGCCAGTTTCTACTCACCCCATTAATGGCTCAACCTCAGACGGTGAAACTCCACGCCACCTTATACGCGATGAACTATTTAATCGGCGTGCAGAAGAGTTCAAACAATAACATGATCCATTCTCCGCCGCTTCTTCCAAAACTCGCCTCGCCGCCGAGATCATCTCGCAATACCCGACTGACGAGATTCAAGCTTCCCAAAGATGGACTTACGATGGCACAACCCATCCATACGAGCATATCGATCACTTTCGAACGATCATGCACATTCCGCAAATGACTCGCCTTCGTCGTATTCCCACTCTCAAAGGATGTGCTCGATTGGTTCTATTCGCCGGGGTCCGTCCATCATTTGGAGAGCTCGCCAGATTTTTGTATAGCCTCGCAACAAGAGAATCATCGATTCATCACATCTCCAATCCGCCGTAACGATGGAGAGTCCTCAAAGAATACTTCCAGGTTCTCCCCTCAAGTGAGCGATACCTGAGTAGATCCGTAACTTTTGAGGGCGTTCTGAGGACTCCGCCAGATACTTCTATTCATCATTAATGCGGAGACCCATTCCTATGTCGACTGTCCACCGAACAGGCACAAATCTCCACGACGGTTATCGCATCATCAATGCTTGAACCACCGCAAAGAAGGTTCCCAAAGGTGATGTTCAAACATCTTAAAGAAGAGTGCCACCAACTCAAGGAGGAGATTGAAAGACTAATACGCCGTGGGTATTCAGGCCATTTTATACAAAACCAACTCCTGCCCAAAGAAATGCCTGGGGCAACCATTAGGAACCGCTGGCCTGGAGAGATAAACAATTGCAGAGGGCCGTTCAGCCAAATATTCATTGCCGCTTTCAAGAGCCGAGAAGAAGTCTCTGCTGACCATTCTATCACCTTTGATGATTTAGATCTAGAGGGCTTTATCCCACATCAAGATCCCCTTGTCATCGGGCAGGGTGATCCATGCTTCAATATTAAAAGGATATTGATCGACAATGGGAGTTCTGCTGATGTTCTTTTACCCACTTTCCAAGATGGGTATAAAGAGAGAGAAGCTTCAACCCGGCCGGCCCAATCAGATGGATTTGATAATCAAGATAGGAAGGGACAATCGCCTTCCCAACTCTTGGAGAATTTCGACGCAACCCACTTGATACAATTTATTGTAGTCAAGTCCGAGTCCGCATAATGCAATATTTGGGAGACCTCTCCAGCCTATATTCAACACATCCGGCTCTCACCTCAAGATGAAATTCCCACACCACCATCGGCGCGTGGTAAGTGGAATCAACATAGCACAAGCGCGTATATCAAGCAAGCCCCATTTACCGAACCCTCAACATCGAGAACTTCACGAGATGAGGATGCCTCCGGGCTTCTCCAGAAGATGTAATTTGTCTTCCTATCTCGTAAGTTGATCCATCGCGAAAGGTGAAGGTGGATCGTTGTCATCATCAAATCGTAATACGTAGATTTTCTCGTAAAAATCAAGATATCTTTGCCCGAGCGCATCTCGATATTCGCATTGACCCTAAGTCATTACGCGACTCCTCAAAGTTGACTCAACCTACAAGCTGATACGTAAGAAAAGAACCTTCGCTTCAACGACAGTGTCATAGAACAAGAAATCACCAAACTTCGGAAGTCAAGTTCATTCGAGAAGTCTACTACCCCCACCGGTTGGCTAACGTAGTTAGTCAAGAAGGCCAACGGTTCCTCGAGAATGTGCATCGATTACACACCGACCTTGATCGCATGCCCAAAAGATAGTTTCCTTCGTATCGACCAACTAGTTGATCACATCGTCGACATCGATGTCGAAGCCATGGATGCCTATTCTGGCTACAATCACAACCCATGATAGGTCAAAAGGTCCTTAGTGGACTTCCCACGACCTCTTCCATACAGGTTAACATCGTCGAGTAACGCTCTGATAAACAACCTGATAAGTTGGCAATCTATAGACGCCTACAACTTTCCATAACAGTTAACATCATCGAGTAAACGCCTCGATACACAACCTAGATAGATCGAGAGGTTAGAGAACCTATAAATATATTCTCGCAAGTTTGTCATCGAAGTCACGCCCACAAACAACCTCGATAGGTCAAAATCTTCAACGATTCAATTCAACCTCTTCCATACAAGTTAACATCGCCGAAGAACCTCGATAAACAACCTGATAAGTCAATCCTCTATGACCGCCTACAACTTTCCATAACAAAGTTAACATCATCGGTAAACGCCCATAAACCTCGGATAGGTCAAAAGGTCCTCTGGACTTCCAATTCTTCCATGTTAACATCGCTGAGTAACGCCTGATAAACAACCTTGATAAGTTGGCAATCCTCATAGACGCCATAACTTTCCATAATAAAAGCAACATCATCGAAACGCCTCGATAAACAACCTCGGATAGGTCAAAAGGTCCTTAGTGGACTTCCACTCTTCCATACAAAGTTAACATCGGAGTAACGCGATAAACAACCTGATAAGTTGGCAATTTCTATATCGCTTACAACTTTCCATAAGTTAACATCATCGAAAACGCTCATAAACAACCTGATAGGTCAAAATCGGATTCAACTCGACCTCTTCCATACGTTAACGCCATCGAGTCACGCCTCGACAAAACAACCTCGATAGGTCAAAATCCTCGCCATTCAATTCAACCTTTTCCAAGCAACGCCATCGATTTACCTCGACAAAGCCTGATAGGTCAAAGATCCCCGTCGGCCGCTAACACCGTCAGATTACTGCCGCCGGCTATCATCCGGGAATCCGACAATTCGGCATCTGCCGCATCACATTATCGCGGTCATCATGATTATCGACGCTCGCAATTGCTGAATACCGTGCCGGCCACCGCTGCCAATCGCGAGACAATCTTCACTATCGACGGCCGCTAATTGCTGGTTCCGTTTTCCGCGCGCAGACTCTTGCTGGCGCCAACTATCAACCGATCACTATCGGCACCACGCCTCCGCTAATCTTCACCTGCCGGCTAATTACCGTTATCGCTGCCATCTCCGCAGACTGACGCCGCCCATCATCATCATTGCCGCTGACACTATGGCCGGCCACCATCGTCAGGCCATCGTCAACCCCGCTCGCATCATCTCCTTCATCGCCTCCAAACCCGGACGCCCCACTGAGCCGACGCTTCTTTCGAGATGAAAATTATTCCGAGAGTGCCCAAACTCCCACCGGGGAGGGCTATGCACTCGCTTGGGAGATGAAGAGGAGAGTTGATCCAAGAGTGCCCAAACTCCCACCGGGGAGGGCTATGCACTCCAAGAGAGAAGAAGATCCAAAAAGAGTGCCCAAACTCCCACCGGGGATATGACTCCAAGAGAGAAGAGGAGATCCAAAAGAGTGCCCAAACTCCCACCGGGGAGGGCTACACTCTAAGAGGAGAAGAGGAGATGAGAAAGGTGTGCCTTCTCCCTAGCTTTTAGACTTCTAGGGGCAAACAAACCGCCAAAATCAAAACCGAAACCGCGTGCCAGCTCTTGACTGTCACTACATGCATACCTTCATGGCCAGCTGCCAGATGCTCAGGCTACAGCTGCAGGCCGGAACTGGGTCACTGTCATTTGCCGTCACATGGGCTTAACTGTACATGGCGAATCATCCGCGAACTGGCTGTTCCGATGCCATCGCTGGTTCACCAATCACTGCTTCGCGACCGCTGTCATAACCTGCTGGCCGCATGACCTTCCATCAAACCGACATACTAATTCATCACCCAGCGATTCAAATCGTAGCCATCCTGACGGAATTCGCTGAAGCCTCACGGCTGTCTGCTATGCTACAGGCGTGTGGCGCCATGCTTGCGCTACGCGCGCCATGGCGCTGACGGCACAATGAGCTCGCATCTCGATCGATCGTAAAATTCGCCACAAGATACATAATATTCATCCGATAATATTGTGCTTATGAAGATCTGTTCAAAATGCGTTGATGGACTCTCAAATTTCATGGAATTTGCTATTTTCAGATTGATATATTTTGATGACCGAGATAATGTCACCCAAAAATAGAACGATACGCCCTCAAAATTAATCGATCACACGTCTCAAGGCATTTTAAATGCTTCGATCTAATCACCGATTTCAGTACAATAAACACCGCCGGCATGAGACTAACATAGAATATCAAGCATACATCAACTGAATCGACTCGATCAAGCTATCGAGCATGAAAATGGATCCGATCCACCAAATGGTCACCAAAATCGACATATTTATATCGAAGGCTCACAAGACGAATCCAACAAGAGATCACCCAATTCGACATCATTAAGGCACCGATCATCAAAATACACCGCTCGACGAGGATCGCAGACCGTCTGGAGTGGTTGAGTTTTCCAATTTACAAGGCTCGCCACTCCCAAAATCTATAAATGAGCTTCATTCACCTTGAGGACGAATGATGAAGAGAGCTTGAGAACCTCCACGACCTGGCCGACGATCTACACTACCAAGGTCCACCAGAAGGTTCAAGATCGAGTCGCCTTAGAGATCGCCTCCGAGGACTAAAAGACTGCCGCTCTTTCTCCTCAAGATCAAGAGGTTGCTCCAAGATCACCTCACCGCTGGGAAACTTCCTCTGAGGACCGATCAGATTTTTCTACACTCAATATTGTCAGAAACACCTTCTTCTCCTCAACTAACGAAGCGACGTATCTTTGAACACATAGAAAGTTCTTGACTGTGCGTGGTTTTCCCAACGTTTTCCAATGATAACGTGTTCATATCCCGCTTGTGTGTTGGATAATTCTACTAAGATCTCGCATCTACCTAATAAAATTCTAAACAGATATATATATATATAAATATATATATATATATATATATATATATATATATATATATATATATATATATATATATATATATATATATATATATATATATATATATATATATATATATATATATATGATCAAACTATTCTCGTGGCAATATGATAAATAATAATAATACACTTTTATATAAAATATGAATAAATTATTTATTATTTTATGTAAGTATTTTTGTTAATCGCAACTGAAAATAACTAAACATATTACAAAGTCAATCTATACTTAATCTTTTTTTCATATGAATCTTCTTATGAGCATATTAAGATAGAAATTAGAAAATTTTATAAAATAAATATACAAAATCATTACAATATATCAATTTTATATTTATATATATATATATATAATTTTCTAAAAGAGTTTAGTGAATCAATTGCATACTAATGGTAATTGGCTCAATGACGGTGAGGATGTCCGGTTGATTTGCAAAACTCGGGAATCGAGAGAATTGAGCGAATGTGATTGAATTAAACATTTGACTCAAATCGAGAAATAAAAATAGAAAACCAGCTATTTGGTTGGAGGATTTAGGTCATTTAATATAAATCCAACCAAATTATATTTTGAACAAGCTAAGACTCTACTGAGTACATGTTTTCTCAATTTTTTCATTTTATAAAGGTAAAATTTTTTTTAGAGATTTTCTTGTTAAATCAATTTCTTTTAAAAAGCGTGAGATGAAAAACTTAGTTTAAATACTATTTCAAAACAATATTTTTGTAATTTATTTTTGAATGAAGTCTACCTTCTGCTCTTACAAATTATTATTATCAACCCTCTTGCTCTCACTATTACTTTCTAGAGCACTTCTTTTTTTTCTTTATCTCACGGGCTACTCATTTTGTCTTCTTAAATAATAAATTATAGGCAAAAATATTTTGAAATATTTATTTAATTTATCTTATGACATGAATAAATTATTTATTTATTTTTGGAAATTATGAATGTCAAAAATATAAATTTAATGAATTGTAATATATATATATATATATATATATATATATTGGTAATATTAAATATGCAAAATATTTTAAAGTTATTTTAGTCATTTAATCTAGAATATTAACATTATTTATCTACATAAATAAAATAATTTTAGTTTCAATTATAATAAATATGTATTAATTTTGTTATTTTTTAACAATATTTTTAACTTTTTTCTACTTAAATTTTAAAACTCCATTTTCTGCAAAAACAAGTTTTAAAATTGATTGATTTTTTTTTTTTTTTTTTTTTTGAAAAGATTGTATAATCCTCCAAATTCTGGATTTGGAACGCGAAGGAGGGTGGGTGGAAAGGCGCTAGTTACCTCATCACGTCTCATTTCTACAGCAACGGAGCAGAGGTGTAAAAAGGTGAGAGTTTCGAACTGAAAATCTCGTTAAGTTTATATGTATCAAATCAGATTTTATGAATTTTAATATCATGAGAGCTAGTGGCCAGTGGGAGCACATGCTCCTAGTGCCCCCATATTATATTCGCTTATTGATGAATTAAACATCTCAATAATATGAATTCAATAGCATCAAAAGTGATTTATACAAATCTAAATAAGCCTAAATAATCAAATATAATTGTATTTTTTGAGTACTTATAATTAAAATGAATGATTTGTTGAAGTAATCCAAGAAGTTTAAAATCACTCAATTTTAAAATTATTAAAAAAAATTAATTTATGATTAAAAGATTAATATGAATCGTTTGATATTCTACTTGAACTTATTAAAATATTACTATGAAAAATTATAAATGAGCTCTATTCTCTGCATGAGAGATGAGAGATGAGACCCGAACCTTAAATTGATAAGAACTTGAAGATCTAAAAAACTTTAAAACAACACCTAACATTCAACAACAATGGCCCCTTACAACAATCATTATCACAATGTCATCTAACTTTCGCCGCCTAACTTTTATCACTTAATCATCATATCCAACCACTATCACTCAGTCATCTTCGCCGGAATGTTGTCAACGAATTGTCATCAACTGGCCTTTATTGCTCGACCGCCATCTCTTGACTTTTTATCATCCTCCTCAACTATTTCCACGACAATCTCTAATGCACACACACAAGATCGAATAAGCATTCGCAACTTTATAATCTAATCTGCTGTAATTGAAGAGGACGAACTTTTATAATCTTTATTTATATATAGATCATTCATCTCTATCTACGAGCACAAATATTCTAACATACAACATATAAATATAATTATTAAAAAGATTAAAAAGAACAGAGAATATAATCATCGACAAACTACAAGCATAAAAACAGATATGTTGGATGAAAATAGACATCATTTTGAGACAAACAGTACTCAACTCATTACAGTCTGATACACATTGTTGAACTCATTTCTTCAAGTGATTTTACATCAGACTAAAGTACATTCAACTGCTGCAGAGATTCCATATGAGAAAAGACAACTGAGAAAAGAAATATGGCATAGGCCTTGTTAGGCCACAAGCTAGCCATGTTCATAATCTATAATATGTAACAAATATATAATCACTAAATGAAGGATATATTATAGTAAGCTTCCCACTTTGCTCCATGAATCAGCTTCTACAGACAGAAAACTCTCAGATTTAACCATAGAAACATTCAAAAATTGTAACAGAAATCTAATCCACCATCAGAAGTTAGAACAACATAGCTCAACTCACTAACATCACAAC
Source organism: Cymbidium sinense (assembly GCA_021442155.1). NCBI lineage: Eukaryota > Viridiplantae > Streptophyta > Magnoliopsida > Asparagales > Orchidaceae > Cymbidium > Cymbidium sinense. The sequence goes on from CM038215.1 coordinate 160,103,059, forward strand.
AGCACAACTCAAATCACATCATGTACTTATCTGCCCGAAAGCTCACCTAATCATATAAAATATAGCAGAAAGAAGATATATACATGCTCGTAAACCATGGATTACATGACATGAAGAATACTGAGAGACTGGGAAGATGAAACAATTGCCATCTGATTTGAAGCCATGGCAAGGCCATGTAACATCCTGACAATCTCGGTCGTATCCTCGAGATAATATTTGGCTTTGCTCGGCTTTTGCCCGACAGTGCAGGCGAAAACTTCGGCGACGGGGGATAAGGTAAGCCCTTCCCTGGCACTATTGATGACCTCAAACATATCCTCATCTGATCTATCATCGCCAATACACAGAACGAAATCTGGAAGCATGTTCCTTTTTTGCATCATTGAGAGAAGGAACTCAGCAACTATGCCCTTTGTAACACCCTGCATGAATGAAGCAGCACAAAACAGTTTTTCATATGAGAGGAAAAGATTTTGCTCAAACTTATCCTGGGTGGTGACTGTGTTTCAAAATTCTAAAATGTTTTTGGTTTAGTAAAAAAGAATGAGATGTCTTTTCAACTCACATTATGTTTTGACTCAAAATTAGGAGAGTAAATGAGCTGAAAATGATCGATGGAACTTTGTTTGACTCAGTTCATTGCATATTGAGTCGAACACGAATGAGCTCAAGTTCATCAACGAGTTAAAATCTTGTTTGTATTTGACTCGTCATTATCTAATCGAATAAGAGGAAAACATGTGCATGTATGCATAGAAAGCTCTTAAGAAGGCAAACATAACCGAACGGGTCTTCGTGCCATGTTCAACTTGTTTAATAATCGAACTAAACAATAACTTTTTAAAAATAGGATGAACAATAACCTAAAAAACAGGATGAACATTAACAATTATGGAGAAAAATGAGCCATTTGTGGAAATCAAGATTACCATAGAGAAAAGAAAAAAAATCCTTCCAATAAAAGATAACATCTAAACTGACCTGTGGTTTTACTTCAACATAATGTTGGCCACTCTTCACAGAAACAGGCTCATTGGATAGAACACTTTCCAGGTGATCTAAAAGTTCTTTGGCCTGACATGAACCGAAATCAGGATCTGCATACTGATAGTGCCAAACAAGTGCACTTTCCTTAGCTTCTATGCTCGATCCATCAGTTGTTTCTGTGTATAACTTCATAACTGGTTCAGCAATCTGTTTCCAGTCAAAGTCGGATACGGCCACATGGGTCTCCCATGCCGAGTCTTGATTTTGCCTGAAAATATATAATTAAAAGCAAGACTTAACATCAACAGGAAAGAATGTTGATATTTTAAGAGACATTGAATTATTCATCATCATATAAAAATTAACATAGGATACATCCTCATTATTTATTGCTTTCTCTTCTTTTGCTTATATATATGCACCATTGTATAACATATGACATACAATTCAAACCTTCAATTGAATCAAAATGCAGCCTTTTATGATTTCTGACAAAGATAATTTAAAACGAGTTTAATAACCTTATATAGTAGCCATGTTCGGCGGCAAGTGCAAGCTTTTTGCATGGAGAGAACCACTCACTGAGAGTGTCCTTATCCTTCCCGCTAACCAGAAATACCAAGTTGTCTGGGTCCCTGCACAAGCAGTTCAGGATGCTTATAGCTTCAGGAGTTGGCGTCTTGTTGATAGATGTCTGAGGCATCATAGCACCATCATAATCTATGAGAATTGCTCGGTTCTTCGTTCTCTTGTAAGCCGAAACAATCCGTTCATCGAAGAGTTTTCGAAAATTTGGGTCGAGTGCGATGACCCGAAAGCCCAAACCGAATCCAATTCCCCAACACCTCCTCCTTCCATGGTCCCGGCATGTCCTCTCCAAGTCCTGCAAGAAGCTATTTGCCCAATAACCAACATCATGAGTGCTTACATATCTATAATGCTTCTCATGCCTCAACTGCTTCTCATTATAACTTATTGCCAGAGCAGTTTCCATGGCTTCAGCAACTGAATCGATGTTCCATGGGTTAACACGAATAGCTCCACTAAGAGATGGAGAGCAACCGATGAACTCCGAGACAACAAGCATGCTCCTTTTGGGCTCCGACGCATCCAACTGAAGTAGCTCATCCAATCTCTCATTGCCTTGTCTGCTAATAATGTATTCATAAGGAATGAGATTCATGCCATCCCTAACAGCAGTAACGAGACAGCACTCAGCTATGACGTAATAAGCAATTTTCTCATAGAACTGGAGTGAGCAATCAATGAGAACTACAGGCTCATAGCCTGGCCTTCCAAAAGTCTCATTTATTCTCTTTGCCGTCAAGTATGTCTCAGTTTGCACCTCCTGAACGTCTCGTCCTCTACCTCTCGCTGGGTTCGCAATCTGCACCAAAACCGCCTTTCCTCTCCACTCTGGATGCTGGACAAGAAACTGTTCCATTGCCAGAAGTTTCAAGCTAATCCCCTTAAATATGTCCATGTCATCCACTCCGAGCAACACCGTTAGACCCTTGAACTGGTTAAGGAGTTCAACAACTTTATCTTCAGTTTCAGGAAGACTTAATACAGATTGAAGCTGCTTAAGGTGAACCCCGACAGGGAGTATTTTGATACTAACTGTTCGACCGTAATACTCGATCCCAATATAACCCCTCTTAGACTGATAAGAAAGGCCAAGCATTCTACTGCAGCAAGAAAGAAAATGTCTTGCATAATCAAAGGTATGAAAACCAATAAGATCAGAGTTAAGAAGTGCTCTAAGGAGTTCATCTCTCACAGGAAGAGTGCGATAAATCTCTGAGGAAGGAAATGGGCTGTGGAGAAAGAATCCAAGCTTGACTCGATTAAATCTTTTTCTCAAGAAAGTAGGCAAGATCATAAGATGATAGTCATGAACCCAGACAAAATCATCATCAGGACTTATTACTTCCATCACCTTATCAGCAAAAATCTTGTTTACAGACACATAAGCTCGCCAAAGCGATCGATCAAAGCGACCTCCAAGGTCAGGGGAAAGCGGTAGCATGTAGTGGAAAAGAGGCCATAATTGCTGCTTACAGAAGCCATGATAGAATCTGCTGAAGAGTTCAGGAGGCAGAAAGGTTGGAACACACTTGAAGATCTCAAGCAGTGTTTGTGAAACATCATCTTGTTCTTTTGGATCAATCTCTTCTCGAAGGCAACCGATATAGATAACTTCAACATCTTCTCCAAGACCATCTTTGAGCTGAAGAAGCAAAGAATCTTCATCCCAGCTAAAGTTCCATCCATCATTTTCTGGTCTTCGTTGAGCTCTGAGAGGGAGCTGATTGCCAACAATAATTACTCTTTCATGGGAAACTGAAGATGGTGCATCAGAACCCACACTGTTTGTGTTCTCCTCATCAAGATCAGAGATGATACCAGCCACAGTCATTACTCTAGGCAGTCTCTTGCCAACGCGACCAACGGTCAGCGAATCACCAGAAACAAGGTCCATAAGATTTGAATAGGATCTTGAAACCATTTTGGGAGGCTAATAATTAAACCTTCGATGCAGGAAACACTGAAAATTTATCAAAGAAAGAGATTTAAATCTCTAATAAGAGTATGAACAGGACAAGTAACTTGAATTAATTAAAAAAAAAACTTTCTTTCGAATTTTAAATGGAAGTCATGAATATTCATACTATAAATAGATCGTCATGTCAACCGAAAACACTTCATCAAACACTCTTTAAAAAATTTTCTTCGCAAAATCAAAAAAGCAAACAAGTATACCAAATCAACAGATCCATGACACGGTCTCATTCTTGAAACAGTGAATCACTTAATACAGGAAATAACAACCAAACCCAAATCCAAATCATAACTGTATAGTGGAAAAGCAACAAACAAGCGCAGAGGAGACCAAAAACAGCAAAAAAAAAAAATAATCAGATCTTTAAAGAATAAACCAGAAAATAAATAAGATACGATCGAGCCAGTTACCGAAAATTGGAGATTTCTTCTGAGAGAAAAAAAAAACAGATGAAGTGAGCTGCAGAAAAATGCAAGCAAGGAATTCTCGTTCCCATCAAATGAAGAAAACAGAGACATAATCGCTAGAAACTACCACGTTACTGAGAGCTTCACCTTTCTTTCTGAAGAGGGGGTTGTTCGGAGGTGGAAAGGGAAAGAGACTGGAGACCTTAGGCCCTTTTCCTTTTACTCTCTCTCTTTCTCTCTCCCCTCCCTTTCTCTATCACCCACTTGATCTTCTCCGGAGCTTTCGAGCAGACAAAACTCGAAAATGGCATGCGATTCCACTGCGCTTCGCCACCTTCGATAGTCCTCTCTGGCTCTCCTGCCGTCCACACACCAAAATGCAACTTTTCGTCAGTTTGCGCTTCAGTGCGGGTGGGCGGGTGCAAGGAACACAACATGAGTGTATGGGTGTGCTCACCACAGGTGAGTCGGCACGTTTCCAGTACTTAGTTCTAACCGTCAGATGAATGCTTCTGATTAGACAGACGGGGGAGATTCCATCAGACATTCATCTGTACGACAAAAAACGCGTCAGATTATCTGATTTGGGAGCACATATTGATGATAAAGTTTTTTTTTTTTTTTTTTTCTTAGCTTAGAATCTCAAGGATTGTATTTGATTCTTCTTCAGAACGAAGTCATATGATAAAAAATAAATGAGGATCTGATATATATAGATGATAATATGGTATTTTACAGACAATATAACAATATCCTCACCTATAAGATGTGTGATGTGTGGTGAATACCAATTATAAAAAAAAAATGATAAATTTTTTTTTATTTTTATTTATTTGAGCAAATTTAATCTCAAATTCATATATGATAAAGATTTGAACTTAAGATCTCTTAATTAAAAGTCAAAATTCTCAATCATTAGGATAAGATATCTTACATATAAAATTAAGTTGCCCTACAATTGATCCAATAATTTTTGAAATTTTTTATCTGCAATTTAACGGGCTATTGGCTTACAACGTCGTCTCATTTTTTTAAAAAATTGTCATCATACTTTGATAGTATTTATGTTAAAGAAGTCATTACAAATTTTAATATTTATGTCAAATTCTTATACCATGACAAATCAGAAAATTATTTTTTAAGGGGAATTGAGAGCTCAACCTCAATTTATATTAAATAAAAGGATTGCATTTGGTTGCACATATATGATTAAAAAGAATCTAGAAAACAACAAAAACCTTTGGATAGAAATTATTATAAGATTGAGAAAAAGAGAGAAGAAAGAAACCCCAAAACATGATTGTAACAAAATCTCAAGTAAAAGTAACTATTGATACGCAAATAAAGATCAAATTAAAGGCGTAAATAAGTCTATCTGATCTCAAGTCATCGTTGGCTTGAACTTAAATGTGCTTAATCAATCAAATTTGGCCCAATCTTGAGCTTTATTTTATAGGTTAAAGTTGACTCAAAAGGATGCTCCTTCCATCTAGAAGAGATAAAATAATTTTAGTTAAAATAATTATTATAATATAATGATAAAAATAATGAAAAATTAAAAGAAAAATAATAAGATATTAATTAATATAAGAAAATGAGATATAATTTAAAAATATTTTAACTAGCTTTATACTTAATATTGAATTTTAATATATTTTAAGTATATTTTATATTAATAAATTTTAAACAAGTAAGTTTGTGAACTAATGAGTTAAGGCTAGCTCCAACTTAATAAATAGTTCTCATTAAGCCAGAAGAAGTTGGCATCTCAAGGTTGCCTTGAGTTTAAAAATAATATTAATGGAGATAGAGAGAATAGAAAGAATATTGAGTCATCTTTTTTTCATAGGCCTACAATTGTAGTCCAAAGATGCCATGTAGATCATTTTAGCGTAAGTGTTATCATGATATAGAAGTATGGACACATTTATTAATAATTTAAATGTTGCCTTTGTGAAAAAATATAACCTAGCATAATAAGCAATAGTATTCTAAATAAAGAATTTTAAGGAGTTGGAACTTTCCTCTTAAAGATAAGCATTTAGTTCTCAAACCATCAAGTAGTTGCCTAAATTTGACCAAAATAAATTGAAAATAATGAGTTCATTTATGTCCCTCAAAGATAAATTTTTTAACAAGATGTTGAAGTTAATTTGTTTCTTATGTCATCACGAAGGGTGTTAATAGGTTGATGGAGGACTATAGATTGGTCCGATCGAGTAAAATAATAAAGATGAATTAAACTAATAGTATAGTGCAGATCACGATAAGACGGCTCACATTAGTGCCCTTAAACTAACCATGCTATGACATAATATTAATTTTAATTTCATGGTAGGCGAATACTATTGTGTTATGATGATACTCTCTTATAGCAAGCTTACTCTAAGTGCAAAAGAATTTGAGCTTTTTTGCGTGCTAGAAAACCGACAGAGTAAAAGTTTTTAGCCGGTGAAATCCAAGACAGGATATTTAAAGAGTGAACAATAAAACTCGAATTTTACATAAAAATCGAAAAGAGGGAAAAACCATCGGGGCCTAGCCCAAAAAAGCTTCCACCATGTATGTTTTTGAGTACAAGATCTTCCAATCGGAATGCAGAATTGTATATGAGAAAGGAACAAATTATGTGACAACGATCGTTGTAACTTCTTGTAGAAGAGATGGTGGTGAATGCGTGAAGAATCACGATAAATGCGGGAACAAAAAAACAATCAAGCAACGAGAACAATCGGTAGAAGTCATCATGATGGAGACCACAGAGATTGAGCGGCGATCAGGCGGGCCGATGGCGGTGTGGCGGTATGACGTCGCCGAGTGGCGGACAGTTTGGAGGATCTTTAGAGCTCTCTCCTCTCTCTTGTTGGGCTCATGATGAATGAGGCTATTTATGATGGAGTGGAGTGGCATCTCAGAATATATGCAAAACCCGTACCACTAACTTCATCGGACGACTCATGATCCCTTTGATCATTTGATGTATTTTAAATATTTGAATGCTCAAATGAAGTCGAATTTTGAGATCTTGGGCTTGTTAGATCCGCTGAGACGCCGATTTGACTATAAACACTCCATGTTTAAGAGCTTTTAGGGATTTAACTTATATCCCAAAGTTTCAATGATATTTTAAGTGCTCGATCTCGACCAGTTTCAACTTTGATCGGTTGCTTTTAGCATCAAGATTCGTGCTTCGCCTAGTAGTATTTTAAGTGTCATATCAGTTGCCTCCTATTTTTGGATATCATTATTTCAATCATCCAAAAATATATATATGTCAAATACTTGAAGATAGCAAATTCTTCAATGAAATTTGAGCGTCCATTAACCACATATTTTTAGAGAAGATCTTCGGAACAATATTACAATATGTATGCGTGTGGGCTGGATGAGTATAAGTATGCTGGGCACCGATTTTGAGGTTACCGAGCCTGGGGAGTTGTCACAGTCAGCGCCGCTACTTCACGCTCCCTGCGTGGGCTAATTCGGTCGCACTGTCGCGAGTGGCCTGGCTGGTCGCGAAGGAGCGGATGGTCGGCGCCAGTGGCGCTGATGAACGCTGAGGTCATGGGCCGGGTGGCTACGGCGACATGGTTATGCTGATAATACAGCAAGCGCGCTGCGGGCCGGCGGTTGAGCCCGCTGACGCTGAGCGGTTACCGCGAGGAAGCCTGAGGCCCAAACGACGCTTTTGGGCCGCGTTTGGTTTAGATGATTTTACTCTTTTACCCCCTGGGGTCTATAAAACTCCTAGGGCGGGGAGAAGGCACACTTCTTCAATGCTCTAGTGCTTCTCTTCTTCTTAAGTGAGGGTCGTTCGGAGTTGATCAAGGCCCACGGTACTTACGTCGTTGTTCCGATTTTCCTCGAAGAGAGCGGCCAACCCGTCGGATCCAGTTTCGCCATCAAGCATGATTTACGCCGCCCGGTTTCAAAAGAGGCAACGGCCTCGCGCCCGTTGAGCGATCAAGGCTGCGATATACGTCGTTGTTCGATTTTCTCGAAGAAGAATCAACGCCGGACCCGGGTTTGAGGCAATCGGCGGTACATAGTCGTTTTCCTTGAAAGAGGCGCCAACCTCCGGACCGTCCGTTTGAGGAATCAAGGCCCGCGGTACACGTTTTCTCTCGAAAGAGCAACCGCCTCGTGACCGTTTGGAGGCGATCAAGGCCCGCGTGGTTCCAACTTTTACGTTAGGAAATTGATTTCTCATGACTTTAATGGATGATTCAACAATTGATAACCGCCAAGATGGCGGGAGCGTTAGCCAGGAACTATCGTTCAAACGACTCAGAAAGTTTGGTGTAATTTATGAGCATCATCGAGGGGAATATCTTCTCTCCCTTTTTTTTTGTTTTTTCTCATATGTGTATGTGTATCCTTTTGTCGATCAGAAGATTTTATCGCAAGCTATCCGTGAGTAGAGAGTCAAAAGGAGGCGCATTGGGGTGAGTGAGTTGCTTTTACAAAATTCTCGATTTTATCATTTCTCCCTCTTTATTTATTATTTTCACGGATGATGGCAAGAAAACCATACAGACTACAGACGATATACCATCCACTCACATCGATAGTTTAATGGTGTTCCAGAAAGTTTTTTCTTCCCTAATGAGTTGGGTCCATTATTGCCAAAAGTCGATCGAGTCTGCTTCACCTCCGCCGTGGTACTTTCTGCTTCGAGATGATTCTTCGCGGGACGCGATTCCCTTTTCCCGAAGTTGATTGAGATATTCAAAATATGTGGTGTAGCTTTATCACAGTTTTCATTTTGAGCTTTAATGGTAATCATCGATTTGGTTGTCTTCTTCAGAAAGTGTGGTGTTACTTTGAACATCAAATACTTGTGTCGAATGTGCGATTTACATGTGATACCTGGACGTGTTTCTTATCTGACTATAAAGAATTGGATAGAATACGAATCAATCTAGAAATTGGTCTAATGGATTCTTTTTTGTGAAAAATGGGGGCCTTCTTGAGAGATGGGGAAGATTGAATGACCTTCTAGATCCATTACCGAGATCGGCAACTCTTAATATCCCCGATGTAGGAAGCTGCAGCATGAGTTACGCCACATTGGCAAATATATAGTTGAAGATAGAATGTTCAAGGTTGACCTTTCTATCCGTGGAGATCTCATTCTTTTCCACTAAAGAGGTCAAGTAAAGGTGATGAAAGGTCTCCTCATATTCATAGGGTTCTTTCAAGAAGCCCACAAATCGTGGTGGTAATGTTTCTTCCCTAAAGAAAAAAGAAGATATGCTCAAGTGACTACGCCGATATCCGAAGAAGATGTTCACCCCTTGACCTCGAGAGTTTAGTTTTCAACTCATGATGGGGAGTTCATTTCGAGCACATTTTGAAGAGGTGTTAAATCACATATCAAGGCCAATGAGTGATGAATTGCGCATTGTCTTCCTTCTTCTTTTCTTCTTCTTTCTTTTGTGTAATATTTGTGATGGTTTTTTTTATAGGTAACTCAAACATTAGGCGATGGCTCATTTTGTCACTTTAGATGAGTGGAATATTGAAGATAAAATATCTCAAGGCAATGAGCAAAAGATGAGTATTAAAGCCAAAGAAGACTTTGGAGGATCGACCGTGAACCTGACTAGCGATAACGACTTCTCTCTTTCTCTCCAATGTCGGAGGTGGAGACTCGATGATGAGTGATTGAGGTGAGGACAGACTCGTAAAGAGAAAAGATTTAAGGCACTTGCAGAGAAGAGAGCTCTAACCGAGAAGAAAGCATTACAGGATCATCTTTCTGAGAAGGAGCATATAATGTTAGAAGTGGAAGCAAATGAAATCTCCTTGAAGGAGGTGAAAGACTTTAAGAACTCCCTGGCTTATCTTGGTACACTCGAAGACCATGTTCAGGAAGCTCGTAATCATATACTTAATGTTAAAGTGAAGGACATGGAGCACCAATATTTAGAGGAAGGCTTCATCTGAGGGTTCCTAAAAGGAATCCGCTTAGTACATCTCAAGGCCGGAGCTAGTATTGAGGATCTGTCTCCCAACCAAGTATCCAAAGACTTCTTGATGAGATGAAGGAGTTGAGTGACTTGGGAGTATTTCCTAGTGGTGAGAATGACGCTGATATCACCAATCGAATATAGGTATCACTTGAGGATGCATTTTTTTTATATGTATTGTTATAAGTGTATCAAAATCTTGATTCTTTCTTATATCATCATGCCATAAAAAAAATTTTTAGATGATATGCTCTTATTTTGTTTTACTATCCGGGTAATTGGTCGGAATTAACGCTAACCTATCTAAGGTTGAATTGAATCCACGTGATTTTGACCTATCCGAGGTTGTTTGTCGAGTCTCTACGACGTTAACTATGGAAGAGGTCATGAGAGTCCACCAAGGACCTTTTGACCTATCCTAGTTGTTTGTCGAGTCGTGATCTTAGTGTCAATTGACTTTCGATAACTCAATACTCAAAAAATTTGAGTTTGGGTTGACGAAAAATTTTCGTCGTTGAAGAAATTGACGAAAATTTTCTTGACCTCAACTCAATGATTTGACCAATTGACGAAATGACGAAATGACCATTGACTACTGACCCGAATCGACCCAAAATTGACCCAAATTTTGACACCCAAATCGGGTTGATCATCAATCGGGTTGAAATCGGTCGTTGAAGTTTTGACCCGTTCAAAAGGGTCTTGTTGTGGTCCACCAAGACAAATTGACACCTTAGTTAACCCGTGGAAGAGGTCGTGAGAAGTCCACCAAGGACCTTTTGACCTATCTTAGGTTATTTTGTCGAGTCGCCAATGACATTAACTATGTGGAAGAGGTTATGAAAAGTCCCTTGGGATTGATCATCTGATTGAGATATAATGAGTTATATATTTCAAGTGGGAGGATTAAATGAAGAAGAAACAAGTTTGTAAGAAGAAAGCTATAAATTCATTACTCGATAAGTTCAAAGGATATAATCATAAGACGATTTTAACATGGATATGAGTTTTAAAAAGAACAACAACAACAACAACAACAATAATAACAAGTCTTTATCCCACTAAGTGGGTTACATGAAAAGGAAATGATAAAGACAAAATAAAAGTCGCGATAATTATGCAAGAGAAATTATTGATATTTTTGAGATTCTCAGTGTTCCAAGTTCGAGGTAAAGTTTTTCCTCAATCCTTGAGCTTGAAAGTTCCTGGCTTCACCACAGCTATAACCACATATGGGCCATCCCAAAGAGGTGAGAGTTTATTACGTTGAGGGCCCTGCACTGAGACTTCAGAGGACCAAGTCACCGACGATATGGGATGAGGTTTTACTCTTCCGTTGAAGTGACGAGCTACCCTTGGTGATAGGAAGCAACCGGGACATGTCACGAAGGGGAGTAGGTCCGTGTTGTCGGAGTTTTTCTTCATTACCATCATGATCAATAATTGAACTCTTGGACTTGGAACCTTGATATCTCGGTATAATAGCTTCGTCAAACACAAGTTATATGTGTCTCACTAGTGGTGCGATGTAGTGCGGTAAGCCCAAAGAACATTAGAAAGCTCATCAACCCATAGCCCCCCCGGCCTTCTTGAGATGTGTTTTTAGTCCTTTGAGTATAGTCTGGTAGCTTCACCGCCTTAGTTTGAGGATGTGCTATAAAATGAGAAATTTGAATGTGAAGATCTTTGGGACGTAAAGACTTTTCCAAGAATTGTGTTGTAATGATGATCTTTGCGAAGACCAATCGACATACTATATTTTTCCAAACAAATTGTTTAGCATTTGCCTCCATAATTTTAGCGAGTGGTTCAGCTTCCACCCATTTAGTGAAGTAGTCAATGGCTAAAATGATGAACTTTTGCCTCGATGCTATAAAAGGTCCCATGATATCAATCCCATTGAGCAAAAAGGCCACGGAATGGATGAGAGCTCAGAGCATGGCATGTGAGAGGGAGGTTAGAGTGCAACCAACAACTTGTATTTTTGTGAACTCCAAGGCATCTTGTTTCATCGTAGGCCAATAGAACCCTCCTTATAATTTTAAGGCTAGTGCTCTTCCTCCTAGTGTTCTCCACATATCCAGTGGACCTCTCTTAATGCGTGTCGACCTCACGAAGGTGAGAGACATTTGAGGTACGGTCCAGGAAAAGCTCATTTATATAGTTCACCTCTGATAATAGTAAAGTTTGAAGCTTGTCTTCGGAGATGCAGTTGGGTCTTGAAGAGTTCCTTCTTGTATAAAAGATGGGATGGGTCCATCCACCGAATGTTCCTTTATCTCATCAATTGCTTGAATTACCCATGACCCTTGGATACTCGGAAAATGTATTTCGTCAACATGCCTTCTCTTAAACAAATCCCTAGTAGAAGATGAAGCAAGCTTAGCGAGAGCGTCAACTCGAGTATTCTTCTCTCGTGGTATGTGAATGATTTGATGTGTCTTGAAATGGGCAAGAAGAGACTTCACCAAGTGGAGGTATTGTGCCAGTTGGGGATTATGAGCATTAAAGTTTCCCTCAACTTAGGAGGCGACAATTTGAGAGTCAGTGTGTATCACTAAGTCTTGAGCTTCATAGTCAATGGCGAGTCTCAACCCTGCTATGAGAGCCTCATATTCAGCCATATTATTAGTTACAGGAAATTTTAGGTGAAGTCCATACTCTAAGGTATTCTGCTGGGGGAAAATAAGTAAGATTCTGCACACCGGTACTTCCGAGCTCCATCAACATAGAAGATCCATTGAGGGAGGCGAAAGGCATGTAGTGATAGCTCCTCGGAGTTGGGGTGATTCATTCCACTATAAAGTTTGCGAGTACTTGAGACTTTATAGTAGGGCGAGGTAGAAAATTTATATCAAACTCTCTCAATTCAACAGACCACTTGATTAACCTCCCAGATGCTTCTGATTTCTGTAGGATGACCCTTAATGGTAAATGAGTGTAAACATCGATAGTGTGAGCTTGAAAGTATGGATGCAATTTTTGCGCTGAGAAAACTAAAGCCAGAGCCACCTTATCGGCAAGTGGATAACGACTTTCTATAATAGAAAGAATTTTACTGACATAATAAATTGGTCGTTGTATCCCACTTTCTTCTCACTAAAGGAGCTTATCGCGTGGAAGAGAGATATAAGTATAACATCTCTCCTTGAATAAGCTTGGATAGTAGGGGTGGAGATGCTAAATACTCTAATACTCAAAAGCGGCGATATTCATTATCATTAAAATTATTATTTTTAGCTCCCTTTAATATTTTAAAGAATGGCAAGTATCTATCTCCAAATGGCTAGAAGCGGGATAACGACAATTCATCCATTCAAAGTTGAACTTCCTTAATATTCTTGGGAGTCATATTTTGAGAGCTTTGATTTTCTGGGGTTGGCCTCTATCCCGGTGGGTTATCATAAATCCAAGAAATTTTCCCGACGTAACTCCAAAAGCACATTTGGTCAGGTTGAGTCTCATGTTATAACGTCGAAGAAGATTAAAGCATATTTCTAAGTCAGAAATATGTTATGAGTCTTCCAAGCTTTTCACTAATATGTCATCCACATATACCTCCATTGTGCAGCCTAGTAGGTCTTTAAAGACCTTATTCATAAAGCGTTGATAGGTAGCACCAACATTTTTTAATCCAAATGACATAACTTGGTAACAGTATAAACCTTTATATGTTTAAAATATTGTAGCTTCTTCATCCGTTGGGTTTATTTTTATTTGGTTGTAACTAGAATAAGTATCCAAAAAATTGAGCATTTGATGTCCAGACATAGCATCAACCAACTGATCAATTCGAGGAAGAGGAAAACTATCTTTCGGGCAAGCCTTGTTAAGGTCAGTGTAATCAATACAAATTCTCCATGTTCCATTTGTTATCTTAACCATGACAACATTCACTATCCATGTAGAGTAATGTACCTCTCGTATGAATCCCGCTTCTAGAAGCTTGTTAACTTCTTTCAATAGCACAGGCGATAAAAGCATCGGATGATCGGTTTGAATGTAGGATCGATCTTGAGGGAGTGCATGATCACATTGGGGTCGACTCGGCATGTCCGTCGGACTCAAGCGAAGATGTCTTGATTTGCCGAAGTCTATGTATTTTTCCTTTTATTCGTCACGAGATATCCAACTTACCTGTTGTAATGGTTGGTCATCGATAATGCAACAAAGAGCAAATCTTACAGAGAAGCTTTCTAGGGTACTTCTTCATCTCAAAAATTAAAATCTTCGATGCTAAAGATTACAGAAAGGCGTGATTGAGCTTGTCTGAGATAACATGATTGTGCTATCTGTTGATTTCCACAGACCACTCTAACTCCAACGGGGGTTGGAAATTTCATCTTAAGATGAGATACTAAAGTGACTGCACCAAAATTGATTGGAGGTGAAGTGTTATATGTTGAATCGACTTGATCATGAATTGGATTAAATGAGCCACTTGTCGAGGAAATTCACCAAGGACAGGGGTGATTGTCCCCTCTACTGCGCGATTATCAAACCCGCATAATGGTCTGCGTTGGAGCTTTTCCCAAAATGTTAAGAAATATGGAGTAAAATAATACATCGAACTCCCATTGTCAATCAAAATTCTCTTAACATTATAGCATGGGTCACCGATCCCCTCGATGACAAGTGGATCTTGATGAGGAACATGTACTCCTTCTAAGTCAGTCATTAAAAGTGATGGAATAATGTCGAGACTTCTTTAATTGCTCTTGAGATGGTAATGAGAACTTTATTAGATAGTATTGGTCCTCACGTTGTTTCAATTTCTCCAATTTGATGATTATTTTGTTATTTACGTGATGATTGTCCTTGTTGCCCCAGTTGGAGGTATGTTTGTTTAAGTCGATTGATTCTTCACAAATCGTAGATATCCTCAATGAGCTTTCAATTTCTTCTTTGAGTTGTTTGCATGCCTCGGTAATATGTCCCGACTTGATGGAAGTGATAATATTGCTCGATTTCTTGAATTTGGTTTTATGGATACCACTTGATATTTCTTCATCTCGAATATCCATTAGGAGGTTAACACGAGATGTGTTCAGCGCGTGTATTTCTTTTTTAGTGGTTCACGTCGTTGATATGGGGTCATGGAGGAGATCATGGCCTTGTTGCTTCTTTTGATAGGGTCCGTTGCATTCGAGGTGCTTTTACGTTTTCACTAGGCTCAAATTATTTGCGATGGGCCATTAATATCGGTAGATTTATCCTTCCACACGATGAACCAAGTCGGCATATGGCGGGCGTGTCTGCATTAGTGATGAGTAAAAGGCCACAGGCGGAGTCCTCAAGGAAAACTCCTCTTAATAGTTCGGGGTATACTCCGGTATTTGGCGAGCTTCTAAGAACATCAGTATTCCTTAAGTGATTCGCCTCATTTTGATGAATCGAGAGATGGTGGAATCTTTAATGATCCTCCCTTTGTAATGAATTGTTCTACAAAAAATCTTGGCGAGTTGTCAAAGGTATGGATTCTCGGAAGGGAGTAAAACCAAGTGCGAACTTGTCCCTTGAGGGTAACTGGAAAGACCTGACAAAGCGTGTGTCGAGCTCATTGGATATGATAGTCTGTAATGGTCGATGTGTTCATGTGGGTCGTCGCCCCATCATGGAATCAATGTTGAAGCTTAAAACCCATGGGAATAGGATGTTGAAGAATAGCTTCAGCTAAAAGTGAGAATTTCTCATAGTCTCGGTGAGAGGAAAGATGATTTCTATCTTGGAGGTGAAATTCGTCTTGCATTAAGCGTTGTAATTCTACACGTATAACATAACGAGTGGGGTCAACAGGATGAGAATGTGTCAAGCTACCAGCAATAATTGGTGGATTAGCAGTCGGTTGAGCTGCATGTGTTGGATGAGTAGAACTACCAATGTCAAAGAGATCGATCGGTCTACCGAGGAACTTCGTCAAGGAAATTAGCATTTTAACCTCCCCCGGTTAACGATCGATCTTGGGGGAGATGTATTTTTTGCGGTAGTGGCTGTTGTGTTCCTCGCAAAATCGGATCATCTCATTTTGAGACTCTTCATTCAACACGCGATCTTCTAAAGAGATTTACCCGCGCCTTCACCGCCATCGAAGTGAGGCAAAGGTTGGCATCCTTGGTTCAATTGGTTTCAAGTGGCGAGTTGAGCTGAACAGTGACTATTGGTCATAACGAGGGTGTTCACAAAATTGTGATTAAAGGGTTCTCTTGTACGGCGTCAATGCGTCGAAAAGGGTAGAGTAAAAGTTTTACCGAACGTTGTGAAATCAAATAACACATGTATTTAAAGAGTGAACAATAAAACTCAAAATTTTTATGTGAAAAACCTCGAAAAGAGGGAAAAACCACGGCCTAATGATAAAACTTTCCATGTATGCTTTTAGAGTACAAGATCTTCCGTCTGGATTACAGTGTATGAAAAGGAACGATAGCTGTGACAACGATTGGTTGTAATTCAGTAGTAGCAGATGATGGTGAGCTGCAATCATTGAAATGCGAATAATTAATGGCATGAGGGAATCACAGAACGTGAACAATGATAGTCATCATGATGGAAGCGATTAATTGCACGGATCAACTGATGGCTCCCGGCGGTGGTTGGCGTCGTCAGTGGCGACATGATTGTGCTTGGAGGATCTTTAAGCTCTCTCCTCTCTCTTGCTGGCTCCTCATATGAGGAATGATTTATTTATAGGTGAAGTGTTTTGTAAATACATGCAAAACTCGACTCACTTCGGACGACTCATAATGATCCCTTTTATCATTTGATGTATTTTAAATATTTGAATGCTCAAATGAAGTCAATTTGAGATCTTAGTCTTGTTAGATCCTCATTGAGGCGCTGATTTGACTATAAACACATGTTTAAGAGCTTTTAGGGATTTAACGATATCCCAAAGTTTCCAATGATATTTTAAGTGCTCGATCGACCGTTTCAACTTGGTCGTTTGCTTTTAGCATCAAGATTCGTGCTTGTAGTAGTATTTTAAGTGTCATATCAAGCTTAATATTCTTCCATTATACAAATATAATCCCATAAAGATATACCAAACGGAGTCTTCGTTAGTTAGACTATGATTTTCTTGTTTGAAAGGTTGTTCTTTGGATTAATGAAACTTGAAGTGGGATGCTTTACTATTGTGCCCATTAGTCTACCATTGGGAAATTATTTATAGAATGATGATATGCCTTTTTATAGAAAATGTTATACCATTAAATGCTAAAATATCTATATAGATAAAGAGAGAATTCTTTATCTTAATGTTACAGAGAGATTTACACACAAATAAAATAGCTATGTTCAGAAAAGACAAAAATTCATAAAAAAATTGAAAAGAAAAAATCATAATGCCTAACCTATTAAAACAATTTATTAGAAGTAAAATTACAAGTTTGTTATTTTTTAATTTGATAAGAAGAGATTAGAAAGTGTGAATTATTATATTGATCACTAGTGAATGTAGAGGAGAATATTAGAGAAGTGAAGAAAATAAATGTTAGTTTCACTTATGGATGATGGTGATCATGATATGATTATTGAAAGAGGACTATTACTTATGATGGTTAAGTGATGATAGTTAAGCGATGATAGTCAGGTTTTGAAGATTGAGGGATGACAATCGGGTTACGATAATCAAATGACTACAAATGAACAATAACAATTAGGTGATAATGATCGATGATGGAGATTTTATAATGATAGTCAAGCTACAGATCATGAAGTGTTAGTTGGATGGTGGTAGTTGTTACCATGATTGCCAGCATTATTTGTTTAGTTGTTAACATCTCTAAATTCTCTAATTTTTAAGTTCCTTTCATGCAATAAAAAAGTGTCTATTTATAGTTTTTAGAAGTAGAATTCTGAAATTTTAGTCTAAATCTTCAAACACCCCCATAAAATGGTTTTTTTATATTCCCTCTATTATGAAATATTTCTTAAGCATTCAAGTACCTTAATAATATTTAAATTAAATGCTCTTAATCTCATTGAATTTTTTTTTAATTGAGAGAGACAAGATTTGACTATAAACACATAAGGTTCTAAGATCATTAGGTCCATTAAATAGTATTATGATATTTTCAATTACACTTCAAGTGCTTGATTTAAGCTAATTTGGATTTAAATTACATGCTTTTAGTGTTATTAGATTCATCTTATTGAAATATTCAATTTAATATAAGTTTTCTAAAATTAGAATTTGAATGATCATATAATTAACTTTAAAAATTTTAATTAAAACATTATGTCAAAATTCACTATGCTTAAATGGATTATTTGGTGATGTATCATGACTATTATTTTACACTATATTATTTGATAAGCAAACTTTATATATGATTATATGTTTTATATATTTAGAATATTCTACTAAAAAGATTTAAATAAAATTATACAATTGCAATTCTTTAAAAATAACCCCTTTATATTATTTATTTAAATAGTTTTATAATTTTAAATTATTCTTATTCAAAAAAAAAAATTCAACAAAGTGAAATAATGTAGTCACATGAAAGACAAACATCAAATTCAGTATACAAACTTAATGTTTGGAAAATAAATTTAATAACATTTATAAGTGATTTATGATTGCTTAATTGTCTATCTTTTACAATATTCCAACAGTTATCAATTATATACTATTATTAGAAATGTACTTAGCAAGCTACCTTGGTTAATTACGATCATACATTTATTTTTTTATTTATAGTTATTTCACTAAAATAAATTAATGGAATATTTGAGGATCATTTTGATTGAAATATTTACTTAAACTATCTAAATCATTTTTTAAAGAAATAATGATAATCCATTTTTATAAATGAAAAAATTGTGGTGAAAATATTTAGGCAAAATTTTGATTATAATGGATTTTAAATTTGATTATAAAAGAAAATGCAAGGCACTTTAGTCTAGTGGTTTAGAGTTTATTGTCACGGATGGACTTTCCCTAAGTCACTCATGTGATTTTAGCATTCTTCGCTAGTGTTAAGTTAACCTTGCTCTTACACAACGTTTGGCTAGAATGCAAGAGAGAAGAGGAGTAAGTGAGAAATTTTACTAGCATAAAGAAGAGTTTATAAGGCTTGAACCTTACACACTCATACTTAGATTCACTCTTCTTGGATTCTTAAGGGTCCTATTCATAACGTCATCCCATGCTTAAGAATAATGTAGAATACATTACATATGTGTAGAATTCTCTAGAATACTTCACACTATTCCATATACACTTAATAAATTATAAATATTCTTGAGAGTTTCCTAGATTACTCTCTAAATATCTACATAATTCTATAATATTCTCAATTTTTCTTAAAATATCTAGAAGGCTCTAGAGAATTCCATATACTTCTAGAAAATTATCAAAATATCTAAAGTCTTTTAGAAGCTTCTAGATCTTCTAGATGAATCTTAACTTGTGTAGGGTTCATCGGAGCCTTCTAATGTCGTATGACTCCATTTTTGAATGGTCCTGGAGAACTCTTTCACCTCCTTTAACCACGTCAAGCCCAAGAGATTTTGTCAAATCTCATGTCTCATATTTTGGGCATGACATTATGTATTCAACCAAGAGCTCTTGAGTTCAAGCTTAACATATGTATTGTGTATGCACGTTTGTCATTAAATTAATTCAAATATCTCAACAAAATATAAAATTATTAAATTTATTTTAAAATTGATATAGTATTCATGTTATTAATTAATATAAAAATGTAATACATTTAAATTAATTACAATATTCAGAATAATTTTTTCCTTCTATAATAATTATGTTCTTTGTTTAGCCAATAATTTAGCCGGCCGCGATCTCATTCATGATACCAATGTGGTGACAATCTAGTTGCAGCCATACGAGATGTCCTGCCTCTCACAGGTATGAATACCGAACAAATGTGAGCACCAAACATTAGGACGGACAAATCACAATATGAACAGTATGTGCACTTGGTTGATGGAGACCGCTAACAAATGATCTAGCAGACGGTCAGTTTAATATTAATAAGAGAAATTAGGATATTAATATGTTATCAAAAATCATCTAATTAAACACTAATCTTGATGAAATTCTTGAAGTTAATTTATGATCATTGATTCATTGATTTTAGCAAAATTCTAATTAAACTTAACATGTAAATAATAGAACATATTGATATAAAAAACAGCCAAATCCAAATCCAAAGTGATTTTTTTTAGGAAGAAAGAATATTATAAGCTAGTAAATATCAAATAAAAAATTTCAAGAATTATCATATCAATTCTAACTTTGCCTAAATTATCATCAATATTTACTCTCGAATCAAATAATTTGATGCATTTTGGTCGTACAGGTGAATGTTTGACAGAATCTCCCCCGTCGATCTAATCAAAAGCATTAATCCAACGGTTAGAACTAAGTTCTGTTATCTACAATTATTTCTTGCACCCTCATTGAAGGACAAAATGATAATTAAAAAAGATGTATTTTGATATGTGGACGACATAAGAGTGATAGAGGACATCAAAAGTGGTGAAACATAGTAGAATTGCATGCCATTTTGGAGTAGTGTATGCTCGAAAACTTCGAAGAAGATCAAACTTAGTAATTGAGAGTTTAGGCTTTCAATCAAGGAGTGTTGGGATCAAATCCTTGTATAAATATTGTATGCGTGAATTTGTGTTTAAATTTGCTTAAATGTACCTATAGTCCCTAGTCTCTTTTCCTCTCCACCTCCAAACAACTCTCTATTCTAAAAGCTAAAACCTTTTCATGGCATACCTTAGTTTCTCACATTACCAATGTGGTGTAGTGAAAATTATTCACTACAAAGTATTATAATTTTGTTATAAACATATTTTGCAATGAATGTTTTAGTACAAATTATTAATTTTTGAAAAATATATCGTATTTGAAGCGTAATAGCAAATAGTTAAAGTATTCCTTCTTATGTCCATTAATTCAACAATGTAATTATCTATCTCAAAAGCTATCATAAAATTTCAATAAAGGTTTAAGAATGATGCCATCAAGTGAAGTTAAAGCTCATGGATCAAAGATGTTGGGAGGCTACATATGAGTATGAGTCAAATGCCCCCTCTTTATTACTTCAAGGCCGACATTATAGAAATTGAGGAACATGCTACAACATATAATTCAAGGTCATCATAAATGCATTTTTATCATTTATTGTCCATTTTTACTTGATCAAATCAAGTTTTTAAATATTGTGAAGTTACAGTTTATTATCATTTTGATAAATGATTAATCTAAGTTATATTTTAAAGTTTATCTTGATTTATATTAGTCATGATTATCAATCAATTAGGATTTTAAAAATTAGATCTGATGTGTTGGATTGAGAACATAATTGATGAACTTATAAAAAAGGAATTGTTTAAGAAGAACTAGTAATTGAATCATTAGATTATTGAATTGATGTCAATTTATTATTTGATGGCTATGAATCATCACATTGATGCTTTATGGTCATTTTTTTTTGAAGAAAAAGAACAAGTTTATTTATTATTAATTATAAATTTGATTGAGTTAAAATTTTATCACATCAAAACTTTGAAGTTTAAAAATAAAAAGTAGTGTTGAAAATTTGTTCATTATTCATAATATAGAAAAAATGGTGTTTAAAATATAAAATTTTATTGATGATTTATCTTTCATTATTAAGCTCATTATTATAAAAAAAACAATATATCATTTAAATAATTTTATTACATCATTATAATTCAACTCTAATTGAATCTCAATTATACCTTAAAAACTTAAATTTAGCACTTGGTATTATGCCATTCAATCTTAATATATCAATAAGTATTATGATTTATTACCTTTTATTGATTTCAAATAAAATAGTAATTGTCTTAAAAATAATCAATAATTGCATCAATAACCTCAAAAAAGTGTCAAAAAAGTTTAGGATCATATAGAAATCTTATGGAAAACATTGAATAACTTTAAAGAAGTATAACATCAACTAAAACATATATTTAGCACTATGTATAATATGTATACAACACCATATATTTTTCCCATCAAAGATTTCAAATAATAACACATTTACATGATTACTTAAAAGTTTTGACATAAATGATGAATGATAATAAGCTTGAAGTTGAACAAATGATAGTCTTTTATAATAATTGTTAGTGTATCTAAAGCATTATAGAATGATTCACAATTGATGAAAGAATAATAAAATCTAAGGGCATTTACATACATAGCACACAATTCTTATATATTTACATATCTAACACCTAAACTTTCATATTTACTTAAATAACACTCAAATCTTTATTATTACATCAAAAATAGCACTTTCATTACTTTTTCAAAGTGAAATGCACCTTTTTATGTATAGGAAAAGTGTTATTTTTGTAAATATTAAACTTTAGAAGTTAGATATATATGCTATGTATAAATCTAAAATCTATATCAATTAATTTGTTATTCTTAAAGATGATGTTTATGATGATGATGATAAAATCAATTTTTTTATTAGTATATCATAATAAATATTTGAATTACTAGCATATAATTTATTTAAAGAATTACTAATATGCTATAGTAATATTGTTGCTCTTATAACCATTCATTTAATAAATTTTAATCATACATGATTTAATTTGCACTGAAATTTGCATGTAACTATATCGTATGCATGCATATGCCATATATCATCATATTGTAATAAGGAGACAGATATGGCAAAGTTTTATACAAATGTAACTCTCTATTTGACCTAGAATTGAGTGGAAAAGGAGTAACTCATAGACAATATGCATTTCCATTCATAAGCTTTATACTCCTTAAATAAAATCTTCAAAATTTATGAGTAAATAACTATATCAATTTCTAAAGATATTTACATATATATATATATATATATATATATATATATATATATATATATATATATATATATATATATATATATATATATATATATATATATATATATATATATATATATATGTTGACCAACATGTGCTACTTGAAATTAAACAAATGAAGTAGAGGTTAAAGCCCCCTAATCGCGATCAAAATCGATTAAAATCGCTTCGATTTGAAAATTCGGCTGCATAATGCGCCTAAAATATCGAAATTAATTGAAAAAATATCAATTAATGATCGATCAAATAACTAAAATAAATTTTTAATAAAATTATGCTCATATTAAAGTCGGAAGCCCGATATCGAGCGACCTCCGTTGTGAAATTGATCATTTTGTTTAGCGAATTCTATCAAACAATGCCTTTTCGATTCGAAAGTATGCAGACATCGATCAATTTGAGCGACATCACGATTTAAGCATAATTTCACTCTAAAGCATTGTCGACGACCCAGCGACCCGATGGATTGAAATCGGCGCGTAATAATATTAACTGACACTTATTGCTAGGGTTTATTAAATAAAATAAAATTATGCAAAATAATATTAAAATACAATTATTGGTTGTTTAATCCCTCTTTCTTCCTCCTAACCCGCCACCCATCGCAAAAAAAAGCCTTAATCATTGGGCAGAATAGCTCTTGAGGTAACCCCAAATGCACACTCTCTCTCATGTTGACCTCATTCACGGCATTCTCTGCTCTCGGTCTCGCTCTCGTCCCTCTTTCAGGTCTGGAATTTCTCTGTTCATTTTCCACGATCTCTCGGTTTTCTGCTCCGGCTTTCCTCCCTCACGACTCTCCTTTCTGAGAACTCCCCCTGTCCTTGCTCCTCTCGGTTGAAGCACCGTTAGCAACAGAGGACTGATCCTTCTTCTCTTAAATCCCAGGTTGTTTGGTTTCAATCTTAAGTTATATTTTGCTATGTGGGTTTCTCTTGAAGGAATTGATTTCGATTTATCCTTTTATGTTCTATGGTTGGATTATATTTCTTTTATGAATTTGTAATGAGATGAAAATATAATGCTGGATTTATGGTGTAATGCAAGCTACTTGACTTTCCTTATATTTGACCAGTCACTTTGAGCAAACCAAGCTATCCCTTCTTTTCTATGTTTTTATCCTTTGCTCCCTTGTGTCTTGCCATCTCTCATTGACTTCAACATCTGTGATTCTAAAAAAAAAAAGTCTTCTTTTGACATCAAAAAAAAATTTATTGGTTCACGCTTTGTGATTGATAGCCTTTTAGCTTCTAGTTTTCCCTACTCAAATTCTTGATCTCTTGGCAAGGTTTATCATTTGTTACCGGTATCCTTTATTAACTTCTGGATTTTTGTGAAAGATTGCATTTTAGAAGTAGTTAATAATGACAATTGCAAGTGTATTCCCGGATGTGAGGAGTAAGGGAAAGGGCAAGGATATTCTTGAAGAGAATGTTCAACCTTGCGACCAAACTTGTGAAAAGAGGATGGAGAGTTTTGATGAATTTAATGGAGCTTTATTTCCTAGTGATGTGTTTAATCTCTCGACCATTGGAGGCTGGAATCATTTTTTGACCTACAAAGATTCTTTCAATTTTTATCAAATAGCAAGTCCATTTGATATAAAAAGAGAGGAGTCCTTACATATATGTTCATGGCATATAACATAAAAAAAAAATTGTTGAACAAAATTAAATCTTCTCTTAGATTCATGTGTATGTAAAGATTTCATTAAAGCCTTTTTACTTTCGCTTTGCCTATTTCATATTTTCAACACAATGAGATTTGTCTATGGCTTGCTATCAATTATTAGCTATTTCATTTGTTTTGCTTCTTGCATATGAGTAGAATGAAATCTGAAAATTTAAAAAAAAAAGTTGAAATTAAATGAAAAAGGGGCTATGTCATACTATATACTATCTCTTATAGATTTCATTTGTTTTGCCTCTTGCATATGATTAGAATGAAATCGAAAATTAATCTGAAATTAGAAAAGAAAAGGAATTTATACTACTTGCTATTCCTATGGGTTTCATTCTTGCATATTTGTCTTTCTATCATTTTGATATCTTGTTAATAGGGAAATGATATCTATCAAAATTTTGGTGGTGTCTCATCCACCCATGCAGCCTTTCTTTGGTGGGTGTCTCTAAATATGTGAGGGAGAAAGGGAATTTTATAAATTTTGATTATTATCTTTAATTAAATATACATGCAAGCAACTTTCTTTTTTTATGCAAATGCAAGCTTTAAATTTATTACTATAAGTACATATTCATGTTTCTCCAACATGGTAGGAAATTTGTTTATCTTATGCTAACCCATGCCTTTCTTGGCATGGTGGGCAAATAAATTTTCAACCGGAGTTCTCACGACACCTGCACTTTTCTTGGCATGGGAAGGTCTAGTCTAATGGCGATGACACAGTGAGTATTCAAAAAAAAAAAGAGAGAAAGAAAGGAAAGAATGGATGAAATATGTCATATATAAATGATTATACTTTAACTTCATATACATGTGAATGCAAATTTATTGCTCTATCTTTATAAATTACTTGTTATTGTTATTACTCGTTATGATATTTCTCTCAACATGGTGGTGGGAAATGTTGTGTGTAACCCATACTTTCTTGGCGTGGTGGGCAAATAAATTTTATGAGGTGCTCACGACACCTACCATGCCTTTCTTGGCGTGGTGGGAAGACTAGTCTCAGTAGCCACCTTTGGGGAGGCAAATTTATTTTAAAAAAAAGAAGATAGAAAAAAGGGATGAAATGCTTAAGTTGTCATGTTGGCTTAAAATTTTCTTTATCTCAAATGTGAATGCTTATGCTTCAATTTCTATATCATGCAAGATATCCTATTTATGGCAAATGTGATGAGTTGATACTTATGCTTCAATTTATATGCAAGTTATCTATTCTATGGCAAATGCAACATGAGTATATGAATTGATACTTATTTATGTTAAACATGAATGCTTATGTATTGATTTTTATATCATACAAGTTATCTATTAAGTGGTCATTATGATGCATTATTTAATGCTTATCCTAAACTCTACTTAAGACATGTTACATGTTGGACATGTGCTTAAACATAAAGCTTGAAATATATAGAAAATAATATCTACCATATGACATGACATATATCATGAAGATATCAAAATAGAAAATTGTCAAGTTAGAAAGGAAACTTACAAGTCTATGTGGCACAAACTTAACCCTTTGCAAGATTGAAAGAACTTGGACTAGTAGTATAAGAAGAGGAAGATAGGAAGTTTCATGAGAGGTGAATCATCTCTTATTTATAGGCTTCTCCTTCTTTTTCATCTATCTTATGACATCGACATATATGGTGCCTTGTCATAAGTTGCATGCAAGGAAATCATCTAAATTTATGTCATTTGTCATATCACATGCACATGCATGGACATGTGGCATGCCCTTATCATCTTTATTGAAAAGGAAGGAAAATAAACTCTTTTTTCCATATCTTCTTAATAAATTTAATAGTACTTGTATTTTCATGAGTTTGCATGTGAAGAGGTGGATTTTAATTAATCCACTTGTCTCTTAAATGACATATGACATCTACTCATATCTTTGTCTTCTCCTCCCCTTATCAAGAGAAACATGGGTATGATTGATCATGGGCCTTCAAAATGATTTATTTCAACCCTTTATGTTTCTTTGTTGCCACATGGGGTTCTTGAAATCAATTAGTTTATTTTATTACTTTATATTTGATCATATGAGCTTCAAAATTATTCATTTATTCTTATGATCTGATCTAGAGAAAGAGTTCTTAGCAAATCAAGTGCAGTTTATTTTAGGTCCCACTTTATATTTGATCATATGAGCTTCAAATGATTCATTTTTATTTATGTTGTTTTGAGGGTTCTTAGCAATCAAATCAAGTTCATTTTAGGTATTACTTTATTTGATCAAATGGGCCTTCAAAATGATTTATTTCAATCTCTATTCCCTTGATTTGTGGCATAAAGGAGGATTTTTGGCAAATGAAGTGCATATCATGCTCCCAATCAAATAATTATATTTTAGATTCCTCACTTCATTTTGGCCAAATGAAGTATCAAATCAAATATCTAGAAGGACATGTGATCCAAATGCAAGTCAAATATAAAGAAAGATACATCTTTCCGTTTGGTCTTGGGGGTCAGTTAACAAAACTTAAAAATCTAATGATTGTAAATCTTAAAAATTTAATTTATCATATGACAAAGATAAATCTATTTGTCCATCTTTTCAGTTAAGATCAAAATATCAGATCCCTAATATAGAGTTGACATTTGGAGAATGATAGATCTTAAAATAATTAATATAGATCGATCCTCTGAAAGATAGTTAGAGTTGGCAGGTTTATCTTCGGTTTGGTCTTGGACAGAAGCCTAAAATGTCACTGCAATTGAACTATATTTGTTTCTTAAATACAACATCTAAAAAAAAAAAATACTTGTATGTATGTTGAAATGTCCAGCTTAAATGCATTAGATAAACAAAGAACAAATGTTATACTTAGGTTTGGTCTTGACGGGTAACAAAACCTAAAAAATATATCAAGAACTAAACTTGCAAATTGACACATACATTTCAACTTGACATTTACATGTATATACAAATTTTTAAAAGCAGATACTTGTATGTATGTTGAAGTAATCATGTCAAATTCAAAAGAACGAATATACATCCGGTTTGGTCTTGAGTGGGTTAACAAAACCTAAAATATGATATTATAAGAATTTCAAATGAATAATATCGAGAATTAATTTTTTATGTAATAAATATGAATCAGCACATAGCTTCATTCAAACCCTCAAGAAGAAAAGTCTCAAACCCGATCCTCTATTTGGTAGAGTGGACAAGGTTTTGAAGGATTATACTTGAGATAATGAATTAGACCCGATCCTGTAGAAAATCGGATAGAATACATATCAATTAATATTAATACATGATCGAGAAGTAATTACAATTAAAATTTCAATGATAAATGATTATATATTCAAATATAAATCAATCATAAAATGATCAAATTTCAAATAAAATAGTAAAAATAAATAAAAACAAAACTTAAAAATCAATCCACCTCCTCATTTGTTTATCTTGGGGTGACAAATTAAGAAAACTTTTGCACAAAAGAACCAATGTCAATCAAATGTATCTTCACACTCAATATTTAAAAAGCGTGGCGTGTCCTCTTGGCGTGGTTTTGCATGATATGGCACCACATAAATGGCGGTTCGACGAGCCTCTCGGGGATGGTTTCGCTATATAACACCACTAAATTACGGTCGTGCGGCCGTATGTTCCCGCGCTTTGCTCTTTGAGCGTGAAATGTAGAATGTATTTGGTTGAGCAAAAGCTATGTTAGCTAATGTTGACTTATATTTGTCCCAGAAACTCTCCAGTCTACAAGGACACATTGGGCGTAATGTGTCGATAAGGATCCTTGGTCGGGTTGATTGACTACCTCCTCTAGGAGTGGGGAGCGACGGATAAACCATGGGATCTAGATCGGTGGCATCATCGTTCCCACAAAAGTTTTAAATTAAAATAATAAATTTCATAAGTTCTAAACTCCACTCCCGCAATTATATACTCGTTCTTTAAGATTCATTGACTAGCCTTGTCGAAAGTGCTCTCAATATTGGGAGGGGTAATTATAGTGCTTATATAAACACGGAACTAGATATAAAAATTTCTCACCAAATGAGAACGAAATCTCTGGGTAGTGTCTTATCTACTATTCATCTCTTACGAAATTATCACCAATAAACAACTCCTTTATTTTTTTCCAAAAGAGGTCGATGGCGAATTTTTAGATCCCACAATATATTATAATTTCTTTTTGTATTTATATATCTAGCATCTAAACCTATAGATTTATTTATATTATCATTCTAGAGTCTAAATCATATTTAAGCATGAAAAAAATGTGCTTTTTTATTTTAAAATCAATATTATAAATATTTTTATATGATTTAGATGTTTAAATATTATTTAAGTACATGTAAAGAATTGAATGTCACATATGCAAAAGAATTATATTTATATATATATATATATATATATATATATATATATATATATATATATATAACAATTCTTATATTATTCCTTAAAATTATAATATCATTTTTATTTCTCACTAAATAGAAGACCATAAGATCAATCTTCCTCAAAAGAATTATTCTATGTTAGATTTAGAATTTAAATAATAATAAAAATAAAAACTTTTCTGGTGGGCGTTACTATTTTCTTGGGCCGGAGACCGGAAAAGCACAATGGCCCGCCCAAAATTGAAAGTAGCGTACTTGTATATTTACTCGGACCGGCCCGTATTACAAGGCCTATCAAAATCTATATTGTCCTTTTACGGTAGGATCGGGTCAAAACGAAATCAGATAAATCAGGTCGCCGGCGTCTGCGAAATCTCCAAGACCGCCATGGTAGGTGCAAAGGGATCGAAGAGTTCGGAGATCGGCGAGCTCGCCGGCGATCACTCGTCGGACAATAGCAATTTCGTGGTTGCCGATTTGGGGTTCTCGCCGCAGAAGCGAATTGAGCGAGGATCGTCTTCTTCGGATGGAGACGGAGATGAGAGAAGTGTGGAGTCACGAGATAATGCAATTGAAGTTGCTCTCAGGAGGTTGGACGTGCTCAGAATCGAGGGAGAAGAGCCGCAGCTTTCGAACGAGGAGATAAGCTTCAACGATCAGCGGCAGGAGGACGAGGTAATGCTCATAAAACTGTCGTCAAACTTCTTTTTTTGGTGGAGGAAGCTTAATAAAGATGTAAGTAAGTGCCTTGGAGTTGAAAACTGGAGTTCAGGGTGCGTTTGAGGCAGCAGTGCGGTGTGCACCGCTGCAAAAAATGCACCACACTGCAGTTTCGAAAACACATTTTAGCCTCAATTTGGAGAATCTGCTGTGATAAAGTTTCATTTTTCTCAACTTCATCTGACTGAATGTGGTAATGCTCATCTTAGCTTTTTTAGACAGCAGCTTCTACTGCAACTATTCCAAACAGTGAGATTTGATTATTGATTGCTTGCTAAAAGGAGGGAAAACTGGTAATAAGATCTTAACTTGGTGTTAGATGGTTCTTCTTAAAACATAAACTCTGTTCAGATGGCTCACAGAGGGGCGGTTTCGATAATTAGTTTTAACGAAGAGTAAATTACACAGTTTCTTAGGTATATTGATCATGCTTTAAGTTCCGCTGTGTTTTCAAAAGCTTGATTTTAGGTTTCTAGCGCTTTTTGAAATATATAGAAAGTTACTCTGTTAGTGTCCACTTTTTAAGTTGAACCTTTTCGGGCAAAGCGGCCATTTTTATGACTTGTACTTGGCATAGCAACCTGCCATTTAAGGTGTGAAGGAGCCGACTTAAAAAGCACTTTAAAAAGTTAAATAAATATAGTACAGCATAGAGTTTTAAATACAAAAAAAAAAATTATTATAATGATTTAAAAAAAAATCATCAAATATTTAAAAAAACCTTCTCAAATACAAATAAATTTTCAACTCCGACATAAGCAATAAGTACAGTAAATAAATTTTTAATAGAACAATCACAATAAGCACCTAAATATATATTGTTGCAGGGCTGGCTTTTTATTTTTATTTTTTTAACTCCGACACTATCTTTTTCATTGCATGATATGTTCTGATTGATATCTTCTAACTGGCAGATGCTAGCATTGGAGGCAATATATGGAGACAGTGTCGTAACCTTTGATAGAAGGGGAGGCCTACGTTTGTTTCAGGTCTTGGCATAACTGCACTGTTCTTCTGCATGTTAATTTCTGGCTTCAAACTAAACAAAATTAAAAAAAAAAAAAAAAGAGGTGTTTAATTAGCCTATTTTGCATGCAGATTCTGGTTCATTATGAAGTTCCTCATGATTATACTGTATCTGCAAAACTCAAAGGAGAAGATGAAGGAAAGGAAGATGACAATTCAGATGGCTTTTTGTACACATTCAAAGTTCAGTATCTGCCCCCAGTCGTCTTGACTTGTTTGTTACCTCCCTCATATCCCAGCCATCATTCCCCTTATTTCACAGTATATGCTCCATGGTTAGATTCGGCAAAGATTTCGAGTATTTGCTGCATGATGGACGCTATCTTGATGGAGCAAGAGGGGCAGGAGGTTATATACCAGTGGGTTGAATGGCTGAAGAATTCTTCTCTTTCCCACCTCGGCTTTCGAGATGGAGTTATGCTAGATGCATGTGGTGAGTCAGAGAATGAAGAAATTCGTGCGATATGTGGAAGAGTATCACTGGAACATGTCATTTCTTTGATGATTGGTTACAATGAAGAGAGAAGTCGTGAAGCTTTTCTCAACAATTTGCAGCTATGTGTGATCTGTTTTAATGAGTTTGCAGGTCAGTTCCTTCCCGTTTTAGTTTAGTTTTGATGTTTGCTACTGGACTGTGGATAGTCTAGCCGGGTAGTGTTACGCCTTATTGTCTTCCCCACGTTAGCTCTTTTCCTTGTTCTCTTACTGTACTGTAGTATTGCCTCGCTTTGCAGATTATACGAGTCTCTTAAAACTTTGGAAGATTTACATATATATATATATATATATATATATATATATCACAATTTCTTTGTATATACTTAAAATTTGATATTTATATTTTTAACACTTTATTTATACTATATTAATTTTTAAAAAGTGATATTTTTAATATGATGTTGAAAGATTTGAGTGTTGTGGGTATAAATAACAAAATTTATATGTTAGATGAGAATTATATTTGATATGACCCTGAAAATTCCACTTAACGAAACTTGAATCTTTATGTAATGTCGATTACGAATCAAGAAGAGATCAAACGATTATTATCAAATCGATTTTAAATATGGAGTGTTTATAGTCAAATGGCGTCTCGGCCGGGATCTAACAAGATCTCATAATTCCAACATCATTTGAGCATTCAAATACACAAAATATATCCATATGATCAAGGAATCATCATGAGTCGTCCAGATGGAGAGGAGGTAACGGGTTTTGCATGTATTCAGAGACCACTAATATATCATTCTTATATGAGAGGCCAAGAGAAGAGAGCTCTAAACTTGAAAAATCTCCGGCATAATCGTGCCACCACTCGGTGTAGACCACCCGTTGATTATACCACTGCGCCCGCCGCGTGATCCTCGCGTCAATCTCGTGGTCTTCTTGACAACCTTCGTCAATGGTTGCTCCCATTTATTCCATCATTTCTCATTAGCATTTGACACGTATTATATACGTTGTTATTTGATTTTAGATTCACATTGTCATCCCTTCTCATATGATTATGTAATCCGTTATCGGAAAACTTATCTCAAAATAAATATATAGTGAGATTTTTTCGTATTGGTTTTCCTCTTTTCGATTTTCACGTAAAATTAGAGTTTTCTTGTTCACTCTTTAAATACTATTGTGTGTCTTTGGATTTACAAAGGCGTAAACTTTCACTCTACCATGGCTTTTAATCTAGTTTGGCGTGCGGAAACTAATTCATCATTTCATCTTATATATGAGTTTTCCAAGATCAAAACCACCATCGAGATGGACCATTTTTTTAAGGAGTGCAAGAATGAAGATTCATCAAACTTAATTCCTTGGTCAGCCGGAACCGGGAGGCAACTCTTAATCTCAAAAGATTATCCAAATCAATATTCTGATATCTAATTGATTATCGGTTAGAAATAAATCAATACCAAATGAAAAGACCAAATTAAGAGCAACTTTGGCTACAACATAACGATGTTTTGATTACTCTTCCATGCAGTTATCGTTATCGACAAACAACCCGGATGGTCAAAATCATCAATGATTCAATTCGATCCATTGGTTGCGTCATCGAAGCAAAGACTTCAATAAACCTCGGATAGATCAAAATTTTGCACCTCCATGCAGTTAACGCGCGTTATCAAGTAATACTGACAATAACGGATGGTCAAAATCCTCGGCGGATTCAACTCGATCTCCATATCGTAATGACAAAAAACTTTGACAAACAATCTGGATAGATAAAACTTTGCACGCCTACTGCGGGTTAACGTCGAGTAAAACTCGACAAACCTGATAGTCAAAGTCGTGGACTTACGGCCTCTGCTGCGGGTTAGCGTCGTGGTAAGACTCGACAAACGAATAGTCAAATCCGATTCAATTGACCTCTTCCATACGGTTAACGCATGCAAATACTCACAAACAACTTAGATAGGTCAGGTCGCGGTGAACTTCACCTCTTTCCACGCGTTAACGTCGTGTATCGGAAACAACGTCGGATAGGTAAAATCATCACCATCATTCGCCTTATCCCCGTGCAATTACCACCGCCATACGTCACCATTCTGCGTACCGGACTCCGACGGCTGCAACGGATCGCAATTCACGGCCACCGTCTGTTATCGCACACCATCGTCGTGGTCATCCCAGATTCACCGGTCGTCGTACGCCCGCCACCGCGACATCGCGCGTCGCTACGGCCATTCCGCTTCCATTCGTCGCCGGCTCCGCCGCCATCTCCGCCATCTCGCCGTGCCTGCGCCATCGTCGTGCCATCCCGATTCGGTCACGGTCGCCGCCACTCGACCTTCCATTCGCCTCAGAGCGGAGCCGCTGCGAGCTTTGATCCTCTAAACCCGGTCAAACGAGGCGATCGCCTCTTTCGAGGGAAAGCAGAGTCATGAACTACGGGTCTTGATGCCTCGAACCCGGTTAGAGAGGTTAGTTAATCTTTTCGAAAAAAGCTGAGCGTTATGGATGAGCTACGGTCTTGATCCCTCCAGACTTCGGTCGGTCAGGCGGCATCGCCTCTTTAGAAAAGCAGCTGGCATGAACTACGGTCTGATCCCTCGGTCGGTCAGACAGGGCAATCAACGCCTCTTTTGAGGGAAAAAAGAGGAACCCATTGATCCTCGAACGGTTGGTCGGCAACACTCTTTCGAAAAAAAGCGGAGCATTCAGATGTACGGGTCTTGATCAAACGCTTCGGTCCGACAAGGGTCAACGCCTCTTTCGAGAAAATGAGCTCGCCAATGAACTGGCCTTGATCGCTCCTCTGGTGGTCAACGCTCTTTCGAGGAAAACGAGCCCTCGTATACGCTTGATCGCGCAAACGGTCCTGACAAGGCGTCGCCTTCTTCGAGGAAAAATGGCTCGCCAGATGAACTACGGGCGATGCCCCGGCGGTCGGTCAAGAGGCGGTTAACGCACTCTTCGAGGAAAATTGGAGTCTTGTCGACTGTCTTGATCGCCGAACTCGGTGACGATCTCTGAGAGCAACACTCTGCTTGTCTTGATGATGATCCGAGGTCTTAACACCTCTTTCAGGAAAACTAGAAGAGTATGACTACGGAGATGCCTCAAACGACCTTCTCAAGAAGAGAATGTTTCTCTCCTTAGGGTTTTATAGACCCTATAGAAAAGATCAAAAAATTAGCTCAAGCGGAGGGCCAAAATGGACGTTTGCACCAGCAGCGTGGGGCAGCCTAGCATGGCCTGCCCCACGCCCCACCTGCGTTGCCAGATCCGCTCAGATCTTGATTCTGCCATATAGCCCCATCCGTTCTGACCACTGCGACAGCAGCCTGCCCATGGTGAACCATGGCACCGTTCATACCGGATGGATCAGTAACCTCAAATCTCGCGCCCGCATACTGCATTACCTGCGTATGCTTCGTGAATAATCTTTGCTCGATGAAGATCGCTCAAAATGTGTGATTAATGGACAAATTTCATTGAAGAATCGTTATTTTCAAGACGACTTATATATTTTGGATGATTGAGATAATGTCATTCAAAATAAGAGCGATATGACCGAAAATTCAATAGTCGAAGCACGAATCTTTATATGTAATGATTGAATCAGACTAGAGATCGATTATTATCAAATTGACTCTTAAACATTAGTATTTATAAAATCAATCGGCGTCTGTGGCGATCTCATATCTTAATTTAAATCATTTTGAAATTCAAAATATATCATATGATCAAGGGAATCATCATGTCGTCAGATGGAGAAAGAGTGGTGCGGGTTTTGCGTATTTCTGAGCGTCATCCCTCATAAATGCCATTCTCATATGAGGGAGGCCAAAAGAGAGAAGAGCTCTAAAGCTTGAAAAATCCTCCGGCATAATCGCCACCACTCGAAGGTCGGACCAGTTGGTTATAATACCCATGTGGCCGCATACCTGATCCTCGCTCGATCTCTGTGCCTCCATCATGACAACCTTCATCGTGGTTGTTCGTTGTTCATCATTTGCTCAAGCATTACAACCTGGACGTGACTATATAACTGTTGTTATCTAATTTTGGGATTCACATTATCATCCCTTCTCATATGCAATTATGTAATTCCGTTATCGGAAAAACTTGTACTCAAAACAATATATAGTGAAAGTTTTTTTTCGTTGAAAATGATTTTTTTCCTCTTTTAGATTTTAAAAAAGTTTTCTTGTTCACTCTTTAAATACTATGTGTTGATTTCACAAAGTAAACATTCTATGGCCGATTTTCTAGATATAATAATATTCTATGCATGTAAATACTGCTATAATTTTTTATTTTTTATTAAGGTTTGATTGTGAACTTGATTAAGATTTGAGTCTGATTCTCTTATTTAGTGTTTGCATATGCAAGGAAAGCAAGATACTTAGAACCTTCAAGTCAAGGGATGCATGTGATTGCCTGATAGATATTAAAGCATATTTTATCAGTTAAAAAGTTATGTACAATCACTATATTATCATATTGGAAAACGAAGAATAATATATAATATGACATGATGGTGTTTCTTAAACCTTCTTATATTGATCAGGAATCAACTTTGTCAGACTTCCTTGTCACCACTTCTTTTGTTTCAAGTGCATGGAAACTTACTGTAGGATGCATGTGGATGAGCGAAGCGTAACTAAATTGCTCTGCCCCGACACAAAATGTTCTGGTCTTGTTCCTCCTAACTTACTACAAAGGCTACTTGATAGTGAAACATATAAACGGTGGGAGGAGTTGATACTGCAGAAAACATTGGACTCAATGACAGATGTTGTGTATTGTCCAAGATGCGAAACAGCATGCTTGGAAGATGAGGATAATCATGCACAATGTTCGAAGTGTCTCTTCAGCTTCTGTTCTCTTTGCAGAGAAAGACGCCATTTAGGGGTTAAGTGTATGAATCCAGAGACCAAGCTTCTAATTTTGCAGGTAAAAGATGCAACTTTGCATTTATTTATTTATTTTTGGTTTATTTGCAGAGAAAGCTCATTAAAGCATTTGCCATTAGGCTCTTCCAATGTTTATATTATACAAAATTACTTTTACCAGGAATTGTGAGAAACAAACTGACAATTACTTTGTTCAGGAGCGCCAAAGTTCATCTAATATCAATAATAATCGAAGGAAG
Source organism: Cymbidium sinense (assembly GCA_021442155.1). NCBI lineage: Eukaryota > Viridiplantae > Streptophyta > Magnoliopsida > Asparagales > Orchidaceae > Cymbidium > Cymbidium sinense. The sequence goes on from CM038215.1 coordinate 160,139,275, forward strand.
AAGGAGCTTGAGATGATAAATGAGATGCTTAGTACCAGGGAAGCGCTTCGAGATGCCAGGCAATGTCCATCCTGTAAGATGGCGATATCACGCACTGGAGGCTGCAACAAGATGGTTTGTAAGAACTGTGGAAATTACTTCTGCTACAATTGTTGCAAGGTCATTGATGGATATGATCATTTCAAGTAAGAAATTCTTCAATCTTCAAGAGAAAAGTTCAAAAAATGGATTCATTCAATAGATAAACCTGAAATTTCTTTGTGCAGGGAGGGATGCCAACTTTTTCCACCTGAAGAGATAATGGCCTGGGAGGAGCATATCAATCCACGGCAAATTATAGGGCAGATACAAGCTGAATTGCATCCTGATACTGCCAACATGTGTCCGAATTGTGGTCAAATGAATGCGAAGGTTAGCACGATTAACTGCATCTAGAATTGTACCTCTTATTTGAACTTGAAAGGAACGATAATAGCTGCTCCCTTGAAAATTGGGACTTATAATTCAAAATTAGCATAATTAATGAAGGTTTTAGGATCAACTTACTCTATTGAAGTTATAAGAACCTGAAATAAAATCGTCTTCTGATGGATCAAATCGGCATGCAAATTGATCATGAATGATATATTTGGAAATGTGCAGGTAGGGAAAAACAACCACATCTTCTGTTGGGCATGTCAAAAACACTACTGTGCTTTGTGTAGGCAGATTGTTAGACGTACATCAGAACACTATGGACCCAAAGGCTGCAAGCAACACACTGCAAATCCATGAAATATGTAGATTCCAAACTCAAAAGACCTTGCAGCAGAATTGGAAAAGATGGTAAACCACCAAAACCCATCTGAGACTAGATTATGTTTACTACTGCAGGCTACATCAAAAAAATCTACTTCACAGGAAAAAAAAAGCTAACACCTATACATCCACCATCAGTTAGTGAATAAAAAACATGCAATGGGAATTAATCTCTTGGCTGAGTTGGCCGCTCGTTGTTTGTACGATTTTGATGATTAATTCTGTAATATATTGAGTGTATGATATTCATCTTCTTCCAGTTCTGTCAATAATTTAATTTTAGAATTTTCATTTCAGTTGTATTCATGCACGAATAATGTACTGAGTTGTATAACCTGTCATCAGAAAAATGCAAGAATATGGCATTACAGTAATGGTAAATCTGTTTCCTTTTAATTTCAATAAGTTAAAAATGATTTTTTATAAATCTAATCAGGACAATTTCTCCTAATCAAAATAATCTTAAGCGATCAACAAGCCATACATTAGAAATGTTTTTTGCAGTCATAGAACATTTAAGATTTCCCGAACTTGCAAAATCTTATAGTACTGCGCCTGTCATAAACCTGTGGTTTAACACTGCTTCAGCAATTGGCCTTTGTCGATAATCACGATTAAGCATTGCCTGCACCAATAGTCAATCAGTGAGTATCTTAATCAGACAGTCACATATTAAAGGGCTCATTTGGTTGTTTGAAGTTGGAAATCATGTGGTAAAAAACAATTATTTTTTTCAAATTCATCATAAATAATTTTCACAAAATTGTTAAGAAAAGTACTATTTCTTTTTAACACCTGAAATGAATGAAAAAAAAATTAATTTTTAGTACATATTTTCTATTTATAAACAATCAAATGAGCCCAAGAAGTAGAAATCATTAAAGTCGGGTGCATGAGAATGATTAGTGAGGGCTGATTTGGTTGTATAAGTTAGAAATCATCATTTGAAAAATAATAATATATATTAAAAACATCATTTGATTAAACTGGATGTAGTTATACAGTAACATTAATTCCAAATCCCCGAAACTAATGCAATGTAATTAAACATTTTACCATAACTGCAGTCAACTCTTCTATCGGATGTAGTTCCCACGAAATCCCAAGTATATTGTTTATTTACAAGCAGCAAATAAATCAAATGAGCCCTGATACAACGCATTTTGTACGACGGATGAATATTACCTGAAGCAGTTCCCACCCAGCACCATCTCCAAGATCCAAAAAGCTTACAGCCTCTTGCATGCGGTCATCTGCATTGCAATACCTGAATAAAAAAGAGGGGTGAAAATTAGATTTATATCTGCAAATTGTGACCAAACAGCTCCAGATAACCCAGATAGGCCAATACAGTAAAATAAGAATATAATTACGAGTGCTCGACAGAAAATGATGGCATTGTCAAAAATTAAAAAAAAAAAAAACTTAATTCAAAAAGTTAAAATGTAATTACTCTTTTGATTGAATGCAAATTTGCTGCTTTCTTTGTAACTCATTTAATATTAGATGGCCAATAACCATGCATTCTACACCTCGCATGGCTGTTACACTTTGTTCTAACCGGTGCTTTGCTTGCTGAGACTCATTAAAAAGAATTTTTTTTAACGTTAAATCATCAAGAACAGCAAACCCTCACTAGACTCAACATTGGCAAGAAATCTCATTAAAGCTATGTAATTTTTTCTAATAATGTTAAGTATGATTTTGCCTAAATCCAACGAAGACAGTTGTTAAACCCTGTTTTAACTCAAATATGGTATTTCTAAATCAATATATTTTAAAGCTATATGATGCAAGACTAACTCGTCTTACATGCCTTCATGAACTTCTCATCACATAAGAAAACTCCACGCTGAACATTGCTCCAGCTCAAATAGGGGTTCATCAATCATCAAACACAAGAGCCTACTTCACTATTGGAGCTTAAAATTTGTTTTAACCATAGTAGAAATCACAAGACCGATGATAGCCACAAATTAAATTAACCACTCTATCCAAATCAAGCCATTGACGCCAACATAGAGTATGAACCACAGAGAGAATAAGTTTGACTAAATATAACAATGGTTAAACTCAAAAAATTTGAGCCTATAAGTGAGGGTCAACTATTATGTATTTCTATATCAACGTAACAATTTAACTAAGGTTTTTGCCTGCCTTATCAATCCCTCTCTTACATGAGAGAGTCCATCTAGACCGTCAAACCTTCAAACAACCGTTCATTAAGTATCATATACCAAAAATCTACCCAATCATATGGAAATTTTATGGGAATCACTTGCTCTTAAACTTTATTCAACCATGGTAAAATCCACCAAAGATCCATAAAAGCCACAAAATGCAGGAACTATTCAAAACCAGTTGAAACATCAACTCTAATGTCACTTATTACAAGGAAGAAATTAAAGTGGGGTTATGGATGAGTTAGATATATCAATGATCAAAATTATTTTAAACAAAAAATAACTTAATTCTATAAGGGTTCATCACAATATATATTTTTTAACTCTCTTTTTTTTTTTTTTGTTGAAAAGTTTTTAACTATCTCATTTGGGATTAACTGAAAGCTTTACAAACCGTAAACACTCAACAGCTTCCTATAATTCATATTCAAAGGTATAGGAATAAATAAAATCATGATGAACCAGTATAATCAGTTGATAAAATGAAGAAAGAGGATCTTACTCTCTTGCTGCAGCAAGGTCAAGCTGGAAAGTGGTTTCAAAAAGCCTCTATGAAGTAGCAATATCACTGATCAGTATATGCATTGAAAAAGATAATAGTAAAAAATTCTGATAATATTGAAAAGTAGCACTATGAATATTGCTTACTCGCAATGAGAGACCATCCATAACTCCTATTTCACAAAATGGAACAAAAGCCAAGTATGCAAACAGAAGTCCTGCTTCATAGCTGCATGTTCGGTAAACTCAATCATCTAAGGATAACACTATTATTTTGATGAACATACTATGAAACATACCATTACAAAGAATCCTGAATGAAGACGAGCATTGCTTTCATGGTTATAAAAATAAGTAGATAAGCACGGTACTATTCATTTCTATCAATTTAGAAGAGGTTTACGTCTCACATGTCATCAGCTATCCCGTATGCCCGTTTCTCTAAAGGGCTGAAAGCACCAGCCCTGACTGCCCGGCGCCATAATCCATCCGACAGTGGACTGGTACCTGCTTCTAATGATGTACGCCTGTGACAAATTGAAGAAGACCGTTTCAATTAACCAATCTTCTCTACTATTGCAAAATATTATTTAATCAGCACACCATCAAGAAAAATGCCCCAATAACATTGTCTACGATCAACTAAAGATGTGAATTGTCAGTATTATTGTAAAGATTTTTCATATTGAAAGGTTATTAATAAGTAAATATTACATCTTAATTATATTATAAATTCTCTTAATTAAAAAAGCTCACTATTATTTCTTCCCTATTATACCTTTTGTTAGGCACTAGTAGTATAGTGAAATCAATCAAATTGTTTTCAACTGCCCTAACATGGAATAAGAGCTCAGTCAGAGTTTGTCGTCAAATTCCTCTCTTTCTTCATGAACATGTCTCACTTGCACATTTTGTTCTATTAAATCTCAATGTTGCACCCATTTGTGCACTACTTTGGTTGCGATGTGCCCATGTGCACACTATGATCGCCCCCACTGTATGCCCTGTGTGATGTTCTCGCATTTCTCCACTTGAGCATGCTTACTGGCCCACATGCTGCATGTGCTTACGGTCTATAGTTATGCCTTCCATTTTCTTTGTTGTGTCCTCTCTCACACCCGAAGTCCTCTCGCTCATGCGTTTCCATTAGAAATAGTCTCATATACATCTACTCAATCATCTACTGCACATTATTTCTTTGTAATCTCATCTAAGTGTTGCCTCTCGTTCTAGATTAAGTAAATCATTCTTGTTCTCCTCCTCTCTTTGGAGGTTAATTGATGGCATCTTCTGATCTCTTAGAAATGTAACCGTCCAATATTAGTACCTCTATCAAATGTAATGGCACCAAGTATCTCCTATAGGCTTGGCTTTTCATATCCTCATTGCTCTCATGAAAAACTTAATCACCAGATCTCCCAAGCTCCCAAACCAACAGGCAACCAAATATAAAAAACGGAAAGCCTTTGACCATATAGTTCCCACATTGGTGCCTAATACTCTCAAACAAATTATTAGTTTCACCATCATATTTCAGAAGATTGCCATAGAGGTGTGAGATTTTCCTCATTCCACCTATTTTCAAGACAAAGACATCTCTTGAGTTTACACACTCTACTCCAACATCTTCTATTTACAAATATGACAAAAAATTTGTTCAAGATTATTATAGTACCTTTAAAAAGGCAAGTGGGCTGAATTTTTTAACATCACTCCTTTAACATTGAGCCCATTACATGGCAAAAAATAACTCTCTATTCTCCACCTACCTCTCAAGTATGTTTAAGCTCAATGAATGTTTAATTCTATTGTAGGATCAATCCACTCAATGAACAACTTCAGCTTGAGCTAACAAATGTTTTTTTAAGGAAATATGCTACAGAACTGTGTGAGGTGTAAATTAGCAGAGCTTCAACGAGATTGGCCTATATTTAAGCTCACTTCATTTGATTTTTGCTATGTTCCACCAAGGCTCGTGTTTGATCATATTTGAAATCTTATGTTAGTGCTCGCCATATTTTAGGCACATTAGGCTCTTATTCAATTGAATTATATTAAATTTTGATAATTATATATATATATATAATCATTAATGAGTTGAATATGATGGAATACAATTTTCTTTGTGTTTGGCTCATTAGGAAAATAAATTCAAAATACTTGTTCAAGTTTTACTTGTTTAATTAAGTTGAGAGTAAGGTGCTCATTAATGATGTCCTTACACTTGAGAAAACTAGGACACTCTCATGCAAATCTATCAACACTCCTATGAATACTTTACATGCATCCAAAGTTGAAGGGAACTTCGAAGATACTCTTTATTATCATCATTTGATTAATAAGTTATATGCATTGGAGTGAATAGACAAACCTGATGTCGACTGAAAAGGCTAAATCCCGGAGTCGGGGCACTAAATATGGTGCCTCTCCTTCTGATATTGTACTACAAATGGAAAAATAATCTATCATCTGGCCTGCATTGTAATTAAAACAACGCTTTGCTACATTACTTTCAGTATTACTTGAGCACAACGGAAGCAGGGCCGATGCTCTGGTGTAACCTATCATGATCATGCATGAAGGCCAAGCCATTTATAGCTCCGTTAAGCAATTTGATAACAAAAAATCTTCTACGCTTAAACTTTCCTTCCCCATTGAAAGAAGACCAGATAGTCTGTTTAGCATTAGCAACATCCTTTGAAATTTCTTCGCTTGCAACTTTGGCATAGTCTGCTGCACTATATATCCCATCATTACGAAATGCAAGCCACTGCAAACAAAAACATTCTTTTTTTTTTTAATTCTTGCTTACCCCCGAGACCCAATCAACAGATTTCTTCTCAGTAGTATTATATCAAACCTGCTCTCCAGTTCTAGTCTCGAAACCTCCTAACAAGATTTGGATGTTTTCACAAACAAAATTTGAATCCTCCTGCAAAATACATTAAAATTAGATTAGATCTTAAAAGCTGCATTTGCATGCCATATCTATTGGTCATGGAAAAGAAAATTTAGAATATGTGTGTGTGTGCGTGAACGTAGAGAGAGAGAGAGAGAGAGAGAGAGATGCATGAATACAACTATTCACTTAGTGGTTTCCTTACTTGAAGGAAAACATGACAATTCAGCTCATTGGCAGCCATCATATCTGCTTCAATGCCACCAGCGCGTCGTCCAGGATAAACCTTTATAAGTCTTTGCATGAAATGAGATAGAGCTGTGGAGCTTCTTCAAGGGTAATCTTACAGACAAATAACTACAATTTTTATTTTTATTTTTAAATCACAACTCCCATAGAATTTCACTTATCTTGTTGAATAATTTTATTACCTAAAATTGCTCAGCTGAAATATTACAATGTTCACATGCACATAATTTCTTCAACCTTCATTAATAAACTAACTTTTAAACGCTGTATTTATATTTATACAGGGTGTGAAATAGACACAAATAGTTGCAATGAGAAATGAGAATAGATGACGATGGGCTATTTGATTCCTCAACAAATATGTCAAATCTAAAAATATGTATTGTACGACACTCTGGAATTTGTAAAAAAAATTTCAAGTAGTTAGAGAAAAACTCATAGGTGGAAGCCTTACTGATGCAAACCAAAAACTTCCGTATCAAAATTAGCTTCATTTAATGAATATAGATATTAAAGGCGCTCATGACCTATATACACATTTAGATAAAAGATACAATGTTCTAATATTAACATCACTGACGTTACATGCATAAACTCATACCTTAAAAATCACTCGAGCATCCTTTAATGTACCTTGAACAACTCTTCCCTCATAAAGCCTAAAACAAGACACTATTGGATGTTATCAACATAACTAGAAAAATAACAAGAAATGATTTGGAAAAAGTAATGCTATACTCCTAAAAAAACCTACATTTTAGCTCAAATCACTTTAACATTTTTATTAGGTGTAGCAAAAAATTAATATATATATATATATATATAGAGCCACAAGTGTATGACAGGCCCTATATTGCTTGTTTACCCAAGGAAATGGACCCCAAATGTATTTTTGTACAAGTTTTACTGGAGAGTGTATCAGTGTCACATTGAAAGAGTACATATATAACAATTCCAATGCAGGAAGAGAGAAAGAACCTAATTTTCACTTTGCCTTCTCCAACATCTTGGGTTCTTAAACGCTCAATGTCTTCTGAAGAATATCCAAAACTCGGTACTTCAATGTTTCCAGTATCATAAGGTCCTCCAGATTGAAATGATGAATAGCTGCAGTATTTCAATTATTGTATAAGCACAAATCACATGATTCATGGATTATAAGCATAACTAATACAGCCATTGGCTAACTGTACTATGCAGACAGCATTCATTTACGTTCTATCATATCCAATTACTAGACTTTTACGAGAAACAATGTTAGTAAAATTTGTAATTGGGTGGAATTCTTAAATTCCAATATTTTCCTATACTGAACTTCATGCACCCTTTCATTAGAAGAAATTATTGTTAGATCGACTAAAATAATCAATTTTTTTTCCCATTTTTCCATATCAAGATAACAAAAAGATCACCATGGAACCATAACGAACCTACAAACTTTTATCACAATCTATTGATAGACAATTCACAAGAAAATTACGAGATTACTATATCGATAAATTCATCCATTGCATACATAATCTTCAATCTAAGTCAAATTCACCAAAATAAAATGCTAGTTTTAATACTTCTCAAAACAGAAGTGAACAACAAGTAAAGAATCCATCACCTCGAGAAAAAGACAAAACTATATATATAATTTTGACAGTGTAAATACCAAAAACAAATCCCAATTTAAAATGTGTAGCTCCAAATTCTCCAAATCTGCAACCTAAAGATAGAAATCAGTTCAAAATGCAAGTAAATGAGCGAAGAAAGGAAAGAAATCAAAATAACAAACCTAGTGACGTTCATGAAACCGTACTCTCCAACGTATTTCCCCACAGCGAAATCATCAGGATTGGTAATCAACGATGCCTTTAGAGGAAGAATCGTTGAGGTCCGACGCTTTAAACCCTTGGACACAAAACCGAAAATACGAAACCAGATAATATTCCGCGAGAAGAACAATGGTGGCATCCGTGAGAAGGATTAAGCGAATTTCTGTAGAGCACGGATCTGCTAGATGCCGTTATTACGATCATGAGTGCAGAATTTGGTTTCGGAGGGGAAAAGACTGAACTAGAATTAAGAACCCTAAACTTGGAGGGAAGAATGAGAGCTTTTGGATAACGGGTGATAGGGGCCTAGCAGGGCTTTTTATCTCTACAAAATTTCATAATATAATGCCCCTTCAATATTTTAAAATTTAATTATTAAAATTATTTTAAAAATAAAAAATTATATGTTGTAATTTGTAATATATATATAACACTATTAAAAAGTAACTTGTATTTCTTCTAATAAGAATAATAAGAAATCATCGTCATTCATTTTTGATATAAGTGATGTGATGTGAGAGTAAAAAGTTTAAATTATGTAGGGCTGCAAATAATTGACGAGCCGAGCATGTATGTGTTCAAGCTTGAGCTTATTTAATATTATCGAGTTCGAGCTCGATTCAAGCTTTTAAGAATAATGTTCAAGCTTGAGCTTGTTTATCATTATCGAGCTCGAGCTCAATTCGAGTTTGTTCACGAGCTCAGTTCAAAATCGGATTATCGAGCTTGTCAATGAGCAACTCGCTTAATAAAATAAATGAGCTTTAATCAAGCCTTAATCGAGCTTGTTGCGGCGACTTGTTGAAATATACATGAGTTGTATAAAATAAAACTTATTAAGCCTAAAAAATAATAATAATTTGAACAATATTGTTAAACAAACTTAATCGAGTCATAATCGAACTTTTAGCGAGCTTGTTCGGGGCGTTAAATGATAATGTTCGTGAACATAAATGAATCGAGCAACAGATGTTTAAAAGCTCGTTTAAATCAGTATTTAAAAGTGTTTAGGCTCGTTTGATTAGTTAATCAAACGAACATGAGGAGTAGCTTGTGAATGCTTGGTTCATTTGCACCCTAATTGTGTGCATGTGTGGAAGGTCAATGTGTTATTTATATACAAAACATATATTTCTTATATATTTACATATCTATCATATAAATTTTTATTTTTTACTTAAATATTACTAAAATCTCTATTATTACATTAAAGTTTATATCATTATTAATTTTAAAATCAAATGTATATTTTTATGCATAGAAAAAGAGTCATTTTTCTAACTATTAAATTTTATGGATTATGATGTAAATGCATAAAAATATTTTGAAATACAAAGTTTTGCAAGCATATACTTCTTATATATTTAAAAATCTACCACTTAAACTTTTACTTTTCACTTAAATATAACTCAAATTTCTATTATTATATAAAAATAACACCATCATTACTTTTTAAAGTCAAATACACTATTTTATGCATAGAAAAAGAGTTGTCCTTATAAATCTCAAATTTTATGAGTTAGATATGTAAATGCATAAAAATTGTGTTATGTATGCAAAATTTTTAATTTTAGCTTTGAAACAAGTGATTTTTCAAAGAGTTTTTCTATCTATTTAGTTTTTTGAATCCATATTTTCAAATTCTTTTATATTCTTGCCTAACTTCTACATGTTACAATTCTTTCCTTTTTTTTTTAAATATATTTTGTTGTGTGATCCTCAATAGAGATATATCTCACATGCACGTGAATTTTAAACATAGGTAATTCATATCTATATTTTTTATTTCTTTTTACACTATTTTCACTTACCACTCTAATACTAGATAATGAAATCTTGTGTATGCGTATGTATAATAATTTGATAAATATTTTATTTTATTTTATTTTTAAAATATTTGTAATTATTATATCAATTTTAATACATGATTTGAAGTTTAATATATTACCAATATAATTAAGAATATAATTAAAGCCCAAATTTTCTTCACTTCAATGATTTCTTATCTTAATATTATTTCTCCTAAACATCTTGTTATGAATTTGTGAGATTTAAAAATTTAGGCCAAATTAGTCACCACTAAACTTTCAATAATGACATAAATTTTAATTTCTTACTTCAATTTATGAATCCAATTTTTCAAAATTATCAAGATTTGACGCATATTTTTCATGTTCTCAAGCTTTCATCAAATTAATGAATAATTATTTTAATTTAATATTAATGTGGTATGATGATATCATGATAGATTAGTCGGATCATTTATTTTATATAAGAATTATTGTTACATATGAAATTAAATATTAATCTTCAATGTCATATGTAACATTAATTCAAGATAATTAAATATTTAACTTAATTTAATTAAATAATTATATAATATAATATAATTAGATTTTCTTAGTATGCATAGCTTTTATTTAATTTGTATTCAATAAAAAGACATTTCTTAATGAAAACTAAATTATAATCCCTCTAATATCATGAGTGTGTGCATAATATATTTTATATTATGTCAATATTTTATTAATATAAAATTATTCACACAATTTAACCATTAAAAAAAATCATAGATTACATATCTTTTTGTTGACTCTCTAATATATTTATTTCTATTTTTCTTATAGATAAATCTTATTCTTATCACATTATTAATTTTACATAAATCAGGTATGTGTTTTATAAATTATTTATTTTTTATTTTTATAATATACATTTTAGATTTATAGATTTTTACTTTTACATATGTATGATTAAATTAAGTCACATATATATTTTTTTTTGATATTCTTATTTACAATTTTTAATAACATTCTTTTGTAGATATGCATTTTGAAATTCTTACATATTTGTTGATAATTTTATATATTTAATTTTTCTAAATTTGAGAAAAAGTATAAATATAATTAAAGTTAAGTTGAACTTTAAAACACTTCAATCGATCACTTTAATATGATATAATGGATGCAATATTCTTCACACAAATTATAAACTTTTAAGAGATATAAAATTCATGTAAACTTTGTAATAACTTATTAGCACTTAGATCACACAACATAATTACATAATTTTAATTTAATAATCTCTGTTTAATTTTGATAATATGATATAAACAAATTACTTTTTAGTCTTACACATCACATAGTATGGATGATTTTTTTTTTTAATAATCATCTTTACATCTTATTTAACTTAAATAAGGATCTTATATTTAACCTATTCACTTATTAGTCTCATATAATTTATGTTATATAATTAACTATAAAAATAACCAATCTTTCTATCTACTCCTCACTCTTGCTCACCAATCTTGCCAAGAAATTATTCACCATTTTTGATAGGCACTAAAAATACTAATTAAGTGACGAATCTTATGATGTTAAAAGCAAGTTGATCCTAATAAACGTGATCAAATACTTAAATATCATTAGAAACTTTGGGATATCATTAAATCCTAAATAGTTTTAAATATGAAGTGTTTATGATCAAATCGAGTCTTGGCCGATTTAACAAGATCTCTTGATTTAGACTTCATTTGAGCATTCAAATACTTAAAATACATCGGATAATCGAAAGAATCATTTGATGGTTTTGGATTTTGCATGTATTTATGTCATTTCTCTTTATAAATAACTCCTCATTTTCACGAGGGGAGGCAAAAAAAGAAGAGTGAGAGAATCCTCTAGCATAATCGTGCGCCACTGGCGGTAGCTCGACACCACCGCCGGTATTCATCAACCCGTCGCCGGTCATCCGCCAACACCATGTGGTCACCGCTGATCATCGCCGGTCGCCGCCACCATATCCGGCCACCATCAAACCACCATCAATCCATCTATCGACCACGTATACCGCTCGTCGACCATCTCTCGGTCGCTTGTCATCGCCGCCATTGTTCACCATCACCGCTAAACAAACATTCTGGCTAACCAACTGCCATTTGTTGTTACGATTAGGATTATTATTGGACTTTCTTATATCTGATTCATAATCCGGAGAAAAATGTACTCAAAATAGATATATAGAAAATTTTGTTGGGCTAAGCCCTGATTTTCCTTCTCTTTGATTTTTCGTAAAATCACAGAGTTCTTGTTCACTTCAATATCATGTGTGTTATATTTCACAACAAGGTTAAAGTAAACTTTTATTCTACATTGATTTTCTAGCATGCAAAGTTTGGCGTAAACCACCTTTCGCCAGCCCGTCATCATCGCCTGTCATGTCCATCGGTCATGCCGATCCCGCCACCATCGGTTTTCGTCGCCACATCGTCATTACCGGTCTCAGCCATCATCGTTCATATCGCGGCTACGCCACCATATCGCCGCTATATCGATCATTATCGCCGCCGACCATAGATCACAATTGATTCACGCGACTTCATTTGTCGCTCTTGTTTCATTTTTCACTTGTTCTTTATCATTTGTTTGCTGATTTGGATTTCTTGTTACTTCTCATACAATTTTGTAATCCCGTTATCGGGAAAATTTTGCACTCCGAAACAGATATATAACAAAAAATTTTTGCTGGGCTAGGCCCCGTGATTTTTTCCCCCTCTTTCTGAGATTTTTCTACGTAAAATTCCTAGAGTTTCTTGTTTACTTTTCAAATATATGTATGTACACTGGATTTTATAACAAGGCTAAGACGTAAACTTTTATTATACCGCAACTGATTTTCTAACACGTAACAATTTTCTTCTTATTTTTTTCCACCTTTCAATTTTATTAATTTATTTTTGTGATTTCAATCATAAAACTATATTGTATAACAACCATCTTAGTTTTGTAAATGCTTAAAAAAAAATATTAATTAATTTGATTTTCTAATTTCAATTATAAACATACCATATCCACCAACCATTTTGATTTTGTAATTGCTTGATAAATATTAATTATTGAAATATATATAATTAATGTAAAATTAAATCAAATACAAAATATCATTATAAAGCACATATATAAAAAAATTTTATATAAATCTGTAGTGTGCTAGAAAACCAGTTGCGGTAGAATAAAAGTTTGTGCTTTAACCTTGTTATAAAATCCGACACAATGTTGAAGAGAACAAAACTCTAGGATTTTACGTGAAAAATTCCAAGAGAGAGAAAAAAATCAATAAAAATTTTCTATATATGTGTTTGAGTACAAAGTTTTCCTGTAGGATTACAAATATAGAGAAAGTTTGACAATAATCCCAGAATCGTAAAACAACAATCTGGCGATGGTTATAACATTTGTTGGTAGCAGTTGTTGATGGTGACATCAGCGACGGCGATGGCAGTTGGCGATAATCTGAAGATGGCGATGTCATGAATGATAATTGTGTAACCGACCAATAAATAATGTCGATATTTGTAGTTGCGGTAATCGCAATGATGCGGCAGCAATGATGACCAAGCGTGTAACCAGCAATAATAATCAACGTGGTTATTAATGATGATGTCGATAGTCATGCGATGCGGCCAGCCAGCAATGTCGCAGCACAGCAACGATACGCATGGTAACCAGCAGCGATGTTATGGTATGTGTGATGTGGTTAATGGCAAGGGTTAAAAAATTGAATGGCGCAGTGGTTCGACGCGGACCATCGAGTGGTGGCAATTATGCTTGGAGGATCTTCAAGCCTTGAGCTCTCTCTTTTTTTTGTTTTCCTCTGTGAAGAATTGAGTTATTTATAGATTAGATGAGTATCGTTTCGTAAATACATGCAAAATCAAACCCATCTGACTCATGATTCTTCATCATCGATATATTTTAAGTATTTGAATGCTCAAATAAAGTCAATTAGGAGATCTTAGGCTTGTTTGATCGGCTCGTCAAGGCTTTGTATAAACACTCAAGACGATATTGCAAATTTTTTTATATTTTAAGCTTGATCGGATTAGTCTTGACTCAATCAGTTCTTTTCATCAAGATTCATGCTTCGATTAGTGAATTTTCAATGTCATATGTTCTATTTTTTGGATGACATTACTTATTTCATCCAAAAATATATTAAATTTTTTTAAAATAAAATAACTTTACTTATTATTACGATTTGTAATTACAAATATTATATGTATTAATTTATTTATTAACTAATTAATTATCAATGATTATTTATCTGATTATATATAATATATATATATATATATATATATATATATATATATATATATATATATATATATATATATATATATATATATATATATACATATATATATATACATATATATATATATATATATATATATATATATATATACATTTAGTCTTGAAAGAAATGGAGTTTTTTTAATTAAATGTCATAACGAGGAGATGATTTTTTTTTAATTAAATGTAATAATAAGGATATGTTTTTTTTTAAAATTAAATATGATAATGAGAAGAATATTTTTTTTCTAATTAAATGTCATAATGAGAAGATGAGTTTTTTTTTAAATTTATTCTCTCTTTCTCCATACAGTGGATTTATAAAAACTCCCCTATGGTCAAATAAGGAGTCACAACTCCCATATATTTTAGTGTTCTTCTGTATTGGAATCTAGCAGAAGTTCAAGGGCTAGAGTAAAAAAAATTATTTATTTATTTTTTCTTTCTTTTCGTGGCTTCATTCTTCTTAGAAGAAGGTCATTCGCTTTCTTAATCAAGACCGTAACTTTATGGCTCGATTTTCCCCGAGCGTCATTTGTCTCATCGGGCCGTCCGGGTTTGGAGGCGATCAAGGCCCATAGTTCATATGGCAAGACTCCGATTTTCTCTCTTGAGAGAGGTGTCAAATGTCCTCGTTGGACCGACCAGGTTTGAAGGCGATCAAGACCCTTAGTTCATACAGCGAGGCTCCGATTTTCCCTTGAGAGAAACGTCAACTATCCTCTTCGGGCCGATCGGGTTTATAGGCGATCAAGACCCATAGTTCATACGACGAGGCTCCGATTTTCCCTCGAGATAGGCATCAACTGTCCTAGTCGGACCGACCGGGTTCAAAGGCAATCAAGGCCCATAGTTTATCTGGCGAGGCTCGGTTTTCCCTCGAAGATGCATCAACGTCCTCGTCATCGGTGACCGGTTGAAGGCAATCAAGATCGTAGTTCATCTGGCAAGACTCAATTTTCTCGAGAGAAGCTTCTTGTCGATCGGCCATTGAGGCGATCAAGGCGTAGTTCATCTGAGGCTCGATTTTCTCGAGAGTGGCGTTGCATCATCGTCGGACCAACCGGGTTGAGGTGATCAAGGCCGTAGTTCATGCGAGCTCCGTTTTCTCGAGAGATGTGGTCATCATCAGCGATTTGGAGGCGATCAAGACCCGTAGTTCATGGCTCCAGGTCCTTTTCCAGAGGCGTCAATCGCCGACCGAGTTTATAGGTGATCAAGACCGTAGTTCATCTGGCGAGGCTCTAGTTTTCCCTCGAGAGGTGCCAATTATCGTCGTCAAATCGGCCGTTTGGAGGTGATCAAGACCCGGCAGTTCATCAGAGGCTCTCCTCGAGGCGTCGTCGGACCGGGTTGGAGGCGATCAATGCTCGTAGTTCATGCATGAGGCTCGATTTTCCTCGAAGAGGCGTCATTGTTCTCGTCGGGACCCAGGTTTGGAGGTGATCAAGGCGTAGTTCACTGAGGATTTTCTTGAAACTCGAATAGTTGTCAAGGTGGTGGAAGCATTGATTAGAAATCATTCCTCAGAAAACTCATAAATTATGATAGATAATTTTAGAGTGTCATTCTTCATGATATTACTTGATACTGTTGACTTGTATGGAAGGGGTAGAATCGAATCTGCTGAGGATTTTTGACCCATCCGAGGTTGCTTGTCAAAGTATTACTTAATGATAATTTATGAAAAGAGGTTGAATCGAATCGCTAATTTTTGACCCATCCAGGTTGTTTGCCAAAGTGTTACTTGATGACATTAACTTTATGGAAGAGGTTAAAATCAAATTGAGAATTTTGACCCATCGAGTTTGTTTGTCAAAGTATTACTTGATGGCGTTAACGTATGGAAGAGGTTAAATCGTTTGAGGATTTTTTGGCCCATCAAAGTTATTTGTCAAAGTATTACTTGATGGCGTTAACGTATGGAAGAGGTCGAATCAAATTAAGCTAAGATTTATGATTCATAAGTTATTTATCAAAGTATTGATAGTAACATGGAAGAGGTTGAATCGAATCTGGATTTTGACCCATCAAGGTTGTTTATCAAAGTGTTTTACTTGATGGCGTTGACTTGTATGAAAGAGGCGGATTAGATCCTAAAGATTTTTGACCCTTAGAGTTGTTTGTCAAAGTCTTAATGACATTAACACATGTGGAAGCGGGTGAGTTTTTTCGAGGTTGTTTGTGAGAGTCTTGATGACATTAACACTTTGTGGAGTAGGTGCGAAGTTTTGACTTATCTGAGGTTGTTTGTCGAGTCTTAACGATGGTTAACGTGGAGTAGGTGCAAAGTTTTGACCTATCAGAGATTGTTTATCAAAGTCTTATTTCGATAGTTATGTGGAGTAGGTGTGAAGTTTTGACTGTCGAGGTTGTTTGTTAGGTTGTTTGTTGTCTTCTTCGATGACGTTAACACTGGGGAGTAGGTCAGTTTTGACCAATCCAAGGTTATTTGTCATAGTCTTCGCTCGTTGACGTAAACATGTGTAAAGTAGGTGCGAGATTTTGACCTATCCGAGGTTGTTTGTCAGAGTCTTTACTCGATGATGTTAACCTATGTGGAGTAGGTCTAAAATTTTTACCTATCCGAGGTTGTTTGTCAGAGTCTTTGCTCGATGACGTTAACTTGTGTGGAGAAGGTGTGAAGTTTTGACCTATCTGAGGTTGTTTGTCAGAGTCTTTGCTCGATGATGTTAACTTGTGTGGAGTAGGTCTGAAGTTTTGACCTATCCGAGGTTGTTTGTCAGAGTCTTCGCTCGATGACATTAACTTGTGGGGAGTAGGTGCAAAGTTTTGACCTATCCGAGGTTATTTTTCAAATCTTCGCTCGATGACGTTAACCTGTGTGGAATAGGTTTGAAGTTTTGACCTATCCAAGATTATTTGTCAGAGTCTTCGCTCGATGATGTTAATCTGTGTGGAGTAGGTCTAACCGAAACCACGAAATTTTGACCTATCCGAAGTTCTTTGTCAAAGTCTTCACTTGATGACGTTAACCTGTGTGGAAGGGGTCAAATTAAAATATTTATTTGAGCTTGTAGCCAAAGTTGCTCCTTGACCTTTGCCTTTTTCATTAATATTACTGATTTTCTTCTCAAACTGCTAATTAATTAGATATCCATAATATTAATTTGGATAATCTTTGAGATTAAGAGTTGCCCCCCAGTCTCCAACAAAAGCTGAATGATCGAAGTTTGATGAATCTATATTCTTCTTATGTGTTCCTCGAGAGTAAAATTTTCTTCACCATATAGGTGGTCTATTTCGAACATAAAGTAGATTGTCAACCATTGAAGATGTAAAGGAATGTTCCTGACGGCGCTAAACTATGCGTCTAGAAAACTAACTGTAGAATAAAGTTTAGCCTTGTTGTGAAATCCGAAATATTTGAAGAGTGAACAAAAACTCTAGGATTTTATATGGAAAACCCTAAGGGGAAAAAATCACGGCTATTTAAAAATTTTCCTGTTTAATTACAAAGTTTTCCGATATGATTACAAAATTATATGAGAAAAGCATGATAATGGAAATCGAATCGGAACGCAGTATATCGGCGTTAACTATATGATTATTGTGATAAGTGGTGATGGTGAAACGATGCGGTGATTCTGGCAGCCGGTGGTGGTGATGTCAGCGGAGATGGCCAAATGGCTATGGTAGTCAGCGATATGGTGGCCGGCGGCGGTGGTCGATAAACATGTGATAATTGGTGGTGGTGTGGCGGCGGATGGTCGGCGATGGCGGCAGCGCGATGGTCGGCTGGCGGTGGCCGGCAGTGGTTAACGACGATGATCGATGATGGTAGACGGCAAGCGGCGATGGAGTGGCAACCAGATGGCGATGGTATGGCGGCGAGCGTGGTGGTGATGGCGGACCGGCGTTGACGGCGTTTGACCATCAGTGGTAACGCGATTATGCTTGGAGGATCTTCAAGCCTTGAGCTCTCTTCTCTTTTACTTACTCGTGAAGAATGAAGAGTTATTTATAGATTAAAGGTGAGGCGTTTTGTAAATACATAAAATCCAAACCACTGACGGCAAATGATTTCTTTGATCATGTGATGTATTTTAAGTATTTGAATGCTCAAATGAAGTCAAAATTAGGAATTGTTAGATGCTCAAGACGCTCAATTTGACTATAAACACTTATTTAGCCCATATGATATCGTAAAATTTTTAATTATATTTTAAGCGCTTGATCTGGGTTAGTCTTGACTCAAAATCGTATTGTTTTCGACATCAAGATTCGTGCTTCGATTAGTGGAATTTTCAGTGCCATATCGATACTCATTAATATTTAAACTACACAAAATCATGAGATAATAAAATGATATCCTAATATTTATGAGATATATAAAATTATTTATTTATGAAATCCTAATAAAAAATTTAAATTTATTTTAGCATATAAATTTAAAGCAATATAGATGAGTATTAATTTAATATATGCTAAACTCATTATCTTAAAAGATCTTATATTTTGCCAATTTTTCATCTTATCATGCAAATATATTTTTTAATGAAGCCTTCAGAATAATAAGCTCAAATTTCTCTTTATATAAAATTTATATATAATTAAATATTATATTGAATTATAACTTTAAATATTATTATGAATTTAAAAGATATTTACTTATCATCCTAATAAAAAAATATTTCAAAATATTTTGTTATTCAAACTAATCATGTAATATGATATACACCTTTGCAATTATCTAAAAAAAATTGATATTGTCATTGAAAATAAAAATTTAGTTTAAAAAAAAATTAGAGATATTAATTCTTAAAGTTTTTTTTTTTTTTAAAATACTATTCACGTGCACTTTTTTGCGTGCATTATATATTATATATATATATATATAATTATTTAAATAAAATAATTTATTTATTATTTATATTTTTTATTCATAATAATTAATAAGTAATTAAAAATATTTTATTTTTATCTAAACATATTTACTATATATTTACATATCTAGCACCTAAAGTTAGATATTTATTGATATAACACTTTTCTATACTTAAAAGGTGCATTCTACTTTTAAAAACTGAGTAATGATAATATTGAAGATTTAAGTGTTGTATATTTATAAATTAAAGTTTAGATGTTAAATATGTAAATATATAAGAATTATATGGTATATGTGTAAATCCTCTTAAATTTAATGATTAATAATAAGATTATCAATAATTAGCTAAAACTTATCTTATGAATATATAATTTAATGAATAATTTTTATTCTTAGAAGATATTAAAAGCTTATTCATAAAATGACAAAAAAGATCTATTTTATATTCTATTATTTTCATATTATTAAAATTAATATTTATTTTATGCTTGCTATAACAATTATTGAAAGAGTTCTTTTATTATGAATAATATAAAAAAAATTGACTACAAAATTGGATTAGAGATCAATGAATAAATGATCTTTTTTAATTTATAGTGATACAAAATATTATATGATATACATAATAATATAATTATTCAACACATTTAAGATATGAAGAATATACATTATTAATTGTAAGTTTTTTATTCAAATATATTTTATATTTTTTTATAAATATTTTTTAAAAGCAAAAGTTAAAAATACTTTTTAAATTACTAGCTTGATCCCAAAACAGAAATTTTGACATTGCTAATGCAACCAAAGATTAGTACTCACCAATGCAATAGCCAACTAAGAAATTGTTAAGGTTGCAAACAAATCGAACCTAGCCTGTTGACCTCACTTTTGGAGTGAGCTCATAACCTCCTCTTCTTAGACTTAGGACTCTTCTAGACACTAAGAACTCCTTAGTCATAAGACACTTCTAGTGATTAGGTGAACACTTGTAATCTAGATAGAAATTATTAATCATAAGATTAGGCTATGCCTTAGGGCTTAAGGAAATTACATATCCCATAACCTAGACCTAATCTAGGTACACTTTTATAAATCAAGCCCAGATTTGATTCTCAAACCAAATCTCAAATTCAAATTCAAATTTTGAATCTAATTTCAAATTTGACTCCAAATAATTGAAACCCAAAATCAAATTCAAATCATAAAACCCTTCATAAGCCATATGAACCGCATTCATAAGCTTAGCCAAAATTCCTTTTAGATCAAATCAAACTCAATTGATTTCTTTATAAATCAATTATTCTTTTATTTATATTTCAAATATAAATAAAATCTAAATTCAAATGACCAAAATTATATCGAAAATCAAATCCAAACTCAATCTAAGCCCTTTAAGCCAATTCTTTGGACTTAGCCAAATTATATCCAAATCAAGTCAAAACTAATGGGTATTCTCTTGAATAATTTATTGATTCAATCATTTATCTAAATATAAATAAAATCTACAATCATCAAACCAAATTCAAACATCAAGCCAACTTAGACTTTTGACTTAAAACTTTCAATTGAGCCAAAACCTACTGGACTCCAAATTTATTATTGTTGAATTTATATTTCAATCGAGGGCTCACATATAAGTTCAACTAAACTCGAATTAAACAAAAACTAAACCAATTGACCCACTTAGGTCCACTTGAACTAAAGTGACCTAAATAACTCATTTGAGATAACTTCCAATCCAACCCAAATTGGATTGAACCAAGCTCACCAAAACCTTCCAACATGATTGTTGGTCATATTAGGATGATCAATTCCAATCAATTGGGTCAAACCAAGTCAATTTAGTCATTTGACCAAGTCAACCCTTAGCCCAAATGAATCAAAACTAGCCAAAACTTATCCTACACCAAATTGATTGAAACCAATAATTTGAATCAACCTAAAATCAATATTTAAATATGACTTGACCACCAATTGAGCCAAACCAAGCCCAATTAGCCATTTGATTCAAGTTGATCCAAGTTGGCCTAAAGGACCAAATTGGGTCAAATTGTGATCTAACCCAAATTGATTGTAACCAATGGCTCATGTTCATTCCTAATTGATTATTAAACTTGACCAAAGCCATAATTAAACTCAATTTGATCAATCGAGCCCAATTGAGCTATTAAGCTCAAATAGGCCTAAAGGGTCAATTTGGCCTAAATCCAAATTAAATTCAAATTAATTCAAACCAATTATCACATTCATCTTCAATTAGCCAATTGAACATGAATCAACCCATAACCTAAGCCAATTTGACCAATTTTGGTCAAATTGCTCAACTTGACCCAATATGGCCCATATGACCCAAATTGGGCCAAATCCTTTGAAACAAGCCATGACCCATTGGGGCTGATCAAACCTAACCCAAACTCATTTGAGATCAGCCCAAAATTAACCCAACCCATTTAAATGCCTCATGAATCCTCCCTCACACAGGATTTCATCCAACCTCATTTAATTTTCTCCCATCACATGCACTTAACTCCTCCCCAATATTTACATTGAATAGAGTTGATCATATGGCAGTAAGAGAGGACTTTGGAGCAAAAGTTCAAAGTCTTCAATTAATCCATCATACATCCTAACCACTCTAAGCAATATGACAATCAATTTGGAGCCAAAATAATCAAAAAAGAGTAAATTTTCGGCCATTATAAAAGGAGGGGAAAATGAGGCTTTAGACCTCTTCCCCTCATCACTATTCAGCCCCCAAATGCTCCCTAAATATAAAAGGAATCCATCCCCCACCTCTTTGAGCCATTTTTTAGCTCAAAAATACAAATAGTTGCTTTTCCAGCGAGGCGACGGTAAACATCGGAGAAGATGACGTTCCAAAGGGAGGTAAGGGTTAAAGATCATTCCAAAGCTCTCTCACATACCTAGGAGTTTGATCGGATCTTCACCGTTGCCGGAATCCATCCCCGACGAGATAAATTTTGCCAAACTTTAACCGGTCTTAGGGTTTCTCGTATTTTGTGTTAATTTTCTTAAGATTTTAGAAATTTCTCCTAGATAATCTTGTATTTTTTACTTTAAATCATCCCAATTAAAAAATAAAATTTTTTTAGTGCGAATCGATGTGAAAACGGGTTCATTTGGACAAGTTTTTACTTAGAAATCCTATTTTCCTTTTCAAAAAGTTTGAAAATATTGTTCATCGTCGGCGGGGCTACAGCTGATGTCCGATCTACGGTTCATGGACGGTCGCTCATATCATGTGGATCGCGATGCGGGCCCATCGTCGAACCATTGTCCGTCGAGCTTCCTGATTAGACGGCTCGATCACGATCGATTTGGATTCGTCCGATCACAAATCGGACAGTCCAGAGCGAGCCGCGGGTCATTCTCCATGGGTTGACCGGTCTTTCTGCCCAACGGCTGATGTCAGCACCACGGATATTTTCTTTTTATTTTAAATAAGTTAATTTAAATCACTTGAAATTTCAAAAATTCATAGAAAATAAAATACTTAACCAAAAATTGTAAGCAATAGCTCGTTGGATTCATCTTTCTAACAGGAATCCAACAAACCCAAAATCCCTAGCATAATTTGAGTTTTAGTGAAAATCAAATTTTATTAATTAACCTAAAAATATATGTTAGATTAAGTTGAAATTTTCAGATATTGAAATTAAAGTAAAAAATGGCTTAAATCACTTCAATTCACATCTAGGACACTTAAGAAAATAATGTAATCTTCTGAATCCTAATGAACCTCAAACAAATACTTAAGAGTAGAGTTTAATCAATTAAGGAGTTAATTAAAACATGATCTAAAAACAATTTAAATATCAAATCAAAATCAGAAATGAAATAGCATTTAAGAAATCATTAATCAAACCTCAAATCAGAATAATATTATCCTTAGAGAAAATTAAATTAAATATGATTAAACCTATTTAAGTTAATAAAACTCAATTAAATGATTAAATCTTAAATCAAACTTAAAATTAAACAAATGTAGGAAACTTTACTATGGGTCAAACCAGTATAACTAAACCTACATTAAGCATGTAATCTTAATCATATGATACCCTTTAATGAGTATAACTAAACTAAAACTAATTAATCATTAAATAAACTAAAAAAAATCAAATTGATTAATAAATCAATTCAACATAATAATTTAATACTAATTGAATTAAACCAAATAAACTTAAAGTAAACTTAATTAACATATGATTAAATCACATCCATTTGGAATAAGATAATTAATTAACCATTAAATGTTTTAACTTAATAACTAAATCAAACATCTTAATGAAATTAAACAAACATAATAAGTGAATCAAATCAATAAAACTCTAATCATAAATAATCAAACTAAATTGAAATGAAATAAATAATTAATTCACTTAATAATAATGATGGTAATAACAATAATCCTTTAATCAAATCAAACTTAAGTAAAACACTTGACTAAATCAAATCATTCACATATGAAATATTAAGTCATTAATCTCTAATTAAATAAACCCTTAATTAATCTAATAATTTAAAATTTTAATTATTCTTAATCAAACATCTAATTAATGCAAACTTAATAAATTAATTCATCATCTTAATTAATTAAATTAATTTAAATAAGTTACATTAAAGCTAACTTTAAAATTAAACTTAAATCAAATTAAATTTAATAATCAAACCCTCAAGTAAACTAATTAAGTTAATCATTAATCATATTAAATGCAATCAAAATATAATTAAGATATATTAAATACTAATCAAAACCTAAATTAAACCTAAATCATTAAGTCATTAATCTCTAATTAAAATAACCATTAATTAATCTAATAATTTAAAATTTTTAATTACCTAATTAACTTAATTCAAACATCTAATTAATGCAAACTTAATAAATTAATCCATCATCTTAATACCAAATTAAATTTATAAATCACATTAAAATTAATTCAAATCAAACTTAATTCTACTAATTAATTTAATCACATATAAATAATTAAAATTCATTAAATTAATCATATTAAAAGCAATCACATAAAATGCAATTAAATGCTAATCAAATCTAATTTAAACTAAATCATTAACTCATTAATTGCATCATTAACCCAAATAAAATGAAATCAAATTAAAATTAAACAAATCTTTACTTTTTAATAATTGTCATTCTTAAATAAACTAATTAAGTTAATTAAATTAATCATATTAAACCTAAGCTTAATCAAACATAAATGCAATTAAATGCAATCAAACCTAAATTAAACTAAATTATTAAGTCATTAATTACATCATTAGTCTAAACAAATATGAAATCAAATTGAAAACTAAATAAATCTTTATAATTAACAAAAATACACTTCTTAATTAAATTAATCACATAATCACATTGAACCTAAGCAAACCCATAGACCAATAAAGCTAATCAAATCAAATTAAATTAAGCAAGACTCTCATCAATTTAATATGTAATCAAATCAAATCTCATTTAAATAAATAAGATAAACTAATCAACTATCCAATGTATCAAATACAAAAACTTTGATGAACATGACAAATAGATGAGATTAAAAATAAAATCATAATTACAAAGAATCAAACTCAATTAAAGTCAAAATAAAATGTCAATTAATCTAATCTGATCAAACTACAAATAAATGAACCATAATCAAATTAAATAAACATAAAGTTAAGTTACATAATCATAATAAAAAAAGAATTAGATATTAATTTAAAAAGATATTGAATTATCAAGATTTAATTAAACCAAATTATCTAATCTAAAATTAATCAATCAAAAAATACATGAACTTAAACAAACTTAAACTTTATTAGATATTAAGGATATTGAATTATCAAGATGAAATTAAACTAAAACATCTAATCTAAAATCAATCAATCAAATACTTAAACTAACTCAAATTCTAAATTCTAAATCAAATCAAATGAATTACACAAATTCAAATGGGCTAATTAAGATACTTAAGGACTTTAGTTATATTCTTTAGGTGTTAGGATGTAGAATAAGGTGATTTCTGTCTACAAATGGAATTCATTCTATTCTTCATTCTTGTAAACCTAAACGTCATTTAACCAAATCAAAGTGAAATAAAAAAAAAAGAAAAATAAAGCATTAAATCATTTAATATGAAATCACCCAAAGGTAAAACTTAAACAAAATTTAAACTCCAAATTGAAACTTAAATTAAAGAAGCCTAGCAAAGTCTTGCCACACAAGCCTTAAGCACACACATTATAATACTAAGTCACCACTTATAGTGCTAAGTTAGGGCGTTGTATATATGATGTTGTGTTTTATTTTGTGATGTAATATTTTAGACTGGATGTTAAAGTGTATGTTTCGTAGACTAGATGTTTGGCTGTTATTAACCTAATTATATTTTTTACAGGGGGTTGTGCTTAAGGGATCGCTGTAATAAAAATATAAATATATTTGTTATGTAGGTTACTTAGCCCTTAAGAATAAATCATGTTAGGACAGGTGAGCTTGGTTACTCATGTGTGGGGTGTTAGGTCCAAATTATTCATATAACTACTTGGGTTGTATGGTGTGTTTAGCTAACATTTATTTTACAGGTGTACCTAGATTTACTTTTCCTATTTTTTAATGTAATTTTATATTAGGAATTAGGATTAGTGTTATGATTAAGATGAGCGTGAAGGTTTACCACAGGGTGCCTGTGATGCCTTTGGAGCAAATCAAATTAAAAGAAGAGAAGGAAGAAATGAAGAAAAGACCCCATAACATGTATTATTTTGTCGGGTTGTATAAGATAGAGCTTCACTATCCATTTTCTTTCTTTTGGGGTGTATGGCAAAACCCGACTGCAGTGGTCTTTTATTCTTTTATATTAGTCTATAAAATTACTTGATATTGTGTTTAGATTGTACACTAGAATTGCATACTTTTCCTAGTTTCTTCATGATTGATGTTTGAATGTGTGGCCTGAATGCGGTAAGCTCTTAGGATAAAATTATTTTTTTTCTACCCCAATTAATAACTCATAACTAAAATTTTAAAATAACTCATAACCTCACATAAAATCTTAAGAATTAAATCATGATAATAAAATTTTTAGCAACTCCTTAGCTGGATGAATGAATGTATAATATCATGCATGTCATATTATTTCACTCTTGTTAAGAGCGGGCTTTCATCTTTACCAGAGAATGAAGGCTTAACCTGTGAGAGTCTTTGATAGAAAAATACTCATTTCTCTCTTGATTTGGCCCATAATCAAGTTCTCATGCATTTAGGCATACAAAATCCTATAACATGTGCCAAAACAAAGAGTTCAAAAGAATCAAATAATTTTGATAAAATTTGCATTAGATTAAATCATGAATTCATACCATTCATGCTCTAGTCTCTTAGGGAGTGAGTTTAAGGACTTAGTCTCCTTTCTAAATGAACAACAGTCTAGCCATCTTGCAAAGCATAAGACTTTTTTACATGGATTTAAAGCGTAGGAGTTAGCTGGCTGCCACTCCAGACAGTAATAAGTCCAGCAGTCGGGTGGTTTATTCTCTCTTGTGGAGGTAAACCATATACCCATTTTTTTCCTTAGATTTAGGACGTGCTTGTGGTTGTACCAAACCTCCGTAGCTTAGGATCCGAGGTAGTTCTATTCCTTTACAGACTACAAGCATAAATCCTCACCTCTTAGACATTTTCACAATCTTATGTTATGAAATTATAAGCTCTAGCAATCTAATAAAATGTCAACTCAAATAATTAACTCTCTTCAATTTCAAAAATATAGAGTCCAATTATAGGATAGATTGGAATGCTCACTAGGCTTCCAGTATCATGAGCATTTCTACTTTCTCCCTTTGGATTCCAAAAATAAGTCTTCTCCTTGATCTATCCCATTTGATTTTCTAAAATAGCCAATCCTTTGATAGTCTTAACCTTGAAATCTTTGGAAACCCTAATTATCTACTTTAATCAAGAGTATTCTTAAGGAGTTCCCATTCTTTAAAATGTAATTAATTATGGGAGCTTGCCTCCATAGAGAACTTAACGACTTAAATAAACCCTACTTTACTTTTTCATGTATAGTATAGGAAAGATCTCTGGTATATTCGAAGACCCATCATGCCTTAAGAGTCCTTATCAGGTGATTAGGTCTATTATATGATGGTGATTTCTATCTTTCGAGATAGTACATCATTCCTTAATGTCATACCTGATCACTTCAATAAGTATACCCTAAGATCTGCGTGGTGTCCCACATCTCAAAAATAAACACCATAGAGCCGAATATGTATGTGTTCAAGTTTGAGCATATTTAATACTATCGAGTTTGAGGTCAATTTGAGCTTTTAAGAATAGTGTTCATGCATGAGCTTGTTTACCATTATTGAGCTCAAGCTCAGTTCAAATTGGATTATCGCTTGTTAACGAGTAGCTCGTTTAATAAAATAAACGAGATTTAATCAATCCTTAATCGAGCTTGTTCACGAGCAGCTTATTGAGAAATATACATGACCTGTATCAGTTAAAGCTTATTAAGCCTAAAATAATAATAGTTTGAATAATATTGTGCACAATCAAGTCATAATCGAGCTCCTTAGCAAGCTTGATCATGAGCTTTAAATGATAATATTCATGAGCATAAATGAACCAAAATGATGAGTTGTTCAAGCTTGTTCATGTAGAAATCAGTATTTAAAAAAGTGATCAAGCTCATTTAATTAGTTAATCAAACGAACATGAACGAGCTCTTCTGACGCCATCACCGCCACATGATCACCCATAAGCTCTCTAGCTCTTTAATTACCATTGCTACCACCATCGACCACCACCATCGATCATCATCGTCATCAACCACCATTGTCGGTGATCATCACCACCAGCTAATCATCAAACCATCGCGTTAGCCACCACCATCGATCATTGTCATCGTCGACCATCATCGTCGGTATATATCACTTTAGCCATCTCATGGTCATCACCATTTCTCACCGCTCTTATCATATTTATTATCATCAATTGCCACCAACAATTGTTACAACCTAACCACTATTGCATAACTGCTATCACCTAATTCTAGGATTCTCATTATCAGGCCTTCTCATTTACAATTTTGTAATCCCGTTATGGGGAAGACTTAAATTTTGTACTCCGAAATAAATATATAGTGGAAGATTTTTACTAGGCTAGGCCCCGTGATTTTTTCTCCTTCTTCAGGGGTTTTTACAAGTAAAAATTCTAGAGTTTTCTTATTTATTCTTCAAATATCTGTGTGTGTTGGATTTCACATCAAAGCTAAAGCATAAACTTTTATTCTACCATAACTTATTTTCTAGCACATAATAGTTTGACGTTATCTGTGGGAATCAAATCTCATAATCGCAATCTCTATGAACACCTACATTATGAGTGCAATATTGTAATAATGAGCCTCCACTTTAACTCGTCACTCAAACCAATCTGAACCAAGGGTGCTTTACCTCACTTCCCCCTGATAGGCATGACCCTATCGGTGAAGGCACAATAGAAATCTCTCTAGAAGAGTCTCAAAATGAGATAATCTAACTTTTACGAGAAACATGGCAGCCACTACCGCGGTAAACATATCTCCCCTAAGATCAGTCATTAGCCAGTCAAAATGCTATCTGGGACCTTCACTCATCGCAAGTTCCTCGCTTCAATTGACATTGACCTTGATATATATCCATCACTTGTAGCTTAACCGATTGTTCATCCACCAATTATTAGCGGTAGTTGGCATATTCTCATCCTGTTAATTCCACCTGTCTTGTTATACGTGTGGAATTACAATGCTTAATGTGAGAAGAATTTTACTTTAAAGATAAAAATCATCCTCCTTCTCATCACGGCTATCAGGAGTCTTCACCTTTGATTGAAGATATTCTTCAACATCCTATTCTCATAGGGTTCAAGCTTCAAAGCATTGACTCCTATGATGGGGCAACTGACCCATATGAACACATCAATCATTACATGACCATCATGCATATCCAACGAGCTCCTTACACACTGCTTTGTCAGGTCTTTCCAGTCACCCTTAAGGGTCAGGCTTGCACTTGGTTCTGCTCCCTTCCAAGGGGATCCATCTATTCCTTTGACGAACTCACCAAAATTTTTGTTGAACAGTTCATTAGAAATTGGAGGATCATTAAAGATTCCTCTCATCTCTCAGACATTCGTTAAAATGAGGGTGGATCACTTAAGGAGTACTTCAAGTGGTTCTCCTTAGAGGCTCGCTAAATACTTGAAGTAGACCCTGAATTATTAAGAGGAGTTTTCCTTGGAGGGCTCCATCCTAGGCTTTTCTACTCGTCACTAATACA
Source organism: Cymbidium sinense (assembly GCA_021442155.1). Classification (NCBI taxonomy): domain Eukaryota; kingdom Viridiplantae; phylum Streptophyta; class Magnoliopsida; order Asparagales; family Orchidaceae; genus Cymbidium; species Cymbidium sinense. The sequence continues at coordinate 160,169,055 of CM038215.1, forward strand.
AGATACGGTCCACTCATATGCCGACTTGGTTCATCATGTGGAAGAGTAAATTTATGCTGAAGAGACTATTAATGCCCATCATAAATAATTTGAACAATCCACAAGAAAATGCAAGAATATGCTAGGGAATATAGATTGGTAATCCAATCAAAAGAAGCAACAAGTCATGATCTCCTCACGGCCCTAATCATGTCAAGAGAAAAGGAATACACACCACTACATTTATGTTGTCTTGATGCCATCCAAGATAGACCATCAAGTGGTCACATTGAAACCAAATTCAAAAAATCGAATAATATTATCACTTCCATCAAATCGTGGACATACTTCTTGGCGTAAACAACTCAAGAAGAAATCAAGAAACTCATTCAACAAGGATATCAGCATTTGTGCGAATCAATCGACTCAAAGATAACTTCAACTTGCAAGATAATCATCACATAAATAACAAAATAATCGCCAGATAGTTGGAGAAATTGAAACAATTATAGGAGGATCACTACCATCTAATCAAGTCCTCATTGTCACCTCTAAAGAATCAAAGTTAAAGAAATCTCGTATTGATCATTACACTACTTTTAATGACTCGGATTTAGAATGAGTCCAAGTTCCACATCAAGATCCACTTACCATAAATGTGGAGATCGATGACCCATGTTATAATGTTAAGAGAATTTTGATTGATAAGAGTCTATCTTATTTTACACCTTTCTTAGCATAGGTGTTGAAAAACTTAACCCACTCTGACTATTATATGTGTTTGATAATCATCCTATATGAGTGGAGGAGGCAATCACCCTTCCTGTTATCCTCAAAGAGTTTTTTCGACAAGTGACTCATTCAATTCAATTCATGGTGGTCAAGTCAAATTTAGCATACAACGCCATCTTCGGAAGTCCCCTCTAATCAATTTTTAGTGCTGTTACTTTGGTATCTCATCTTAAGATGAAATTTCCAACCCCCATTGGGATTGGAGTGGTATGTGAAAATCAACAAATAGCACATGTTACCATAAGCTCAACCATGCCTTGACCTGACGAGAATTTTAATTTTTGAGACGAAGAAGTACCCAGAGGACTTCACCCGTAGAAGACTTGCTCCCTGTTTCATTATTAGATGACCAACCTTTACGAACAGTGCAAGTCGATCTGCTCTCAGACAAACATAGGGTAAAATACATAGACTTCTTGCACAAAAATCAAGGCATCTTTGCTTGGAGTCTGACAAATATGCCTGGGGTTGATCCCAATGTGATCATGCACTCCCTCAAGATTGATCCGACATTCAAACTGATCATCCAAAAGAAGCAGAGTTTTGCACCTAATCACCTCCAAATTATTGAACAAGAAGTTAACAAGCTCTTAGAAGCGGGATTCATACGATAAGTATATTACCCTATATGGCTAGCAAATGTTGTCATGGTTAAGAAAGTAAATAGAACTTAGAGAATGTGTATTGATTACACTAATCTCAACAAATCTTGCCCGAAAGATAATTTCCCCTCCCCCAAATTAATCAATTGGTCGGTGCTACGTCTGGGCATCAAATGCTTAGTTTTTTGGATACTTACTCAGGTTACAAAAATGGACTCAACGGATGAAGAAGTCAAATCGTTTCAAACATATAAAGGTTTATATTATTACCAAGCTATATCATTTGGGTTAAAAAGTGATAGTGCTACCTATCAACGCCTTATGAGTAAGGTTTTTAAAAACCTCTTAGGCCACACAATGAAGGTATATGTGGATGACATGCTAGTAAAAAGCTTGAAAGAATCACAATATATTTTTGACTTAAAAACATGCTTTAACCTTCTTCAAAGTTATAACATACGACTTAACCCAACCAAGTGTACTTTTGGGATTACGTTAGGAAAATTTCTTGAGTTCATGGTCACCCACCACGGGATTGAAGCTAATCCTAAGAAAATCAGAGCACTCAGAGATATGGCTCCTCCAAAAAATATCAAAGAAGTTTAACACTTGAATGGACGAATTATTTCCTTATCCCGCTTCTTAGCCCATTTTAGGGATAAATAATTATCATTCTTTAAAATATTAAAGGGAGCTAAAAAATAATTTTCAGTGGACTGAGGAATATCAAGCTGCTTTTGAGCAACTAATGAAATATTTAACATTTCCACACTTACTATCCGAGCATATCCAAGTTGAAATATTATACTTATATCTTACAGTCTTTTCTCACGCAATAAGCTTAGTTTTAGGGGTTATTTGGTTGCACTGCATTCCAAATGCACGCTTTTGAACATTTCAAGCGTTTGGTTGCAAGTAAAGTAAAATTCCAGCTTATTTCAAATACACAGAAAATTTACGTGTATTTGAAATTCACCGATAAATTCAAATCAGCCAATATAGATCTGGCGGTGTGCCAGTGTTGATATCCGCCGCCATTGCTTCTTGGTACCCGTGATGGCCACCTCATTTCTGCCTCGCGATCATTTAATCACATATGCAGAGACTTGATGATCGTGATATTTACGCAGCTTCTAGCCCATTCGATTAAAACCTATTCTTTACATTACATTTGTCAACAAAAAAAAGTCATGAATTTGTAAAGCCTCAAGAACAACTATAAAGTAATCATTTTACACTAATTTCCTTTTACACTACATTTCAAATGCAGGCAACCAAACAATCCCTTAGTGGGAAAGAAAAATACCATATAATGACCAATTTACTATGTCAGCAAAATTCTCTCTGATATAGAAAGTTATTATCCACTGGCAGATAAGATGGCTTTGACTTTAGTTTTCTCAGTGCAAAAATTATGTCTATACTTTCAAGCTCACATCATCAATGTTTATACCCATTTACCATTGAGGGTCATTCTACAGAAACTAGAGGCATCTGAGAGGTTAATCAATTAGTTCATAGAATTAAGAGAGTTCGATATCTATTTTCTACCTAGGCCAGACATAAAGTCTCAAGTACTCGCACACTTTATAGTGGAATGTACTCAAATGAGCTATCTATTACACCCCTTTCGCTCCTCAATGGACTCTATATGTGGAGCTTCAAAAAAAATCTTGGTCTTTGGAGTAAAATCTTACTTATTTCCTCCTAAAAGATACCATAGAGTATGGACTTCACCTAAAATTCTCTGTAACCAATAATATGGCTGAATATGAGGCTCTCATCTCAGGGTTGAGACTTGTCATCGATTGTGAAGCTCAAAACTTAATGATCCACATTGACTCTCAGCTTGTCATCTCCCAGGTTGAAGGAAACTTTAATACTCATAATCCCTAGCTAGTACAATACCCCAGCTTGGTGAAGTCACTTTTTGCCCATATCAAGGCACATAAAATCATTTACATATTGCGAGAGAAGAACACTCGAGTTGATACTCTCGTTAAGCTCGCTACCTCTGCTATTGGAGATCTATTTAAGGGAAGACGTGTTAAGGAAATATATTTCCTTAGTATCCAAGGGTCATGGGTAATACAAGTAGTTAATGAGATAAAAGAACCTTCGTGGATGAACCACATCCTGTCATTTCTACAAGAAGGGACCCTTTCCTGCAAACCCAACCGCTGCAACTCATCTCTAAAGGCAAGCTGTAAACTTTATTATTATTGGAGGTGAACTATACAAATGAACTTCTTTTGGCCATACCTTAAATGCCTCTCACCATCAGAGGCCGATTATGCATTAAGAGAGGTTCACTCTGGGATATGTGGAGAACACCTTGGAGGAAGGGCGTTAGCCCTTACAATTATAAGACAAGGATTCTATTGTCCTACGATGAAGCGAGATGCCTTGGATTTTACAAAAAAATATGTGAGTTGTCAGTTGCATTCTAACCTCTCTCATACACCATATACAGAGGTTTTATCCCTTCAAAGCCCGCGACCTTTTGCTCAATGGGGAATTGATATCATGGGACATTTTTTAGTAGCATCAAGGCAACAAAAGTTTATCATTTTAGCTATCGACTACTTCACTAAATGGGTGGAGGCTAAACCACTCGCTAAAATCATGAAGACAAACATTAAATAATTTATTTGAAAAAATATAATATATCTATTCGGTCATCCTGCAAAGATCATCACTGACAATGGAACCCAATTTACTGAAAAATTTTTTACATCTTTTTGTAAAGATCTTCACATTCAGTTCCTACATACGACTGTAGCTCATCCTCAAACTAATGGACAGACTAAAGCTACCAACAAGACTATCCTTAAAGGGTTAAAAACACGTCTTGAAAAAGTTGAGGGGCAATGGGTTGAGGAGTTCTCTATTGTTCTTTGAGCTTACCGCACTACATCGCAACCTTCGAATGGTGAGACATTATATAATTTGTGTTTCAGCACATAAGCTATTATACCAATAAATATTGAGATTCCAAGTCCAAGAATTTAATCATTCAATCATAATAGTACTGAAGAAAAACTCTGACAAAACTTGGACCTACTCTCCGAAACTCGTGACATGGCCCTACTTCAGACTGCTTCCTACCACCAAAGTGTAGCACGTCACTTCAATAGAAGTGTGAAACCCTGTCCCATCTCTGTCGGTGACTTGGTCCTATGAAGTCTTGAAGTTGCGGGCAAATACCCTAAACACAATAAGCTCTCACCTCTTTGGGATGACCTTTATGTGGTTTAGCTATAGTCAAGCCAGAAATATTTAAGCTCAAGGATCCAGAGGGAAAAACCTTACCTCAAACTTGGAACACAAAAAATCTCGGGAAGTATTATTAGTAATTTTTACTGCATAATTATTGTAATTTTTATTTTATCTGATTTGTCATTTCCTCTTCAACTCATATCTTTGTTAAAATTATCTTATGATTATATCATCAACCTTATCAAAGTAATGAGTTTATGATCTTTTCTTTCAAGCTTGTTGCATATGAACAATCTCTTTATTTAATCCTCCCATTTGAGGAATGCATAACTCATGTTGTGCCTCAGTTGGGACATGATCAATCCCAAAGGGATTTGATCAGACCTCTTCCATACAGGTAAGAAGTCATGTAACACTTTGACTGATGCCTATGATAGGTCAAAAAGTCCTTGATGGACATTCTACGGCCTCTTCCATATATGTAAGAAATCAAGTAACAGTTTGACTAATACATATGATAGGTCAAAAAGTCCTTGGTGGATATTACATGACCTCTTCCATATAGGTAAGACGTCAAATAATATTTTTACTAATACCTAAGATAGGCCAAAAAGTCCTTGGTGAACTTCCTACGACCTCTTTCGTACAGATTAACATCGTTGAATAATATTTCGATCAAACACCTTGGATAGTTCAAAATAAAACAAGAGCAAATCACCCAAAAATTTTAGTTTACTAATGTCATTGATAGCTCTAACATGATGATATAAGAAATAATCAAAATTCTGAATACAAAAAATAATAATAATAATAAATAATAATACATAGAAAAAAGGAAAAGAAATGCATCCTCAAGTGATACTACATGATATCAACGTCCTTCTCACCACTGGAAGATGCTTCCTTAAACTCACTCTCAACCCTTTCTGGTGAAGGATCTTTAGATACTTGGTTGAGAGATAGATTCTTAATATTAGCTCCAGTTTTATGATGTACTAAGCGGATTCCTTTTAGGAATCCTCGGATTAAGCCTTCCTCCAAACATTGACGCTCTAAGTCCTTCACTTCAACATCAAGAATATGATTATGAGCTTCTTGGACATAGTTAGGGTGAATTAAAACTCACGAGCGCTCGAGCTCGACTTGAAATCCATTTCATTTTCTTGGTCATTTTCGGTATCGAGCTCAAGCTCGAGCTCAAAGGCAGGCTCGATAGATTAAACGAGCTCAAGATCAAGTTAGCGGAAGCTCGGTTCGTGTGTTCGTCGAGCCGCTCAGGGGATATGAGAATATTAACTAGCAGAGCAATCAGCGATTCAGCGTTTCGCATTCTAGTATTCTACCCTAACTTATATGATCCGCCGCTCTCTGCCGAGTGCTGAGTGCCGACTCTGCCCTAATTTTGCAAGCTTCTCGAGTGTCGCCTCGCCTCTCGTCTCTCGCTGCTCGTCAATCGCCTTTTCGGCCATTGCTCGAGTCTCGACTCTCTCCTCTCTCCTACTCTGACCTCTTCTCGGGTTCTCGGTTTGAGTTCCTCATCTTCACGGCTTCAATTTTTTCTCACTCGATAGCAAGATCGACTTGATCTTGGTTGGCCAGGTTCATTTTCTTTATGCTCATATCTAGTATTTCAATTTGATGATGCTTCCGATTAGGTGTGTGAAGCCATTCAAAATTAGGTTTTGTTGTTCTTTGGTTTTGATGTTCGGTTGTGAATCAACTTGTGATGTTCTTTTAGATTATGTGTTTAATGAGTAACGACTATGTTCGGTTGTGTAACTTGTGTTGATTATCCTCACTTGTTTAGGGTTGATAACCGGTTCAATGCGGCTTATCCTCTATTTATGGTTTTGATAGTTTATGGTGCAATTGTTGTTCGGCTGAGTTGTTGGATGATGGTAAATATGTGTGAACTTTCAGATTTGTGGCAAGAAATAGTTATTAAGTAGTTTTATCATTTATGGTCATTATCTCGGTTCTTCCAACTATTTTAGGTATGATTTGTGATGGACTTCAGTCACCTAAAATCAGATGTTCTTTAGTTTTGATGTTCGGTTGTGAATCAACTTGTGATGTTCTTTTGGATTAGGGTTTAGTGAGTAATGGCTATGTTTGGTTGTGTAACTTGTGTTAATTATTTGGATTTGTTTATGTAACTTGTAGGTTATTGCTGTTGTTCAACAACGGAAATCAATTTTGTTTAGGGTTCAGTAACTTCGGTTCAATGTGCAGCTTAACCTCTGTTGTTTATGGTTATTTTGATGATTTATGGTTCAATTGCTGTTCGGCTGGGTTGTTGGATGATGGTATATATGTGTGAACTTTCAGATTTGTAGTAAGAAGTATTTATTAAGTAGTTTTATCATTTATGATCATTATCTCGGTTCTTCCAACTATTTTAGGTAGATTTGTCTTTGGACTTGATCTAAAATTTATTATGACATACTTGGTGCCTTTTTTATAATACATGTTATGTTATGGAGCAATTCCTTATTCTTTTTGTTAATTCATTATGCTTTATAAATCGCTGTGTCTGGTGGCAATAAAATGATTTTCTATGTTGGTAAGTGGTTTCTATTTTGCAGTGAATTACAGAATTATTGGATAGAAGACAGTATTGAGTTTTTTATTATTACAAAGTGCAAATATACTGAGCAATTTGGTATTTTTGAGTTTTTAATATTTTATAAATCAGTTATTTTCTTCATTCATTATGTTGTAATTTATCATTTTTTTTGTTTTAGATTTAAAAATGGCAACACCACCACTTGGAGAGGATGTGTTAGTGGATTTAAGCAGTGATAATCCAGTTTTGGGTGTCCAAATTGATATTGAGGGGGAGAATGAAGTTATTAATGATTTGGTTGATAAGGGTGATGATATAGCTGATCTTGAAAATCCAATTGAATTAAGAAAAAGAAAGAAAACATCACGTGTTTGGGAGGAGTTTAAAGAAGTTGTTCTTCAGATGGCCGAAAAAGGTGAATGTATTCATTGCAAGAAAGAGGCGGCTATAGGTATCTTGGTGCAACTATACAATTTAGGAGGCATTTAGATCGATGTGTAGCTAAATGCATTGTGAAGCAAAAAATTTTCTGATTTCAGCCAAAGATTTTGTGATTCATTAGAAATAAATCGAGGATTAACCGACAACTTTTAAGTTGATCAAACAAAAGTTAGAGAGATGGTTGCTCATTATATTGATTAATGAAAACCCTTCTTGATTGTGGAAGAATTTGGATTTAATCTTGTTTTGAAGTCCATGTCACCATACTTCTCTAAATTCTCTCTAGAACAACGCCGTGGTGATGTGATGCTAGTATATGAAAAGGAAAAAGAAAATTAAAACATTCATTGAGTAGTATAAATAGAGTGAGTTTTACTACTGGCATTTGGAAATCAAAGAATCAACGGATATCTTATATGGCTATCACTGCACATTATATAGACACAAACTAGAAATTACAAAAAAGAGTTCTTAGTTTTTTACATTTACCGCCTCCACATACGGCCTCCAAAATTGTTGACACATTCTATAAGGCCCCCTAGCGGTGGGGTCTTGAAAATAAAATATTTACCATATCGTTGATAATGCATCAAATAATGATATTAAGTTATTAAAAGATGGTTTAGATAAGGAAAAAATTATTCTTTGGGGAAGACTATTCCAGTATGCGTTGTTGTGCAATATTTTGAATTTAATGGTGAAAGATGGGGTCAAATGTATAGAATTTGTTGTTGAAAAAATCCCTGACACAGTTAATTTTATTAATGCTTCTGAAGGTAGACTAATGAAATTTCCTGATGTTGTTCAAGCTTACAACTACTAACAAGAAAGCTTATCATGGATTGCCCAACCGTTGGAATTCTACATACATATCGGTAGTTGCACTTCAACTAAAAGAAGCTTTCTTTTTATACAGTGAGAGGGAGATTACATATTGTAATTTCCCTATAGAAGATGAATGGAATAAAATAGAAAAGGTTTGTGATATTCTTGGTTTTTTTAATGAAGCAGCTAATATCATTTCAGGCACTGAATACCCAACATCTAATTTGTTTCTCTCACAAATTTGCACTATAAAAAGTAATGAATGATGGTGCACTATCTTCTGATGACTTCATCAAGCACATGACCTGCAAAATGAAAGAAAAATTTGAAAAATATTAGGCGAATGCAACCCGATGGCATTTGGTGCAATTATGGACCCACGAATAAAATTTATTGTCATTGAGTTTGCTTACCCTATGATCTATGAAGGAGATGAAAGCAATCATAATATTGCATATGTTTGTACTTTACTATATGAATTATATGAAGAATATGTTGAATACCTTGAAGCAGAAACTGATACTACAAGTAGTGAGATATTTAGAGGTGAAAGTAGCACAGGCAGCAGCAGACATCCAACCCAGGATACTCTTGCATGAAAATATAGTGATTGGCATGATTCTATTGCTTATCTATCAGAAAAATTAAGTGGAAGGCCCACCAAGTTAGATCTGGATAACTACCTTGAAGATGGGTTAGAGATAATTCTAGAAGGTCGTAGTTTTGATGTGATTGCTTGGTGGAAAAACATACATCTTAAATATTGCATACTCTCAAAAATAGCTGTTGATATTTTATCTATTCCGATTAGCACAGTTGCTTCTGAGTCGACCTTTAGCACAGGAGAGAGAGTTGTTGATACTTATCGCTCAAAACTTGGAGTTGAAAGCTGTTCAAGCTCTCATATGTGGGTCTAATTGGATTAGTTCTCATTACTGACTTGAAAGGGAGAATTAAGGTATTTATTTACCTTCCAATTATTATTTTTAGTATAATTTTTTTAATGATATTAATATTATACTATATTGAATATTTATTGGGAAGAGGATGAAGATGAAGAGATTGAGATACCCCTAGGTCCTCTGATTGTAAAGGAAAAGTGGATGAATATGAAGAGGCGACTTTACATGTTTTTAAATAGACTTTATGTGGTTTATATTTGCCATTTAAACTCTTTATAATTTTTGTACTAATTTTCTTTGTTTAGTAGATATTTTAAAATGTTATGATTGCACTAAATATTAATCTACACAAAAGTGATAATTTTGGAAATATTAGAGGAAATTGATGATGATAGTTATGATGCTAATGATTTTGAAATCAAAAATTTATAAAGTTGCTCATACATTCCTTGGATGTTGGTAGCTGTTTTATTGTAGTTGCTCATCTATTGGATGTGTCTTTGGTAGCTAAGTCGATACTTCTGATAGTTGCTCATATATTCCTTGGATGTTTGTAGTTGCTTTAACATAGTTGCTCATCTCTTGGATGTGTGCCGGTAGCTACTTTTGAAAATTTTCTGAGCTTGAATCAATGCCCTCTAGTTGTCTTCTTTGTCTCAGTTTATGCCTTATGGTTGGCTGATTATATGCTTTATTGGAGTAGGTGGAATTGAAGCACTTGTTGAGCAAGCATTAGTGGACTCTAAATGACTTCTTTGTCTCGGTTTTTGCCTTATGGTGGCTAGATGATACCTGCTATCTACTATTTTTCCTATAATTATGTTGCTTTCTTAATTCATCTTGATGGTTGACTGATTATATATTTTGTTGGAGTAGGTGGAATTGAAGCACTTGTTGAGCAAGCATTAGTGGACTCGACTTCTTTGTCTCGATTTTTGCCTTATGGTGGCTGGATGCTACCTGCTGTCTTCTGTTTTTCCTGTAATCATGTTGCTTTCTTAATTCATATTGATGGTTGGCTGATTATATGTTTTGTTGGAGTAGGTGGAATTGAAGCACTTGTTGAGCAAGCATTAGTGGACTCTAAATGACTTCTTTGTCTCAGTTTTTGCCTTATGGTGGCTGGATGCTTACTGTTTTTCCTGTAATTATATTGTTGGCTCTATTGCAATCGATTGTAATGCTTACTGTTTTTCCTATAATGATGTTTCAGTTTTTGCCTTGTGTCTCAATTTTGGCCAAATGGTGGCTGGCTGCTACATGTTTTCCTGTAATTATCTTGCTCTTATCAATGCATGATAAAGAAGAATGAGCAAAGCTAGTTTTCCTGTAATTATCGATTTTGGCCTGATGGTCCCCATCTTCTCTTTCCTAATCCTTCAAAGCTAGTTTTATCTATCAGTTTAATGGATTTATTTTATACCTTTGTGCTGAAATGTTTTCAAATTACTTTGGTGAGCTCCCTTTAAGTCGCAATTCTTGATAACATTGGGGTTTTCACGATTATTTCTCCTTCTTTGGAGATGTCTTACCGTGGAGAGGGGTTGATTTTTCAAGATTCATAGAATTATTCATATCCTTTTATTCACTATCATTCTCATTATCATTGTGTTGCGTGTTAAGGTTTGTTTTATGAATCCGGTGCTCGATTATGTTTTGATTATTTGATTGCTTGAATAATTCACCATTTATTGTAGTATTTGTTGTTTCCCTCTCTATCTTCTTTTAGTAATAATTCACCCCTTCCTTATCGATGATGGACTTGATGATGGGCTACACCACAGTATCTTTGGTACAATGATGTTTCCCTCTATCTTCTTTTAGGCGGTAGCATATGCAATTGTAACCCTTCTTCGAAATTTGGATGCTTACATATAATGTTGCTCTTTAAGATGATTATAATTTATAACTGAGCCCGAGCCTTTTCTTAACTTTATCCATTTTATTTTCTCTTATTCTTTATGCTTACTTAATTATGCCCTTCCTTCCATTGGTATGTTGTAGATTATTTTTATGATTGGGTAATTGCCTCGTTTAAGATGCTTATAATTTTATTTTCTCTTAGTCTTTATTTTTTGATTAGGTGGTTGGATGCTCGAAGAGTACAAGTAGGAGCTTTGGATTACTTCTCCATTAAAGACTCTAACATACTGCGGCATGGATCAATAGAAGATGTTGATTTTAATTTAATTCTATGTTTTTCTTTTTTTTGTGTAACAATTTGAGAGATTGAATGTTTAATTATGTAATTTATATGTACCTCTCTTGTTTGAGCATTTAATTTTTCTTTCAATATTTTTGTAATTTTTTTTGTAATTTCTTTTCATTACAAAAAAAATTTACAAAACCTCTTGTAATAAAAGAGATACATTTTTCTGCATTTAATTTTTTGTGCTTTACATTTTTTTTTGTAATTTAGAATTTCATATATTTGTAATAAAAAATATCTCAAAAGATTCAAATTAATTTAATAAATATTTTAATTTTTTTTAATTGGTCATTTTTTTTTATGCTCTTTTAATGAAATTATTTCCTAAACGAGCCTATAAACGAGCCTAAATCGAGCTACTCAAGAGCCAAGCTCGAAACTTCTACGAACCCACTAATTGAGCCAAGCTCGAGCTTAATTTTAACAGCGAAGTTCGAGCTTGGTTTATGTGCTCAAGTTGAGCTCACAATGTACGGTTCAAGTCAAGCTGAAGCTCAATACGGCTTGAGCTCGACTCGACTCGGTTGCACCCCTAGACATGGTCCTCGATAGCATCGCGATAAGCTAGAGAGTTCTTAAAGTCTTCCACTATCTTTAAGAAGATTTTATTTGCTTTCGCATATGATATTATAAGCTCATTCTCAGAAAGACAATCCTGTAATGCTTTCTTCTCCAGTTCAAGAGCTTTCTTCTCCACTGCAAGTGCCTTGAGTCTTTTCTCTTTCACGGTCTCGCCTCACCTCAATCACTCATCACGAGTGCTCCACCTCGACCGGAGAAAAAAGAAGTTAGCATGTTTGCTAGCTCAGTTCTACACCCGGTTAGCTGATCCTCAAGAGCTGTCACTTCTTTGGCCTTAATACTCATCTTTCGCTCATACTCGCCTTGCAAATATTTTACCTTCATAAATTTAGTATTCTACTCATCTAGAATGACACTCAAATGAGCCATTAGCTCTAATGTTTGGGCTACCTTAATAAAAAAATCACAAGTATTACACGAAGAAAAAAGGAAAAGAAGAAAAGAAAGAGAATGAGAAGATAACATACTAATTCTGCGTTGACGCCCAATGCATCGTGCTTTAACACCTCTTCGTGAATATGCTTTGAAATGAATCCCATTATGAGTTGAGATAGCTAAACTCTCAGAGGCCAACTGGGGGTGAACATCTTCTCCGCAAATATTTGACGTAGTTACTTCGGAACATGTCTTCTTTATCTTTAAAGATGCAATATTACTATCATCGTGATTTCATAACAGACTTCTTGAAAAAATCCTGTGAATATGAGGATACATTTCATCACCTTTACTTGATCTCTTCAATGGAAGAGCATGAGATCTCCCTAAATGAAAAGACCACCCTTGAATATTTTATCTTCAATTATATACTTGTCAATGTGATGTAACTCATGTTGCAGCTTTCTACATCAGGAATATTAAGAGTCGTTATGATTTCATTCTCTTCAATCAACAATGGATCTGGAAGGTCATCCAATCTTCCCCATCTCTCAAGGAGGCCCCACTCATTTTTCATAAAAAGAACCCATTAGACCAATTTTTAGATGAATTCCGTGCTGAAAATTATATCCAATTCTTTATAGCTCGATAAGAAACATGTCCCTGGGCATCACATGTGAATCTACATATTCGACACAAGTATTTGATGTTCAAAGTCACACCATGCTCTCTAAAAAGACAGTCAAATCAACGATGATCACTAAAGCTCGAAATAAAAAATATTACAAAGCTACACTGCATATTTTGAAGATCTCAATCAATTTAGGAGCCAAAGGGAATCGCAATCTCACACGAAGAATTATCTCAGAAACAGTAAAGTATCCTGGTAGAAGAGAATGTGCTTAATCAGACTTTTTGGCAACAATAGCCACCAACTCATTAGGAAAATGAAATTTCTTGCAAAGCACCATTAAACTGTCAGCTGTGATACTGGAGATATATCATCTACAGCTGTCACGCTATTGGTTTTCTTCCTACCATCATCATGCAAAAACACATAATAAATAAAAAGATGAGAGAAAGATAAAAGGTCTGAGAATTGTGTGAAGCAATTCACTCACCCCAATACTTGGGCATATCCTTTCCTGACTTTGTTGCTCACGGACTTTGGATAAAATTTTTCGCTTACAATCTGATGAAAAATATATGCATACATATGAGATCAAAGATGATAAAAAGCTATTTCTCTCTAATGATACTCTGAAATTATCTGTCAGACTTTCTGAGTTTTTTGAGAGATGGTTCCTAATTTACGCTTCCCCTACATCTTGGCAGTTGTCAACTGCTGAACCATCCATTAGAGTTTCAAGAAATTCAATTTCCTATAAGAAGAAGTAGAAAATAAGGGTCTTGATCGCATTCAAATCCGGTCGGTCCGACGAGGACAGTTGACGCCTCTCTCGAGGGAAAACTAGAGTCTCGTCGTATGAACTACAGGTCTTGAACCCCTCCAAACCCGATTGGTCCGACGAGGACAGTTGCGCCTCTCGAGGGAAAACCAGAGCCTCGCCGTATGATTTACGGGTCTTGATCACCTCCAACCCCGTCCATACGAGGACACCGACGCTCTCGAGGGAAAACCGAGCCTCGCCAGATGAACTACGCCTTGATCGCCCAAACCTCGGTTCTACGAGGATAGCTGACGCTCTCGAGGGAAAACCTGAGCTCCAGATGAAGTTATGGGCTTTGACGCTCCAAACTCGGTCCGACGAGGACAATTGACACCTCGAGGGAAAATTGGAGCCGTATGAGCTATGAGTGATGAAAGTTTAATGACCTTCTTAAGAAGAAAGTCAGAGCTTTGCTAACAAAAAGAAAAGAAATTTTTTTTTCACCCTAGCACTTGAACTTTTGTTAGATGATTTCTCATATAATACAGAAGAATACTTGAGCATATGGGAGTTGTGTCTCCTTACTTGACCATTGGGGGATTTTTCTAAATCCACTATAGGGGTAAAAAGGAAAAAAAAATAAAAAGAAATGGAAAAAAAAAACTAAAAAAATAGAAAAAAATGCTCATTGGTGCGCATTTGTGCATGCGTTCATCAGACCAGCGGAGCACGCGGCAGGAGTGCTCAGAGCCCACGGTGCCGCATAAAGCTGCCCCGGTGCAACATGAGCCTGTGCCCACGAGCACCGCACACACCCGTAGCTCAACTCGCGGATCATAATCTGCAGGATGATCTATTCTCTCAAACTATATGGTTAATGAACTCGCAAATTTCATTGAAAAATTTATTATTTTCAATTATTTGACATATATTTTTGGATGATAGAGATAATGTCATCCAAAAATAAAAGACAATTGATATGATACTAAAAATTCCACTAGACGAAGCACGAATCTTGATCTCAAAAGTAATTTGATCATAAGTCGAAACTAATTGAGATCAAGCACTTAAAATATCATTAGAAACTTTGGGATATCGCTTAAATTCATAAATAGTTCCTAAATGGAGTGTTTATGATCAAATCGAAAGGCCTTGATGAGCCGATCTAACAAGCCCAAGATCTCTGATAATTTCATTTGAGCATTCAAATACTTAAAATACATGAGCTGATCATGTGAATCATTTTGAGCCATCCGACATAGTGGTTAGGATTTTACATTTATTTATGGAAATGTCATCCCTCTAATCAAGAAATAACCCCTCATTCTTCACATGAGGAGGGAAAAAACTAAAGAGAAGAGAGAGCTCTAAAGCTTGAAAATCCTCCAAGTATAGTCTGCACCTCTTCGGTCCAACCACGCCGCTTGCCACTTCGTGCCGCCAACTACCATCAATATCATAAATGACCATTGTCGTTTGCCACCATTAACCACTATTGCCGCCATGCGGTACCACACCGGGCCGCCACCGCTTGGCCACTACTATCGATCATCGTCTCAACCACCGGTTGCCATTACCGCCGACCACCGCGGTCACTGCGCCAACCATTATCATCGCATCGCTACTACCACCATCGACATCGTTGTATCACCACTGTTAGGCATCCACCGATATGTATTCCTATTATCACTACCCCTACTTGCCACCGAATCGACCGGTTACCATCATCAATCAACAATAAATGCAACCATCACGATAAATATGAGTACTGATTATGATTCTCGTTGTCGCCTTCATACAATATGCATTTATGGAAAACTTAAACTTTATACTAAACAGATACATAGTGAAAGATTTTCGCAGCAAGTTTTTCATATTCGTGAGTTTTCCACATAAAATTTTAGAGTTTTATTCATTCTTTCAAATTATGTTATATTTCATAAAATTAAGAAACTTTTATTTATGAACTGATTTTCTAGTATGCAATAATTATAAATATTAAATTTAAAATATTAGATATTTAAATGCATAAAAGTTATATAATCTCTCTTAAAAAAGTTGACACTTCCTTCTTCAATCTTGTCATCAATTTATCTTATTCTATTTAGTTTCATTATTTGACAGATGCGATCATTGATTGAAGATTCGATCTTATTGATTTTCATTATTTAAAATACATCCATCGATCATTGTATTTTTGAAACTTTTTTTTTTTTTTTTCCTCCTCAAAGCGCTACGAGGAGATGAACCAAATCGGAGATAGCAGGTGCTTTTTCACGCCAGTCGTCACTAGCACCAGCTTTTTGTCGATCAAGCCCCACAGCCAACACCGTCAGACATAACCGCCATGAGTTCTACCAGAATACCCGACCACCAGCACATACCGCACGCGCCAAACCAAGATAATTACCATAGTACACCGGCGTCGGTGAAATCGATCGAACGCCCGCTGCCAAGCAGACATCGAGCTTTTCCAATAAGATACACGCCATCCGGAAAAACCGTTTGCCAACAAATCGCTGCCATTATCGCTGAATAATCATGTGATAACAAACACATAACGATACGTTAAGAACATATACAACTATGAATACGCCAGACACTTAAACATACTGCACAAACTGTAAAGAAAAAGATTTTATTTCATCGCAAAGGATTTTCCCTGAGCTTACAAAAACAAGCACCACAATAAAAACAAGGCTTTTACGCGAAAAAATTATAAATATTATAATTATCATTCAATTTACAAAATAAAATCAACCCTTAGAGTGATCGTATTCACTCTGAATCAATCATTTAAACACCCTAATCGAGTTGAATTCGAGCAATCTGAGGTGCTCATGGCCATTGATTCTACGAAAGACTGATTTCTCTCTTTCTCTCTCTCTCTCTCTCTCTCTCTCTCTCTCTCTCTCTCTTCTGCCTGGCTTATTTCTTTCGTTGCCTTTTGCCTGGGGTTTCTAAGTTGATTGTCATGTCGGCAGTAAGCATTCATTTATCCGATCGGATCTTGTAACTTATTTTCTTAGCGCCTTTGTTCTGTGGGACGTTAGAGTGAGGGCTTCGTTTGCAGTTCTGCTTGATTTCTTTGTTTCGTGGACTTTTGATTTGGAAGGGGTGGGGGTTTGCTCAGATCTATTTTAATTGAGCTTCTTAAGTTATTATGTGTAGGCGTTAAGTTTTTTCTGGATTAGCCAGATAAAGCTAGAGCAATAATTATTTGCGGGGATTCATCTGGGCTTTTTAAGATGTGATGATGTTCTTGTATATAAGGTAGGTGATGATTTAGTTGCGTAGTTTCGGTCTGGTCTTGGAGTGTGGGAGAAAGCATGCAGAGAGTTTTGCTTGTGGATGTGGTGTCTGGCAGCAGGTCTTATGTTTATTATTATTATTATTATTATTGAATTCTAGTATAAGAGTATGGTTTATTTGCGGAGTATTGTCACATTTCAGCAGATTAGCTTCTAGTATAATAGGTTTCATATGTTTCTTGTTCTTGTATTTGAATATTCAAATATAATAATTTCCAACTATGAATGATTTTTGGAATAAATGGAGAACTTTGATAACAAATTTTTGGGTGGCGAAGAAGGTTTGTGGCTTTGCAGCCTCACAGATTAGGGAATTGTTATTGGGATTAATTGATCCCATTGATAAAAGAAAGATGTGATATTTGATAGAACCTGGATCTGATACTAAAATTGATTGAGGGAGGAAGAGGGAAATTTCATGTACATAATTTGATCTACTTCATGATATGCCACATACACCTAAACTTTTGATATCAAATGATCCAAAATCAAATCATTTTCTACCAAACATTCAAATTCAAACCTAATATTATCTGAAGAGCATAATTGAACTTAAGAAAAGAAAATAAATGGAATAAACATGGAAGCTTTCCCAAAAAAAAATAATGATTTAGGATATGATTGTAGGATAGCATGCATTATGGTTGGATGAGAGTAAAATTGAAATTAATGAAAACATAGATGTGAGTTTTGTTACTACATGGTATATCACATCACATGGTTCTGCAAGATAGATCCAAGGATTCTTATTTCAATGGGAAGGATCATAAATGTTTAGTGCATGTTGGGAAAAGATTCTAAGCTTTGTGGGACTAGAGGAAAATTCATTATTCATAGGCACCTTTTTTATGCTACCACTAGTTAGTAGTTTTATGACAAGCCATGGTGTTCTGTTTTTTTTTTTTGCAGATTTTAGTTCATATGAGAAGTCATCTGCCCTCTCCCACACTCCCTGCCCTAACAAGCACATAGACATTATGAACTAAATGAGTGGATCTAATTTATAAGTCTTTTGGCACTTCACTGGAATTTCAAGGGGCAAACTTGCTTTTATTCGTTTATTTACTGCATGTTTCTTAACTTCAAGACCTTCAACAAATCTTTGCACAATCCTAGAATTATGAATGTGATATGGGAGAATTGTCTGTGAGATATCTTGATTAATCACATAATGAAATAGGTGGAAGGTGTGTTGAATATCGTTGTCCAAATGCACCAATGGCCACAAGGTTTATTCATGTACCTTGTGTAGCCTATCTCTGATGAATATATTTGAATTATTCTTGTTTCAAGAATTTCATAATACCACAGGTTCTTAAAAATTTATGATTTAGTAGATTTTGATATATACAAATGAGGGCATAAGTAGTCTAATGATTTCGCAGAATTCCTCATGTTTGTTATAAATTCTTGAATTTGTATTGTTGAAGCTCAAAAACATAAGGAACCTATTCAGTAATTTTAAAAATTTTGTGCCCGTCTTTTATATTCCTATATTGTCCTTGAACTCATGTTAGTAATAATGGATCATGAAATGTTCTCATAGATGTTCCGAGCCCATTTTTGTGGTGCTACGATGCTCAGTGGCTAGTCTAGGTTTAATGTTTCACAAATATATATAATGTTAAAATTTTATTTTGCATTATCTTATGTCTTTATATACTGTTAAACCATATTTAAAATCTCATCCAAGCACTGCGATATTTCTTCTGAAATTTTGATGTTTTTTCAAATTTTCATGTTTGCCAAATTTATATAATGTTTCACTTCATTCTACATATTTTATGCTTTTCTATACTGTTAAACCATACTTAAAAGCTCATTTTAGTCTTGTGATGTTGCTTCTGCAAGCTTGATGTGTTTTTTCCTTCCTTGTCTTTCAATTAATTTGTGGAGTTGGTTTAAAGTTTGTGTTCTTTTGAAGAAAAACTTATCATATTAAGAAGCATGCTTCAGTGTCACTGGCAAGAATACTATGCTACACATTGAGGCTTTTTTTCTGTTGTTTCCAGAACCTAATATGAACTGTATTTGAATTCTTGATTTATTATGCTATTTGTGTTGGATGAAGAAAGACTTTAAAATTATATTATGAAGCAACTTCAGTGCCACTGCCAAGAATGCTATGCTGCATATTTGGGCATTATCTCAGTTTATCTCTAGATCATAAAATCTGCTACTCTTTCTCTGTTTATTTCCTAGTCATTTTTCACGTTTATTGCAAAATATATATTATCTTATCGAATAATTTGGGAACCTGCAAGCTTTTTGCTAGATGTTGTTTCCAATACAAATGATCTCTTGGAGGTCAAAGGCTAATTTACCCTAGTGTCAATTATGTTTTTACTGGAAAAGCAGCTCAAAGCCTCAGTTTTTTTAGCTGTGGACACTTCTTATAGGATCTTTTTGAGATGCATGCTTCTTAGTAGAAAAAAATCTGAAAAGTGAACTTGGTGTTATTTTGTGGAGCATGATTGTGTCGCTTAATGATGGTATTATTGTCAAAGAAATTTTTATGGTTATTTTTGTCACTTTAGAATTGTATCGGTGCCCTAGTTTGTGTTCATATATATATATATATATATATATATATATATATATAGTTACCTTTGTTATTTTGATTTGGTGGAACTTTTTACCAAATCCTAAAAGTTTTGATGGATTTGCAGGTAAGGACAGTCAAGGTCAGCAACATTTCGCTTGGTGCAACTGAGCAAGACATAAAGGAATTCTTCTCCTTTTCTGGTGACATTGAATGTGTTGAAATGAAAAGGCATGCTTCTACCTTGCTAACAAATTTGTTCAATGTACATCCTAAAGATATCACTGAGTATTTGACAATTTTAACAGTGGCGATGAATGGTCCCAAGTTGCATATGTTAGCTTTAAAGATAATCAGGGAGCAGACACTGCAGTTCTTCTTTCGGTATGGCTCTTTTTTTGTTTCCTTGTGCTGTCTTTAAGCTATGTTTTAATTGAAGGAGTAACAAGAAAGGAAATTGTAATGTAAGTGATAAAGGACTTGCATTCAAACTTATTTTACCTCATTTGGTTGGGGAGAAATTTCATGTAAAATGTTCTTTTCTTTCTTCGTATTTAGGATCCTCAAGAACTCCGACAAAAATCATAACATAACGGCTAACCTTTTTGTGATTTCACAGGGTGCAACTATCGTTGATCTGTCCGTCATCATCACCCTAGACCCAGATTACCAGTTACCTCCATCTGCTTCAGCTCCTCTGGTAAATCAAACTAAAATCCTTCAGCATTTTGTTTTTCTGGTCTCATTCTTTACATTATTTTACTTTTTTAACATGAAGTTATTTCTCAATTTATAGTCATCAGCTTCGAAGCCAGCTTCTGGTGTTGAAACCGCAGTTCAAAAGGCTGAAGATGTTGTGAGCACGATGCTAGCTAAGGGGTACATCCTGGGTAAAGACGCTTTGAACAAAGCCAAGTCTTTGGATGAAAAGCACCAGTTTACATCCACCGCTACTGCCAAGGTTTCTTCTTTCGACAAGAGGATTGGACTGAGCGACAAGATCAGCATAGGCACTTCAGCTGTCAACGAGAAGGTGAAGGAGATGGATCAGAAGTTTCAGGTCTCCGAGAAGACAAAATCTGCGTTCGCCGTCGCCGAGCAGAAAGTAAGCACCGCAGGCTCGACCATCATGAAGAATAGATACGTGCTTTCGGGAACAGCATGGGCGACCGGACTCTTCAACAGGGCCGCCAAGGCTGCCTCGGATGTCGGATCGAAGGCGAAGGAGAAAGTTGCAGCTGAGGAGCAGAAGACTACGAGTTTGGAGGATGAGTTTTCACAGCTACAGTTCTCAGAGGCCCCGAATGCAGCATCGAGCGAGCCATCATCGACGAAGAAGCCGGCACCTGCTCAAGGATCGATACTATGACTTGCAGAGAGCAATGGTCTGGATAATGCGATTTCGGTTAGTATTCTAAAAGAAAAAGGTCTTTAATGTTCTCACAGTGAAGTTTGTATTTGATTATGAACATGATTGGATGAAATTTTAGACTGTAAATGATCTGTGTTTGTTTCATATATGCTGGAAGTTATGTTGGCTTTGATCAGCAATTAATCACCTGGTATGAGTTTACTGTGATTTGTTTCTCTAGTTTATCTTCATTTTTTTTTCTAACTATCGAATTTATCTATTTTCCTGCTACTAAGAAAATTTTGCAAATCAATTATTAAGAATTTTGCATCCACTAAATTTAATTTTAAAATAATTGAATTCAAAGTAATTTGATAAAGGGCCAATTACTTGAGAGGTTGCTGGTTGGATGTAGAAAGGGTGTAATATGTTCTGTTTTTTTAGGGGTTTTAAAAATTGTGGTATATGTTTAGATGCAAACTATATGCAAAGTAAAATTGTGATTAATTTGAAACTCATCATTTATTTATTTTTTGGTTTATTTAAAATTCTTTAGATTTGATGGATTTCAAAATAGATTACTCAAGATGTCATCGCTTTCATTGATCGTCATGATGAGTCGAGTTGAATTTTGACTTAATCGGGCGAAGCTTGTTTAATCATTATTGAGCTCAAGCTCGACTTGAGCTCATTTATTAAGCTCAAGCTTGATTCAATTTAAAAAAAGTCATGCTCGAGCTCGTCTCGAATGCTAGAGCACGTTTAAAAAGTTGGATAAGCTATTAAATTGATAACGTGATATATGATATATTATAATTAATCATTATATAAATAAGTTAGGATGATAAACTACAGAGTTGAGTCAAACCTGACTAAATTTGAGATGAAAATTTTTTCGAGTATGATTATGAGCTCTAGGTCGTGATTAGATAAACTTGAGTTGCAAACTTGTTAACGAGTTAAGTTCGAGTTAACTTGCCCTACTACTTATTGTATCATTAATTATTATTATAGAGCTTCACATTGAACTCATTTCATTTCAAAATAAACAAAAAAATTTCTTATAGTTATTTTATGAGAAATTTTAAAATATTTCAAATATACAAAATTATAATTATATTATATTATTTTACTATAATTTTTTTTACAACAAGTCAAAGAGCTAAGAGCATTTATATGTATAGCACACAATTTTTATATATTTACATATCTATCACCTAAATATTCATATTTAGTTAACTAGCACTTAAATTTTTAATATTACTTCAAAGATAGCACTATTCTAATTTTTTTTTAAGTGAAATATAATTTATATATATATATATATATATATATATATATATATATAATAGATATTTTATAAAAATTTAATTAGTTATAGATATAAATATATAAAAATTGTAGGGTACGTTTGTAAATTTCTGGCCCCCCTTAAATAGTTCGAGACAAATCAAAAATATATGATCAGCACTAAAAAAACAATTACTTTCCATAAGTAGGGGTGTGCGTTTGGTTGATTTGGATGGATTGGATGATAATTTTTTAAAATTAATTAATTTTGGATTTCTAAAAATATTGAATCAAACCGATCAAATAAACCCTAAAACCAAACAAATCAAATAATAATTTGGTTTGATTATTTTGATTGGTTTTGGATAAATCGAAGTTCGCTATATTTAAAAATTATTTGTATAATATTTTATTGTATAATGAACAGATAATAGTAGTTTATATTTATAATTCTACTATAAGCATAATATATAAATTTATAATATCGTATCATATAATTTTTGATTATTTATTCAATTCAAAATTTTATTTAACAAATCGATCCAAAAATCAAAACCAAAGTTTTCATTAATTAACACCAAAATTCAAATTATTAAGTTCAAAATCCAACCAAATTATTCAAAAACTTTGATTCGATTTGATTTTTTGATTAAAACCAAATAATGCACACCCCTATATATAAGGTAGGCATAATTTCTTTTTCATTAATCATCTTTGAAAAATTATAAACATATCACATAATTTTTATATATTTATATATATAATATTTAAATTTTAATATTTTATGTAAGTATGACAAATTATATTTATTTTAAAATATTAATAATAGTGGTATTTGATGTTAAATATATAAATATTAAATGTAAAAGTATATGAAACTTTTGTGATAAATGCGTGAATAATCCTTTTTAGATACTACACACTCTCTCTCTCTCTCTCCTCATTTTGAGATTTTAATCTCTTGTCTCTCCTTGTTATTTTTTTAACAAATCCCTGATGCCACGGCCACGCCGTCCCTATTTTAGCAAATTAAAGCATTTCATTATTAATAAATGATTATCAAATCTACACGTCATATTTATAAATTTAATATTTTTCTCTCACATATACATCTTTTATTAATCAATAAGAAAATAAAAATATAATTAATGAGACAATATAATTATTTTAATTGAATTAATATAATATGTGATACGAAGTGTACTTAAAACTAGTTAACTAAGAAAAAGTCAACTTCTTTATTCTAGTTCAACTTAACATAACATGCAACATTAATATTAAATAAATTTTTTATTGTGTAAACTTCGATCAATAATAATATTTCATTTTATTAATTCAAATATTAAAAATTAATTTATGAATTTCCACTTATAAATAATATAAAACATTTTAAAATATTTTTTTAAAAGGAATTAAAGTAATATGAGACGGCTTAAAACATATATAGTTCAATTATTGATGAAATTAAAGTAAAATATCCACGCAAATCCAATAAAGCCCGAAAGTCAACGCGAATCCTACAGTCCTAAACACCTAATATGACACAAAGACCCTTCTTGGCAACATCGGCCACCGTCGCCTCCGGCTGTTGCAACGCCCGCTATCTCCGGCGACAATTCTAAGCATTTCCTAATTTCCGGCGACCAGCCTTCTTCAGAGCTCGACGGCTGCCAATCGCTGCCCCGCTCTTCTCCGTCCTGGGCAGTTGCCCACCCATCTCCATTCCATCGATCCCTGCAAGCATTCAAAACGCACTAAATCATTACCCAAGAGAACGATCGAACTGTAAATAGATAAGCATTATATAACTGAGATTTAAAAGAGCGGACGATCGTCTGACGGTGACCGGATCTGCGAAGGAGAAGCGGGCGATCAGAGGATGGAAAATTTTGATTGGATGATTACCTTTCGGGTTGGGATCGTGGGAGCAGAGGTAGAGGATGAGAAGGCAGAGAAGGGTGAGGAGCGGGATGAGGTGGATATATCTATTGACTTTAGAACTCGGCCGGATCGTCTTCTCCGTCTTGAACTTGTACTCCGATGATAATGCGGCCGCCGCCAGAGATTCAGACGCCGGCAAGATTGGGGACATGAGCTTGTCCTCCAGGTTTAGGGTTCCGCTGCCGCCATGGATTTGGAGCTTGGAGCTCGGAGATCCCAACGATTGCCTCTGCATTCTCGGAAGTTGGAGGGAGAGAGGGAGAACTGAGATTGTCAGTACCAAGCGGCGCTTTAAATGGTTGGTTTTTATTATTTATGATTAAATTACAGATATAAATATAATATATGAAAAAATAATTCAAATTTATATTATAATATCTTAAAATAAATTTAATAACTTTAAATTAAAATTTTAATTTAGATATCCTGAGTTATTTTCTTTCATTGTGAAACATTTCATATATAAAAATTTTAATATATTATTTGACGTATAAATAATATGTAAATATTAAATATACAGTTATATATATTAAATTTATTTTTTATAAAATATTCAAACTTCATCAAATAACATTAATAACGCTCAATTAATTAAATCAATTTTAATTAAACTCATAACTCTATTTGCATCTCATAATACATTAATATATTCAAGTTATTAACAATAAATATATAATGATTTAAACTAAATTACAATTCAACTTCATCAAAATGATAAATAATTTTGGAGAAAATTAAAATTTAAATTATATTTATTTTGCATGAACTCAACTAAATAATAATTTTAAATAAGATAATTTTCAGTTTAATTTGATTTATTCACGGTCATATAAAGAAAAAAAGCAATTGTCAAGCATTCATATTCAATTTTGCCTCAAAAAATTGAAAAGCAAAAAATAAAATATTAATTTATAAAAGACCTTCATGAACTCTTTTAAGGTAATGGATCACATTAAATTATTTTTTAAAAAAGTTATAATATCCACATCATCGTAGTGATTTATTACATAGTATAGAAATTGAAATGAATGTCAAAAGCTAAATTAAAATTTAATGTCTTTCTTAGACTAGCGATAAAGGAAGTTCTTTGAGTGTTTCCAAATTTGTGTGAGGTTGAAGATTTATCAAATTATTCAAATATGTAATTTAAATAAGAATATAAAAACTTTAAATCAAATTAATATATTTGAATTATTTTAAATTATTTGATTAAAATTTATATAAATATATGAGTTTATTTTTCTTTTTTTATATAATGAATATAATATAAATTATTTTTTGAGGTTAAAAGGGATGTTGATTTGAGAGTGGGTTGTTAAGTGATAATTTATCTATCGGTAGATAAATTGAGGATGGTATTAATACCAAAATGGAGTGTCAAATTAATAATTTGAAGATTGATGCGTGAGTGGCATGACAGGGTGAAGATTTCTCACTTACACTCTAAAATCATATTTTCAATGTAGTTCAAATACACTAGAAATATCTTAAAATTTTACTCTACATCATATCAAATCACTTAAAAAAGCTTAAATAACTACATTTAGCTTACTTTACACTTCAAATACAGCCAACAAACATCCTCAAAATGAATAATAATTTTAATTTTAATTTTAACCGTGATGGATTTTAAAATTTTGAAAATATCTTTACATAAATATAATATTAGAATTGATTAATTATTCATATAAATTACATTCATCATAAAATAAATTAAATAATTTTAAACCTTATGTTAATTAAAATTACACTCAATTTTCACCACTTAAAATAGAGTTATTCAATCTAATCCTTCAATTCATGCAATTTTGAGTGGTTGAAATTTATTCAATTGATTTTCTTTTTCAAAATTACTATCATTTAAAAAAATAATTACAATGACAATTTTGTGATAACCTCTCTCTCTCTCTCTCTCTCTCTCTCTCTCTCTCATTTTACATCTTTTGCAAGAATTTTTGTGCATAAATTAATTTTCTTTCATTAGAAATATTTGAGGAATCATTTTCAAAAAAGAAAAAAAAATTATAATCACATATAATAAAGAAATGCAATAATTAGATTAAAAATTATATTTATTTATATAATATTTTATTCAAATTTGTTATATCTATATCAATATAATAATGGTTAATTCAGCTAAAAATTCAATTGGACATGAACATTGACATTTACCAAGCTAACGATGCAAACCGTATTTATGATTATTTGGAGCAACTGCAATTACATGAAAATATAATGGCGAAATTATTATAAAAGAAACTATCGTTTAAGTAGCGATTGCAGATATTATAGATTATTTTATTTAAAAAAAAATCAAGTCATGCTTTTTTTGACAGTCACTACGCTCTATCAATTTAGATCGAAAAATATAAAATTTTTATCATAAATTTTTCAAAATACGAAGATAGTGTAATTTTTCAAATGGCAGTATGATGAATATTCGCATTGTCACCACCCACTGTCACACCAAATGCACTTTTGGAGGTAAATCTTAAAACATTTGACAAATTTAATATATATATATATTTTTTTTCTTTTTTAGATTATCAACAAATCTTACGATAAATTAATTAACATCACATTCATCAACACAACGTAAATTTACTTTCTGTTAGATGCGTCCCCCGAGAGGAATATGCGAAATCCCTAACTTCTACCGGCTAATATTTTTTTTATGGATATCGAATTTTTTGTTGCTAGACTTTTCCATTTGTAATTAAAATTATAAATCATATTGTGCCTTTTACGCAACCCCAAAGTTGATATTGATATTTTTGTCTATCTTCAATTTTGTAGAATGTTCAATAAGTCCATACATAGTATTTATTATTTTGTGTAATTATAAAACTAAAGTTTATAATAAAAGAGAAAATGACAACAAAATAATCATTAATCCTCTCTCTCTCTCTCTCTCTCTCTCTCTCTCTCTCTTATTAGTTTGTGCCAACGTATGGACAGTTATGATATACGCAAAAGTCTTTAAATTTATGTTAACATTAATAAATAAATAAATTTAAGAATTTAATTATTGTAATTGACATTTGTTTTGACAAAATTATTTGGCTAATACACTATATTTCCTCTTGTAAAACATATATATTAAACCAATAAAATGTTTTTCTGTAAAATAAGCATTAAGCGCACACAAAACAAACCTTCACGTAATTTTATTCAGGGACTATTTGGTTGGTAATACACTATAAAAGTAATTCAGTTTATTTGGATTAATTTAGAATTATTTAGTTGATAACTCTATAAATACATGAGTTTTTTTTTTTATAAAATAATGTAATATAAAATATTTTTAATGTAGCTGGGATGATCGGCTTATCTTTGCGGTGAGTGACAAATATGACGACACAAAACACTTTTTGATGATCGTAAGATGAATTCGTCCAATTCTAAATACATAAAAATGATTATTCTAATGTATTTCAAATACACTATAAATGCATTACAATTTTAGTTTGCACCATATGAAATACTTAGAAAGTAAAACTTTTTACATTTGATTTAATTTACACTCTAAATGCATGCAACCAAATAACCATGTTAATGAAATTTACCATAATGTCCTTAAAATAAATGAATTTGTAGTTTGAAACTAGTTCCTAGTTAGAAAGCTTCATAAGGAAAATCTTATATTACACTCATATAATGTTTTTACGTATGAAATATTAAAAAATAATTATTTACTGCTAAAGACATGGAAACGCATATGAGAATATTTTAAATTTAAAAAATATAATAAGATTTTAATTTAATGATCTCCCAAATATGAAATTTTTTATAATCTCATTTTCACATTGATCGATGTATTTAGAATTATGCTATAAAGGATCTGAAGACTGATAAGTTAATCATCTATGGACCGAACGTTAATGGGCTCTACTCCATTCGGCCTTCACCAAAACCTCCACCAACACTTACAGCTCTCAGCTCAGCCAAATTACCCACCGACATTTGGCATCCATCCTCTTCTATTTTACCCCAGCTATCTAAGGCAATTCCAGAATTAAGTAATTCAATTTCTTTTCTGTTTTGCAATTCATGTTAAATGACTAAAAGCCATCGTTTACCATTTCAGTGCTCTACTAGCTCTAGCTCAGTTCCTTTACATACGATACATTCCGATGTATGGGGTCCAACCCCTAGTATCCTAATCAAGGATTCAAATATTATGTCACTTTCATAGATGAATGGTCTCGTTTTTGTTGAGTTTATCTAGGGGTGCAGACGAGTCAAGTCGAGCTCGAGCTCTACTCGTACTGTAGACTGTTGGCTTGGGCTCGAGCTTATGTACCAAGCTCGAACTCGGCTCGTGAACAGTGAATTAAGCTTGAGCTCGACTCATTTTAACGGGCTCAATTAGAAAGCTCGGACTCGGCTCGTATGTAGCCTCAATTTGAACTCAATTACACTAAAAAAGAGCAACAACAAAAAAAAATTGAAGAGTGATTAAAAAAAATTACAGAATATTTATTGAATTAATTTGAGTCTTTTAGAGGTTTTATATTACAAATATATGCAATTCCAGCTCAAATAAAGTACAATAAAAAAATTTACAAAATATTGAAAGAAAAAATTAAATGCTCAAAGAGCTACATAAAAGTTACAGAGTTAAACCTCCAATCTCCCATCTATTTATAAAGAGAAAAACATAAAATAAAACTGAAATCAAAATCATCTCTTGATCCCTTTGAGAAATGCAAGCCACAACAACTTCAAGTCTTCAACTGAAAAAATATCACTCTAGTTCAAGTGATCCAAGGCTCCAACTTTAAGTCTTCAAGTATCCAACCACCTAAACAAAATTTATGCAAGATTCTAAATAGAAAATAATCATAGATAAATAGAATAGAGATAAAATATAAATATAAGGGATAGAGAAAGAAAAAATGCTCAGGCTCAGTCAAATCATCTCAATGAGCAATAATATATGTAAGCATCCAAACTTCATTAAAAATGATTACAATCACATATAATGCTACTACTCAAAGAGAAAATGAGAAATATCATAGCCAAAGATAATCATCAAATCACCAATCAAGTCAAATAGCCATTACTCATTACTCGTTAGTATTCCAACTTCCAACTTTCAAGACCTGCAAGACCTACACCAACAGAAAGGGAAACAACTGGCCAACAACAAGTAACATCTGCAAGTCACCCAACAACAAAAGGAGCAGCTAAACCAGCAAAATGCAAATAGGAAGGCTAAATCGATCAACAGAACCCAACAACCACCTGCTAAACCGATCAAATGAACTAAATAGCAGATAGGAAGGCAACTAATAAGCAGACAGGAAAGATATGATTGTTATGAAACTTGATGCATAGGAAGCCACCTACTAAACCAATCAAAAGAACCAAATAAAAATCTGCGCCGACTAATAATTTAAAAAAGCAGCCTCTTACTTCACTATGCATCAGTAAAACAAAACATAAATTAGAGTTTAACATGCATGCTTATAGAAGATGAAGGCTAAACGCTTAAACCTATTCAGCTTCATGTGAATGGCTATGGAAAGACAGGATGCAGAAAATAAACTGCAACTCATTGATCATGAAGAAAATTCTAATTCCAAAAGAACATAAAGAGGCAAAATCCCAAAAGAACATAAAGAGAACTGTAACAATAAAAGTGTTTTATTTAATCCTTTCATCTTAAAACAAAGTTTATTATTCAGCACTAAATCCCAAAAGACAGGATGCAGAAAATAATCCCAAAAGAACATAAAGAGGCCACCTGCTAAATTGATCAACAGAACCCAACAGCAGATAGGAAAGCTAAACCAATCAATAGAACCCAACAGCAATAAGAAAAAAATAGAGTAGATAAGAAGGCTACCAACAACAGAACCCAAGCAATATAAAATAAACAGACAATGCATCATTACCAAATATTTAGAGGGCATTAATTCAAGCTCAGAAAATTTCTTGTGGTTGAATGAGCACCAATTCAACTTTAATAAAGTAGCTACCAACGCGCAAGGAATACATGGACAACTACAATAAAGTACCTAGGTAGCTACAAGCACGCATCCAAGAGATGGACAACTATAATAAAGTAGCTACCAACATTCAAAGGATACATAGACAACTATTTAAATTTCAGATTCCAAATCATGAACACATGTAATAATTTAATTAATTATCTTTTGACATCATAGCTATCATCATCAATCTCCCTTTAATATTTCCAAAAATTAGTACTTTTATAAAGATAACTACCATCAAAACATCCAAAAGATTGGCAACTATCACAACTAGCTACCAAAATCTAAGAGATGTGCAGCTTTCATCTTAGTTATATTATAGTAAAAGTAATTAGCAATTGAAAAAATAAAATATAGTCTAATAAACCAAGAACTGGAAATCATAAAGAGCTTAAATGTCAAATAAAAATTACATAAGCCCAACTATGTAAATATAAAGTCTATTAAAGAAAGCAACTAACATCAAGTCTTTTTGATGTTGAAGAGTAACCATCCTCAATTCCTCATTTTTCCATTACGTTATTGGTAGAGGACCTAGGGGTATCTCAATCTCTTCATCTTCATCCTCTTCCTAACAAACATATAATATAATATAATATTATTGGCATTAAAAATAATATGATACTAATGAAAAAATATTAAATTGTAAAATAAATATCTTGATTCTCTTTAAAGCCATAATGAGAGCAAATCCAATTAGAGCCACATATAAGAGCTTGAACAGTTTCCACTCAAAACTTTGAGCAGTAAGTGTCAACAACTCTCTCTCCTGCACTGAAGGTCACTCGGAAGCAACTGTGCTAATTGAAATAGATAAAATATCAACTGTCATTCTTGAGACTATACGATATTTAAGATGATTGCTTTTCCACCAAGCAATTACATCAAAATTATGACCTTCTGGATTTATCTCTAACTCAACTTCAAGATAATTATCTAGATCTGATTTGGTAGGCCTTCTACTTGATTTCTCTGATACATAAACAGTAAAATAATGTCAACCACTACATTTTATAGTCAAAGTATCTTGGACTGATTTGCTACTTTTGTCTATGCTACTTTTACCTCTAAATATCCCACCACTTATAGCTTCAACTTCTGGTTCAAAGCATTCAACATATTCTTCGTATAACTCAAATAGTAAACTACGAACATATGTTATATTTCGAATGCTTTCATCTCCTACATAGATCATAGGATATGCAAACTCAATGACAACAAATTTCATTCTTGGGTCCATGAAAATCACCAAATGTCATCACAAGGTTACATTCGTTCCAATATTTTCAAAATTTTCTTTCATTTTGCTAGTCATGTCCTTGATGAAGTCATCAGAAGATAGTGCACTAT
Organism: Cymbidium sinense; assembly: GCA_021442155.1. Lineage (NCBI taxonomy): Eukaryota > Viridiplantae > Streptophyta > Magnoliopsida > Asparagales > Orchidaceae > Cymbidium > Cymbidium sinense. The sequence goes on from CM038215.1 coordinate 160,200,722, forward strand.
CATTCAATACTTTCTTTATAGTGAAAATTTATGAGAGAAATAGATTAGATGTTGGGTATTTAGTGCTTGAAATGATATTGGTAGTCTCATTAAAAAAACTCAGAATATCACAAACATTTTTTATTTTATTTCATTCATCCTCTGTAGGGCAATTATGATATGTAATCTCCCTCTCGCTATATGAAAAGAAAGCTTCTTTTAGTTGAAGTGCAACAACCAACATATTATATATTGTATTCCAACGTGTTGAATAATCCATGATAAGCTTTCTTGTTGGTAGTTGTAACTGTTGAACAACATCAGCAAATTTCATAAGTCTACCTTCTAAAGCATTGATAAAACTAACAGTATCATGAATTTTCTCAACAACAAATTCTATACATTTAACCCCATCCTTCACCATTAAATTCAAAATATGTGCACCGCAACTTACATGAAATAGTCTTCCCCCAAAGAATAATTTCTTCCTAATCCGTAAACCATCTTTCAATAACTAGGTAGTCCGATCATTGTTTGATGCATTATCAACTGATAAGGTAAATATTTTATTCTCAAGACCCCACTCACTTAGGCCTTATAAAATATGTCAACAATTTCAGAAGCCGTATGCAGAGGTGGTAGACGTAAAAAACTAAGAACTCATTTTTGCAATTTTTGATTTGAGTCCACATAATGTGTACTGACAGTCATATAAGATATCCGCTGATTTTTTTATTTCCAAATATCAGTAGTAAAACTCACTCTATTTATAATATTTAATGTGTTCTTCAATTTTCTTTTCTCTTTTTCATATACTAGCATCACATCAACACGTGCAGTTGTTCTTGAGAATTTAAAAAAATATGGTGATATGGACTTCAGAACAAGATTAAATCCAAATTTCTCCACAATTAAAAAGGATTTTTATTAATCCAAATATAATGAGCAATTATCTCCCTAACTTTTGTTTGATCGAACTTAAAAGTTACCAAAGTAAATCACTCCTGATTTATTTCCAATGAATTATCATAATCTTTTGGCTGGAACTGTAAAATTTTTTGCTTCATTACTGTGTGCATTCTAGCCGCACATCGATCTAAGTGTCTCTTAAATTGTGTGGTTGCACCAGTGTTAGCTATAGTAAGCTTTTTTTTGCAATGATAATATTCCCCTTTTCTCTGGCCATCAAGATGAACAACTTTTTTAAACTCTTCCCAAACACGTGATGTTTTCTTTCTTTTTCTTATTTAAATTGAATTTTCAAGATCAACATCATCATCACCCTTATCAACCAAATCATTAATATCATCATTCTCTCTCATAATTATTACCATCTACATTACTATTATATTTCTCAATACCTATTTGGACACCCATAACTAGGTTATCACTGTTTACATCCAATGACTCATCGTCTCTAAGTGGTAGTATTGTCATTTTTAATCTAAAATAAAAACGATAAATGATTGTTCATCATAGAATGAAGAAAATAACTGATTTATTAAATATTAAAAATTTTAAAAATACCAAATTGCTCACTGTATGTTTGCAACAATCCAAAACTCAATACTCTACCTTTTATGAAAGTATAAACGCTCAAAACAACCCTATAATTCACTACAACAAAGAAGTCAGCACAAAATCAATTCATTGTCAGAACATAGAGCCACTATGATATAAAGAAAATAAATATAACATAAACATTACAGTATTTTATATCCAACTGTGATAGAGCAACTATCACACCCTAAGAAGAGCAAACAAAATTACGGAACCACTCCAGTATTTCATATCCACAAATTACAGTCTACAGTTCAATATTTCATAATGTACACAGCATAACATAGACATTACAATCCGAACCAACATAAAAATGATTTCTGCTATTGAACAACATTATCAAATCTGAATCATCATCAAAACCGAACATAGCCATTAGACATCTAATCCGAAAGATCATCAAAATCGAACATAGACATTACACACCTAATCCGAATCATTATCAAATCAAAATACCGAAGATGGGCAGAAGGAAAATGAACCTGACCAACCAAAATCAAGTCGATTTGTTACCTACTAAGAGAGTAAGAGGATAATGAACCTGAAATATCGCTTGACCTCCTACCGTCCAACGTGATCGAGGATTTGAAACTAGAAAGATGAGGGAACTCAGATGTTATAGAGGGCTGGGAGGCAGAGCCACAGAGCTCAGAAAGGTGTGAAAGGAGAGATGCAAGCGGCGACTAGCAAGAGATGAGAGTCGAGACTCAAGAGGATTGCGAATTAGGGCAGAGGCGCAAAGGCGGCAAAGCCTATAAGGCTTTAACTCGACGGATTACAGAATATCCCGAATCGGGTTCGAGTGGCTCGACGAGTATACGATCCGAGCCTTTAATTACTCAAACTCGAGCGTTAAATGAATCAAGCGGTCCTTCCAACTCGAGCTCAAGCTCGAGGCTCGATATGCACAGTAAACGAGCCCGTTATCGAGTCGAGCTAGAGCCAGCTCGCGAGTCAGCTTGACTCAGTTGCACCCCTAGGTTTATCCATTGCGCTTTAAGTCTGAAGTTCCATCATACTTTCTCCAATTCAAAAATATGGTGGAAAAACAGTTTAATTCTCAAATCAAAGCCCTATGCAGTGATGGGGGAGATGAATACTGCAATAACATTTTGACTCAAACTCTTCTTGACTATGGAATCATTCATCAACTAACTTTCCCACACACTCCTGAGCAAAATGACATAGTTGAACGAAAACATAGATAAATTTTACAAGTTATGCGTTTACTTCTCATTGAGGCTGCTCTTCCAACCAAATTCTGGCGACACCTTACATACGGTCGTTTATCTCATGAATCGTCTACCGTCCGAAGTCACAAATAACTCTTCTCCTGATCAGTTGCTATATAACAAACCACCCAATTATTCTCATCTTCGTACATTTGGATGTTTATGTTTCCCATGGCTTCAACCATATACTCCACATAAATTGCACTCCCGATCCCAACCTTGCATTTTTCTTGATTATGCACCTCTATCTCATGGATACAAATGTTATAATCCCAAAACTAATAAAACTCATGTGTCACTTCATGTCATCTTTAATGAGACTTCTTTTCCTTACAAAACACTGATGTCTAATTCTTCAACCACTCAACACACTCAAACTATAAATCCCCTCTTACTTGTCTCTATCTCCAACACAAAACCCACTAGCCCCCCTATACCCTCTCCTCAACAAATACCAGCCACAACTCTCATCTCCAGTCTTATAACATCACTCATCAATCTTATCTCCATCCAACCCCAACTTCAGATATTCCTTCAACCTTCCCCTCAACAGACACTCTGCAATTTCTCACCAATACCTCAATCTCTCCTCTCAAAAATACTCATCAAATGATAACTAGATCCAAAACAGGTCATTCCAAATCGAGACATATATTTGACCTCTCTCACACCTTATCCAACATAACTGACCCTACCTCCTTCAACCAAGCTCTCAAACACACTCACTGGTGTGCTTCCATGTCAGCTGAATTTCAGGCTTTACAAATACAACATACTTGGATATTGGTTTTCCCACTTCCTAATACACATAAACTTGGCTGCAAATGGATGTATCGAACCAAATTTAATGCAGATGGTTCCATAGCACGCCATAAAGCACGTTTAGTGGCTCAAGGATTTCAACAAGAATACATAATCGACTATAATGAAACGTTCAGCCCTGTTGCTAAACTAATCACTATTCGTGTACTTCTCCTGTTGCCATCCACCACAATTGGCCAATCAAACAATTAGATGTATCAAATGCATTCCTACATGGCCATATCTCTGAAACCATCTACATGAGACAATCCCAAGGCTTTGTTGATTCACAATATCCTACTCATGTATGTCGCTTACAGAAAGCACTCTATGGCCTTAAGCAGTCTCCACGCCAATGGTTTGCAACACTAACAACTCACCTAAAACGTCTTGGCTATCAGCAAAGTTCTGCAGATCACTCCCTCCTCCCACTCCATCGGGATACCACCACTACATATATATATAATTATGTCGATGATATTATCCTCACTGGCAACAACGAACCTTCTATCTCTCAGCTTCTTACAAATCTGCATCAAAATTTTAACATGCGTGACCATGGCCAACTACATTATTTCCTGGGAATTCATGCCAATTTCACTTCTCACGGACTTCATCTTTCGGTCTATGCAAAAGCTATTCTGGTCGGTATGGCCACATGTAAACAAGTTAACTCTCCTTCAACCAGTAAACTATTAGTTTCTGACAATGCAACCACTGAGTATGCTAACCCCGCTGATTATCGTCAATTAGTTGGCTCCTTGCAATACCTTACTATCACTCTACCTGATGTAGTATTTGTCATCAATAAGCTCTGTCAGACAATGCATAAACCTCTCAATCAAGACTTTCAAGAACTCAAAAGAGTTCTGCGCTATATTCAAGCTACCACTGACTTTGGTCTACTTGTTCAGTGCAATGACCTTCACTTCATTAGAGAATGCATCAAACCTCTACCCACACATATCGAAATGGACTATCACTTCATTAGAGAATGCATCAAATCAAACACTATGCGTGTTGCATGCTAGAAAACTAATTGCGGTAGAGTAAAAGTTTTCGCCTTAGCTTCGTTGGAAAATTCAGCACACACACAGATATTTAAAGAGTGAACAATAAAACTCCAAAATTTTTACGTGAAAAACCTTTAAAAGAGAGAAAAATCACGGGCTGGCAGGTAAAACCTTCCACGTGTCTGTTTTGAGTACAAGATCTTCCGTCTAGGGATTACAGATTTGTATGAAAGGGACGGCGATTCTTAACGGTGATATTGGCGGCGATGTTGGCAATATGACAACGATGTTGGTTGATGATCGGCGATGAGTGGACGATGATGGCCGACGACGACGGCGAGATTAGCGGTGGCGGCTAATGGCGGCGGCGTGGCAGTGGTGCTGGCCGTCAGTGGTGCGCGGTGCTTGGAGAATCTTTAGAGCTCTCTCTCTCTCCTCCTGAGGAATGAGCTATTTATAGATGGAGGCGTCTGTAAATACGCAAAATCAGACCACTCCTCTCCATCTGGACGGCTCGTGATGATTCCCTTGATCATATGATGTATTTTGTGTATTTGAATGCTCAAATGAAGTCGAGATTATGAGATCTTGGGCTCGTTAGATCCATCGTCGAGGCAGCTTCGATTTATAAACATCCATATTTGAGAGTTATTTAGGGATTTAACGACATCCGGAATTTCGAGGATATTTTAACGCTTGATATCGACCGGGTTCAACTTGGATCAGCTTGCTTTTAGCATCAAGATTCGTCTTTGTTAGTAGTATTTTAAGTGTCATTATCGGTTCTATTTTGAATGAATCGTGTTCACATCCCACTCAGGACCAACTGGCTGACATCTTCACCAAACCTCTACCTACACAAAGTCTACACGACATCCGAAGCAAATTGATCACTCTTCCAGAGTCCTCAATTTGAGGGGCTGTGTTAACATAATCAATTTGCAGCAATCGGTCTACTGGCACATGACACACTAATGTACACACGCTATATATGACTCTCCAAATAGTATTCTGAATACAGGTTGCAGGTCTACCGAATACTCTCCTGGCTTTCTTAGGTAAGCTGTTTGCTTTAACATTTTCTTCATCTTATAAAGCTTAAAGTGAGAGTTTTTAATCCACCTGCTAGATATCCTCATGAGTTTTTTATCATAAAATATCATGATTAAAATGATTTAATAATTATTTAAATTTATTATGAGATTAATACAAATATTAATTGCTCGTATATTATATCTATTTCAAAATAAATTTAATAAACTATTAAATTAATTAATTATATGTTATACTGATTCTAAAAAAATATAATTTTTTTTTATTATCAAATATAAATAAGAATATCATCACCTGATATATATATATATATATATATATATATATATATATATATATATATATATATATATATATATATATATATATATATATATACCAAATCTGATTACTATGACCTCTTACCCGCCGCGACAAATAACCGGCGGAAAAGTTTACCCTTCCATCCACAAATGAACGGCGAGGATTCCTCATCCTTACCGCGACCACAGTCTAGAAATGGATCGGACGGCCAACATCATCCGAGAGCAGAGACCAATTCCAGTGGCGGCGAGAGGTAGACGACGACGTCGCCAGCGAGGCGGAGAAGACGACAGGTCCCCGGAGCCGACGTGCCACCCTCTCCAGAAATGGCCTCGCTTCTCTGTTTCCTGCTTTTAACTTTTTCTCCTTTCTTTACATCGTTTTTCACCCTATCGAATCATCAGATTTGCTTCTCAAAAAAAGGGTAGAAATTCGTCATTATTTCCCAAAATCCTCTATTTTATTTGTAAATTTTGTGCGAGAGGAGCAGTAGCTGACGCGGAGACATAACGCCGATTGATTTTTTCAAAGGGCAGGGACGGCAGAAAATTTTGGCACCAAACCCTAATCCTATTTCTTCATCCGATTCCCAGATCCAGGATAATTGACCCCCCCGAATTCGATTTCTGGATCGAATAGGTGAAGAAATCGAAGAGTTAGAACAGGCGAGATGAAGGAGCATAGTAGCATTGCGACTCTCTGAAAAAAAAAAGAAGGGAGCAGAAGCAATCGGAGATGAGCGGCGGCGGAGCGAAGGCGGTGAATTTGGACGAGGAGCAGCTTACAGAGCTCCGGGAGATCTTCCGATCCTTTGACCGGAACAACGACGGGAGTCTAACGGAGTTGGAGCTGGGCTCCCTCCTCCGAGCTCTCGGCCTCAAACCCAGTCGGGAGCAGCTCGAGGAGCTCATCCAGAAGGCGGACACAAACAACAATGGACTCGTGGAGTTCTCCGAGTTCGTGGCTCTGGTGGCGCCGGACCTCGTTCTTGCCAAGTCGCCGTACTCCGAGGACCAGCTTCGGAAGCTTTTCCGATTCTTCGATCGCGACGGCAACGGATTGATCACTGCGGCCGAGCTCGCTCACTCCATGGCGAAGCTAGGACACGCTCTTACTGCCAGTGAACTGACCGGGATGATCAAGGAGGCCGATAAAACCGGAGATGGCATGATCAACTTCCATGAGTTCTCGCACGCAATCACTTCTGCTGCTTTTGACAGTTCTTGGCTGTAAAACAAAACAACAAAAATTTCCTCTCTTTTTTTTATCTGTTCAACGATTTGCGTGTTCTCTGCTTCAGTTTCAGGTAGATTCATCTAAGTTTTTTGATGAAAATCGGATTGAACAGGTTGAATGTTGATTAAATATGAGATTTTGTTGAATCGAATCGATGAATTTACTCAGATCCATATTTAAAAAAAAAGGCATGTGTATAATCAAAACATCAGACCAAGTTCAAAATGAAGATTGGTATATTCAATCGAGTTCAAAATAGAAGTCGTGTTTGTTCAGAATATTTCAAGCATATTTAATAATAATAATAATATTTTATTTTATTTTGAGTTAAATTGAATCGAATATAATCGAATTAAGAATTGTTCATGCTCAGCTCGTTTATAAATATGTCTTAAAATATTTATTAATTGATTCACTTAGTTAGAATCAATTCGAGCAGTATTCACAACACTTTTTTTTGTAACTTAAGAATTACTCTAATATTTTCTTGTTAATTCAAAGTGATTAGCGTGTTGATCAAGTGATTAAAGTTTACTAAGTGATGCAATAAAAAATAGGACATGAATCTTTCAACTTTTATTCATAATTTATTTTTTAAAATAATTATGTTGTATAAATAAAATAAAATTAATTCCAATGTTGTGAGCAATGACGACACTGGAGAAACTTCCAGAATATATTACTGATTTATTATTATCTCTCACTTGTTATAGTTAATTAAATATTCTAATAATATTAAAAAAAATTATATTTTTCATTTTGTTTCTACAAGTTTCAAAAAATATATTATATTTTGAATTTAATTTTATGTTGGGTTAATATTGATCTGACTGAATTCAACAGCTTCTCATTGGCAATATTACATGATTTATTTTTATAAAATTTAAAATATTTGTAATTAACTTAATTGTCAATTTAAGACCCTAAATTTGTTGTTAACCTCTAAAACTTCGCTGTTAATGAAGTTGGTGAAATAGTTTCTATCATCACTATTATAAATCTATTATGAGTTAATTAAGTAATTAAGAAATAATCTAACAAACTATTGGAGTCATTACGATTGGCTTATGCCATTCTTATGTCATTAAATTATAAGGAAATAAAATAAATAAATATAATGTGAATTTCATAAAAGCACTGTTGGCTGAGATACTAAATATTACTTATTAATCAAATAACACCTAAACAATACTGATAATTACATTCAAGAAAAGGCATTCATGCATGACTAAAATCTATATTAGTTGACAAAATTCTTTGAGATGAATAACTTTTGTACCATGAGAATTTTGGGGATGAAGATGACACTTTAGGCTATGGGGTGTAAAGCGTAGAGCAGCCGAAACATTCTTATTAGTGTTATTTCGTTTGGAATTTGTTTTGTTAGTGTTTACTGGTTTATATATCGAGCTTGAAATGTCTGTTCGTGTTACCGTTTAACTAACGACTAGCAGAACAGACTTATTAACAATGAGCTTTTTTTGAGAGGAGAATTCAAAAATCGTCTTTGCATGTGAGTTTTAACCACTAAAAGTATCTTTGTATTTGTGATATGTAAATGTGTTCATATGTATATAAAATAATAATAATAATAATAATAATAATAGTAATAAATAAAAATAATAGTAATACAATAATAATAATAATAATAATAATAATAATAATAATAATAATATAATATAATTTTTTATTTATTTAAATCAGTAGAACACGATCGAACAAATGATTGTTCATGTTATTTCGTTTATATCGAGATTTGAAATGCTCATTTCGTTAATTCGTTTAGTTAAGCAAACGAGCTACATTTTAATTTGAGCAGTACGTTGAACAACGAGATTTTTTGACATTCACACAAGTTTAGGCATTTTTATATAAATATATTTAAGAAGATTTAGATATATATCATATAATTTTTATATATTTATATTTTTATGTGTAAAAAAAAGGGGGGGATTTACATACATACCACACAATTCTTATGTATTTACATATTTAACACCTAAAGTTAGATATTTACTTATCTAATACTTTTCTATGCTTAAAAAAAATGCATTCCACTTTTAAAAAGTGAATAAAGTGGTATTTTTGATGTGATTTTGAAAATTAGGGTGCTATATATGTAAAAATTGAAGTTTAGGTGTTAGATATGTAAATACATAAGAATTGTGTGGTATGTATGTAAATCCCCCCCAAAAAAATGTAAATGTGATATTGAAGATTTAGATGTTATTTATGTAAATATTAAAATTTAGATATTACATATACAAATCTATATATTCAAATTTTAACTATTTTTAAAATTAATACTCTAGAAAAAAATAAATAAATTTATACATTTACTCAGATCACAATCAAATCATTGAGAATTTAAAAATTATTGAAAATAACAATTATGCATTTGTTATAATTTTTAAGATTTGAGTGATGTTATTATAAATGTAAATAGTTGAATGTTAGTCTAGTAAAGAAATAAAATTTTGATATTCAACCGGAAATTACTCAATGTTGAATTTATGATCTAACAATTTTTTCTTAAATATAAAGATTTGATTAACATAAAAGAAAGATAATGAATAGTTAGATAATTTAATAACTATTTTAAACTAAATAGGTCTATGTCTCAAATAATTTGATGCACTATCCCCACCTACTAAAGACTAGAATTGAAGGGCCTTAACCTCAAACCCTATTATCAATAAGAGCTAATAAAGGCAAACCCTAAATTTCAAAATGGTGATTAGTTAGTTAGTTAGTGATCTTAATGTCATTGAGATTTTGCATATCAAATCTTACCTAACAAAATAGAAACCATGCATCAAGAAAATTTATATATAAAAAAATGATTAAAAAGATATTAAGAATTACATTAGCCCTAATTATGATAATTAAAATAGTAGATCGATGTGATCGAGCACTTTCTTCTTCCAAAAAGATATTCTAATTAGATAAGCAAAAAAATGATGTCACGTATGTTAGTTGGAAATGATTGTCACTAATTAATGATTTATTCAAATGAAATATTTTGAGGCCTAAATCACTTTTGTTCATGCATTCTTACCAACTTTTTTTAATAAGGTTAGAATTGTGATTATGATAAGTAAAACATTGATTGTGATAGAAATTATTGTATTATAAATGTTGAGAAAAAGAACTTTTTAGAACCATACTTTAGGTAGCTTTAAGAAAAAAAAATACATTAATGAATTTTAGTTTATCTATCCTATTAATTAATTAAATTATAATTTGATGTTTAAAACTAATTTAAATGTCAATATAAATTAGGTCTAAGGCTCACCAAAGTTGAAAATGGTGCTTTAAAAAAAAAAAGAAAAAACTAAATCATCCATTTTAAAAATTATATAAATAAATTATTCAAAGTACCCAAACCATCCATCTCTAAGAAAATATCATAATTATTCTAAAAATATACTATAAAAATACTCCACATTATTTTTGACTTCATGAAAATAAAAAAATAATTATCATCTATAAAGAATAAATTAGATAAACATAACTTAGAAAATTATATAAATTTTGACCTTTGAGATATATAAATTCACAACTTTAGTTGGCCAACTAATTCAACTCTATTCTCTTAAATATTATTATACATAAGTAACATAACTACAAAATTAATTAATTAATTAATTAGTTAATTAATTTTACATACATGCTTTGTAACTACAAATTTAATGACTTTTTTTGCTAGCATTAATGTTCACACTATATTAAATTATAACATAAATAAGATAATATGATAAAATAAAAGTTATCCTAAATGGCCTTTTAATCTTAATTTATCCCACTTAATATTAGGTTCCTTATTAGAAATTTTCTTTTTTTTTCTTTTTTAATTTGTATAATATGTAAAATAAATGCTACATATTAAATATATAATATGATATATGTCATAATAAAAAAATTCTTAGAATTTAAATTTCATCAAAATTTATCATTATATCCATAGAGCCAAATTTCCTTTTAATAATATCTTTTGAAGATATAAATATATCTCCTATTTAAATGCAAATCATATATATATATATATATATAGTAAATGTGAATTAAATAAAAAATACAAGAAAATAACAACAATAATAACAATTTTATTTCTTACATCTAGTCTTCAACTTTATAATATGTGACTACTTTCTCCTTCATTAAGTGGCATAGAATGATTAGTAGCATATAAAATCATCTTAAAAGTCTAATTTTACTAATCATATAGTTTATCACTTAAAATTATTTAATTGATACAAACATAACCAACAAATCATCTAAATTAGTCAAATTTAATGCTTTTCTTCTCATACTTCAAAAATGAAGATTGAGAAAATTTTAATTTATTGCAATTAATTGATAATGAAATGACTTTAAAATTTTGGAGAATGATGTTTAGGGAACCCAAAATGAAAATTTTATCTTATGTTTAAAATTCATAACATAAACATTTTTTTTTTTAATTGGAGGAGATGACTTTGTTGTTCCTTTGGTTATTTAAGCATGTGCAATAACTAAACAAGGAGATCTATAAGTAGATAAAATAGTGGCCCTATGAGGAGAACCCAAGCTCAAGTCAATAACTAATGTGAAGCCAATTCAAATAAAAGTAAAGTTTAGGTGCCCAAAGTCTTAATTCTTAGGAAAAGGATGGAGGTTAGGTGATGATATTTGGTTTGCGGAATAAAATGATATAATGACATAAATAATTTGTTCATACATCACCTCTCTCTCTCTCTCTCTCTCTCTCTCTCTCTCTCTCTCTCTCTCTCTCTCTCTCTCTCTCTCTCTCTCTCTCTCTCTCTCAAACACACACGCACACGCGCACGCACGTTGATTTGAAGCGAAAAAGTCTTTTTGGATTCGAATTGATCTAACCAAAAGATCGATTCACGATTGAACCAAGCCAATCCTATTAGATTTTTGGCCAATAAATATTGATCATTTCGCAAACTTTTCTTGATTATATTCCCATTGATTTGTGGCCAAGTATTTCCACCATGTCTCTTTCCAATTTTCCCACAGGTGGTTGGATATTTGTTTGTATTAGTACCACTTAATTATAATTTAACTTAAATCAAACCATACATAGTGAATGCTGCTTTCTTCAGAGCTCCTAAGTTGAACAGTCATTGATTTGATTGAGAGCTGAATTAATCAAATGATTATTAATTATTGACATTGGCAGGGTGGGAGTTGAGCTTTATATTTCTTAAATGGAGAGAAAGCACTCTACAAATTACTAATATCCTATCATAAGTCTCATGAGTGGTAGAGTTACAAATTATTTTTAATAAATATATATAATACTATAATAATAATAATAATAATAATAATAATAATAATATATTTTTTTATTTCGAGCTAAATCGAGCTGAATACGATCGAAGAAAGGATTGTTTATGCTCATTTATAAATTGAGCTTGAAATGTTTGTTAGTATTCAGCTCGCTTAGTTAACGAACAAATCGAACACGAACTGTTCGCGAACAACAGACTTTTTTGATTGCCTTAAGTATGGTTTCGCAACAAAATAAGTCATTGAAACATAAATTATCTTTGCTAGAATATTAGTTAAAAGCATTAGTCGACGAATTTGGCATGTGGTAGAGAGTTAAGTAGATTCCTCCTGAAATATATTATTCTTTTATTAAGATACACTAATTAGACACAAATTTCTCATATCAATGATAAAATTAATCTTAGAGACTAGCTTTCCTCTTCCAAATTCATTGCCATGGCTCTACCTAAATGCATAAAGATTGTTATATATATATATATGGTGGATAGACATTCCAGTCAAAGACAAAAAAAATAAGGTGGATTGTTTTGTTGAGACATTAACATAGGAGACGTTGGTGAGGGTTTCATACCAAGACATGAGCAGCAGAGATATTGACTATTATTGCTTCACTTTCAATCATATCTCTTTCAAGCTTTATTTTCTCCTCACTTCCCTTTCTTTGTTAGAGGTTTGGTGAGGAGATAGAATCTTTCAGTGCAAAGAACATCACTTATTGGTTAAGGCCCTCTAATTTCTCCATCTCTCCACTTATATATATGAGCTTATGGCCATCTTCAGCTGTTCAATGTAAATCTGCCATAGGTCATAGTTCTAAACGTTACATATACAAAGATAAGAGAGAGAGAGAGAGATGGGTCGAGGTCGAGCTCCTTGCTGCCAAAAAGTAGGACTAAATAAGGGCTCATGGACGGTTGAGGAGGACCAACGTCTCATCTCCTATATCAACAAGAACGGCCATGAAAACTGGCGTGCACTTCCTAAGCTCGCAGGTTATCAATCATTCTTTTTCTTTTTCTTTTTCTTTGTGATTGTATGCAAGGTTAGACACATGTGGCATGATTGTCGATGACATAGTGATTGAGCACTAAAAATGAAAATACGTTGCTTGTATAGGCTTATTGCGTTGTGGGAAGAGTTGTCGTCTTCGATGGATCAACTACCTTCGCCCTGACATCAAGCGTGGTAACTTCACCAAGGAGGAAGAAGACATCATCATCAACCTCCATGAATTGCTTGGAAATAAGTAAGAAGTCACTTAATTTATAGATATATTTATATAATATTCACATGAAATAATCTATGTGCTCAATCATGTGTAGGTGGTCTAAGATTGCCGCCCACTTGCCAGGGAGAACTGACAATGAGATAAAAAATGTGTGGAACACACACCTCAAGAAACGTCTCAATCTCAAAAACTTTACCCCACCATCGCCAACCTCCATGACCAAACTACACGATGATTCCTTAAGCCCTACCTCCTCTTCCACCACCTCGATTTCTCTTTCTCATGAAACTAATAGCTATAGCATTGACGAAGAGACACCCTTCTTAGATGAGATCGATAACATCATCGATCCTCACCTCGACATGTGGGACATATTCGATGATATCTCTATCTCAACCTCACCACCAGTGATGACAATTACAAATGATCCAAATAACACCCTTGACATCACCATGAAAGAGTGCAAGCAATGGTTGGCTGACTTAGAAGAGGAGTTAGGGTTGTACATCGACAGTGTTGACGATGGCGATGAGATTAAGGGAAGTGAGGGAGAAGATCTGGTGAGAAATTATTTTCATAGGGGGCCCTCCTCACCATCTAGTATTAGAGCAAGTAGATCTTAACATTCTCTAGGACCAAGTTTGATGACTTTGAATTGAATGAGTCCACTTTATAATTTGCACTCAATCTTGTAGTTTTATGCCTAAATTATATATGTAAACGTGTAGACATGTTCAACTATTAAAAAACATGAATGAAATTATTGTATGATCATTATTATCATGATGCATTGATGATGTCATTGCATTCGTCATATATGTTTGCTTCTCATGACAAACACTTATCACGTGGGAAATTAAGTGCAGTGTAACAACTTCTGCATTTTAATACTAAATGAATGCGATTTCCATATTAGACTCTTTTATAAATATTAGTTTAATCAAACTCTATAATATATATATATATATATATATATATATATATATAGACACTTATTTATATATAATATAATTTATTTTTAGATATATTTCATCATCCAACATAAATTTCAAATGACTACATATCAAAACTAAATGAAATAATTAAAAAAACGATTTTTATATGGAGACTAATTCAACTTTTATCATTAAAGATTTGTGATAATAAGATGTGTGAGGAATGTAGCATTATAACTAATATGAGTTAAAATGAATAGGTTGAGAGCACTTTGGTGCTGTCCTATCAAGATGTGAGACGCCAAACTATGGTGCTTTTGGGCTTCATTATGATTTATGGATCATCGTGCGAATGAATCAATGGAAACTTTAAGCCCCAAGATTTAAGCCACTGGAGATCTAGGTTAGACGAACAAATCTATATTAATGGCTTTGAGATAGGTGATGATGATAGGGCTGCAATTTAATATATTATCATAGTGCAGGTATGAGGCCTTCTATGACTGCTACAAATTTTAATTCTCTGGGGAAGTTGCTAATATTTTGGAATGAATATTGATAAAATGCATGATTTAGCATATAAAGAACATAATGACTCAAACAAGACCATCTAATTAATTACAATTGTTAAGTCAACTCGAGTTTTTCTCTATCTTGTCTGATCAATCAAATCAATATTATATGAGTTTGGCTGCCAAGGGATTCATTAACATCATTTGCAGATGTTTTGAGATCATTTGGAAAGCTTAAGATATAAGAATAAAAGTAAAATTTACACACAATCAATCTGAATGACTCAACTTTAAGAGCAGATTTTGCTACCTTGACTTATAGAAGATCTAAATATCTCCTGTTTTGTATTTAAACGATTTGCCTTCTCTTAATACCCTGAGGAGCAAAATTAAAGGAATATGTGTTGACAATATGTTCTATGAGATTGACTTCAACTAGTTTCTAAAGGATTTTCCTTAATGTAGTTTGATTGAATGATTCGAGGGAACATGACATATCCACTTATATTTTTATAAGTGCTATTTATAATTGATAAAAGCTTAGAGGTGTGTTGACTCAACCAAAACTCTTGGATTAATTGGAAGCTTTGCTCAATCAACAGAATCAATATTATATGATTTTGGATGTCATGGGATTCATTGACACTATTAATATATATTCAAGACCAATATATATATATATATATATATATATATTCAAAGCATTAGAACACAAATATGTTTTTATATTTTTCTTAAATTTTATTTTAACAATTGGTCTAAATCTTTTTTTTTACATGTCCATTTCTATATATTTTTTACATATTCCAATTCCGAATAAATTGTTGATTTAACATAGGCACATGGCATCCAATATTTTCAAGAATTTTGCTTGCCTTTTTCCCACTCACTTGGGTTCAGATCAACTCTTCCTAGTCTAGATTCAATTCATAGTCTGCTACAACGAGGGAAAACTATATTGCCCCTAACTACTTTTTGTTATGTAGTCTTATCAAGGCTGCCTAAGATTACTAATTGATTAATATTTTTTAATTTAATTTATTTTACTAGAAGCATGATTATGACATAATAACAAAAATTAGAGCACATTAACATTATTCTTACTAATATTTGCACTTCAGTGGGCATCATTCTCAATTTTTTTCTAAATCAAACTCACTATACAACAATAAAAAACAAAAATTGAATACTTAAAATTTCGTTTTACTCGCCTAGTTTATCATGAAAACATCGATTAAATTTCAAAATTAATGAAATTTACATATTTTAATATCCATGATCTAATAAAAAAATAATATAATATAAAAAAAATTTGATGATCATTAGTTGAACTTTAAAAAAAATTTCAGCTTGATAATAAATAGGTTGAACATAAATAAAATTTTATAGTTCATAAACAAGTACGAGGTCATTCGTGTTCAACTTAATGGTCAACAAAGAAGCCAAACAAAACTCAAACTCATTCATGTTTGAATCTTTAATAGGTGAGACTTAGCTTATAACACTAAGAATAAAAAATAATAGAAAGCACAAAATATAAAAACAAACAACTCATAAAAACAATATCATACATATATATATATATATATATATATTAATATATACAAATTCGATTAATTAGTAGCTGCATCATCTTATTTTTATTAAAATTTCATCATCATTTAGTTGTAGACAATTACAACCTTAATTTTTTTTGGATATTTAAACAAATTTAATCGTGAAGTCACACACAACACATGCGCAAAGACTTGAATCCAAGACCTTTTAGTTGAAAGCATAAGTTCTCAACTACTAGGTTAAAGTGTCTTGCACACAATCTTAATTTTTTTTAGATACAATATAAAGACAACATACTTTTTTTTTTATTAAATTTCATGAATCTGTGAAGACAGCACTTACAGCGAGATAAAAGCACTTGTGATCTGCTAAATTATAATTTAGGTTTTTCCCTTCTGAATTTAATGAGAAGGAACCAAACAAGTTTTAGCTAACATTATATAAAAAAAATGCATATGATAAAAAACTACATATTAATGGTAATGTTTATTGAAAGATTGCTTTGGCAATGAGGAGATAAATGAAAGATCAAAAGATAGTGGGGGTGGTCTTCAAAATTCAATTTCACTAAAATTTATGACATGAGATCTTAAATTTAACCATATGAATGATCAACAACTCTACAATCATTAACTTGCATGCTTTTAATCTTTTTCAAAAAGTCATTATGTTTTTCTCATCTCTTTTTTTTTGTCATTAGTGGTTACAAGTGGTTACAAGAACGACAAACAATTCTTCTCAGTGAGATATATATTTGACAAAGATTCAAAAGTTTCCATCAACCTTTTGATCATATGTGCTTGTTAGTGAACAGACATGACTATTTATTCAAATCGAAGATCAACAATGATAGAGAGATCTTCAAAATTATATTGGACTAAAGATCGACGACATGAAATCTTCAACTTTGTCGGGCCAAATGATCAATGACACTTTAGCCATTCACAAGCATTTGGGTGCGTGGATGTTGTCAAGATAGAGGCCTAAGATTCAATTTGTGCTTGCATGTTGTTGGGTCATTAGGCTTGATAGAGTCAAGCTCAACAATGCCACTAAGTTCAAATGCTTGCACATCCATTCAAAACTATCTATGATAAATTTGGACAAATTTACAACAAAAAAATGCTTACATCCTTTTTTTTAAATTTCAAAATTAGTCAATTTTCTTTTTTTTTTGAAATGATGAGTGATAAATTATAAAGTATGTGGCTCCAACTCTCGACCTTAAAGATAAATTATTTAAGTGATAAGAAATGGGTCCTTCGACAAATATATTTATAACTTAGTATTTATTTGTTATAAACAATTCATAATAAAAAATAACGTACATTGCAACTGACTACAAAAATGGTCAAAATCATTGGAAAATTTGTCACAACAAGACCGAATCCAAAATTGAATTCAAGAACCTTGATTTTATGCATAAATGCCCTCAATTCCTAGACCACAGTATAAACAATGAGTAAGATTTTATGCGCTCTAATCTTTTGAAAAACAATAAAAAGAAGAAGCACGAATTTCAAGGAAAAAAAATCACTATGGCTCTCTCTATTATACCGGAAAAAAGTGATCAGCAGGCATTAGTTATACTCATCTGGATTCTCTCTGCTCCGTATAAGAGGAACTCCATCTTCCCTCCAAACTATTCTGTCCTCACATACTGCAGACACCACCTCCACATACACCTGGTGTTCCTGTAACAAAAATCTCTGTTGGTTTCAACAAAATTTCAAAGCATTTAGCAGTGAGAAAAATAATATAACAAAAATTTCTAAGTTTTCAACAACCGTCAAAAGGAGGAGCTGGGAAAAGAAATGATATCACTGTTGATGCTATAAAAGATTCTAATGTTTGCGCAAAGCAAAGAGGATACTCCATTTTCAATGAAAGAAAATTCTTAGCTATAGAATAAACTATAGACGACAAGTAGGATCAATAATTACCATTAAGTAAATGATCTTAAGTCCTTTGGTATGAAGTGGGTTGAAACTAATATAGTATTGATGAATACAAACACTCTTTCCCAGCTAACACTTACCTTTAAGCGAGTAATTTATGCCTTAGGTTAGTAAGGGTTTTGAAAGTTATTGCCAAGATATTGAGTTCAAATTCCGTCTATATCATAATAAAGTCTCACCTTCGATTAACTAAGATAAAGAATTAAAAATAACCTATGCCCCAACATCTAGTGTAAAGAGGCCGCCCTGAAATCATAATTCTACCTACAAACAAGTTCCGCCTTCCTTTTCATCATATCCGCTACCTTTGACTCTTCAAGAGAAGAATTTAGGTGGTGTGATACATGGATGAAGGATGATCATGGGCCAACTACTATCATTGTATTATGATTGGTGGGACTCTTGGTGCATGAGAATGTGATGAGAGTGAGGATGATATGAAGCTATTTGAGCTTAAGGGTCTGTTTGGGGCAATTGCAACGGTTTGAAAACACAATAATGGAGCTACTACAGAAGAAACTATTGTCTAAAAAAATTATAATTAGTATCAAAATCTTTTTTATTTTAAAAAAATCAGACCGTAACTTCATAACTTCATAACAATCACAACATTCTACCAAGTGAAATTGAAAAATACAGCATTCACATCATAGATTCTCCAAAATGCGGACATAACACAATTTTCAAAAAGCACTGTGGTACATTTTCGCATCACACCGTACTGCACCACCACTGTTGCCCCAAGTGCACCCTAAGTTTCCTCTACTCTCTCTCCTCCTTTCCTCCTTGATGGCTAAGTCATTCTTCTTTGAGCATTGACAGACCTCTTCCTACAATCAGCTGATGTTTTGGCCATCCAATTTTGAAGGAAACAACTGAATTAAAAGGAAAGACGAGATGCCAGAGAAAAAAAAAATGTAATGACATGTTTAAAAGCAAGAAAAGCAGTAGATTACATGTCAAAAAAAAAATAAACTAAAGAATTACCTCACGAAGAACTCTTGCAGCCAGCTCTTCAGCAGTATCATTTGCTAAAACTGGGACAACCTTCTGAGCTACAATCCGACCAGTATCATAATGTTCGTCTACAAAGTGAACAGTCGGTCCAGAGTATCTAAAAGGAAATAAATAAAGAATAATAATCTAAAAATAATAATGTGTAATGAAGTACAATCCCAGGTAGTAAATCATAAATGATTATTTAAAAAAAAAACTATGACTTAATATTAACTGCTGCAAAAAAAAACACTTGGAGCTGAAAGTTCTTGATATCATGTTTCTTTTAGGCCCTGTTTGGCTTTTTGGAGAACACAGTGGGGCAATGTATGCATTGGCAGTTAAGTGCAGGTTGAGCTAATAATAATTACTCAAGTATCCTACTGATCACTTAATTGAGCAAAGTAATTAAAACAATTTAATACATCGTATAATTAATTAATTCTTAATTAATCACCCTACTTTTAATTGATTATCATATGAAAACTCTAAAAAGTTTATTTTATTACTAAATTAGAATATCTTTTATCATAATAATTTTTATAATTATTTAAACCAATTAAACCCTAACAAGCCTAAATAAATGCTGATTGATATTCTAATCATTAACCAAAAATTAATTTTTTACACAAATTTTATGAATCAATCTATGACTAATTTGTCTAATTTATTATCCTAATTATTACCTAATTACTAATTGGCATAATGTACCCCTAATTACCTTAATTAATCATTATAATTTAATATTTAGATTATTAATTAAATTTAAATAACTAACCTAATAATGTTTAAATAATCAACTCATTTGATATCTAACATTCAACTAAACCATTATTTTTTTCAAGGCAAATGGAAAATAAAAAAAATAAAAAAAATAAATTTCTAGAAATTAACTCAACCCATAATTCTAAAAAAAAACAATTTTCTGGCTACCATAAAGCTGAGATTTTTCTCACAATAACTTATCCGCTGCTTTCCAAAGAAATAAAAACTGATTTTGTTATTCTGAATAACATAATCAAACAACCGAAAGTATTATCAAATGGAGTTATATTCATCACAATGTTCATTAAAAGAAGATAACCACATAAAATAATGCAAGGACTATCAAAGAAATATATGAAAAACTAACCATAGTGTGATAGAACAAGCTACTAAACACACTATTCCAAAATTCTTCTATAGCATAAAGGTTTGGATAAGAAGTTAGATTTTCTACGATTAATAAAAGGGGAATTTACAAACATACCAGACAATTCTTATGTATTTACATATCTAACACCTATACTTTAATATTTATAGACATCAAAATATCACTATCACGCTCTTTTTTAAAATGAAATGCATCTTTTCATGCATAGGAAGGTATTATATATGTAAATATCAAACTTTATGTATTAGATATGTAACATAAGATTTGTATGGAATGTATGTAAATCTTCTTTAATAAAAAATTCACAAAGCAGCAATCATATAAAGGTGAAGATATCAGAGATATTGAGTTTAGATTCAGGCATGAAGAAAATCAACAGAAACATCATCTCACCTCGCCCCGGATGCGATGACAGCTTTATGCACCTTCAGCCCATAATATCCTTTACCCCCAAAGGCTGGCAGAAGAGAAGGATGAATATTCAATATAGATCTCGGAAATGCCTGAACTAATTCAATAGGAATCAATTTCAAGAACCCAGCCAGGAGAATAAATTGGATCTTCCATTTCCTACACGAAAGAAAATATTTTATTAAGATTGAACAAGAAGAGACAGGAAGCCTAATATTAGCTCTATGGAAATAGGCAAAAGGTCGAGTTTACATAAATCCATGGGCTAACTCCCAAAATGATCCCCTGAGATTATTTGCAAGTGACCAATTTAGTCTCTGAATATACAAAATTGATCCAAATTGATCCCTTGAGGATTACATTGGGATTGATTTTGTATAGTTGAGAAATAAATTAGGGTCAATATTGTACCACTATTTCTAAATGAGGGACCATCTGTATCAATTTTTTTATAGTTATAGACAAAATGGAGCAATTTGATGCTATGAGGCTAAATTGGCCACTTGAAAATAATTGGGTGATTATTAAGAGATTTAATTATAGATAAATATCAACTATCGTAGTCTTTACGAAGACCAAGAATAATGCAAAATGCACAAAATCAGTTAAAAAAAATGTACAATTGTTTAATCAAGTCTCAAAGAGAAAAATTAGTTTTAAACATAGAAGTCAATGCATAGTAAAGTTGATTCAAAAAAGTTTCACCTTAAGGAAATTAGAAGGTCAGTTGGCGATAAGCCCTCAAGAGAATCTTTATGCTTTGGGAATTGGATTACAGGAATGCTGTGATCTCTTGCATATTCAGCACCACCACAAGCTGCAATGCAAATTACATCAACAATGAAGATATGTGCATCACAAGTTTAAAATATTAACAGGCTGTTTACTAGCATACTACACAAAACAGGCCATATTACCTACCAAACAAACAAAATTTTAATAAACTTAACATTCTTATGAAAAGCCAGAGATTTCCCTTATGTGAGCAGCTTGATCAAAAAAATTGATGCTTCTCAGATCCAAACCTCAAAATCATAAAGGTCTTGCTTTTTCAGGCTATGCACAAACTAATGAAATGGTGTCCGTATAAAGGCATGCTGAATCAATGAATGGGCTTACTCAATTATTTATATACTTTAGTGATATAACCAGTTGATCAAAACAGAACTATATATTAATTGGCCTGGAAAAAAGAGACTAATACCTTGCTAGAATATTCATGATTTTGATGTTTTATTCATTGTGTTACATTACTTTTTCGACAAAGAGGTCATTCATCTCCAATTATGAATACCTAGCTAATACTGTTTAGGGGCAAATGAAAGCCTAGAATGGTATAAAGCAAAGTTGGTAGCCAAAAGATTTGATTAATCTATGAAATTGGATATCAAGTAACCTTAGGTCTCGTTGCAAAAATGCATACCATTTGCATCATAATTTCTCTAGTTCCTAACTTTGGATAATCCATGTAGCAATATGATATAGCGAATGCTTTTTTTATATAGAGATGTTGAAGAAGTTTATATGGACCCATCAGCAAAATTTAGCAACTCTTTCATAGAAAATAAGATATGGAAATTGAAAAGGACACTATGTGATCTCAAAAAATCCCCATGAGTATGATTTGACATATTTATAAAAGCCATGTATTGTGCAGGATATAACTAAAACAAAGGAGACCATGCACTCTTCTTAAAACACTCCATTGATCGAAATATCACAATTATTATCATAAATGTTAATGATGTAACTATTATAAGTGGCACAATAAAGAAAAAGATTTACTAAAAAAAACCTTCTTGAAATATTTCAAATCTAAAAACTAGGTAAACTCAAATATTTCCTGCATATAGAGGTTTTTCAGTCAGAACAAAAAATTTTTATCTCTTAACTAAACCATATTATGAATCTATTGAAGAAAATAAAATGACTAATTGTAACCTTGTGAAACTTCAGCTAAACCAAGTCGAAAATTAGACACAAATGAAAAAAGAAAGACAAAAGAAAGTAGACAATATCAAAGATCAATTGAGAAACAAATCCATCTATCTCACACCCATCCTGGCATCGCCTTAGTAGAAAATCTCATAAATTAATTTATGCGCAAACCAAAATAACCTCATCTTAAGTTACTAATAGAGTTCTCAAATATCTAAAATCAATTCATAAAAAAGGATTCTATACAAAAATAGGAAACTCTATAAATGAAAGGTTACACTGATGCTGACAAAGCAAGCTTACAAGTCGATAGGAGTTCAGTTTTAGGATAACAAACATTTATAGGATTAAACCTCATAACATGAAAAAGTAAGAAACAACCTATTGTCTCAATATCAAACATTGAATGAATTTGCACAATATGTCTATAAATTCTTATTGATTAAAATTAATTTTAAAGATTTAAAAAATCAAGTGGGAATAACCTATGAAGATATATTGTGATAAATATTTTTCACAATCAAATACAAAATGATCAAACCAAACATGTGAAAGCGAATAGAAATTTCACAAAAGAAAATTAAGTGTGTTAATTTGCAATCCATGTCTCAATGAGAAGTCAACTTGCCAACATATTGATCAAAGGGCTTCGAATCCATATTAAAAATTTTTGTAAGCAAACTTGAAATGGTAGATCTATACTATCAAATTGAGGGAAAATATTGAAAGGCCAATGAGCCTTTTAAAGATCAGCGGGATTGCTAAAAAAGAAAGGAGGCCATAGACTACCTCTCTCATGAATCCATGTGCAAGAAAGGAAAGGAGGCTGTAGTGGCATCAATTAACAACCAATATAAGGGACAAACAAGAGGTAAAATCAAATTATATTTTTTGAATTATTTTCGTTTATTTTTAAGGTAATTGTGTGCAAATACCTGCTAAAGAAATAAACAAGCCAAGCTTCCCTAGCCACTTTTCTTTTTCTAAAGTATGGATGCCTGACAACATGAAAAACCTTTAAGCTGAATGCTTTCAAAGGAAACTAAACTCCCTGTGTGCATATTACTTTTCGAGGTAATGTTGGTAACTTAACTAGAACAATAGACCGCATGACTTAACATTTTTTTTTTTCCAAACTTAGGTGATCTCTTATTTATCCATAGGCCAATAGAATTTTATTGGAAATCCTCTTCCATAGTTTTTATAAATAAAATGATTTACCATATCTAAATCCAAGAAGTTGCACATATTTCCAAACACAAATAAAATTCCAGGATACCAGAAGAAAAATACAATTTTCTTTTACACAACCAATCAACTTTTCTGGTAAATTGAATGGGATCAGTGAAAAAGGAACAGATGCATGGCATAAAAAAACTAAAATCATACTATTCCAAAGTTGAAGAGCAATCTACCGCGGGGAATGCTTGTATAGATAAATCTGTCTAACAAAGAACTTTACCAGGCTTATCAGTGACAAGAACCACAACATCTCCATGAATTAATCCATTAACAGAAGCATTGTGAATGGAACGAAAATTTGATCCTCCACCAGAGACAAAAACTGCCAGATTTTTTCTCGCAGAACTTCCCGACCCATATTTTTCTTCCAGAGAACTACCTGCTTCAGGAAGACTATTTCTACACTGCAAGACTTTTAATACTCCGCCTTGTTTTCTCAATGCGATATTTTCATAAGAACATACTTTGCGAAAATCTACTTTCTGATGTTGAGCGGCCACAGAACTCGTGTAGCGTCTGCTTTGCATAAGATTAATCACATTGCTGTTCGAATGAGCTCGATTTCCTAGATTCAAGCCCACTGCATCCATCGCAATAAAAACTAATACCTACAAAGGAAAGAAATTTTGATTACTTCGAATGAATAAGAATACACGTGATAGAGTTGTGATGGTGAAGTGACCTGCTTGGTAGTAAGATTTGAGCCAGATTAAACTTAAATCTTGCCAAACGGTAAAAAACGCAACTTTAAACCTGGGATTTACTAAATCCCGCTGTTCGGCGGATTTAACGTAAATCTACGGCGTTTCTTCCCCTTACTAACTCTTCTCCACCACACGCCACCAGTGCTGATGATGCCTTCCTGTTGCGAGCTCCCGTCACGACTTCCTATTCTCCTTCACACGCCCGTCGACGCCTTCCCTGCAAGCTCCCGTTGCAACTTCTGGCCCATCGGGATTTTGAGTAGAGCCGAACGGGGAAGAGGAAAGCGGGTTTAATGCACTTTACCAGTACGATTAAATACTAATAAAATTTTAGACAAATTTACAAATCAATCACCTATTTAATTATCCTCTCTATTTTTTTTAACTATCAATTCATATATTTACATATGTTACTATCAAATTTTTAATAATTTTATAAAAATTAAAAATATGAGTTAAGCTTTTGTTATAAATTTTAATATTTTAAAATTATTTTAAAAAATTAGGATTGAAGATGATTGATTTATAAATATAGAAGAATAAGATGACTATGTATGTAAAAATCTCAAATTTTAATAATTTAACAAAAATGTTAACTAATAATAATTTAACTCTTTAAATAGCTAATTTTTATTAATGTTACTCATATGTAATTAATTATTTCTTTTAAATATAATTATAATAAACAGTTATTCATAAATATTTAATATTTTAATTAATCTAATTGTCAAACACTCATTCATTGATTAATATTTTTTATTCATTACTTCAATTCATTTATTTTAAAATAAATTTTTACATAAATATTTAATCATCTATTCCCTTAAATATTAAATTTCAAAAAAAAAGTTTATTAAAAAATAACATTTATCATGCTAAACAATTTTCAATTTTTTAGTCAATCAAAATTTATTAAACCCAAAATTAAATGATTTAATCAATTTTATTTATAGCCAAATATCCTCTAAAATTCCAAATAAAGAGATGAAGACTATGCTAGTGAGGATAAATTCTTACCTTTTGTTTTAAGTTGGCTTAAGAAGAATGAGTTAAGTGAGAAAAGAGAAGCTCTAAGAGGAACTAAAGTTATGATTGGTTAGATGTTTATGTTTATGCAATTCTAAAAATTACTTTACAAAAGCTTAAATTTTGTCATATTGATAACATAAATTCACATGAACCAAATGTAAAATTAAATGAACTAGACATCTCATGTACACATATAGATAATTGAAGAAGAACTTTTTAAAATAAGTATTAAATAATTAATTATTATTTTAAGAATATGTAAAAAAAATTGATTTAGGTACAGTCGCCCCATAAGTGGGCGACTGGTCAGCCATCTCATCGTTGAGGTGACTTAGAGCTACCAACTGGCGACTGTACGCTGCCAGTCATTTCTAATGACATCTGCTACTGCTTTAACTGAAGTACCAATAAGGCGACTTTTTTGCTATTATTATTA
Source organism: Cymbidium sinense (assembly GCA_021442155.1). Taxonomy (NCBI): domain Eukaryota; kingdom Viridiplantae; phylum Streptophyta; class Magnoliopsida; order Asparagales; family Orchidaceae; genus Cymbidium; species Cymbidium sinense. The sequence continues at coordinate 160,227,299 of CM038215.1, forward strand.
TTTTTTTTTTTTTGAGAAAGGAGATGTGTTTTTTATAAGGGTTGTATTTATCTGCAATTTGCATATAAACTCAACCAGCTGTTAGCATCAAATTTAAACTACTTTACATGAAGTTGTTGTACTACTAAATAAATTATACAAAAAATTTCATTCATATCTTAAGTAAATGTAGTTATAAATACAGAAAATACAAAACTATAGAAATAGCCAATCACAAATACACAGTACAAATACATCTTTGTATACTATCGCGCTATGGCGACATCTATATGCTATTGCAGCACTACATGGAGTGTAGTGCATGTGGTCGAATGGACGATCACGAATGGATAAGACATCGTGGTCCGATCCTACCGCAATTTTGCAATTTATCTCCGTCGGAGTCTCCTAAAAAAACCAAATCTTGTGACGATGCAACGTCCATATGGTACTGAGACTAAGAGCTCTCCTTAAAAGTGGATGGCCCTGGATCAGCATAAGTAAATGGGCCCGCACCATGCCGCCGTGTATTCGAGTTGAATCGCATGTGACATATGCTCGTGGACGTTGTCGTAATCATGATGGGTTCTCAATCTCATATCGTAGCATATCTTCTCATACTTATTTATAGCCAACTCGAAGTTCGAGTCACCTGGACGTCCAAAGAAAGGCTGAAAAATGTCATTCATCGCTAAGATATGCCCCGCCTATATGAAATAAGTTTAAAATGTTACTATAAAAATCTGTAGACATAGTAGCTAAGAAAATGTGTAGATTGTAGTATTATCTTAACATATGCTCGCTCGACAGGTGTTCTGGGATAGTATGTCATCGATAGATCAATAGATGCCTTAAGAAAGTACAACGAAGCTCATGACCTGAACCATAACATGTATGCCGAGGGCTTATTGTCACGATATGTGCCATTTATCACGCGCAATGTGATCTCGAGCCTCCTGTATCGATGTTTTGATGGTTGAATCGATATTTTCCTCTACCATCAACTCTTTTGAAGCTGGGATCCATCAGAGCAACATCAATGCGTGATAAGTGACCAAACTGACGAAGAATTCTGTTAGGAAGGTGCTACTCTACCCTCTTCCAGCTGATCAGGGGAACACGTGCTAGCCATACAACCTCACTAGTAAGGCAAATATCAGACATGTGAGCTCTAATCAGAATATCGTACGGCTCCCAAGTCACCTGCATGTTTTAGTGGTTGTTACACAGAATATTGTATGATAAAATTCATATAAAATATATTTTAATATTTAAGAGTTGTACCTGGCTCAATAGTAGTTCATTAAGCTCATCCAAAAAAATTTGATATTACTAAATGACATCTGTCGCATATATCGTTCGTTCCACCTCAGTAAATCAGTTTTCATATGTAAATCAGTTACTTGCAACTCAGTATATTAAAATAATTGAAAAATGGTTTAGTTTTCTAACCTGAAATCGATGCTCAGTTCATCAAGATCCTTAGGGTAGGGGACATGTACTGTTGGTCTCCCTACATGAAGTCGCTCCAAAGACAAGATCTGGAGCAACTGAAAATAGTAGTCATGTTGGCCCTCCTTGGTCTGGTAAACTCATGCAGCTCCTTGTATAGGTGTGTCAACACTGCGCCGCCTACTAAGAATGTGTTGAATGTATCTAGATCTTCTAACAAGGGAAGGTACTGCAAGTGCACCTCTGACCCTAAAGTATTTGGAAGTAAGAAACTCCCCAGAAGGAATAGCACATACACTCGTAAATGTCTGTTGAAGTTCATATCTGTGAGGTTTGTGTACGACTCCCTGAAAAATGTCTAGCATAACCACCTGAGCGGCATACAGGTTTGAGGGTGTATGCGCCCCCATCGAAATGTAGAATGGGAATTGAGGTCATCGGTCATGATATCGATGTCCATGATGGGATGCCACCGTAGCTCATCCAGCGTCGCCAAATCTGCCACCGCTTCCCCTCTCCAACTATGATCGACCCGATGATCGGTGGTTCATCTATGTGCAATCCCAAGATCATTGCAACATCTTGCAATGTCACAATCATCGTCTGACAAAATGAAAAGTGGTGCAGGAGACCAACGCTCAACTACGCTTGTCAATAGGTGATGGTTAAGTCTAATGTATGCGCACCGTGGTAAGGTTATATCGGATGGACCTTTAAAGGTGTAGGATCTAGTGCGTCATCGGCCATCTTAGCATGCCTCCTCTGTCGACGTCTAGTCGGCCTGGAAAGCTCCTAGGCCATCGTACATGTGACAAAAAAATAAAATGGGATAATATTAAAAGACATTAATATTTAAATTGTGCAAAAATACAAAAGAAATATGAAAATCCCTAGAGTTTATGTACATCGATATTTTGCTATACTATTCATATTAACCTTCTACTAGTAGGGTTGTGTGAGCACGATATCCGATAATGACCAACTGATTTGCAATAAATGCACATACGAGTGCTCTGCGCTCTCGTCCATTGTGTTCTTATATCTACTTGATCGTGGTCTACCTAATCTTACTTTAACAGTTAGTGGCAACAAAGGGTAAAGTCTCCGCTCCGCATCGAAGTCTGACCAGTTAATTCGTTCAAGCAGAATATGAAAGTTCGCGGAGTATGTACGCCCATACATTATCATGGTGTAATACATTGACACATAAGCCAAATGATTTAATCTCCGATGGACTAAAGCTGATATAGAATGATCACATGGCATGTGATAAATTAGTGTTTGGGAACAGCTACATGAACTGAACTACTCCACTATGAAGTCAACTCTAAAGGATTAACAACTCATATCGAACACTTGCACTTCATTATCATTAATATTGACTGGTTGTGGATAGTGTTTGGTCTCACGCTCGAATCTGCTGAGCACTGCCTGTGTTCTAAGAGAGAATGTGAATTCATCAGTTGGTTCCCCCGAATTTATGATACTAGCTCTCTTATTAAATAAACTCATAATATTATAGTAAACAATAATGATCAATGCTTGAATTGGTAGTCCCGTGCTCGTTTGAGAACCCCATTAAAACATTCGATGTATTTGTCATCATAGTACCATATCACGTACCGCCATCATGAACCAATGACCATTTGCACATGTCACGCTCTACTACCCACTGGTATGCTTCAGGTTTAATTTTCTTTATGTTTGTCATGTGACAGTCGAATATATTGATGTCATCTGTGCTGCCAAACATGTACATTTTCTTACACAGAAACTCAACATCCGCAATACCCATTCTCCGTACTACTTTTTTGCGGTCGATGTCTTAAGCAATGACAATGTGCAGCCCATAGGAATACATCTCGGCATCTGCGTACCAAACTCACATGCTTATCTGAGATAATACATAAATCGCTCATTGCTGAAATAATAGATAACAGCTGATGTATGCACATAATGAACCAGAATCAGGACTCGTTATTCTCAGATTCAACTATAGCGAAAACAAAGGAAAATAATCAATTATTGGCGTCAATACCAATAGCAGTGAGTAACATACCGCGATACTTTCCTAGTAGGAATGTTCTGTCCATTCTTAGAAGAGGATGACAAAATTTTTAACCTGATATTGATGGTCTAAATGCCCAAAATAATCTCTGAAACCTGTATGTATTTGATGATAAAATTCTGTAAATAGTTCTTGACAAAACAGAGCATAATGAATCCATAAATAGGCTAAGAAAGCGGTATGAGTCCTCCCAACCAAATATTGTTCGATACTCTTATCAGCATCTCAAGCCTTCATGTAAGACACTTTAATATTAAATTTTGATTTATCCTTCTAATGATCTCCCTTGGTTTTAAGTCTATCTGAAATTGCATAACTAGCATTATGAAATAATTAATGAACTTAGAAGTGCATTGACGATGTCCATAACTACTGATAGTGCTAACGCATGTGTGTGGTGCACCTAAAGTTGATATCCTCCAAGCACCTCCCAACCTTTTGCTCCTACTACATTGCATGTGTCATTGGCAAGATCTGCTAGGATTGCTATGTTGTGCATATATAACAGTAAAATTCTTTTAATTCGAAGTGATGGTAAGAAAGACCAACTAGTTACTACAAACTGAAGCTCCTTCTTATTTGATAAACACATACCTTCATATAGCTCAACTGGAACTTCGATGTCATCTGAAAAATTTGAACTATCAGATGGACCATCAAACATAATCTTTGCATCCCAATCTTTTGTGGTTTGGCATATGCAGACATAGTCATTATTGCATATCATAGCATCGTCATTTGAAGAATTCCAGATTGAATGATTCTGAATAAGCTCATGACCAACATTGGTGTCACATAAATTGATATTATTAAGAAAAGAATCATCTTCAGCATCGCTATCATCAGATGCATTTCTTGATTCGCTATTCATTATGTCATACTCATCATCAGACAACACTCTAGATGCACTAGGTTGCTCATGCAATCGTGCTTCAACAGGCAGTTGAGTTCTGTGTCAACAAAGTCATAATCCTTAAAAAAAATAAAAGATAGGATAAACCATAAAATGAAAACACTAACATTGTTGTTGAGGTAATTACTAACCTTACTTCTGAGTCGTCGTAGTAATGTTGTGGTACAGCAGTTGTTGACAAAGTGAAATCATGGGCATAATCAGATAGAATATTATGTTGCATAAGATCAATTCAATTTAGCTGCAGTAGTATATTGTGGCTTGACTTTCACATAAAGAACTAATGTTTGACGTAAAGCTTTATCCAGTACAGTACTATAAACATCATCGTCAGAAACCGTAGATGCTATGTATCCCGCGCTGACAGAAAAATGACAGGTAAGCTCTACTATGAACTTATCAACGTCATAATGCAAAGATCTAAGCACTTTCTGTTTCAAATCTTCTAAGCTTGCATGACGCGAGACTCGCATTAGACGATTTTTGCCACCGACATAACTTGGAATAAACTGATCATCAATGATCAGTTGTCCGTCATATAAAAGAATTAAAGAAACGAGCTCCTAACTCATCCTAATATATGCTCAGCAACCAACCTAAACTATTGAATGAACAAAAATGCAAAATTGATATTTCACTAATCAAAAAAATTCTCTACTCAATTTGTAACGCATCCAAAAATATTTTTCAAACTCATCACTCATCGAATTTATTGCATCACAAAAATTAACCCAATTTCTAACGCATCCTAAAAATTAACTCATCACTTATCAAAAACATCGCAAAAACCCTAATAGAGAAAGAAAAACTTCGACCTTATTCGTTCTCTAGATTCGAAGCACATACACAATCACCAAAAATATTAGTTTGAAGTTCTAGGGAAATGGAATACTTGGGAAACCAAACGAATCAAAAGCAATCCTACAACTTCAAGAAATGGAATATCACTTGTAAAAATTACCTCATTTTACACCATCCAAAAAAATTGAATACTAGGAAACTGAAAATATACCTTGTGGGATGGGTCATGCGAGCTGGAGCTGAGCTTAAGGACCTGGAGCCGAGAGAGTCCAACGTGGTGGAGCCGGGATCGAAAGTTTTGCAATGGAGCCGGGACTTGTGGTGGAGTCGGAATCCCAGATGGAACCGAGACCGAAAGCTTTGTGTGGGACTCTGTCGTCGCGGGCCATTACAGGGTCGGGAAAGAAAAGCACGCGAGGTCTACCACAGCCACACGCGATTTTATATTTAGGGTGTAATCAATCACCCGATAATTGATCGGCTTTACAAAGCTCGGAGATATCGACGCTAGCGGTAAAGTCATAAAGCGTGAGCGGGCTTTAAGTCACCTCGATGAGGTGTTAGCCGTCCTTCACTTATGAAAACTACTGAACCGAAATTTTTTTTTATACATGCTTAAAATAATAATTATTAATTATTTAGTACTTATTTTAAAAAAATTTCATAATTTTATCAAATTAATCAAATCATAATATAAATTTAAAATAGATTTAGTAAGAAATTCCTTATCAATCTATTTAATCTGCTTGTTTTGATTATATTAAAGTCATCAAGAGGAAGGATATGCTCGCCCCCAGTCAAAATTAACAGCTAAAGTCATCAATTTGTTGATCAATTAGTCATTTAGAGTGAAGTAGTTTGACAATAAAATCCATTGAACTCACCTTTAATTGAAACACTAGAAAGTCATCAAATACTTAAGACAACTATTAGCTAATAAGGCTTATTCATTTTACAACAAATATTATCAAATTTTATTATTTAATTTTGCTTGTATTAATTAATTATAATAATTGAACATTGAAACAAATATATAAACATGATTTTAGAGGATCAGCTCGATGCACTCTAACAGATGTTGATCAATTCATATCACATCAATCTTAGAATCTTTAGCAAAAATGAAAACTATATCTTCTCTCTCCAGTCTTCTCTTTTATTCAATTCTTTTTCTTCAAGTTGAAATTAGATTTGTTAGCAAAATCTTAGCTTCAGCTATATGGGCAAATTTGAATCTAACATTATACAAACCATATAATGAAATGAAAATGAAAATTTCCCACGACATGAAGCCAATATATTAAGATTTTACAATTATCAGACAATTCAATCAAAAATAGTCCAAGAGATCTCAAAGGAAGAAGAAGATGCAATGCATCCACAAATCAGAATATATATTTTGAAGAGCATAAGATCTATGGAATAGTAGGAATGATGGAAAATTAAAAGAAAAGGCCAAAAAAATTCACGAGAGTTGATCTAGTAAGGGGCTTCCTTCCTTCGCGAGAACAAACAAGCCACCATCGCCTCTCGAAACCCTAAAATCTTGATCAAGGTAGGTCGTCAACAGCCAGGATTTGGCCCCGTTTCCAGGAATTGGAACCTTGAGGGGCGGCTGGCCGGAAATACCGCGGACGACGTTACCAACCGCCTGCTGTATTGGATTCAACGACTGCTGTAAAGGCTGCAGATCAATCTCCTGTCCGAAAAGTTCGAGTTTTTGGGGAAGATCCAAGGTAGATGATACCTCTGGAGGCTGCAAAGATCCCTCTTTGAACTGAACCTGCTTGAAGAAAAAGGAAGTGTGCGTGAGGGTATGCGCAGCTTTTTGCGATGCAGAAGGAAATGAGTTAATGGAAAATGAGGAAGATACAGCATAAAATGGAATATCTGGCGAAGCTTAGGCTTCCACAGGAGCAAGCAATTTGTACAATCATTTAACTACATTGGTCTTTCCAAATTTTTAAACGAGCTCTTGATTGAATTCATCAAAATAGTGAAACGAGCAAACATGCTTTGGGGCGATATTCTTTATCTAAGAGTGGCTCATCTCCATGTTGTTATTCTTTACGATGAACTTTGATTCGAATAGGTGGTGCCTCCCACCATTGCAATCATTTCTTCCTCTGGCATTATGTATGGTGTGCTTGCACTCATCGTCATTCAACTTTAGATTCTCCAAAGTTACGAGACGCCCCACTTGAATAAGCATGACGCCATGGCATAATTCGCATCTTAAATATGGATCGGGGTGGCATCAACACAAATATGACTTATCTTGCTATAAATGGATTGGGGCTATAATCAGGTTGGATCTTTGGATCAATCATTACCATGTTAGTTGGATCAAGTCAGTCATAGCCCAACTGACTGATAGTGGATCTATTTAAGATAGCTACAACTATTTGAAAAAATAATGATGAAGGTGCTGCAGATGAAACTGTTATTTGAAAAAATTGTGATTGATATTTTTTTTTATTTTCAAAAAGTCAAACCGCAATTTTCTGGTTTGAAAAAATTGTGATTGATATATATATTTTTTATTTTCAAAAAGTCAAACCGTAATTTTCTGGTTGTCAATACAGGGAGCCAGGTCGTGTTAGAAAACGTAAATTTTTCACCACAAATTTCTCAAAATGTAGCCCAAACGTAGTACCCAAGCAGCACTGCGGTGCGATGCGTCACCGCACTGCAGCACCACCGCCGCCACAAACAGCCTCATAATCTTGATTGCAGGTCTAGCATGGTAAACCATCAAGCACCCTAAAGCTGATCGAACTAGTCATTTATGGGAAATAGCTTGTACTTGTTCATTGGCAAGTAACCAATACATAGATGCAAGGATCTATTGTGCTTCTCTTGGAACAACATCTGAGTACCAATGAGTTAAAAGGTCTCATGCATCAGACATCAATTAAATTCTTGTGTTGCTTTTGCAACCCCTTCAACTTGGAGGAGCGAAATTTAGTGACGTATGATGGCAAGGGATCAAGCGTTGGGAAAAAAAATGATTGAATGATCCACATCCTAATGATTTATTGTCGGAACATATTAGCGACATCAAGATAGAAAACTTTTTTCACAATTCAATACAAGAAATGCAAAAAAATGAGAAAAATATTTCAATGGCATATCTGAGTATTCAAAGAGGATTTCCATAGGCACAGTCAAAGGCATGTTTATGAACACAATACAACAAAATATAGGGGAAAAGGCTGCTAAGAAAACTCGTCTATAGACTGCAAAAGACTAAAGAGGAAAAGAAGCATATGGAGGATTGTGAGCCCACGACAACCTCTTAGGCAACTCGGCTAACAGCTAACATTACATTCTAGAATCAAGGAGCCTACTTGCTTTCGTGGGGGCTTCATTATCACCATTAATTAGCTCCTTAACCATTGTTGTCAGAAAGGAACTTCCACCTCACTCACTCCCTTGACACTAGAACCATTGATAACATCTTCTAAAGATGTTCAGATACTAGTTTCATGGGAACCACACTGGCAATGAACATCAAAATGTATACCCAACTAACAAAAGTCACTATCAATGCATCAATCCGATCAAGTAAATCCATCTCAATTAAAATCTTATTGAACAACTCGATGGATTCTGCAGATCATTGCGATCGCAGAGTTCATCAGACCGAGCTACCCAACTACATTTCATGCACAAAAATCAAACTTCATAATAGACTCCAAAGATAAAAACAAGGTCATGTGCACTAATATCGACAAGTGAGCTCATATTTGTAAGTATTATCCCACACTTGTAAACATTAGTCTATTGGACTAATCTTCCTTACTTGACTTTATCAAACTAAGAATCTATAATGAGCCCAACCGTCTCCTTTCATGTTGACTCATGAGCCATGCAATCTATTTTGACCTAGTCTATTGGTCATTGTTTGGCCCTTGGTTGTATTGTGTGTCAAGCCATGCATTAATTAATATCATGAATCACTTATATATATAAATGTTGTGATGGTTGTGCCCAAATTTAGATTTTTTGTTCACATTTGACCAACCCTTTTGGCCACTACTTAAATATCCGACCTCCACATCATTATTGAATACCTCATCAATCATCACCTTGATGCCACCTCAATTCTCTCTCCTAATAAGCACAATCAATCCCCACTCCAACCAACCCCCCTCCGCCCACCAAAAACAAACAGACAAGTTTTCCTCTCTCCCATGCAATGCTTAATCATTAAAACCTCAATTTATTATGTGTTCTTCCTTTAGAAATGCTTGTAAATCTTGCAAAATATATCTTTTAAGTCCTTTTTCCCTACAACCCTACCCAATAGTTCCAAAATCAGCATCACCTATAGTGTTTTTCACGTGTTTTGAAACAACAAAAGTGCTTGTTTCAATAATTAAGATTAATTGCCCTAAGCAAATATTAAATAACTTACTTAAGGATCAATCAATGTTATATTAAAATCATCAAGGCATTATAGTACAACAACTATATATAGTATAGTTGATTAATTTAATACTTAATTAAATGACTTGTTGACTATATACTAACACTAATAAAAAACTATAGTTTTAATTGAGAGCATAAATTTTTAGTTATTATTTAAATGCAATAACATGGCATGACAATATAATTAGCCTAATTAGAAGATACAATGTTTAAGACAAAGATTTTGTTAGTATTTAAACATATTAATAAAGAATAAAATATTTCATTAATTAACTAATAAGACATAATTAGTAATAGTTAATGATTTGTATAGGCTACTGAAGGTTTAATTGAAATTAAGTATTTATTAGTATTAATTATGATACAGCCTGGGACTATGAGTTAATTCTAAGTAATTGGAAATTAAATATTTATTTGAGTTAATTATAGAGTAATAAGGGTTTTAGAATACTTATGATTATTGAAATTTTAGCAGTATTTAATTGTGATAATTCAACATAATATAACTAATTAAACATTTAATCTGTAATATTTGTTGATAATTGACTATTTATATCATTAATTAATTATTAGTTAATATTTTTGAAGTGTTAATAAAGATATTTAAGGCTGGAATAATTAATATGTTAATTAAATTATAATTTTGCAGATTAAAAAAGTATTTGTTAATTAAAATATTTATTAATCTAAGACCTTGATTAACAATTAGTGGGCTTAATCTAATAAATTAAACAGGCAAATTATAGTAATTAAATGCAGATACTTCTATTTGGATTTGTTATCAAAAATGTTTTTATTTTATGCTTCTCAAATCAGAATAAAGAGACTGTCAGAACATATTTTTATTTTAAGCGAAAAAGATAAAATGAAAACAAAACAGAAACAAAACTAAACTAAATATGCTAAGAGTTTGTATATTCGAAAAATGTTTAGCAACATCAAGATTCCAGAGACCTACATAAAGCTTAAACTTCAAAGAAAAATGCCATACCAGTACAAGATATTTTTGTTCAATCATGATAATTTATCTGCTGCGGTGATGTAATAGCAAGCTATTGGGATTAAATTTTGTTACCTGTATCCTTGATGGGCTTTGTACTTCAAATGAAGCAGTTGCGCTGAAGGAAAAAGTTGCAAATGGACTAGCAAGTGTTGTGGCATTGACTATTGTTCTATTTTTACTGTCAATGGATTGAGAAATCTTTTTAATCTTTAATGCCGGTGTAAATCCAACTGCTAGAAGAGGTAAGAGCTCTGAAAAAGCTGTGTACCTAAGAAATTTGAATAATAAGATTCAATCAGCTGCAAGAAAGCTAAGCAAATACAAATAATTATGGGGCAGCATTTAGATAAATTAACTCTGAGCAGAAAGAAACTATCTCCATAGTACTTGAAGATGGTAAAAATGTCCTTAGTATACTTGACTTATGGTGCAGAATGTTGGCCAATAAAAGATAAGCATAAGACTAAGTTAAGTGTTACAGAGATGAGGATGCTCAGGTGGATGAGTGGCTTTACTCTTAGAGATAAAATCTAAATGAGTATGTTGAAAAAGTTGGAGTAGCTCAGGTGGTAGATAAGATTAGAAAATTCGCCTTAGATGGTTTGGTACATAAAGCGTCGGCCGTCCGATGACCGGTTAGGAGAGTAGATCATTAAATTTGCCTTATGTTAAGAAAGGTAAGTAGACCTAAAAGATTTGGTTAAGATGTATAAAAATGACCTCAGTATATTTGAATTAAATGAGAATTTGACACATAATAGGACACAATGGAGATGAAGGATTCATGTAGCCGACCCCAATTAGTGGGATAAAGGCTTGTTGTTGTTGTACTTTTTGCGCATGCAAGATCAAAGAGGTAAAGATGATCAGTGATGAAAGCATTGTAAACATAACCTTGTGCAAAGCAATAGCAGATCCATAACCTGCGATCACTTCAGGGAAGGGGGTTCGCAACAAACAAAAAAAGGAATGGTTAAGAAAATTGAAGATTTGGAATCTTTCTTGATTTTATGGTGGAATCTTCCTTGATTTTAGGGTATGCCAGACCCATCCTCAACTGCAAATATTACTATGCATCTTATTTGACACTCTAAATTAAAACATCATGGATGACAGTGGGAAAGCATTAAAAAAGGAAGAGGCTCAACATGAAAACAAGGATGCTTTGAACATGAGAAAGGAGAAGGTCAAGAAAACAAAGAAAGAATGAGGAGCTTCAATTTAGAAATCGGCTCAACATGAAAACAAGTAAAGCTTTATTATAGAGATGGCTAGAGCAAATTTTCAAATGAAATGAAACAATAACTTATATTTGCTAGAGGTACAAGAAATACTATACATACATAATCAATTCATTATAAAGCAAAAAAATGAACGCTACCATAAAGTTTGGATTATTGCAATACAACAAGAAGAAACATGAGAACAGAGCTACTCCATGCTTTTGTGCTCTAAGCAAATGATATTATATCGGAAATCTTATCTCAAACAAAGAAACACAATTTTCATGAATATGTAAACTATTAAATAACAAAAGAATGGAAAATAGCAATCTTAGCAGAAATTTTCTAAATCCCATATTTCATGCAACCATAGCTTATGTTTCTTCACCATCTCCACAAACAACATTAAGGTTCAAAACTAAATTATAGCATTCTGCTAAAAAATAACCAAATTGAATAAAGGTTATAGTGCCTTCTTTAGACTTGTTTGTTTTCTGGCATATCATGCAATTGCTAGGGTACAACTATATTAATCTCACACAATAACCCAAATTAGTTTGATTTTAAGGGATGAAATCAACCCAATCGCCCAAATTAATTTTCTTTAAGAAGGGAAAAAATTAGCTATGACATCAATATCATAAATAGAACGCAAGTCAGTTCTAGGGAACAATTAATTGAAGTACTAAATTAAATTCTTGCAGCATAAAAATTCTATGTAACCTCAAATAATGTATAATAACCATAAATAAAGAAAGTTTTCATATGGCCTCAAAGTCTATCTAAATATTGTTAAACTACAAGCTAAATATGAGCAATAACATATAAACCAAAAAACTATAATGCCCTTTTATGCCCAGCTATGCATATGCAGCTTAAAGTTTTACGCCACAAATAAAGTCTAGCATAAACTTACTTGGGCCTACCTACCTCTTATTCCATGGAAATAAAAACTAGAGTTAGAATGTGATGTGATCTCAGTAGATTTGACCATGTTGACAAGAATGAATGGCTTAGCAAATGCAAGTATCACAAAAATATTGATCCGGTTTTTAATTTGTTTTCCCAAATACAAAATATTTAAGCGCATCATCTAACTCAAAAAATAAGCAAATTCATAAAACATGAGAATAAAAGTACATTAAGCATTTATTGAATTATTTTAAGACACTTAATTTTTTAACTGTAGGAAAAAAACATAAACGGAAGCTTCTTGTATCCATTTTGACTTAAAGTATAATATGCATATAGCTATAGGCATTAATTATATACTAGAAGCATGCAGTAGCAGTAGTCACTAGTCCAAGTTCACTCGTTCAAAAAAGAAAGCAAATGAATCTCAAGTCAAAGGCCACTAACTACAAAGCAGAAGCATGCAAGGCAATGATCAAGTTCACTACTTAAAAAACGAAAAACGTCAGAGTACTTTGCACTATTCAAATATTCAACCATGTGGTCCATGCACATATCAGAGCTTTCAATAAAATTAATTTCAGTAGTATTATGGCCATCATTAACATCATTTTTAAAGTAAGTCATTAAGTTGGCATGTATCCATGGATCACATCATAATCATAGATCATGAAGCAGTTCAGGTAGCAAAACTATCTAGGCCGCATTGCACTTACAAATTTCTCAGTTGTTAGGGTTCATACAAGAGTGAAGATTAGTCCATCTTGAAAACCTAAGTAAAGTTTGAATTCCAAAAATAACATCACTAGCTCTGACCATGAATTTAGATAAATTTAGGAGCTCCTATTTCACCGAACAATGTATCATAATTAATGATTCAGCTGATATTAATGATCCATGTGTTTTATCTTTCCCATGAATATTAGTATCTTCTGCTATAGTTGAGCCAGATTCAAGAGTGAATAACTCCCACAGTGACACTGCGTAGCTGAGTGAGCTCTTAATGCATGATATTTGATATTATTGAAAAACTTTTATTTGAGGAAAAGTGATGTTAACGTGGACAACTCACACATTGTGATAAATATGCATGAGTGATATGACGCTAAAAATACCACTAGTCGAAGCACGAATCTTAATGTCAAAAGCAAGCCGATCCTAAGTCGAAACTAGTCGAGATCAAGCACTTAAAATATCATTGAAAATTTTTAGATATCAGCTAAATCCCTAAATAGTTCCAAAATATGGAGTGTTTATAATCAAATCGAGTGTCTTGATAAGCCGGATTTAACAAGCCCAAGATCTCTTGATTCTTCATTTGAGATTCAAATAAATACATCGAGATGTCGGAGAATCATCTTGAGTCATATGATGAAGTGGTTTGGATTTTGCATTACATTTTAAATGTCCTCACTTCATAAATAGCCCATTCTTCATGAGTAAAAGAGAACTCGAAGCTTGAAAATCCTCAAACATAATCGTATCATTCGGCGGTTTGTCATGCATTGTTACCACCAACCATTGTCGGTGCCGCGTCGCGCTATCTCGAATTTAATCGCCTCATTGGATCTTCTTGTCAACCCGTCGTTATCAGCGCCGAACTTAGTCGATTGGCCGACTATTCTCCATCATCAACTACCAATAACAACTGTTATAACTACTTGCGTAAAGCTATTGTGTTTGATTCAGGATTCTCATGTACTTACTGATTATCTATTATCGGAAAAATTTATTCAAATAGATGCATAGTGAAGATTTTTTTCTTTAAGTCAATGATTTTTCCCCTTATTGGGGTTTTCATGTAAATTAGAATTTTGTTCATTGTTCAAACATTTGTTGTATTGTGATTCCACAAAGTTAAGAAGTAAACTTTTATTCTATTAATTTTCGCAAATGAGAGTAAACTTAAATCTCACATCAAAACTAAAACAAATTGCACTTATCCATTAAACTTTAGGGCAAACCTAGTAGCATAAACCTTCAAATAAGTTACCAAAGACATGAGAAAAGTTGGCAATTAACTCACAAAAGAATCCAGTTCCCATCAAGAAGCTCCGGCGCTTCAATGGGTGCAGGCGTGGGATTTTGCGCCTCCAACTGGCTCACGAGCTCGACAATCTCCCCCCTAACCTCTGCACTAGCCCTAAACCCCAACTCAGTCCCGTAAAATGTATCAACCAAACACCTCTTCAAACCTCCAAGCTTATCCTCCGGGGTCAGGCTTCCATTCCCCCACTCATCTTCTTCCACCGGTGGATCAGGCTTCGCAGGCTCCTCCGACTCTAACTCCGTCTTCTCACCCCACTCATCAGTGATCAGTGTGGCCCCTTGCGGGCCTCCTCCTGACGTTCCTTCATCCCCCCACTCATCGTCGTTCTTAGGAGCATCAGCTTCTGCAGGGGGTTCCGCCTCTGGCTCGGATCTCTCACCCCACTCGTCGGTGAAGCCTGACAGGCGGGGGCGGGGAGATGGTTCTTCATCGTCGCCGCTGGACGAACGATCGATCCGGATTCGTCTAGCTTTTCCAGCGGAGGGAGGGGGGAAGCGGGAACGTGTAGGGTTCCGGCGGATGTAGAGGTGGGGAGAACGGGAGAGAAGGAGGCGGGGGGTTTTGTGAAGCAGGGAGAAGATGTACGGATGAGGAAAAGAAGCAAAGAGGCCTGCCATTGTATCTTTTCCTCGACGAGGCGAGATTTCAGGAAAGGGAGAGAGAGGACGGAGAGCGGTCGATGCCATTGCTATTGCTAGAGAGTGGTGCGATGAAGCAGACGTGTAGCGTAGTTTTCAGCTCTGTATTTTCATTTTGTTTTTATAATTATATAAAGGAGCGTTTACTAAATATATATAATTTTAAAATGGGAAATTTACATATATATTTAATTCTAAATTTATTTATTTTACACAAATATTCTAATTTTACTTATCTCAAAAAAATTTTTAAAAAAAATATATTTTTTTTGATGTAATAATAAAGATTTATTTATTTATAAAAATTAAAGTTTAGGTGAAATATAAATCTAAAATTGAGTGGTATGTGCAAATATATATTTAATATCTAAATTTTAATATTTATACAAATAATATCTAAATTTTTAATATCATATCAAAAATATTTAAAATATATTTTATTATGCATAAAATTATTATATTTATAAATATTAAATTTCAAGTATTAAATATATAAATACATACAAATTTTGAGCTATGCATATAAAATAACAATATTTATATTAATATTTATATTAATATTTATAAATAATATATATATGCATATCACATAATTCTTATGCATTTATATATCTAATATCTAAAATTTGATATTTACATATCATTTTGGTATGCTTGAAAATATATATTCACTTCAAAAATAAATTAATGTTAGTGATATTTTTATGCAATATTTAACATTTTGGTGTTAAATAAGTAAAATATTAAAATTTAGATTTTACATATATAAATGCATAAGAATTGTGTGATATATATGTAAATCTCTTTATATATAATTATTAAAAAAAATGAGGTAAGTATATAATTATTAATTTCATAATTAAATATCAATTCACATGTAATAATTTTGTTGATATTATTTAAATGAGTGAGAATGAGTTATTTTGATTGAATTATTAAAAAAGTTTATATATGTTTGTATTGATTTGTGTATTTGTAGAGAAATTAAGATTATATAATATGAGTGCACAATAATATAAGATTAAATATTATGATATAAAAAAAATTACATGAATAATTTTTAAAAAGAAAAAAAATCATAGAACATATTTCAATTAAAAAATATCTATAAATTATAATCTTGTGTTATAATTGAGCATCAATTTTCAAAAATTGAAAAGGCATATATATAATCCAAATATCTAATCTAATGGATAAATTTGCTCATTTGTGTTGAAGCAATGAACCAAGAGGCTTCGATATTAACAACAATTAAATTAGTTAAAGAGAAGAGGGGTGGATTGGAGGATGGCTAAATTGCCAAACTTCGAGGATATGAGAACACATACATAAGAGAATATGTGGACATCGAGGCAAACTTAGGAAGACAGTAAGAAACACACATTCTTGGATTAGTGGGAGTGGATTAGAAAATGATTGTAAATTAGTGATGGTTGAAAACTTTGTGATCACTAAAACAACTAACGAGGGGTAGTTGGGATAGCCATACTCTTTAGACTGCGCAAGTTGTTAAACGAATTGGATCAACAAGAGGGAGAATTAGGTATCACAAGACAACTGACCATTAATAGTTAGGCAAAATCTTCTCCTATTTGAATAGGGGGTTGAAAAATAGCTTTAAATCGAAGAACATTGGATCACTATAATGAATAATTTAAGGCGATTGATCGATCCCTTAAGAATAAACCATGAAAAGTTTTTGGATATACAAACAAGTTGCACTAAATTTGGATTGCTTGTAGTTTAGAGATGTTGGATGCTAGCTATCAAATAGATGAAGGAGGAGTCTACGGAATCTCTTAGATTCATTTTAATTGATTTGATGATCTAATATGTTTTAATTCTTATAAAATATAATATCTATAGGTAAGTTTGTTTTAAATAAATAATCACAAATTTATATAAATATATGTTAAATTGATATGATGCTTTAAAATATTTATTAAAATATATATATATTCAAGTTAATGTTATGTTTAAATAATTTTATAAATGCAAGACTAAGAAATAGGGCTACAAAATCTTAAATTTTATAAGACAATTTTTTATTGTTTGCGTATAGAAAACCATTCTTAGAGTAAAGTTTTTAATTACTTATTGTGAAATCCATACACATAAAAAGAGTGAACAATAAAACTCAATTTTACTTAAAATCAAGAGAAAAATGGCTAGCCCGGTAAAAGCTTTATACTATGTATCTATTTGAGTACGACTTCCGTCAAGGGATTAGTGTATATATGAAAGGACAATTCTAGTAATAAGGATGTTACGGCGATGTTGACTACGATATTGATGACGATGTTGACGATAATGTTGACGATGATGACCAACGATAGTAGTCGATGATGATGGCCAAATGATGGTGACAACGACAGAATCGATATGGCGTGGCCGGTGGCGGTGGTTGACGGCCGTCAGTGGCGGCACGATTCTTGGAAGATCTTTAGAGCTCTCTCTCTCTCTTGGGCTCATCGTATGAGGAATGAGGCTATTTATAGATTGGAGGACGTCTCGAATACATGCAAAATCAAACCACTCCTCTCCATGGACGGCTCATGATGATTCTTGATCATATGATGTATTTTTGTGTATTTGAATGCTCAAATGAAATCAAATTGTAAGATCTTTGGCTTGTTGGAACCGCTCATCGAGGCGACGATTTATTTATAAACACTCCATATTTGAGAGCTTTTAGAATTTAACGATCTCAAAGTTTCCAATGATATTTTAAGTGCTTGATCTCGAGTTTCAATTTCGATAAGCTTGCTTGCTCGACTTTTAGATCAAGATTCGTGCTTATAGAGGAATTTTGGTCATATTTCTCTATTTTTGGATGATATTATCTCAATCATCAAAAAATATATGTAATCTTAACTTGAAATAGCAAATTCTTCAATGAAATCTGGTCCATTAACCACACATTTTTTAGAAAACGGTCTTCATGTAAGATTATGACTGAGCGAGATGCGGTCATATGCAGGTATGTGTCGTGCAAAATTTGAGATTCTGGACCCATCCGGTCACGAGCGCGCACATACGTGGTGCCATGCACACTTGCCATGGCGGCTGCCGTCGCTGGCCAGGTTGAGTAGCAGAGCGTGATGTGGCGGTCATGGGCTGGGAGGAGTCGCGGCGGCCGCTTTAGCGATGTGAAGCAGATGTGGCGTTGGGCGTAGTCAGCGGCCCATGGCGTTGGTGAGCATGATTTTGATTTTACCCTTTTGCCCAGAAGGGGTATAAAAAGGGCGAGGAGAAGGCACACTTCTTCAATGCTCTAGTGCTCTCTTCTTCTTGAGTGAGGTTCGTTTGAATCGATCAGGCTCTCGATACGTCGTTGTTCGGTTTTCCCTCGAAAGAGGCATCAACGGTCTCGTCGTCCGGTTTGGAGCGATCAAGGCCGTACCATCGTTGTTTTTTTCCTCGAAAGAGCGTCGACCTCGCCGGACCGTCGAGTTTGGAGGCGATCAGGCATGTACCCACATCGTTGTTCCGATTTTCCCTCGAAAAGCGTCGCCCGTCTCGTCGGACCGTTGGGTTTGGAGGCGATCAAGGCATACTTATGCGTTGTTCGATTTTCCCTCGAAGAGGCATCACCTCGTCGGACCGTCCGGGTTTGGAAGCGATCAAGGCTGCGGTACTCCGTTTTCCTCGAAGAGGCGTCAGCCGGCCTCGGACCGTCCGGGTTTGGAGCGATCAAGGCCTACGTCTTTGTTCCGATTTTTCCTCGAAAGAGGCATCAACCGGCCTCGTCGGACCGTCCGGGTTTGGGGGTAATCAAGTCCAGCGGTTCCAACTCTTTATGTTAGGAAATTTGATTTCTCACAACTTGAATGGATGATTTGATTGATAACCAAGATGGCGAGGAGGCGTTAGCGGAACTATCGTTCAAGCGACTCGAAAGTTTGGCGGTAATTTATGAGCATCATCGAGAGAATATATTCTCTCCTCTCTTTTTTTCTTTTCTCATATGTATGTGTATCCTTTTTTTATTGGATGTGAAAAAATTTTATCATAAGCTATCCAGAGTGGCGAGAGAAAAAAGGCGTGGGGTGAGTGAGTTGCTTTTACAAAATTCTCGATTTTGTCATTTCTCCCTCTTTATTTATTATGTATTTTCCGCGGTGATGGCGAAGAAAACTCATAGTGTGATTTAGCGATATACCATCCACTGTCACATCGATAGTTTAATGGTATTCCTTGCAGAAAGTTTTTCTTCCCTAATGAGTTGGTGGCCATTGTTGCCAAAAGTCATCGAGGTTCACCTCAGGTACTTTACTATTTGAGATGATTCTTGATGCGGGTTTGCGATTCCCTTTGGCTCCTGAGTTGATTGAGATATTCAAAATATGTGGTGTAGCTTTGTCATAGTTTTTGTTTCGAGCTTTAATGGTCATCGTCGGTTTGGATGTCTACTTCAGAGAGCGTGGTTACTTTGAACATCAAATACTTGTGTCGAATGTGTAGATTTACATGTGATACCCAGGGATGTGTTTCTTATCGGACTATAAAGAATTGGATAGAATTTTCAGCATGGGATCAATCTAGAAATTGGTTTAATGGATTCTTTTTGTGAAAAATGAGTGGGGCCTTCCTGAGAGATGGGGAAGATTGAATGACCTTCCAGATCCATTGCTGATGTCGGAGAATGAGATCACAACTCTTAATATCCACGATGTAGGAAGCTTTGACATGAGTTACGTCGCATTAGCAAATATATAGTTGAAGATAGAATGTTCAAGGTTGGCCTTTCTATGGAGATCTCATTCTTTTCCTAAAGAGATCAAGTAAAGGTGATGAAAGGTCTCCTCATATTCATAGGGTTCTTTCAAGAAGCGTCCGCGAAATAAGGGTGGTGGCAATGTTTCTTCCCTAAAGAAAAAGAAAACATGCAAGTGACTAGGTTAGATATCTGAAGAAGATGTTGCCCCATTGACTTCGAGTTTATGTTTAACTCATGATGGGGAGTTGTTTCTGAAGCACATTCACGAAGGTGTTAAATCACATATGGCGTCCAGCGAGATGAATTAGTGCGTTGTCTTTCCTTCTTCTTCTTTTCTTTGTGTAATATTTGTGATGATTTTTTTCTTTATAAGTAACTCAAACATTAGGCGGATGGCTCATTTGGGTGTCACTTTAGATGAGTGGAATCTGAATTTGTGAAGATAAAATATCACCAAAGAGTATGAGCGAAAGATGAGTATTAAAGCCAAAGAAGTGGCGACTTTGGAGGATCAGTTGACCGGGTGCAGAACTGAGCTAGCAAACATATTCTCTTTCTCTCAGTGTCGAGGTGGAGCACTCGTGATGAGTGATTGAGGTGAGGGCAGAGACTCGTCAAAAAGAGAAAAGACTTAAGGCACTTTGCGGAGAAGAGAGAGCTCGAACTGAGAAGAAAGCATTACAGGATCTCTTTCGAAGAGGAGCATATAATGTCGAGCGAAGCAAATGAAATTTTGAAGGTGGTGGAAGACTTTAAGAACTCCAGCTTATCTCGGTACACTCGAGACCATGTTCGAAGCTCGTAATCATATACTTGATGTTGAAGTGAAGGACTTGGAGCACCAATGTTTAGAGGAGGGCTTCATCAGGGTTCTAAAGGAATCCGCTTAGTACATCGCAAGATGAGCTAGTATTGAGGATCGTCTCCCGATAAGTATCAGACTCTTCATCCAATTCAAGAGATGAAGGAGTTGAGAGTGAGTCGAGTATCTTCCTAGTGGTGAGGAGGGCGTTGATATCACCAAGCGATATAATGTAGCATCACTTGAGGATGCATTATTATTGTGTGTGTATCAAATCTTGATTCTTTCTTATATCATCATGTTAATGCTATCAATTTTTTTTTTTAGATGATACACTCTTATTTTGTTTTTTTATCGGGGTAATTGGTGAATATTATTCGGATGCTAACGTATGGATGAGGTTGAATTGAATCCACTCGATTTTGACTATTCGAGGTTATTTGTGAGTCTCCGATGGCGTTAACGTATGGAAGAGGTGAGTCCACCAAGGACCTTTTGACCTATCTAGGTTGTTTGTCGAGAGCTTTCGATGGCGTTAACACGTGTGGAAGAGGCGTGAGTCCACAAGGACCTTTTGACCTATCCTAGGTTGTTTGTCAGAGTCTTCGCTCGATGACATTAACCTGTGTGAAAGAGGTCATGGAAAGTCCCCTTGGGATTGATCATGCTCCGATTGAGATATAACGTGAGTTGTATATTTCTCAAGTGGGAGAATTAAATGAAGAAGAAACAAGTTTGTAAGAAGAAAGCTATAAATTCATCACTTGAGGAGGACGTTGATATCACCAACTGATTTAATGTAGCATCACTTGAGGATGCATTTTTTTTTATGTATTATTATTAGTGTGTATCAGAATCTTGATTCTTTCTTATATCATCATGTTAATGCTATCAATTTTTTTTTGTTAGATGATGCTCTTATTTTATTTTTACCTCAGTAATTGGTGAATATTATTACGATCTTAACATGGATGAGGTTGAATTGAATCCACTGAGATTTTGATCTATTGAGGTTGTTTGTCAGTCTCGCTCGATGGCGTTAACACTATGGAAGAGGTAGTGAGTCTACCAAGGACCTTTTGACCTATCTAGGTTGTTTGTGAGTCTTTCGATGGTTAACATGTGGAAGAGGTGAGAAGTCCACAAGGACCTTTTGACTATCTAGGTTGTTTGTCGAGTCGATGACATTAACCATGAAAGAGTGTGGAAAGTCCCCTTGGGATTGATCATGCTCGATTGAGATATAGCTGAGTTGTATATTTCTCTGGAGAATTAAATGAAGAAAGAAAGTTTGTAAGAAGAAAGCTATAAATTCATTACTCTGATAAGTTCAGTGATATAATTATAAGATGATTTTAACACGGTTATGAGTTTTAAGAGAAAATGATAATAACAACAACAACAAGTCTTTATCCCACTAAGTGGGGTTGGCTACTGAGAGAAAATGATAAGCGAGATAAAATAAAAGCTGCGATAATTATGCGGTAGATAATAATATTTTGATTCAGTGTTCCAAGTTCGAGGTAAAGTTTTTCCCTCTGAATCCTTGAGCTTGAAAGTTCCTGGCTTCACCATAGCTATAACCACATATGGGTCATCCCAAAGCGGTGAGAGTTTATTGCGTTGAGAGCCTTTGCCTACAGCTTCGATACTTCGTATGATCAAGTCACCGATAGATATGGGACAAGGTTTTACTCTTCTGTTGAAGTGATGAGCTACCCTTTGGTGATAGGAAGCAGTCCGAAGTAGGGCCATGTCACGAGTTTCGGGGAGTAGGTCCAGGTGTTGTCGGAGTTTTTCTTCATTATCGTCATGATTGAATAATTGAACTCTTGGACTTGGAATCCCGATATCTACTGGTATAATAGCTTACGTGCGAAACACAAGTTATGGTGTCTCACCGTCGAGTGCTTGATGTAGTGTGGTAAGCCCAAAGGACATTAGAAAGCTCATCAACCCACCGGCCTTCTCGAGGCGTATTTTTAGTCCTTTGAGTATAGTCTGTTGGTAGCTTCGTCTAGTTAGTTTGAGATGTGCTTACGTAGGTATCGATGGAATGTGAAGATCTTTGCAAAAGGATGTAAAGACTTTTTCAATAAATTGAGTTCTGTTGTCAGTGATGATTTTTGCAGGAAGACCGAATCGATATACTATATTTTTCCAAATAAATTGTTTAGCATTTGCCTCCGTAAATTTAGCGAGTGGTTCGACTTCCACCCATTTAGTGAAGTAGTCGACGGCTAAAATGATGAACTTTCATTTCCCTGATGCTATCGGAAAAGGTCCCATGATATCAATCCCCCACTGAGCAAAGGCCACGGGCTTTGAATGGATGAAAGCTCTGTATGCGGCATGTGAGGGAGGTTAGAGTGCAACTGACAACTTGCACATTTTTTGTGAACTCCAAGGCGTCTTGTTTCATTGTAGGCCAATAGAACCCTTGCCTTATAATTTTAAGGGCTAGCACCCTTCCTCCTAGGTGTTCTCCACATATCCCTGAGTGGACCTCTCTTAATGCGTGTCTCGAAGGTGAGAGACATTTGAGTGCGATCGAGAAAGCTTCGTTTGTATAGTTCACCTCAGATAATAGTAAAGTTTGAAGCTTGTCTTGGAGACAAATTACGAAGTTGGGTCTTGAAGAGTTCCTTCTTGTAGAAAAGAGGATGGGGTGTTCCTTTATCTCATCAATTGCTTGAATTACCCATGACCCTTGGATACTCGAAAAATGTATTTCTTCAACATGCCTTCTCTTAAACAGATCCCTAGTAGCAGATGAAGCAAGCTTAGCGAGAGCGTCAGCTCGAGTATTCTTCTCTCGCAGTATGTGAATGATTTGATGTGTCTTGAAATGGGCAAGAAGAGACTTCACCAAGTAGTGTTGCCGGGAGATTATGAGCATTAAAGTTTCCCTCAACTTGGGAGGCAACAAGTTGAGGTGTATTCAAGTCTTAGTGAGCTTTCGATCAATGGCGAGTCTCAACCCTATATGAGCCTCATATTGACCATATTATTAGTTCAGGAAATTTTAGAAGTCATACTCAGGGTATTCTATTTGGGGAAATAAGTAAATTCCTTTGGCCACCGATTCCTGAAGCTCCATCAACATAGAGGGGTCCAGTGAGATGAAAGGCATGTATAGATAGCTCCTACAGGTTGGGGTGCATTCCACTATAAAGTCTGCTGAGACTTTATAATGAGTGAAAATTTATATCAAACTCTCCAATTCTGGACTTGATTAACCTCCCAATGCTTGGTTTTGTAGATGGCCAATGGTAAATGAGTGTAAACAGATGTGAGCTTGGAAGTATGACGTAATTTTTTCGAAAACTAAAGCGAGCCACCTTTATCGCAAGTGGATAACGACTTTCTATATCGAGAGAATTTTTGACATAATAAATTGCCATTCTTTCTTCGCACTAAAAGCGAGCTTATCGTGGGAAGAGACTACGAGATATAAGTATAACATCTCTCCTTGAATAGGCTTGGATAGTAGGGTGGAGATGCTAAATACTCCTTAAAAAAGCGACATTCATCGTATTGAAAATTATTATTTTTAGCTCCCTTTAATATTTTAAAGAATGACAAGTATCATCCCAGAGCGGGCTAGAAGCGGGATAATGCAACAATTCGTCCATTCAAACGTTGAACTTCCTTAATATTCTTTGGAGGAGTCATATTTTTGAGAGCTTTGATTTTCTCGGGGTTGGCCTCTATCCCACGGTGGGTTACCATAAATCCAAGAAATTTTCCGACGTAACCCAAAGCACATTTGGTCGGGTTGAATTAATGTTATAACGTCGAAGAAGGTTAAAGCATATTTCTAAGTCAATATGTTGTGATTCTTCAAGCTTTTCACTAACATGTCATCCACATATACCTCCATTGTGGCTAGTAGGTCTTTAAAGACCTTATTCATAAGGCGTTGATAGGTAGCACCAGTATTTTTTAATCCAAACGGCATAACTTGGTAATAGTATAAACCTTTATATGTTTGAAATGTTGTAGCTTCTTCATCCGTTGGGTTCATTTTATTTAGTTGTAACGAGTAAGCATCAAAAGGCATTTGATGTCCAGATGTAGCATCAACCAACTGATCAATTCGAGGAAGAGAAAAACTATCTTTCGGGCAAGCCTTGTTAAGGTCAGTGTAATCAATACACATTCTCCATGTTCCATTTATTTTCTTAACCATGACAACATTCGCTAGCCATGTAGGGTAATGTACCTCTCGTATGAATCCGCTTCTAGAAGCTTGTTAACTTCTTGCTCAATAGCTTGGAAGCGTCGGTGCAAAACTTCTTACGGATGATCGGTTTGAATGTCGGATCGATCTTGAGAGAGTGCATGATCACATTGGGGATCCGATATCATGTCCGGACTCCAAGCGAAGATGTCTTGATTTGCAAGTCATGTATTTTTCCCTTTGTTAAAGCAGATCCAACTTACCTTTATTAGTAATGGTTGGTCATCGATAATGCAAGAAGAAATCTTCTACATCGAAGCTTTAAAGTACTTCTTCATCTCAAAATTAAAATCTTGATCTTTGAAGGTCCGAAGAAGCGTGGTTGAGCTTATGCGAGATAACATGATTGTCTTTATCTGTTGATTTCACGACCACTCCAACTCCAGGGTTAAAATTTCATCTTAAGATGAGATATTGAAGTGATTTAGAAAATTGATTGGAGGGGCCTTCCAAAGATGGCGTTATATGAATCGACTTGACCACCATGAATTGGATTAAATGAGCCACTTGTCGAGAAATTCACCAGGAGGAAGGGTGATTGTCCCTCTACTGCATGAGGCGATTATCAAACGACATGGTCTGCGGTGGGTTGGAGCTTTTCCAGCATGTTAAGAAATGT
Source organism: Cymbidium sinense (assembly GCA_021442155.1). Taxonomy (NCBI): domain Eukaryota; kingdom Viridiplantae; phylum Streptophyta; class Magnoliopsida; order Asparagales; family Orchidaceae; genus Cymbidium; species Cymbidium sinense. Next base: position 160,253,156 of record CM038215.1, read on the forward strand.
GAGTAAAATAAGACATCAGAACTCCCATTGTCAATCAAAATTCTCTTAACATTATAGCATGGGTCGATCCCTCGGCGATGACAAGTGGATCTTGATGAGGAACATGTACTCCTTCTAAATATGAGTCATTAAAAGTGATGGAATGATCAGTACGAGACTTCTTTAACTCCGGCTCTTCAGAGATGGTAATGAGAACTTGATTAGATAGTATTGGTCCTCTGCTGATTATTTGATTTCTCAGCATTTGTTGATGATTGTCACGGTTGCCCCAGGTTGGAGGTATGTTTGTTTGAGTCGATTGATTCTTCACAATCGTAGATATCCTTTTGAATGAGCCTCTCAATTTCTTCTTTGAGTTGTTTGCATGCCTCGAGTATGTCCCGACTTGATGGAAGTGACAATATTGCTCACGATTTCTTGATTTGGTGGATCGACCACTTGATATTTTCTTCATCTCGAATAGCCATTAGAGGTTAACACGAGATGTGTTGGTGTGTATTCCTTTTGCGTGGTTCACGTCGTTGATATGGGGTCATGGAGGAGGAGATCACATGCTTGTTGCTTGATAGGGTGTCGCATTCCACGGTGCTTTTACATTTTCACAGATTGCTCAAATTATTTGCGATGGGCAGTAATAGCCTCATCAGCAGAGATTTGTGCTTCCACACGATGAACCAAGTTCATATGAGCGGGGATCTGCATTAGTGAGTAAAAGGCCACGGAGTCCTCCAAGGAAAACTCCTCTTAATAGTTGATTACTCGGGTATTTGGCGAGCTTCTAAGGAGAACCTGAAGTATTCCTTAAGTGATTCACCCTCATTTTGAGAGAGATGGGAGGAATCTTTAATGATCCTCAGTTTGCAATGAAGCTGTTACAAAAATCTTTAATGGATCTTGGAAAGGTAGAACCAGTGCGAGCTTGTCCGCGAGGTAATTGGAAAGAGAAGCGGTGTGTGGAGCTCGTTGGATATGCATGATAGTCTGTAATGGTCGATGTGTTCATGTCCATAGGAATCAATGTTTGGAAGCTTGAAACCACGGGAATAGGATGTTGAAGAATAGCTTCAACTAAGGTGAGATTCCCTCATGAGGGGAAGATGATTTCTATCTTGGAGGTGAAATTCATCTTGCATTAAGCGTCATAAATGCATGTATAACATGGCAGAGTGGGGTGGGGCGAGAATGTGTCAAACTACCGGCAATAATTAGTGGATTAGCGGTCGGTTGACGTGATGGATGAGTAGAACTAGCGGTGTCGAGGAGATCGACATCACGGTCTCGGAGGAACTTGGCGTCAATTAGCATTTTGACCTCCCAGCTAACGATCGATCTTGGGGAGATGTGTTTTCATGGTAGTAGGCATTGTGTTCCTCGCAAAGTCGGATCATCTCATTTGAGACTCTCTTCCATTGGGCGCACGATCTTACAAGAGATTTTCTGCGCCTTGCAATCAGCGCTATCGAGAAGTGAGAAGGTTGGCATCTTGGTTCAGATTGGTTTAGTGGCGGAGTTGAGAGGCTCCATTATTCTACAGTGTATTGTATTATAACGAGTGTTCATAGAATTGTGATTGAAGGGTTGTTTCCCCGAGGCGTAAAGCTGCTGTAGAAAACAGTTGCGGTAGAGTAAAAGTTTTGCCTTTGTTGTGAAATCAACACACAGATATAAAGTGTGAAAATAATAAAATTTTTTACTGAAAAATCTAAAGAGGAAAAACCAGGGGCTAGATAAAAGCTTCCTATGTATCATTTTGAGTACAAGATCTTCGATCATGATTACAATTGTATATGAGAAAGGGACAACTTCTAGTAAGCGATTAACACGATGTTGGCACGATGTTGTGATGATGTTTATCGATGTTGGATGACGATGTTGGCGATAATGATACGATAGTGGTCGGTGATGATGGCGACAACGATGGTCGACAACGGCGAATCGGCGGTGGCCGGCGGCGGTGGTTGACGGTGTCAGTGGCGGCACGATTGTTTGGAGGATCTTTAGAGCTCTCTCTCTCTTTTTGGGCTCTCGTATGAGGTGAGAGTATTTATAATTGGAGAGTGGCGTCTCATAAATATATGTAAAATCCAAACCACTTCTCTCATCCAGCTCATGATGATTCCTCATATGATGTATTTGTGTATTTGAATGCTCAAATGAAGTCGAATTGTAAGATCTTTGGCTTGTTGGACGGCTCTTGAGCTCGATTTGACTATAAAACACTTTATATTTGAGAGCTTTTTTTAGGAATTTAACGATGTCTCAAGTTTCAATGATATTTTAAGTCTTGATCTGAGGTTTCAATTTATCACTTGCTTTTGGCATCAAGATTAGTTTTCATTAGTCATATCAACTATAAACTTTATTATTATTATTATTATTATTATTATTTGAATCTGTATAAACTGATTTACAAACTATCTTCACTATCTTTAGAGCATTATGAACAGTATTTTATTGCAATTTTCCCTTATTTGTATGAGCATTATAAATATAAGGAAGATTTTGTTCATCCAAATTAATTTTTTTAAAAAAATAATAAATATAGAGACATGTGAGTATTCAAAAATCATTTCAAACATTATTTTGAAAATTGTTTTCATTAGATCATTTTAAACATTTTTATGTTATTTTATTGACCCTATTCCATAATTTTTGGAGCTCTGTATTTAAACAAAAAAGATTTATATGACAATTTTTAATAAAATTAAATAAATTTTGAAATTATAAAAATATATAGTTTATAAACCTCTTTTTTTTTTAATTTACATTTTTGACAAAGCTTAGCTTTTTAAATAAGTATATACATGGTTTCTATGCTTTCAACCTTTATTTCTCTTTATATTATATAGATATTATATCTCTTTCATCTTTAAATATTGATACGAGAAAATTAATTCAAGACGAATCTCAGCATTTTGAAATGCTTGATCTAATCGATTTGTCTACGATGGCCGGCGATACCATAACGAACATAACATCGGCATGGTGATCCGAGCCGAATCTCGGATCAAACTATCGGACATGAAAATGGATCGATCCCAAATGGTCACACTAATATTTATAGGTCGGCTCGTCAGGCGAATCCAACGAATCCAAGATCACCCAATTCACATCATTAAGGCACCGGATCATCAAAATACACCGTCGATCGGGGATCGCCTTGGGCGTCCAGATGGGAGTGGTTGGAGTTTTCCGCAATTTAGGCACCGCTCCCAAAATCTATAAATGAGCTTCATTCTCACCTTAGGGGACAATCGATTTGAGACGAGAGCGGTCGTGGCCAGCAGCGATCCCATCATCGGTGCACCAGAAGTGCACGAAGATCGAGCTTCCAGGAGATGCCCGGACTAGAAAAGACCGTTCGCTCTTTCTCACGAAGATCAGAGGTTGCTCCCGGAAGATCGTTCTCGCTTTTGGGAAACTTCTTGGGTTGGAGTTGAGATATTGTCACTCAGAATATTGTTTTCGCCCATAAACACCTTCTCGAACTAACGCGAAGCAAGGACGTATCTTTTGAACACATAGTGAAAGTTCTGAGGCAAGGCCGTTTTTCCATGGGTTTTCCACGTATAACCCACGTGTTCATATCCCTACTTGTGTGTTGGATAATTTTTGAGGCGAAGATCTAGCATCTGAATAAAATTCTCGCATAGCATTTTAGCCGTCTGTGGAAAAATAATTCCCCATTGCTATATCTCCAATATGGTTGGTAAGCGGGGTTTTGCGCTCCTCATTCTCGGGATCAAGGGCAAGTCTCCAACACTTCTCTACATAACGGACTTACGTCCCCAGGGGTCGTGGGCCCCTCTTTGGAAGATCGCGTTCAAGGATGGAGGATTCCCGAGCGAAATTCTTGACTCTGCGAAGGGCGGCAAAAGCGTTCCAACACGCTGGAAGAGCCCGCAGGTTCCCACGGCCCTCGCATAATCCAGATTTTCTTCACGAGAATGATTGCAGGAATGCGGATCAACAAGTAGAGAACCCCTTGGCACATCCGGATCGAACTTCGGATCGCAGCGATTCTACTCACCCACGAATGGCTACCGTATCGGTGAAACTCCCGTCACCTTATATGCAGCGATGAACTACGGCGGTGTGCGGGAAGAGTTCGGCAAACAATCGAATGATCCATTCTCCGGCCTCTTCCAAAACTTCGTCCCGAGATCATCTCGCAATACCGATTAGGAGATTCAAGCTTCCGGCATGGACCCCTACGATGCTGCGATCGATGCAGCATATCGATCACTTTCGAGCGATCATGCACATTCGTGCAAATGACTCTCTTGTGTCAGTATTCCCGACTCTCAAAGGACAGGCTCGTTGGTTCTATTCATTCTCGGGGTCCGTCAGATCATTTGGAGAGCTTCGCGATTTTTTGTAGAGTTCTGGCGAACAAGAGAATCATCGAGGATTCATCACATCTCTAATCCGAGCGATGGAGAGTCCCTGAGAATACTTCGAGGTTCTCCTCAGTGCAGAGGGGTAGATCGAGAACTTTTGAGGCGTGCTTCTCGGAGGACTCCGGCGGATACTTATTCATCATTAATGCGGAGGCAGTCCATTCCTATCTTTGACTGGTCCGAATAGAGGCACAAATCTCCGGCGGTGCTCATCGACAGCAGTTTGAACCACCGACAAGCGGAAGAAGGTTCCCAAAGGTGATGTTCAAACATCTCAGAAAAAGAAGAGAGGCAGCAACCTCCCCAAAACCTCCTCAGCAGCGACCTCAGATGACTCAATCAGAGAGGAAATATATGGCTCTCAACACGTCATGCGCGAACATCTCTATTCGAAGAGGATAAGTCAAATGTGCGACCTTTAAAGCAGGAAATCGAGAAATTGCCACTTTCACCTGAGGGCACACCTGAAGAGTGCCACCGAAGGAGGAGATTGAAAGACTAATCGTCGAGGGGTATCTAGGCCGTTTTATACAAAACCAACCTCGTCCAACAAATCTTTGGGGGCAACCTCAGGAACATGGCGGTGAGAGATAGAAACAATTGCGGGGAGGGCGGTGTTATCAGCCAAATATTCATTGCGCCCTTCAAGAGCGAAGAAGTCTCGGGTTGACCATTCTATCACCTTTGATGATTTAGATCTAGAGGGCATCCCACATCAAGATCCCCTTGTCATCAGTCGAGGGTGGGTGATCCATGCTTCAATATTAAAGGATATTGATCGACAATGGGAGTTGGTTGATGTTCTTTTTTACTCCACTTTCCTTAGCATGGGTATAGAAAGAAGCTTCAACCAGCGGCGGTCCGTATGGATTTGATAATCGGCCGGTATTAGTGGAAGGGAGTCTTCCGTAACTCTTGGAGAATTTCCACATAACCCACTTGATTTATTGTAGTCAAGTCGAGTCAGCGTCTGATGCAATATTTGGGAGACCTCTCCGGTATATTGGCGATCACATCGTGCCTCACCTCAAGATGAAATTCCGACACCGGTGGCATCGTGGTAAGTGGGAATCAGCAGATAATGGCGTCTATATCAAACAAACCCGACCATTTACGTCGGTAACCCTCAACATCGAGAACTACGAGATGAGGATGCCTCGAAAGGGCTTCTCCGGTTGAAGATGTAATTTGTCTTCCTATCTGAAGTTGATCCATCGCGAAGGTGAAGGTGGGATCGTTGTTGTCTTGATCGAGAAATCGATACGTAGATTTTTGTAAAATCAAGATATCTTTGCAGCGCATCGATATTACGGGCATTGACATCATTCTCCCTCAAAGTTGACTCAACCTGGGTGTCTGAAGAAAAGAACCTTCCTTACGAGCGATTGCGGTCATAGAACAAGAAATCACCAAACTTACGGAAGTCATTGAGAAGTCTACTACCCCACGGTTGGCTAACGGTGTTAGTCGAAAGGCCAGTTCTGGAGAATGTGCATCGACTACGGCCTTAATGTGCATGCCCAAAGATAGCTTCCCCTTCCTGTATCGACCAACTAGTTGATGCGACATCAGACATCGATCTTTGAGCTTCATGGATGCCTATTACTACAATCAAATCGGGATGAACAAAATAGATGAGGAAGCAACATCCTTCCAAGCGGATAAGGGACTATATCTTTATCGTCATGCCATTCGGACTAAAAAATCTTTGGAGCAACATATCAGCTTATGAATAAGATCTTCAAGGATCTTATAGGGAACAATATGGAGGTGTATGTTGATGATATCTTTGGTGAAGAGCTTGGAAATATCACATATTTACGATGCAAGTGCTTTGACATTCTTTGACACTACTGAAGATGCTCAACCCAAGCAAGTGCATTTTGGAGTTTCCTCGGGAAATTCCTAGGCTTCATGGTCACTTTGGGATAGAGGCCAACCAGAAGATAAAAGCACTCAAGGACATGTCACCTCAAGAACGATCAAGTCCAAGCGTTTGGCGGAAGGATTGCGGCTTTATCACGATTCTTGGCCTCGAGATAAGTATCTACCATTCTTCAAAATCTTAAGGGAATGGATTCGATTAGACGGATGAATGTCGGTACTTTTGAGCAACTTAGTCTATTTAGCTTCCCCTCTATTATCAAAGCTATCCAAGGAGAGATGTACATCTATCTTTGTTTCTTCTCATGCCGTAAGCTCGTCGCGTCGAGGAGAATTCATTACAACGACCCATTTACTATGTCGGCAAAATCCTTTTCTGAAGGGCGCTATCCACTAGCGGATAAGGCGGCGTTGGCCTAGTGCATTACGCACGAAAATTGCGGTACTGGCCCACACCATCAGCGTCTACACTCATCTTCCATTAAGAACTATTACGCAAAGCGATGTATCGGAAGGTTGATGAAGTGGTGTCGAGCTTGGAGAGTTTGACATCCATTTTCTTCCGTCGATATAAAGTCACAAGTGCTCGGCCGTTGTAGAATGTACCATCCCATCACCACGAGCAGATCATTCATCACTCCATGACAAATCAATGGACATTATATGTTGATGGAGCTTGGTACTTCCGGTGCGGGGCGAAGCTTATCTCCCAAGTAAAATAACTTTAGAGTCTGACTTGACTAAAGTTCCCGACCACCAATAATGTCTGATGCAGGGCCCTGTAGCGGGACTAAGGCTTCGCCATTATTTGTGAGGTCGAACTTAGCCATCTACCGGACTCGACTTGTGGCCTCACGGGTTGAAGGAGACTTGATACCCGTCATCCATGACTTGCTGATGACTTTTTTGGCAAAGTCACTTCTGCCGTAATCGAGACCCATCGATAACTCATATTCTAAGGGAGCGTAACACGCAGTGATGCCCTCTCCAAGTTAGCCACAACAACGACAGAGATCTTTTCAAGAGAAAATACATACATGACATCCACTTTCCCAAGATTCAAGGCCCTTGGGTGATACAATCTGAGGACCCAAAAGAATCTTCATGGATCAATTCGATCATGTCCTTTCTTCAAAGCGGGCCTTGCCAACAGACCCCACCGATGTTATCTGCCTCTCGACGTAGTAATCGAACTCACCATAATCGGGTGACTTAACTTGTCCTTCTTAGGGCCCTACTTAAAGTGTCTACCACCTTCGGAGGCTAACTATGCAATGCGAGAGGTTCATTCAGGAATTTGTGGTGAACATTTGGGAGGAAAAGCCCTCGCCCTCAAAATCATGAGGCAAGGTTTTTACTGGCCTACAATGAAGAAGGACGATTGGAGTTTGTAAAGAAGTGTAACAAGTGTCGCCATATTCCAATCTCACTCATACACCATCTCTGTGAACTCACCACAATCTAGAGCCGGCTTTCGATGGGGATCGATATAATGGGACCCTTTCCCATTGCCAGGCGAAAATTCATAATCTTGGCGATTACTTCAGTAGGTGGAAGGAGGCTGGCCAAAATCACACAAATGCCAAGCAATTTTATGCGGAAAAATATTATTTGTCGTTTGGCATTCCGGCAAAATCATCACGATAATGGGGCCGATTCACGGAAAGACATTCACATCTTTTACGCGGGCTGCATATCGGTTAATCCACAGTATCCCATCCACGGGCAAATGGGCGGAGAAGTCACCAATGGACAATACTAAAGGGCTAAAGAACGGGAACCCAGCAGGGCAATGGGAAGAACTATCAATGTTCTTTGGGCTTACCTACATCGAGGACCCTCTTGGAGAAAGCGCGTACAATCGTGTTTTGGGCGGTCCGGTCGACATCGGGTCGAGCCTAGAACCCATAACTTTGATCGCCACAGCGATGATAAGCCGATTCCATCGGATCTCTGAGACGCGACATGTCGGCTCAGAATGGCTTCTGTCGACAAAGGATTGCTCGAGGTTTCAGCAGAAGGGTAAAACGACCAATATCTGTTGGGGACCTCGTCCTCAGTCTCGACTTCGGCGGAAAAGGCAGAACAAACTCTCACCGTTTGGGAAGGCGGTATGTGGTGGTGTCTAAAATCAAGCGCGTTCAAGCTTAAGGATAGTATGGGAAGACTCTCCCACGTGCACGGAATGCTACAAACCTCAAACTACGGTGATGTATCGACTTTTTATTCTAGTGAATCGGAAAAATTATCATCGTGTATGTTTGTATTTGCAATTGTTGTTATCGAATTAAACATTTATCGATACTTTTTGTTTGTACTTATTGTCCAACCTTGGCATCAAGGTGTTTGGATTTATGTTTCTATCTATGTTAAAGTTCTCATACTTATTGTGACTTTTCTTGCTTATGCTTGCATTTTAAAACACGACTCAGAGATCATGCTATTGTTGTATCTCATTCGAGATCGATCCCAGATCGATCTTCCTATAACATCGTCGTCAGTAAGCTCGATAAACAACCTTGGATAAGTTGGCAATCCTCATAGGCAACTTTCTCCATAACGAGGTTAACATCATCGAAGCTCCGATACAGGATAGATCGAGAGGTTACGAGAACCTCATAAATATATTAGGCAAGTTTGTCATCAGTAGCAGCTCGGTAATGATCTTAGAATAGATCGAATTATCACAAGGGATTCAGATGATCTCTTCGCGAATCTTTATCATCGAGTACACTTTGACACGACTCAAATATTCACAAATAATTTTGTGGATTGTTAATATTTCTCGCGAACATCAAGTCTGATCAATAAATAATACAACAGCAATTGCACATAAAGGAACTACAACTACGGTCTTGATGGTCTCATGGTAGATGATGAAGAACTATCGAGTCATTAGTGGAGAAGTCTAGGAGAAAGGACCTCAACACGACTCACAGCTTGCGTCGCAGCGTGTCCCCTTCAGAAACCTCGGATGAAGCCTTCATCCTGCTTTGCGCTCAAAGCCTTCACTCTACACGTGGTCTCGGCCTCACTGAGCGTGATCTGTATGATACTCTTGAAGGCTGTCGAGTTCTTGAAGTCCTCCGACGTGATCCGGCTCCTTAGCGAGATAAAGGCGACCTCTTTCTCACGAAGCGGGCGTAACTCTCGGTTCTTTGCCTCAGACGAAACCTTCTCGGAAAGATCTTGAGATCCTGCGGCAACCAACCTGTTCTAGCCTCCTAATTCATCAGAATTAGCTCGACTTCACGCGAAAAAGAAGAAGTGGTGTACTTCGGTCTGCACTCATCAAGTTGATTCTCCAACCGGACATCTCTTTTACTTTCTCCACATACAGCTTCTTATATTCACCATGGAGAAACTTGACCTTCCGAACTCGAATTCAGTCATTGACCTGATGTTCATTTTGAAGTCAAGTTCTTGCTTCTTCGATATCGAAATAAGAAAAATTACGTTAAGCACGAGGAAATGGGAAATAAAAGATGATGAGCAGATTACCGGTTCTTGACATCTTTCTAGGAATGATTCAACACGTCCTCAGGAATGAAGATCCTTGGGGGACGACTACTCGAAGGGCCGACTCTTTTGGTGTATCTTGATATCACCATCACCTCTTCGCTCCTTTTCCTCTTCTATTGGAGGCGGGTCCTTCTGGCGGGAAGAAGCGAGGAGGGCAGCTTGGGATCGGTGGAAACCTCTTTGTTGGGCTTTCTCAGCGCATAGCGCATAAGGCCGGGATGAATAGAAAGCCCTCGAACAAAGATTCCTCACTTCAAATCTGTTGATATATCGAATCTCAAATCGAAGATCTTCAATACGGAATTTGTCAGGATATCTTCATCACCAACGCAGCAGGGAATGGGTAAATCTCTGTTTCCCATTTCGAAGACGATCATTCTTCACAAAAGAATCGCTTGCTTGGGAGGATCCGCCGTCAGGAGGTCAAGTAGACTCTGCGGTGATCGACCATGTGCATGAGTAAACTTGCACATCCGTGCGAGGTAATCGATAGTCAAGTCGCCTCGCGAAAAGACTATAAGTCCCATCACGATCGTCATTGCCTTTCGGCGGGAAATGCAAACCTCATCTTGACAAAATGGCGATCATCTCGGGGGATGGGGAAAGCAATCCAGCGAAACTCATCTAAGTAAGTGGTGAAATACCGGCGGCGGAGTGGGCTCTCGACTTGGACACTTAAGAACCAAATCATTGAAAATAATATTTTTTCCGGAACGATCAATGTGTCTCCGTGATCGGCGACTCCCACGAATCTTGATCCTCCCATTTTAGAAGGTTCCCTGTGCCTCAGTTACAGGCGTGACGTGTCTTAGATTCTCACCCATCTAAACCCCTGCACTCGAGATGAAAATTATTCAAGGAGAGTGCCCAAACTCCCACTGAGGGGAGGTATGCACTGGCTTGGTGGAGATGAGGAGGTAGAGGTTGATCCGAAGAGTGCCCAAACTCCCCAGGGGAGGCTATGCACTCTAAGGGAGAAAGAGGAGATGAGAAGCCTTTCCCTCTTACCTTGGGGGGGTTTTATAGACCTCAGAGAGCGTAAAAGAGCGCCCAAAAGCTCAGCAGTCAAAACAGCGTTGGGCCCATTAGGAGAGGGGCCATGAGAACTTGCCCGCCCAGCTCCGTCGCCGCATGTAGCGCCCACCGTCGGCCCGGCCGTGGCCGGGCAGCATCCGCAGTCAGCCCGCGTCAGCGGCCCATTCGCAGGTCAGCGATCCGTGCACCTCCGGCCCGTGATGACGCCGCCGGTCCACCATGCAGCCGCCGGGTCAAATATCGGCCCGCGTTGATAAGCCCGAACCCGAACCCGTAGCAGCTTGACCAGCGAAGCCATCCGCCCGGCCGCCAGACCCGTCGCCGTGACGCCACTTGCGCCGTGAGCCAGCGGCACCGTCGGCCCATCGCCGCGACCATGCCGCCGTAGGCGATCGCATGCCAGCGACCCGCCGACCCAGTAGCGCCCGTGACGCCCTTGTAAGCGCCAGCATGGCATGGCGCCAGCATAGCGCCAGCGCGCCATGAACCCGTTGCACCGGGATCGATCAATACGAAATCTCACGCACTATCGCATTTGCGCGACCGCATCGACTTCGTTATAATATTATGTTATGAAGATCTGTTCTCTCAATCGCGGATTGATGGACTCAATTTCATTGAAGAATTTGCTATTTTCAAGTATTTGACATATATTTTTGGATGGCGAGATAATGTCAAAAATAGAGCAACGATATCTCGAGAAAATTAATCGATCAACACGAATCTCAGGCATTTTTTTTGAAATGCTTGATCAATCACCGATTTGACTTACGGTCAAAGCGTAGTCTCGATGAGGCGAACATAGCAACATCAAGCATAAGATCAGAGCTCGAATCGACTCGGATCAGCTATCGAACATGAAAATGGATCTGATCGAATGGTCACCAAAAGCGACATATTTATAGTCGGTCGGCGGCTCGTCAGGCGAATCCAGCGAATCAAGATCAATTAGACATCATTAAGGCACCGGATCATCAAAATACAGTCGAGGGGATCATGGAGCCGTCAGATGGGGTGGTTGGAGTTTTCCACAATTTACAAAGGCACTCCCAAAATCTATAAATAGAGCTTCATTCTCACCTTAGGGGGGCGGAATCGATTTGAAGACCGAGCTCGAGAACCACCGGTCGACCTTGGCAGAGGCGATCTATCACCCGGTGCCACCGGTGCGAAGATCGGGAGCTTAGGAGATGCTCCGGAGGACTAGAAAAGACCGATTCAGCTCCTCACGAAGATCGAGGTTGCTCCCAGAAGATCGTTCTGCCTTTTGGGAAACTTCTCCTTGGGTTGGAGTTGGAGATGTGTACTACACTTTCGGAATATTGTTTTGCCCTCTTAACCCAACGAAGCGAAGGGCGCGTATCTTTTGAACATAGTGAAAGTTCTGATGGGCAAGGCCAGTGGTTTTCCATACGGGTTTTCCATTATAACCACTGTGTTCATATCACTTGCTTGTGTGTTTGGATAATTTTGAAACTGACGAGATCTCGCATCTACCTAGGAATAAAATTCTAAGACCACATATATTATATAAACTGCAAAGAAAAACTGTATATAACACTCATTAAATACTTCAATATTTTAAATTCAATCATACAATTGTTCATTACAGAGCTATACTTGAGAAACCTTGCAACAATACTATATAAAACGAAATAAAACTGAAGTTATTGATTCAGGAAATTTTCAAGAATACGAGAAGAGGAATGCTACTCTAGCCAAAAATTTAGTGATTTAGCACTTCGCTGAATAAAACAAAGTGGCACTGAGCAGCATTTCTGAAAGAAAGGAGAAGAAAGAAACATATGGGCGTTTAATGGACGGGGCAACCATCGACCACCACTCCTTTGGCCGTCGGGCAAGTTGCAAGATCACAGTGCTCTCCTCTAGTGCCCCACCAGTCCAAGCTGTTGTTCTCCATGCTTAAACTGAAGTACAGCAGCACCCCCATGAACGCGACTCCAGCATCCAGCGCTGCAGAAAGGATGTAATTGTACCTCACCCACCATTTCTTCCTGTATCGGAAGACGAAGAAGTTGAAGATTGTTCCAACAATGATCCAAGCGTTATAGTTGACTGGAGTGGCCGGAGGCATGTTGGCCGTAGCTCCAAGCAGAACTGGAAGATTTATAAGTGGGATCCATGATTGATGAGGGAAGGCTCTGTGGACAAGCCAGACTATGATTGGGCCAACTGCGCCGAGCAGAAAACACCAGTTCAAAGCACCGTAGTTGCCGAGCGAGCCGAAGATTCGTCTCGGGCCAACCAGGCCCCAAATGACCGATGCGTCGAAGAAGACGCGGTCGCCTGGGCAAGTCCAGGGGCTGTTCGGTGGAAGGAGCTCGTCGTGGCATATGTTCTCGATTGAGCCCAGAAGCCACCATGCAACGCCCAGGTTGATTGTGCCGGCAATAATAGTGCCAGTAAACTGGAAAATAGAAAAAGAAATTTTGTTCAACATAAGACTAGATGAAGTTGGAGAGTAAAATGAAGGATGCACCTGAACCAGGAACATGGATTTTGGAGGGATTTTCATGTAATGGCCAAGCTTGAAATCAGAAAGGAAAGCAACTGCTTGGGACATGCTCATGTATCCATAAACTTTGAAGCAGACGTTTGCGATTGGCCTCCCTGGTAGGATGAGTCCCATTACGTATTCTGTGATGATATTCAAACCTGGAGTCTGAAAAATGGAAGCATTGGGTTTGCCAAGTTGGGTTTCAGTTCATAGTCGCTCAACTCTTAGAATTAAAATCGCCACAAAAAAAAAGAGAGAGAGAGAGAGAGAGAGCGCGCGCGCGCGCGAGAGAGAGAGAGAGAGAGATGCTTGAATGCTCTGTGAATATATACCTGGTTTGTAGTTGCGGTTATGATACTGATGGGTAGAGTGAACAAGAACGCCATGCCACATGCGAAGAAGAGCCCCCACCATGGAAGTTGAACTTGGTCCTTCAAGATTGTGCATAGGATCACAGAAATTGTGATAGTCAATCCTAGTAGTAAGTGAAACCACCAGTCTGGTATGCTTTCATATTTCTTCATTAGCTTTGTATGTATGTCCTCCTTTTGTTTGTATGAGGCACGGAAACGATCATAAATCTCCCTGCAATTATATATGGAATCACATTTTATAGCATGGAAGAAGTTGAGAGATGAAAGTTCATATATCTCCCTGTTTAAATCTTCTTCATTATTGAGCATTTAGCTTCTAATCTTAATTTTTTATTACAATCATACAAAAAACTTATCAGAAATCCGCATACAAGTTTTTGCCTAAAATATCTCAGGTTCCTTTCTAAGCATCTGCAGGCTCAATTATTTCGTGCTAAAAAGGGAAAATTAACTTGAGTCTTAATTTTCTATAACTCATTTGTTTTCAATGGAATTAATAGATAAGATCTGAATTTGCAATTTTGCAGCTTCAGATCAGTTCTCTTGTATTTTTCTCTAATAAATTTGTAGCCTTTATTTACAGTAGATCATTGTTCCCTTCAAAAGAAAAAAGAAAGAATATGGATGCCAAAGGCTGAAAGCATAGCTAACAGTTAACACTCACCTTTTTTTTATTACTACACATTGTCCTACATATCTCCTGAGGTTCTAGCATTCAGAAGGCAGTATTTCCACTATATTCGTAGAAAACATTGTTATAATATATATTGTTGCGTCTTAGGAAAGGAGTTGTGGTAGAGTAAAGTTCTGGCCGGCTTTGTTGATTAGTCCGTAAGGTATTTAAAGTGGCGAGAGAACTCAGGAAGTTTTAGCGTGGAAAACCTCGAAAGAGGAAAAAATACACGGCAGAGCAAAATGTTCTCTTATGTATATAACTTCGAAGTCTGAGAATCTTCGAATGGGATTCTAAGATGTTACTCAAGAAAGGGACAACAGTATGTGCTGTGGTCAGGTTGTAATAGTTCTTGATTGGAAATCTGAGGGAATAATTTAAAATATAGAGAACTTTCTGCGTGAAATGAAACGATTAAATTGATTGCGAAAAAAGTCATATTTTATGAATGGTTTGGCGTCATTAAATTTTATCTTCGAGAATCTTTAGCTTATTTCTCTCCTTCTTCTTGATCTCCTTTTATAGCCTCAAAGTATCATCATATAATACTTATATCAGTGGCGATTTTATCATTGGAAAATAAACTCCTCCCCTTAGACGTTCTGACGATTCCTTTTGATCATTTGATGTATTTAACATTTGATGCTCAAATGAGGTCAATTGTGAGATCTTGGTTTCGTCGAGATGCTGATTCTACTATATTTGATTAATCTGAGAGTTTAATTCATATTTAGATGATATTTGAGTGATCTTGATTGATTTTTGACTTGGGATCAATGCTTTGCCAGATTCATCGCTTTTGGGAATTTTGAATGTCCTTATCATATATATATATATATATATATATATATAACGTTGGAACAAATAGCCCTTGTATATCGTTTATGAAACAGTTTCTTAAAAATGTCAAAAAATTAAACAACTGATATCTGGTATTAACGTAACACTGCATAACAGTCATGAGTGAATAAAGCAGTCCCCTAAATTCTTACTCTTCCAGTTTGCCTATGTTGTTACTGTTCAAGTTATCTTGAGTGTATTAAAAACGTTGCAAGTTTATTTAACATTAGTCATTCACCTCGAAGCAAGCTGATAGGAGAACAGTAAAAGGAGAGCAGAGATGCATACCTTCCATAGAAGAAGGCCACGTGCGTAAGCGTGGCAGCGATAGTGGCAAAGCCAAATCCGTATGTCAAGGCAAAGAACATACTTAGGTTAAGCAGTCCCTGCTGCTCATAAGCATTCATGTCGATCTCAAACTTATCATTCACAATAGCAGTAATGTTGTAGGACTGCCCTTCTCTAGTGAAGAGATGAGAAGAGAATATTGGAAAGGTTCTGGCATTGTAAAGGTTAAGCCACCAATAAGCGATTGGCATTGTTACGTAGACGACGAGAACATATCCAATCAAAACGTTGACAATGGCGAAGAATGGGCAGACAAGGGGCTGAAGAGGAAAGAGGAAACGGCAGACCAGTCCAACGTAAGGGCTCCAAGGCCAAGGCCTCTCATGCCCGAACCAAGTTGCTGAGCAGTGACAGAACGGGAGAACACCCAGCAGATCCAGGAGATACTAGTCAGGGTAGGAAAGAAGTAGCCAGGGATAGCGTACCAAGCAAAGCTGCAGATCAATGCGATTACGAAGAACTTGGCGCGAGAGAGGCGGTTGTCTTCCCTCTCATGCAATGCCCTGCAAAAAAAAAAATTAAAACTGACATTATTAAAATTCATTTTTTTAGGAGAACCCTTGTTACATCTTTTATATGACATTTTGTAAAGATTAATGTTGAAAATATTGATTTGATGTATGCATGAAGAATGTTTCTTTGAACAATCACAATTATATAAGCCATCATAGTAGTCTCTTTTTTTTTTTTTGTTGAGAGCTGAAGCTGTCAACTAAAAGATTTTGATTTTAAGACTTTAAATATGTGTAAGTTTATGATTAAATTTTTTTAAAAATAAATAAAATAATGATTATTAAAATTTTGAAATTAAATTTATTTTCATGGCACATAAAGGGAGAGCAAAAATTTGTAATGCATATATCAACTTCAAGGTACTTCATTGTGGAAAGAGGCAGCTATTCAGTTCGAACTTTATTTGTTTATTTTTATTTGATTAATTATATGCTTATTAAAAATATATTATAGAATATTAAATATGCAAAAAATGTTTTAAGTATTTCCAAGAGTAATTTAATCTTTATTAGTTTTATTTTTATTTAAAAAAATGTTTAAATTAATTTGTTATCTGTTTTTATTTAAAGGATTAATATAAGATTTTTTTCAATAAATTTTATCTATTTTTGATAAACTTTCAATGAAGGATCTAAAAGTATGATTGATTTTAGCAACTTAATACCCTAAACAAAATAGAATTTCATTTTATTATTAAAAAATGAAGTTAGTGAAGCTTTAAAGAAAATAAAATGTGGAAAAAGCAATTATGGCGGATAATATTCCAATAGAAGTGTGGAAATGTTTAGGAGATCAAGGAATTTTTTGGCTTACAAATCTTTTAATGTTATTTTAAAGACTAAAAGATCGATGAGTGGAGAAAGAGTTTGTTGGTTCCTATATTTAAGAATAAAGGTGATGCACACAAGATTGCAAATTATAGAGGAATTAAGTTGTGTCATACATTAAAATTATGGGAGAGAGTAATGAGCATAGGTTACGATGTGATATCGAAGTTTCTCATCAGTTTGGTTTCATGCCGTAGATCTACTATGGATGCTATACATTTGTTAAGAGGTTTGATGGAGAAGCATAGAAAATAAAGGATCTACATATGATATTTATTGATTTAGAAAACTTATGATAAAGTCTCAAGATGTTCTTTGGAGAGTTAGAAAGAGAAAAGTTAATATTGGTTATATTCAAGTCATTAAGGATATATGTATGTCACTTGTGTCCAAACACAAGGAGGATTGACAAAATATTTTCCTATTTGGATTACATCAAGGATCAACATTAAGCCCTTATCTTTTTACTTTAGTTATGGATGTTCTTACGAGGCATTTACAAGAAGATGTACCTTGCTTTTTCTTTGACATTCTTCTTGTTGATAAGACTAGAGAGGGAGTCCAAGAAACTTGAATTATGGAGGTCAACTTTAGAGTCTAAAGGTTTTAGTTTAAGCATATCTAAACTGAATATATGGAGTGTAATTTTAGTTGTAGAAGTTTTAGCGGTAGTGTTGTGACTTTAGGTGATCAAGTCATTAATAAGAGTGAAGATATTTAGGCTCTATTAGATGATGTTATTAATTCAAGTTGGATGGTTGAAGTGGAGGAATGCATCGGCTATTATGTGATAGAAAAGTTCCTTAAACTTAAAAAATTTTATAAGATGGTGGTAAGACACGCAATGAGTGCGAGAATGTTGGCCAATAAAAAAATAAGTTAAGTAATTACAGATGAGGATGCTCAGTGGTGATGAGTGGCTTTTAGAGATAGAATGCAAAATGAGTATGTTGGAAAAAGTTGGAGTAGCTCGGTGGTAGATAAGATTAGGGAGTCGCTTAGATGGTTTGGCCACATAAAGCGTCGGTCAGTGATCCGATTAGGAGAGGATGCATTAGATTTTCCTTATATTTAAGAAAGGTAGAAGACCAAAAAGACTTGGTTAAGATGTATAAAAAATGATCTTAGTATACTCGAATTAAATGAGAATTTGACACATAATAGGGACTGATAGGCGAAGGATTCATGTAGCCGACCCCACCTAGTGGGATTAAGGCTTGTTGTTGTTGTTGTTGTTGTTGTTGTTATCTGTTTTTATTTAAGAGCATGATTAAGTTAAAAAAATAATGATTTGAATATAAGAAAATTAATATAAATATTAACGAACAAGAAATGAACAATATGTATTAAAAAAAAAACAATGAATTGATCTAAAATGAAGGTCTATTCATTATATTCAACTTATTTATACCCCTAATTTTGAGTCAAAATCAACATCAGAAAACAATATAAAACATGATAAGAATAATATAATGCACCAAACATGTCACTATGTTGAACTCAAAAAGCTACGATGTTTTTGCGTGCACACAAGAGAAGTAACTGGCGTGCTGTGTGTGATTCAAAGTTTGATTTTCTTGAATAGTGGTGTAAGTCAAATTGGTTTTTCAAGTTCATTTGAACGTCTATTTAATCCCTCTAAAGCTCAACATGGACTTCAGCCAATCTACAGTTATGACAGGTTTTAGTTGGCTTCCTATTCTGGGCTCATTAGTTATGTTCTGGCAGATGATAAGCAAGTCTAGTATGAATAATATTTTTCAGCTCATTAATAAATTTCAGCTACGAGCCGAACAGAGCCCCTAATTGTTCATTGTCTGTTCATGGCGTTTTACAGTTTAGAAAATAATTGTTATACGGCAAATTCGCTATGTTAATTTAATTTAAGATATTATAAGCCACAGATTTTCCTTTCTTTGATGGATGACTTCATCGATGCTTAAGCTTCATGCAAAGCTTGATGTTTCAGCTCAGCAAAGGTTTTCTCTTCTTACACAACAAGGCAGGTAGTGACAAAAAAGAACAAGACACTGAATTCGAGATGGATGCAAACAGCTCCAACTTGTTAAAGTCTTTGAGGCTTACGTCTCTCGCATAGAATATTTCTGCAAGTTGATCCTGTTTGTAGGAAAATTATTTTATTTATAGATTTTTTTTAGACAGTTTGGGTGTTTAAGAACTAATGAAAATTTGTTTACTCGAAACTCACGTGAAAGGATCCATGGTACAATGATTAAATAATGAGTAATTAAGAAATTTATTTTTAAAAAATTACCAATGCGATTAATGTTAAACATTCTAGAAAAAAAAAGATTTACATGCATAATATATTTATATATCTAATATTTGAAGTTTGATATTTATATTTTTAATACTTTGTTTATCATGAAAAAAAATATTCACTTTATTTACATGCATGTATATTTTTGGACTTCTATTCTATGAGATGCAAAGCCCAAAGATTTCTCTTTTCAAAGGAGAAAGTCTATGTTTAACTGATGATGGGGCACTCTTCAAAATCTAAAGTACTACTCATAAATGGTTCCCCTGCCTTTCCCACATAATTTCTCTGTAAGCAATTAAAAACGAAAGTAGTAAACGTAATTCAAGTTTGTTTGACTTGTTATGAAACAAATGTGATAACAAGACATACATTTGATAGCTAAGAAACGTTCTTGTGGGTTCCAAAGAAACCTCTTATGAAAAGAGTATTTTAATTTGGTGTAATTTTCAAAGCAAATGTAATAGTAGAGATAACCCGAGATTTCGTCTCATTTCGAGAACTTTAGATCGGTTCGTTTCTATAGCAAGTCTAGTTAATTATCCCTCCCGAAGTGAGAGAACTTTCGATTTAGTGTTAGAATCGCAGAAGATATAAGATCGATAGGGAGTTTCAAAATTTAGATTATGAAATTTATCATTTTAGCTTAAACCGGATGGTTGGGGGAATGATGACGTGTCCGATCTAAATCCTATGGTCCCATCCCTACGCGAAATTCCTACACTTGGCTAGAGGTAATCAACCCGGCCGAGAAGGATCCCCATCGAACACATGAGTTACGTTGTCAAAATCCTTGTACATGAGTATTTGCCCAAGAGACAATTTTAAGTCACCAAATTTATTTGTTTGTCTATCAGTATATCACATTCACAACTCAAAGGCCTTGGGAGATACAAGCTACGACGCGATCGTATAAGTAATAAAGCCAAAACCACCATCGTGAGGACTATAACGGTTCATGCGGCCGCTGCCACGCAGCTCGTGATACACGGCCACGCCCACTGGCAAGAGATTGTGAGTAACAGCAATGTAACACTGATTTGATACATTCGATGAAGAGTTTTCTTAATTTGTCACCCCACAAACCGCTGGAAAGTGGATATTGAGTTTGGTTTAAGTTTTAATGATAGAGTTTCATTTAAGCAATTTCAATTGATATTTGAAAATTGATTAATTTGAATATGTTTAAAAGTTTTAGATCCTCACAACTCGCTTAGAAGGATTAGTCTACTATCACCTGACAAAATCAATTTTTCAGATATTTCACTGACTTGAAACTCTTTTTATAGGTTTTTAAGTTTTGTTAACCCGGACCCAGTCCTAAGACTAAATCAGGAAACAACCCACGCAGATCCTCAAACACTTGAATTTAAGCATTTAGTATAGTGTCGGGGCACATGCGGATGTATTTAAGAATTTAGATAATTTTATATTTGAATTAAGTGATTTAGATCCCGTCAACTCTGTTTAACTATTAACAGAGGATCAGATCTACTGTTATCTGACAGAATCAGTTTTTTAGACATTTCACTGATTTTGGAACTCTTATTATAAATTTTTTAGGTTTTGTTAACCCGGACACGATCTTAAGACTAAACCGAACCAAGGCAAAGATCCTCGACACTGAATTTATTTAGCCAGAAGTTCGGGCACAAGTGTATATAGATTAGTTATTTATCTCGGAGACAATCTTAAGTCTACCGATGAGTATTTGTCATTCCATCAAGTATACTATAATTCACAACTCAAACGACGTGAGCATAGGCATGCGATCGCATTATAATGGAGCTGGGATGGCCAAAACCACCGATCGATCACGGTCATAAATGCTTCATCGGAGCTCAGCCAAACCACCACGCAGCTCGGGACGAGGCCACATCCTTACTGCATGAGATTGAGAGTGAACATAAGTAACACTGATTTGACATATCAATTTTTCATGAAGCTAAAGTTTGCTTAATTTTCACCCCTGACAAATAATTGCGGGCGATAGATAGATAGAGTTTGATTTGAGCTTTTAATGATAGAGTTTCATTTAAATAGTTTTAGATTGATATTTGAAAATTGATTTGATTTGATTTAAGAAATTGATTAATTTGGATATGTTTAAGAGCTTTAGATCATGCCAACTCTATTTAACTGCTAACAAAGGATTATATCTACTATCATCTGACGGAATCAGTTTCTCAGATATTTCACTGATTTGAAGCTATTATTATAGATTTTTAGATTTTGTTAACACAAACTCAATCCAAAGACTAAACCGGGAAACAACCCGCGCACCATCCTCAAACACTTGAATTTAGATTCAAGATACGTACATGCGTGAAGTGATGGTAATTTTGTGAATTATGATATTAATTTGATTTTTCATTTAATTCCAACTTTAGCGCTTTTAGACATTAAAATTCGACTTGAAATCTACGGTACGCAGAATTTATATAACAATTTCACCTAATTAGTGATTTCGTTGATTTTAAATCATAATTCGGATGAAATTCTTTAATTCTTGATTGAAGAAAGCCCATGATTTTTATAAATTTTGATTTAAGACGCTTCGCTTTTTCAAGGGTTGCGATCCGGTAAAAAATGCATTTTGATTTAGATTGTAATTTCACACATTTCTTGTACTTAATTTACTTGTTGAGTTTTCCTAACTTGATTATGCTCAATTTGCCTTAATTTTGATAAGTTATGTTGCCCCACTTATGCTTATTAGCTAGCATAATAATCACCTTCACATTTATATAAGAGTTATTAAACCCAATTTGAATTTCTCAGATTTTGAGTTTATTTCAAGTTTGTTGTGAATTTGGCATTAGAACCCCCCAAATTCTAATTAAAGCTTGCTTAATTTTGAGGAATTTGCAAAAAAAATGAAATTTACTTTGTTACTTCAATTTAAGTCATAGAAGATTGTAATTTGAGTTTGTGAGTTTAATATTAGCCTCCTTCAAAGTTTATGAGTTTAATATTAACCTCCCCAAATTTCACTTAGATTTTAAATGAATATTATATTCTTTTCAAAATTTGCTTTAAAGGCTCCCCTCCCCCCCTCTCCCCCTTTTCTTGTTTAACGCTTTTAATTTAGAATAGAATTAGCTGAAGGTCTCCCACTTAGCGCTCCTAAGTCAGCTCATTTTACCCGCCCATTTTTTTCTAAGTCAAAAGATTTGAATTTCTCAATCTCTCAGTAAGGGTGCGAGTGTTTATTGCTCAGACGCTCGGCTGTGTGGTGTCTTGACACCATGGTTTTCATCTCAGACTCTACTAAGACGAGACCTTTAAACCTGAAAGAAGACATATAATATACTATATTTTTTTCTCACTTTTTATTTCTAAAAAATAATTAAAAAATTTAAGATTTCATCAGGAGGAACGACATCTAACAACCGTTTATTCGACGTCACGTAAGGCTGTCTTCATTGCCTACTTTTTCATCTCGTGACCGAGCACAACGGTTTTCAAACCCTGAAAGAAAACAACAAACATATGTATATATATATATATATATATATATATATATATATATATATATATATATATATATATATATATATTCACATTTCACAATCACATATTCGATATATTTTGAGAGCAAAAAGAAATCCAGATCGATAGAATGTAAGTAAGGTGGGTGGATGTCGGCGAAAGAAAAAATTATCTGTTGATGATTTTCTTTCCCGGTTCACGGCGCAGCAAAAATGAAAGGATTTGCATGCTGGATTATGCAGAATATGTCAAAACAGTGGGCTGGGCTAGGGGTTTGAAGGGTTGGCGGGCCAGAACAGTAGGTTGTAAGCTTTATTGCAGTGGGCTGGGCCAGGAGTTTGAATGGCTGGCGGGGCTTGGGCTAATAAAGCTGGCCGTGGGAAAGAGGCGGGCCCATGCAGTGGATCAGATGGGACGGGCCTGAGCAATGGGTTCGGCGCTGATTGGAGGCGCGGACAGAGGGTACGGCGGACGGGCCGGGTAGGAGGCACGGCGCGTGCGAAATGGGCGGGCTACAGCGCATATGGAGGTGCGAGATCACGGATCAGGCCTGCGGGTCACGGAAGGCGGGACGCACGACGACGGTGCGGGTCGGATCGCGGGCGCGGCAACGGTGCGGGATCGGATTAGTTCCAAAATCGAAATTCAAATAAATGCACATCGCCGCTGACCGCCGATTTTCACGCAGATTCGTCAATCGATTCAGCCTTATTTGATATTTCGTAAGCTAATAAATCGATTTCGCGAAAGCGATCGTTTGAATATTGTTGCCTTTCCCGAATATCGGCGATGTATTATTGATACGAAAATTTTAAATTGAGTATATTTATGATCAATTTCCTCAACGCTACAAGTGCTCATCGATCGGAAGTCATTTCAACCATTTTTGGTGACGTCCAATATATTTTATATCCCAATTTGCGCACTGTCGCTTCCAAAGTCCGTCGAATTTGATTTGTGGGTTTGCCTTGATTTATGACGCATATGTGGAGTTCAACGACTCTATTTGAAATAAAATTTAATAAGCATTACTTATTATATATGTTAACGTTATCACCTACACATCGACATATTTAATTATCTATAACGATAAAAATGACGTTTTTTAACTGGTCAATTAAAACAAATCGAGACCATATTTCACAAGTATCTGCTCAAAATCTTTCAGAGAAATTAAAATACCCTCTAATAGCTAGAGTCAACACTCCAGCTAAACTCCTAGAAATTTTCTCGCTAGAAAATCTACCGATCTCATTTTTTATGCATCTCTCAGATTGTCAATATCATGATATCATAAATCATTTATTTGAGATAAATTATTACTTTGTAGAGTATAGAGGGACTCTAATATTATAATATCATGTGATGTTCAATTAATACAAAATTATTATGTACTGATATAATTTATATTAACAGAATAATAATACACAATATCTATATACACAATCAATTTACAATAACTATATATTGATAAGCATCGTTTGGCGTGATATTATTAAAGTCTGCACATAAAAATCATATTTGAATTTCACACCTAATAATTTCTCTTCATTTGACGAATTAGGAGCAGAAAAATCCACACATGTTCAAATATGTTGGAAATAAAATAATAGATAGCTCAAGACAGAAATTTTGGGGACCAAACCAATAAAATTAGCGGCAAAATAATCCAACAATTTAGATAAGATGGAGTTAACGAGAAAAACAGTTAGAGAATGGTAAACTAAAAAGATAAATTATTTTTATATGTATTCTCCAAAATGACAAATAACGCAGCTGAGGTTAATCAAAATATTGCGTTTAATAAAAGCTCGGTCTTCATAATTTGAGATGGGCTGTCTTTTCAAACTCAATGGATGCCATCGAAACAACTAAGCAAGAGGCTATCCTACACGTGCGAGATGGGATCAATTAAAGGGTTAAATAATGTGAAATTGACTCGGCTGTCTTTTTTTTTTATTAGTATTTCTTTATTGTAAGTTGGGGCTCATCTGATTTTGGCAATGGGCTAGCTGTTATCGAGTCAAATTTTTTGTTCAGACTCTGGTATTAGGGAAAGGTCAATAAAATCGAGAAGATTAGTTCAAATAATTAAAAATGATTAAGTAGACTGACGTATTTCTTGGTTTATTAGCTATTGCCATCCTGCATCACGCCCCAAGTAACTCTAAAGTCCACTTCCTGTCATGCTAGCCTGCCTAAACTATTATTATTTTTTATTTTATTTATATATTTTTTTCAAATCAAAATATATTTGACAGTAAAATATATTTTTTAAAAATACTTAAAACCAACATAAAAAAAAAAGAGCACAAAATAAAATTGATACCAAACAGCTCCTTAGTTAAGCAATTTAGCTTGATTAATTTAATATTTGAAAATTTTATTATTGTAAAGTTCAATCAGCATAAGTATTCTACACTCGGCCTTCTTTAGTTTACTCGAAGTCATAGGTATGCGCCGATGGAAACTTTGATGGCCCTGTACTAATTGCTTCACATGACTTTCCATGTGAAACGAATGACTTAGGCCAGCAGCATGCATTAATTAATCAATACAACTTGTTGAATTTTCATTTTTTTAATTCTTGATAGAGACTTTTTTAGTCGGAAGAGGCCCAATAGGAATTTAGTCTTCTAGTTGACAACAATTTAATTAGAGTTCTGTTAGAATGAAAAGATTGCCATCAACTTTTACATTTCTTTCAAACACTAAGGCAAAAAATTCAATTAGACTGTTGATTTCTTATAGAAAAAGAAGAGGGGCATTTTTTTTAGAAATGGGTATCCACTCAACACCTTACCTATCTTGTGGGTGGACGTATTAATTAATCACTGTCTTAATATTCATCACCCATATATCGCCTACTTTTTTTCCCATTAGGATAGCTCACGGAGAATTTCTCTGTCAGAAATTTCCGGCAGCTTTATCAATTGAGCAAGAGAGGTAAGAGTGGCATTTAAGTTTTTATCTCCAATTGCAGAGTTTGGAACGGCGATGCGCCGATTGTCACGCCGTCGGGTAGAGCATAGACAAACCACATGATGATTTTAGACATGGACTATATTAATATATAAAATATATTACACAATCGAAAAAACTATACGTAATCTATATGAATTGTTCTCAAACACTGGATTTATAATAATAATTATTATTTTATATTTTTGAAAGATAAAAGACGCTGATGTTTTTATCACTGTGTAAAATTGACTTTAATATTTGTATAATTAATCCATAAGAATTACTATATATTTTAAAGATAATCCTTGTTGTTATGCATTGTATTTCTACATTTATGATTTTATGGAGAAGATTCTTATGAAGCTATCTCATTTAACATATAAAATAAAATTAAATTAAATAATTTTACGTCTAATTTAATAATTCATATTTTCAATTTAAAATTATATAATAAAATTCATATAATACATGCATTACTACCATCTGAATTTTTCTAAGGCTTATTATACTCCACTTTCATTTCTAGAACTTAAGTGAGATGGTTGGAATCATTTTTGTTTTTATTTTATATTTCTTTTATTATACTAATATTTTCATTAATTGTTGTTTAATATTTTAAATAAATTTTAGATATTTTAAGCTTTTAAAAAAACTATAATATATTTTTTAAAAAATATAAAACAAATTTAACCAAACAGACCATAAACTGGCCATAGAATATTCCGGCATATCCGGACCCACCACTGCTTGGTTAGGAAAATCTCGAAAATAAATTGGCAAGAATATTCTGATTTAAAATTGCTGTCGATGAATTTTGTAATTAGTAAATTTATTTTAGAATGAATATTCAGATTTAAATTCATTGTCGATGACTTTTATAATTAGTAAATTTATTTTAGAATGAATATAGCATCCCAGATTTTCCTTTTTTAAAATGAATCTCTATCCTATTCCGTGGAATCTCACGCAAAAGCCGTGATTCCGTTCTTCAATTAATTAATGGAATCTTTAAACTTGGTCTGCTTTTGAATCAACGAAACAGTTAAAATCATTTAATGTATTACTAATTATAATCATTAAAAAAGTAATAATTAAAAAAAAACGAAGAGATGATGTTGCAGGGCAAACTCACCGGAAAAGCGAGACCTGCACCAGCGTGCCCGGCCACCACATATGCGCCGGCTCAACCACGTACTTCCTCATCAACCCCGCCCATCCATACCCCAGCACCTGCGATGCAGAGCGCACGTTAGCCTCCCCAAACCCCCCTCTAAATATGCAAGATAAGTCACGATTAATTATCTTAAACCAAGTTATAAAATATTTAGATCGGCATTATATCCTGATCAAATCCCCCCGCGTACGATAGCAAATCAGAAAAGAGGAAAACGAACAGGACGAAAAACAGAGTTTATGGATTAAAGCGATCAGACCTGTGTGGTAATGATAAGAATCCAGCTAGCGATGAATGAGATGCTCTTCTTATAGAACGCCCGGATGATGTTCACGATCCCAACAGCATACGCATTTCCGTTACCAAAAGCACACCCAGCGTTCGCGAAGATCGAGATCAGGACATGCTCCTTCATGTTAAACGGCCCCGGATTGAGCGAGAACTCCCGATCACCGAATCCCGGCAGCCGGAACTTGGTCGTCGGTAAGGTACGAGCGAGAAAATGCCCGGCCGGAAGAGAGGCCACCTGAACGGTGATCTGCGTGATCACGAGCGGCTCCGTTCGGTACGCGAAGAACTGATTTAGGAAAGACAGCAGGGCACAGGTTAGGAGCCCTAGGAACCACATCCGGAACGTCCATACCGGAAGATCAGGATCGTCGGTTGTCGATACAGTCAGTCGGACTTCCTCGATCGGAGATGATTCGTCGTCCACGGCGCCGTCGTCGGCCGTGCTACCGTTTTCCACCTTGGAACCTCGATATTGCTCTTTCTGATCTGGCGTATTCGCCATCTCTGATTGCTGGTTGGAGTCTCGCGTGGTTGCAATACTAGGGTCTACTCTTGTTATAGGAATTTTTTTTTGGCAAAATTTTAAAAATAGGCACATTTGTAATCATAATTAGTAATTTAGTCATTAAAAAATATTTTTTATAAAAATAAGCGTAGCCGTCCGATTTTTTTATTTTTTTTGTTTTCTATTTTTGATAACAGGAACAGAGAGAGAAGACTTTTTATTTTTTTATTTTTTGTTTTTGATAACAGATAGAAAGAGAGATTTATTTATTTTTATTATGCATTAATAATTAAATAATAAAATAAATAAATAAATAATTTTTTTAATATATATATAAATAAATAAATAAATAAATTTTTTTAAATTTGCATATTTTTTATATGCATTAATAAATAAATAAATAAATAAGTATATATATAATAATTTTTTATGCATTATTATTATTTTTTTATATTTATATTTTTATATTTTTTTTGTTATTATTATTATTATTATTATTATTATTATTATTATTTTAGACTTATTTCTTTTTTTTTCTTTTTTTAATTTCTAAATTTTCATAATTTTTAATAACTTTGATATTATAAATTAAGAAAATAATATATAAAAGTTATTAAAAATTATGAAGATTTATAAATTAAAAAAAGAAAAAAAAGAAGAAAAAAAGTCTAAAATAATAATAATAATAATAAAATATAAAAAATATATAAATATATAAAAATAATAATAATTCATTTTAATTACATGAAATATATATGCATTAAAAATTTTATATATATATATATATATATATATATATATATATATATATATATATATATATATAAAATAAATTTTTTTATTTGTGTGTTTTATATGCATTAATAAATAAATAAATAAATAATTTTAATAAATAAATAAGTATATATATATAATTTTAATAAATAAATAAATAAATATATATATAAGTAATAATTTTTAATATACATATATATTTAAAATTTATTTATTTATTTAATTATTTAATTATTTAATTAGTAATACATATATAATTAATTATATATATATATATATATATATATATCTTTAATCTCTCTCTCGTTGTAACATATAAATCAAAAAAAATAAAACTCTTTCTCTCTCTCTTTGCTTGCTACCAAAAATAACAACAACAACAACAGCTTAATCCCACTTAGGGTGTTTGCCATATGAATCCCATCATTCCATATGTCTCATTTAATTCGAAAGATACCAAGATCATTTTATACATCTTAACCAAAGTCTTTGTACTACTTTCTTTCTTAACAAAAGAAAAATCTAATGCATCTACTCTCCTAATCGGGTCTACCTCTACCTTGCTACCAAAAATAAAAAAAAAAAAAAATCCGCCAACGCCCCCCCTCCCCCCTCTCTCTGTTTGATGGACGATTGGTGTCATTGGCGATGGAGTCTATTTTCATTAAAAGAAAAAAAATTTGTTGTCTAAATTGTTAATTATGATTAAAAATGTGCTTATTTTTAAAATTTTGACCTTTTTTTTTTATTATTTTGTTATTTTTTTATTCTTTAGCTTTATTAGTCATGCCGCAGGGAAGAAAATTAGGAATCGGATATATTCCAACCAAATATTTACCATGTCTTGTCTGCATGACACGACGTCGTATTCCACGTGGCGTTCTTTCCGTGGTCATTTAATTCAATGGCTAAAAAATAATCTTTTGTAATTAATTTTGCGGTGGGCCCCGATCAGCGGTGCGCCACGGGATATCTCGCAAAATTTTAGCTTAATCAAGATTTTTTAAAATTTAATTTTAAAGTATTTTATAAAATTAATTTTTTTTTCAAAAATTTAAAATCCGTTTTGTTCACTTTTAACTTTTTTTTTAATTTATATATTTTTAATTCAAATTAAAATATATTTGATGATAATAATTATTTTTAAAATATTAAAAAAGATAAAAAATTATTTTAAATATTTTTAAAAATAAAAAATAAAAAAAACTAAAAATATGTTAAATATCTATTTTTTAAAAAATAATATAAAATAAAATATATTTTTTCCTAATGATACCAACAGCCATAATTTGTTCCCTCCTTGCATGGGGGAGAAAATGAATTATATTGAATGATAGCTGTCTCAATTTTAAGCTTCTTTTTATTCAACTATTTCAACATTTATTTCTTATATAATTTAGTCGATTTTAATGATTGTAGCTTTGATATTAATATTTTAGAAATATCATTGACAACAAAATTTTATTATTCATAAATAATTTTTTTTAACTCGTTAAGTAGATCTTATTTGAATCATTCATTAAGTGAGTCAAAATTGAAGAGTCATTTGTTAGATCATGTTAATCTTATTTTAGTTCATAATAATTCATATATATAATTTATTTATTTTTTAGAAATAATTTAAGTACTTAGTGTAGTGTTAATTAAATAAAATTTATTAAGTTAAAAGTTATGAAAGATTTTTTGCTAAATAAAACTTAAAAATTTTTAGGTTTTAATAGTTTCAAATATTTCAAATATAAATGATTCGAGCGAGCTCATTACCATAAGATTTATAAAAAAGTTTTGCTAAATATAAGTTAAAATTGATTAAATATGAATAATTCAATATAATTTCAACTTAATCGAATCAAACGAACTCATTACGATTAATATGAATAATATATTATGGAACAACTTTAAATCAGAGCATAATATGAACAAATAAATTTTCAAATGAATCAAATACGAATAAACAATCAAATCAATCAAGCTTGACCTGCTACACCCCATTTAGGATAAGCTGCATTTCTGCAGATTTCGGAATGCGACGCTAACATTTCAAGATTGCTAGTAAGAAAAAATTCCTAGATTTCAAATACACCGAAGCATTATGATATTTAGAATTCAGATTTAGGCCAAATACTCAAATAACATAGTGATGCGGCTGGCATCATGCACGCCTGCCGCACCGCCTGCCGCTCCCGCTTGCCTGCCATCAGCTGGCCAGCCGGCCGGCGGGCTCGCCCTACCGTCATCGGTCAGCCGTCAGCCGAGCGTCAAAACCTTCGCACTTTACATTACATTTTGTCAACCAAACAAAAAAATCAAAATCATAAATTTGAAAAGTTTCCAATAAATAACTATAAAATAATCATTTTATCAGATTCCTTTTCTATATTTTTTACTCGATTCAAATGCAGAAACCCTTAGAGATCTTGCATTTTTAAATTTTTTAATTTAAGAAATTAATTTTTTTGAACTTTTTTTTTACAATTAGCAAAATAATATGTAGCATTCCAATTTATGTTATTTAATTCATTATATACTCTCAAAATATATGAATTTAATATACTTACAATAAAATAATCTTAAAAAAAAATTCATTTCATAATGGACAATAATATCAATTGCTGTATAATTTTATCGATCAGTCTGTCATTGATTATTGTCATCACTTTTATATTGAAGATCTTTTTGTCGGAGCACTTATTTTAGTTTAAAATTTAAGCATTTAGTAAAAATATCATCACTAGTCATTGATTACTATTTTATCATTTTATCCATTCATATTAAATTTAAATTAGGTCTAAGACTCCAGCACTTGAACCGTTGAACTTTTTTCATAATTTGCACATAAAATACCGATTCATTTGAAGATTCATTTAAAATATAATTATTTGATTTGATGCTAATAAAAATTAATATAAATTTTCAATTCAACGAGCTCTTTCAAAAACTTTTAAAAAAAAATTATAAAATATTTATTTCCGAGTAACCATTCTGAGTCCTGACAAAGGCTTGGTGGACCGATTCATTCCCTTCATTGAACAACTTTTTATTTTTGTTAATATTAATCAAATATTTATTAATTTATTAGCATATCAGTGTCATAGTTAAATATACTTAGACTTGTAAAATTTAAAGTCTATTTGAGAAGCTGTCATTATATGAAAAAATAATAATAGAATAATTATAAAAGAAGTTATCATCTAATAAGTTACGATGAATATTATAATTTTTTAAAAAAAAAATTTAAAAAAATCAAATTATAGTTTTCTGGTTGTCACTACACTTGACTTCGTAAGAATAGAAAATGCAGCTTTCTCATCGTATATTTTTCAAAATACTATACTGCAATAATTTATCAAATAACTGAAGCAGTGTAGCTCGAACTACACCGCAGGCAGAATGCCACCTCAGATGGGGCCCTAATGTTTATATAATGATGAATTTTTCATTACATTTAGCGAAATATTTTTCAATCAAACTCAAAATTTTTATTTTTTTTTAACTTTTTTGCTTATACCAAATTTTAATGTGTAAGTCAATAAAGATTTTTTACACTATCTCTGGTGAATTTTTTTTTTATTTCAATCCAAAAGAGAATATATTTAACTTGATGCTTTTTAATGTAATCATGCCATAGCTTATTTTGATATACTTTTTATAACAATTATTTGATCTATTCATTTGCTAGATTATTGATTTTAATCATTAATCATGAAATTGTATGTAAGGTCCATATAGAGTAAAAATAATCAGATAACATTGTGAAATGCATACTAAAGTAATAAAATATATTTGTGAAATTATAATTTTATATTATATAACTAAAATCACTATTGAAAAAAAAAATTTTTAAAAGTGATTTACATACATACCACACAATTCATATATATTTTTATATAGCTAATGCATAAAATTTTAATATTTATAAAAATAAGATTCAAATATCTCATATCATATCAAAGGAATTATTATTATTTATTTTTTAAAAATAAAATGTACTTTTAAAGCCATTAAAAAAAGTATTACATATGTAGATCTTCCAATTTTTAAACCTAAGAGACTTACATTAAAGATGGGTGGGAAGCTCCATGTACAAGGCCCATGGAGGCCCGTAATGCCCATAATTCATAGCCTAGGTAGTCTCTATTGTACAATCAAAAGTTTATATATATATATATATATATAGAGAGAGAGAGAGAGAGAGAGAGAGAGAGAGAGAGAGAGAGAGATTTGATTGATTACATTATATTTATTTAGTAAAGTCAAATAATATAAAATAGATTATTAGAGATTTCAATTATAATGGATAATGATGGTGGTCACGAAAATGTAAGAGTATTAACTTTATAATGAATGATATATTTGGAAAGTTTTAAATTAGATGAATTCCAAATTCATTATATTTAAATGAAAGAGTGAATCTAAAATATGTTGAAATTTTATATTGCATTTTTAAAATTTTAAATTAAAAAAATAAAATTCTCAAAACACCTACATTTAAAATGCAATACATTTCTTTTTTAGGCAATTAAATAATCCCTTTATAATTTTGTATGATTTGCAAAATAAATGTTACATTATTAAATAATAAACATGATCTATGATTTAATTAAAAATTTTCTTAAAATTCAAATTTCATCAAAATTTGTTTATATATATAACCAAAATATTATTTTAATAGAATCTTTTAAGGATATAGACATATCTTCTATTTAAATGCAAATATTTGAGTAATTTATTATACAAGCTCTGTGAATATTTTGATAAATTTGTGACACTATAAATGTTTGGAAGAAATAATGTTATTAACTTTTAGTATCTTATAATTACTTATAGATTTATTTGTAACCATTATAAATAATTCTTTAAGGAAGAAGATTGGTATAAGTAAGAATAAAAAGGGAAAGTAATTGTCATCCAATTGACAATGCATATAGATTTTTTAAGTGTTTGAAGCAACGAATGCATTTAGGATATAACAACATATGCATTGATCATTTGAACTCCTCCTATATAAAATAGACATTGAAATAAATAATAACAATATTAGTAACAAATTTTTTATTTTATTTTTGCTTTACATCTAGTTTTCATCTTTTCAATATGTGACTAACCCATAGCTTAGTCGATGAGTGAGCACGAAACTACTGTATTCGATTCTCATTAAAGCGGTGACACGAGAGAAAATAGGTTAGAATGGGTAAGTTGCCACTAGTTCTCTCAGAGATTATTCATATTAGTGGTAATACGTCATAAAGTGGATGAGACCCCGAGTGGACACCCCATTATCAAAAAAAAAAAAAGTGACTATTTTCTTTTTTTATTTAGTGACAATAATAATATATATTTTTTTGCTCTGATTGACAATATTATATGAAGTATAATTCTCTCAATTATCTGTTTGTGATCGTAAAGATTTTAATAATTTAATTGGCTAAAAATAGGAAACTAAATAATATCGTCTTTGATATCAAGATTGGTCGTATAATCGTATCGTCACTTAAGATCAATATATCAATATGTTGCACATTTTTGATAAAAAGATTGATAATGAAATTCTTATTTTTGTATGATTAACAAAATCAATGTTGCTAATGATTTGAATTAGATGATTTTTGTTTAAAAATGATTAGGTTCATTAGAACCCTAAAATAAAAGATGACTCTTTTCATGCACATTTAAAATGACACGAAGGCACTATATTAAATTATATAAGGCATAGTGATTGACATAATTCATATTTATATGGTTTAAAATATTCAAAACGGTGATCTGCGTGATTACAATTTACAAGCGACTCCGGTCGGTAGGCGAAGAACTGATTTTGGAAAGACAATAGGGCACAGGTTAGGAGCCCTAGGAAACACATCATGAGCGTCCATACAAGAAGATTGGGATCGTCTATTGTCGATGAAGTCAGCCGGACTTCCTCGGTCGGAGATGAATCGTCTTCCACGGCGCCGGCGGCGACAGTGCCGCCATTTTCCGGCTGCTTGGATCCTCGGTATTGATCTTGCTGATCTGCCGTATTCACCATCTTTGTTCGGGCAAAATTTTAAAAATAGTCCCATTTTTAATCATAATTAGCAATTTAGGCATTAAAATTTATTTTTTATGAAAATAAACATAATCGTCATACGACGATTTGACGGCCAACGTGGAGACGTTGGACGATGCCAACGCTTTCAGTGTCGGCACCAGTTGTCTGTCAAATAGACAACTGATGGTTTTTTTTTTTTGTTTTTGTTTTTTGTTTTTAGTAGCAGGCAGAGAGAGAGAAAAAGAGAGCTGACGGATTTTTTTGTTTTTTGTTTTTTGTTTTTGGTTGCAGGTAGAGAGAAAGAGAGAGTTTTATTTTATTTTTATTTGAATGTTGAAGGAAGGAAGAGAATAGAGAGATTAAATATATATATATATATATATATATATATATATATATATATATATATATATATATATATATATATATATATATATATATATATATATATATATATATATATATTATATAATTAATTACTTATATAATAATATAAATAAATTTTTAATAAATAAATAAATAATTAATTAATAATTGGTGATTTTTTTTTTGTTTTTTGTTTTTGGTAGCAGAGAGAGAGAGAGTTTTATTTATTTTTATTTGCGTATTGCAGAAAGAGAAGAGAGAGAGTAAAGATATATATATATATATATATATATATATAAATAATTAATTATATATGCATTAATAATTAATTAAAAATAAATAAATAAATAAATAAATAAATAAATAAATAAATAAATAAATATATAAATTTTTTTTTTATTTGTGTTTTTTTTATATGCATTAATAAATAAATAAATAAATAATTTTTAATAAATAAATAAATAAGTATATATATATATATATAATTTTTAATGCATATATATTTCAAGTGATTAAAGATGAATTATTATTATTTTTTTATATATATATATTTTTTATATTTTGTTATTATTATTATTTTAAACTTTTCTTTTTTTTCTTTCTTTTAATTTATAAATCTTTATAATTTTTAATAACTTTTATATATTATTTTCTTAATTTATAATATGAAAGTTATTAAAATGATGAAAATTTAGAAATTAAAAAGAAAAAAAAAAAGAAATAAGTCTAAAAATAATAATAACAAAAAAATATAAAAATATAAATATATAAAAAAAATAATAATTCATTTATCAGAATATATATATTAAAAAATTATTATATATATATATATAATTTATTTATTTATTAAAATTTATTTATTTTATTTAATTATTAATGTATAAAAAAACACAAATAAAAAATTTATTTATTTATTTATATATATATATATATTAAAAATTTAATTATTTAATTATTAATATATATAATTATTTTATATATATATATATATATATAATATATATATATATATATATATATATATATATATATATATATATATATATATATATATATATATATATAGTCTCTCTCTCTTTTCTCCTTGCAACACGTAAATAAAAAAAATAACACACACACTCTCTCTCTCTCTCTCTCTCTCTGCTGCCTGCTACTAAAAACAAAAAATAAAAAGCAAAAAACAAAAACAAAAACAAAAAAATCCGTCAGCTCCCTCTCTTTTTCTCTCTCTGACTACTACCAAAAATAGAAAACAAAAAACAAAAAACAAAAAAAAAATCCGTGTGACCTCCGCGTTGCGTCAGTCATCCGTCGTACGAATAGGCCTATTTTCATAAAAAAAATTTTTGATGGCTAAATCACTAATTATAATTAAAAATATGCCTATTTTTAAAATTTTATCTCTGTTTTCGCTGGTTACAGTCGCTTGGTAACCACAGTAAGGTCTACTATACTTATAGGAAAAAAATTTATTTATTATTATTATTTTTTTTTTCTGTTTTTAGCTAAAATCAAGATTTTTAAATATTTTAAAGTATTTTATAAAATAACTTTTTTTTTCAAAATTAAAGGCTGTTTTGGTCAATTTATTTTTTTTTTCATTTTTTAATTTATATATATTTTGCTTTAAATTGAAATATATTTGATGATAATAATTATATTTGAAATATTCAAAATAATTAAAAATTGAGCACAATTTATGTCCCTTATAGTTTAATTGATTTTAATGATTTCTGATACGAACTGTTTTCTTGAATTGGTTGATCAAACAATGATTTGGGATTGAGTTAATTACAAATAGATTCAGTTGTAGAAACGTTGAGTTGCTAACCAGTCGAGTGAGATCTGATGGAGACGCCTTTAACTATATGGATGCTATACACCATTGAGTGAAGCTACTTGAAGCCGGATTGGAAGTTTAATCTCCGTCTGGATTTTATTTGTGATCAGGTTCTGATCGTTTCTTTAGTGGATTCGTGTTGAAAGTGCGAGCTTGATGTAATGGAGGATCTGACCCGATCAGCGGCGCGGCGATGATCGATCAACCGTTGATGAAGCTTGCGAGGAAGTTATTGTTCGAATGGAAACCAGTCTGGCGCTCATTCTTCATTCGAGCGTTTGAGATCCAGAGGGAGAGCTCAGAGGAAAAAGGGAGCCGGAGGGAGAGATCGTCGGTGCTTCACCGGCCGTGAGGGAATCTGTTTCACCAGGAGAGGAAAAAGAAGAGGAGAGAGGAGATTCTTGAGATAATTCTTCAACCTTTTCTGTTTTTTTCTCCTCTCTATTTATAGTTTTATTGCTCTTCTAGAAGTTCATCTATGTCTCTGTAACCTTACATTATAGTTCCTGTATTTCTTGATTTCTCAGCATATCAATTCTACTATTCTTTAGTTTTCATATGTATTGGATGAGTCTTTCCTGCTGTTGAAAATTCTCCTGTATATGTTTCCGGGAGTTCAGATTGTTTTGATGTATTTCACTGTTCTTTGAGCTTTTATATTCTAGCTGTAATTATTTCTTGTTTTATAAATATTTATTTCTTTATTCCTCTCTGTTCTAAGGCTATAATTTATTCTCGGTTTTCTATTTTCTCCATACCTGTGAAGTCTTTTAGCCAATCCGGCCTTCTTCTATTTCTTTTGTTTTTGTTGTTGGCTTGGGGATATGGGTTCATATCATTTTCATATTTAATGTTAATCATTTAGAAATAAGGCTCTCAAAAAAGTGCATAGTGAGCAAATAATTATGTTAGACTTATGAAGTAGTTTGTGTTTGAATCATTTACTAAGTGAGTCAAATATAAATATATATTTTAAACTCGATTTATAAATGAGTAGAATATAAATAACTTTAAATTTGATAACTTTAGACTTATTTTAAGTCTAATATATATATATATATATATATATATATATATATATATATGAAATTAATTTTATTTTTAAAATAATTTAAGTATTTTATATAATGCTAATATTAAGTAATATTTTTTAAATAATTTTGCTAAATAAAAGTTAAAATTTATTAATTTTAGTAATTTGAGCCAATTCGAGGTTAAACGAGACGAAAATATTCATTATGATCAATATTACTTGAACTCAAATAATAAATTATCAAATAATTTTAAGTATGTATAGAATTCAAATAAATAAATTTTAAATGAGTCAAACACAAAAAAACTTTACTCATTACATCCCTATTAAGAAATCTTGGGTTTTTAAAATTTTAAAATAATTTAAGAAGTAACTATAAGAAATTATTTCTTTTGAATTTTTTCTTACAATTAGCAAAACAGTATATAGTATTCCAATTTATTTATGTTTAATTTATTCTATAGCATCAAAATATATTAATTCATAATACTTAAAATAAATTAATCTTAAAGAGAAAATCATCTTCTTCATGCATAATAATATCATTCTCTATATAGTTTTATCCATCGGCCTAAGGATAGTCATCACTTCTATATTGAAGACCTTTTTTTCGGAGCTTTTATTTTAGTTTAAAAATTAATCATTTAGTAAACAAATTCTTCATTAGTCACTAATTACTATTTTATTATTTAATCCATTAATGTTAAATTTAAATTAGGTCTAATACTTGACGCACTTGAATCGAGCCATGAAGGGATAATTGAACCGTTGAACTCTTTTTTTTTTTTTTTTTTTTTTGAACATCCTACAGAGAAAACCAAAGACCAAATCCAATTAACAGAAAGAGAGAGGAGGGGACTATGATTCTAAATTCTGCCACTGTTCTAGGAGAAGTCTGATCTGAACTGGCCAGGAAGGCTTAAACTTCCATCGCCTTAATTTAAAAGCAACCTGAGATTTAATTATTGACAGGAGACTAGGGAGAGAGAGAGTAGCTTGTTGATGGAATTTTCAATTCCTTTCATTCCATATATGATAAATCGTCATGGCCATAATAAGATAGCTCAACCGCCTCAAAGCAGAATGATCCAGGTTAGAAGAGGAACTAAGCACTTGTAAAATCGAGCTCATAAGGAAAAAAGAACCATTCTGCCTAATCAAACCTATGGAGAAAGAGCATTTGAAAAAAAGACGAGAGTGTGATTCCAGAGTCAACTTACAGAAACAAGAAGGAATATTAGGGCCCAAACCCCTTGCAGAGAAGACTTCTGAGATCTTAAGCCCTCCCAAGAAAGCCATCCAAAAGAAAATAGCTTGTTTAATAGTCATATCTTTGAACCAAATTTCAACATGCCAGTTAACTCGAGGGGAGCTCTCATATAAAGAGGATTTAATAAAGCTAGCAGAGATCTTGTTGTGCCCATGCCAGAGGATAGAGTCACCCTTCAGATGGATGGGAACTTTCCTTATAATATCAAAACAATTAGGGAAATCAGTTCCGAGATCCCTAGACATATTTCAATCACCATTGAGGAGGATGGCCCCTAATTGAGCAACCAGAGGGAGATTAAAGAGAGAGAAGCAGTTTGGCCCGATCAATTCCATCAGAGAGTGGCTTTCACACCATGGGTCATAGAAGAGGGAAAAGGTAGAATCGACACCCACACAAAATTCCAATTTGTCCCGAAATCTGGCAGCATAGACTTTTAGTTCTTTCCAATGAGGAGAAGAATGAATGGGATATTTAATCCATGGAGATCCATATTTATGAGACAACCATGAAGCTAATAGAGATGGCTTGTTAAGGAACATCCATAGAGATTTAACGTTACAAATAAAGTATAAGATAGAGCAAGTGGTGAGGACCATTCCACCCCTATCCCTAGGAAGAGTTGTCTTGGTATCGCCACTATGGTAGAAAAAATTGGTTGTAAGAGAAGTGACCTTTTTAAGGACACCCTTTGAACAAGTGATAGTTCTAAACCAATAGGAGAGAAGGCCATTTATGGAAGCTCTAATCAAAATTGAAATCGACCTACAAAAGAAAGGACTTTTCTCTTCCAACCTTCCATCTAGTTAGAAAGTTTATCTAACAAATAGTTAAAATGAATAACCTTAGGAGGACTTGGGCCAAAGAAGGCCTGGGTATTTAATAGGGAATTTAGCAGTATTGACATTCAGAATCCTGCAGAATTGAATAACTAACCGGATATCTCTTGAGAAGTAGATGAGGGATTTGTCACTATTGACTTTAAGGCCCATGTAAGCAACCAAGAAAACAAGAGCAGATTTAAGAGATGCTTCAGTTGTCAAATTTGCCTTCCCCATAGCTAGTAAGTCATTCGCAAATAGTAAGTGATGGAGGTGAGCGTTATTTCTTTTGGTGAGATTGACAGAACTTGGGTATTGGAGGTGAGGAAAGAAGATATGTTGGATAACTAGCGTTCCCACCAATGATTGTCAATATTTGGCCACCAAGCTCTCAAACCACAAAAATAACTCAAATAATTTATAATTGCCAAAAGATCTCCTTTATTCTAGTAAGGGGGGCTATTTATAGCAATTACAAGCATCTTTTAAAAGTAAAAAATTCAAAAGATGGAGGAAAAGGTTGGTGACCACATTAATATGAAGTATTAAATTACCTTATTATTTTATATCATCCACTCATTTCACATGCTATTATTTTATGTGGATTCAACCACCTCACATATCATACTTTGAATTTTTAAATACAAAATTTCAAACATAAAGTTTCTAGAATAAAATTAAAAATTACATAAATAAAAAAAGATGATATCATAAAATGGGCCTTATGTGCTAACAAGCTTTCTTGCTTGAATTTTCTTTAGCGAGATCTTGTAAATGGACCTTGAGCTCTAATTTTTGGATCATCATGATATTCTACATCAACTCCCTTGAGCTCAATTGAACTCTGCTCCGTATAGTTGAAATTTAAGAAGCCTTATACTAATTATGGGGCTAAAGTCTCCAAATCAGTACGGGTCAACCATGTATCTTTAGCTGGTGGCTTATTCTTCCAACGAACTAGAAAATTATGTTCAAAAGTTGGATTAATGGGTGCTTCCTCAATGATAATATAGTCAACTTCAAAGAAAGAGGACTTCTGCAAGTACGGTAATGTATCTCCTGCCAAAGAGTTAGACTGAACAAGTGGAGGTTTGGTAATTCCTTTATATGATAGAATATCTTCAATATTAATAACTGGATGAATGAGTATATCAACAGACAAATCAATGTGATAAGCATTAGTTCTAATATTCTTAAAAATTTTAAACAGACCATAAGCTCGTGCATGTAATTTTTTATATTTAGTGGTTTGATAACGCTCAGGCCGAATGCGAATCAATACATAATTACCTTCTTTATATTTTTCTGTTGAACGATTATGATATGCCTTAGAAGCATAATTTTCATTACTTATGGTAATTTGCTTTCTTATATCTTCATGGAGTCTTTGACAATCTTTAGAAAATGAGAATGTTGTATCAGAAAATACATGAGATGGTAGTTTTGCTACATCTATTGATCGTCGTGGGTTTTGACCATAGACTATCTGAAATAGTGATTTTTTTGTAGCTCTAGAAATAGTACTATTATAGGCAAATTTTGAGATTAGTAAATGTAAATCCCAATTTCCTAAACTTTTACCTACTAAGCGTCTAAACAAATTTCCTAAAGTATGATTAACTACTTGTAGAAGAAAATTTTAATTTAGTACCTAATAATTTCCATAATATTTTTCAAAAATATGAGACAAACTTAACATCTTCGTCAGAAATAATGGTTAAAGAGAGACCATAGAGTTGCACTATTTTCTTAAAAACTAATTTGGCTATATAATAAACATCATTTATTTTTGAACAAAGTAAAAAATAAGTTATTTTTGAGAACCTATCCACTACAACAAAAATGCTATCATGTTCTCGAACTCTCCTAGGTAATCCCAGAATAAAATTCATTGATAGACCTTCCCAAAGCTTATAAGAAACATGTAAGGCAGTGTATTGTCCAGACATTTGTTTGATAGTTTTAGCCTATTTATAAATTAAATATTGAGCCACTAATTTTTGAATATCTCATTTTAATGAAGGCCGATAAAATCTATTTTATAATAAACATATAATTTTATCCTTTCTAAAATGACCAGCTACACCTCTAGCATGTAGCTCGGTGATAAGAAATTCTTTAAGAGAAGATCGAGGAATGCATAGTTATTTTCCTTTATATAAATATTCATTTGTTATCAAGAATGTTCCTTGTAAAGTTATTGATTTATTTAGGTGTTCAAGATAAATTAGGTGAAAGTCATGACACACAATATAATCATCTTTAATTCTATCAAATCCTCAGATTCTCAATTATAAAGAGGAAATCATTAG
This sequence comes from Cymbidium sinense, assembly GCA_021442155.1. Lineage (NCBI taxonomy): Eukaryota > Viridiplantae > Streptophyta > Magnoliopsida > Asparagales > Orchidaceae > Cymbidium > Cymbidium sinense. The sequence goes on from CM038215.1 coordinate 160,295,244, forward strand.
GTTGATTGTGAATAAAGCATTAGCAAATTTACTCTCAATTCTAGGCTTATGCTTTAGAACAAAAGAGTAGTCTTATAAAAATTCAACCCATTTTGCATGCCTATGACTTAATTTTCATTGAGTATTAATAAATTTTAAGGCATGATCAGAATTAAGCATAAATTCTTTATGTAAGAGATAGTGTCGCCAATATCTTAAAGGTTGAATTACAGCATAAAACTCTCTATCATAAGTGGAATATCATTATTTGGCTTCATTTAACTTTTCACTAAAGAATGCGATATGATGATTATCTTAACTTAAAATTTCACCTATCCTAATTCCTGAAGCATCGCATGTCACTTCAAAGGCTTTAGAAAAATTAGGAAGCCTAAGGATTGCTGCGGAAGTGATAAAACTTTAATTTGCTCTAAAGCCTTTTGTGCATTAGGAGTTCAACAAAATTTATCTAATTTTAATATATCAGTTATCGCAGCAGCAATGATACTAAAATTCTTGATAAATCTCGATAAAAGTGGCTAAACCATGAAAACTTCTAACTTTAATAAAACTTTTAGGTGATGACCAATCTAAGATTACATTCACTTTAGAAAGATCATGTTTAAGTCCAGTAGTGGATATAATAAAGCCTAAAAAGATGATCTCATCTTGCAAAAAGAAACACTTTTTTAAATTAATATATAATTTCTCTTGTCTAAGTATTCCAAAGACTTTTTGTAGGTGTTATAGATGTTCATTTTCACTTGGACTAAAAATCAAAATAACATCAAAATACACCACCAAAAAATTACTTATATATGGTTTAAGAACATTATTCATTAATCTTATAAATGTGCTAGGAGCATTTGAAAGTCCAAAGGGCATGATAAGCCATTCATAAAGTCCATTAGGGGTCTTAAAAGTCATCTTCCACTCATCTCCTGATCAAATCCAAATTTGATGATATATACTTTTTAGATTAATCTTTGAAAAAAAAAATTGCTCCTAAGAGTAAATTTAATATATCATCTAATCAGTGAATAGGAAACTTATACTTGATAGTAAGTTTATTTATTGCCCGACTATCAACACACATTCGCCATGTTTCATCTTTCTTTGGAGTTAATAATACCGGGACTACACAAAGGCTAAGACTCTCTCAAATAAAATCCTTTTTTTAATAATTCCTCAACTTTTCTTTTAATCTCAATATGTTCGGTAAGGTTCATCCTATAATATGGAAGATTTGGAAGTTGAGAACCGGGTAGGAACTCAATAGCATGTTGAATGTCTCTTAGAAGAGGTAGCTCATCAGGAAGCTCATTGAGTACAATATCTTTAAAATTAGAAAGAAGAGAAGAGGCATGTTGACCTCACTTTTGGAGTGAGCTCTCAGCTTCATCATCATAGATCTAAGACTCTTATTGACACTAAGAGTTCTTTAGTATTAAGACACTTCTAGTGATTAGGTGAACACTTAACCTAACCCTAGAGACTTAGAAGAGTTAGCCATAAGAATATATTGTGCCTTAGTAATTTAGGAGGACTTGCCTACCCTATAGCCCAAACCCAATCTTTACTTCCTTCTTTCAAACCCAAACCTCAAATTCAAATTCAAATCCCAAAATCAAATCCAACTATCCAATGATTGAAATCCATCACTGAATTCAAACTCTAAATCCCATCTTGAGCTCTTTGATTTTATCTTATGGGCTTAGCCTTAAACCAAATCCAAATCAACCTCAATCCAATTGACTTTCTCAATTATCAAATTCAATCTCAAATCAAATTCCAAATCATAAATCAATTTCAAACTTTAAATGATTGAAACCTATGAAAAGTCCAAATTCCAAAATCTCTTCCTAAACCATATGAACCACCTTCATATACTTAATCAAAACTCCTTCAAACTAACCCAAATATGGTTGATTTCTTTATGAATCACTCATTCATTCATTTATATTCACAAATATAAATGAAATCTAGGTTCAAACCTTTCAAACCAAATCAAAAATAAATCAAACTAATTCAAAATCCAAGTTAGCCTCTTTTGACCAATGTCCTTTAATTTGGTCAAGTTTACTTTCAAATCACTTCAAACTCAAGTGATTTTCTTATAACCCATCTATATCATCATTTATATTCACAAATATAAATGAAATATAAATTCAAATGGTCCAAACTAAATCCAAATCAAATCAAATTCTCAATTTTATCCAAACTTTTGAACTTGACTAAATGATATTTAAATCAACTCAAAACTCATGGTTTTGTTCATGATTCAATCATTCGTTCAATCATTGATCCAAATATAAATATAAAGTACAATTATCAAACCAAATCCAAGTCAACCCAAATCAAACCCAAGTTAATCCTTTTGACTTGAAAGTGTCATATGAACCAAAACACACTTGGCTCCAAATCAATTGCAATTGGATTTATATTTCAATCCTAAGCTCATATGTGAGTTCAACTAAATCTGAATCAAACCTTGATCAAGCCAATTGACCAATTTAGGTTCACTTGACCTAAAATGACTTAAAAGACCTTTTTGATCCAAGTTCTAATCCAACCCAAATTGGATTGAACTAAGCCTATCTAAACCTCAATTATGATCAACAATCATCATAGGGTGATTAATTGAATTGAATTGGGTCAAACCAAGTCAAACCTAACTTTTGACCAAATCAACACCTAACCCAAATGAAACTCAAATAAGCCAAAATCCATCATTTGTCAAATTGATTGAAACCATTAACTCAAACCTACTCATAATCAATGATTGAACATGACCAAACTTTCACTTGAGCCAAACCAAATCTAATTGGTCATTTGACCTAAGTTGACCCAAATTGGCCAAAAAAGCCAAAATGGGTCAAATCATGATTTGATCCAAATTGATTGCAACCAATAACTCAAGTTCATCCCAAATCACTTATGGAACTTAACTAAAGCCATGATTGAGCCCAAGTTGACCAATTGGTCAACTTTACCGAACCTAGCCCAAATTGACCTAAAGGGTCAATATGACCAAAATTTAAATTTATTCTAAATTAAATCAAACCAAAGCCTACAATAATTTTCAATCAACCAATTGAACTTGACTCAATACTTAACCCAACCCATTTTGGTCAAATTGGTAACTTGACTAATTTGCCCATTTTGAATTCAAATGAGTCAAATTCAAACCTAGTTCAAATCAAACCAAATTAAATGAACCAAAATATCCCAAAGCATCATATGAACCTAACCCAAGCCTTGATTTGGCCCAATTTGACTAATTTGATCAACCTAGCCCAACCTAGCCCAAATAGAACCCATTTGACCAATCCAAGCCAAACCACTCAAATCTAACTTATGGATTCTTATGGGCTGATCTAACGCAGCTTAAACTCACCCAAGGTCAGCCTAAGACCTCCCTAAAAGTTAAGTGGTCCCCACCAATAGGATTAGCCATCAAACCATGGGATTTAAACTTCAAAAATAAATGGATCCAAGCCAAGTCAACTCTCCCATCCCCATGGAAACCCCTTTAGCACTCCATAGAACTTTCTCCTGACCCACCTAACCCACTTAGCCCACCTAACTCACCCTAAGTTGGCCAAGGACCTTTGGGATGTGAGTTGACTCATCTCCAACCCAAACCGAGCACCCATTGGATCCAAGCTCTTGCAACCCTTGCACAATGGATCCATGGAAGCCTTTCATCACTCCCATCCCTGACGTGCCACCCTGACTTGATGGAGACAAGTCTAGTGGCCGGACGGAGGCAAGCCAGTGCAAATCATGCGCACGCTGTCGTCTATTCATCATGGGCAATTGAGCGAAAAAAAATGCCAATTGCATCGTGAGACTTCCTAAGCTAATTCCAAAGCCCCTCAGAGCATTTTCAAGGATCCTTAAGCCCTCCTCGATCGGCATTCCTCTTCTCCGAGCAAGGCCGAAATAGGACACCACTCATCCGAGCAATACTCCCTCTCCACTAAATCAAATCCAAATTCCTTGTACCCACACCATCCCCATATTCTATCGAAGCCAACCAAATCAGCCTCAAGCCTTCGCAAGCACTGGAGATAGGAGTTCGATCGGAGTCGAGCCCCTTGCGTGCATGGATTGGTCAACCGAGCACTCTAGCCCAAATCAAGCTCAAACCTCTTCAACAGGGCCTCGCCTCAACTAGGCGAAGCTACCTCCGACGTTACACCGCCGGACATTAGCTCTAGTGAGGTAATTTTATAAATTGAGCCTTGTATGAAAAGTGGGTTGATTTTTTATGAAGGAAATTTGAAATTCATGGATTTTTGATCGTTGGAAGTGTGCGTCTCCCTTCCCCGAAGGTGTGGAAAGAATTTCGAGACAATCCGAACTCGGGTGAGCTCGGATCGAACGAGGGAAGATGTACGACATCCGCCTTTCGTCGCTCGTGAACGCAATAGATCACGAGCCGTCCATCTTGCATGATTGGAATGAAAGACTCTGATCAAATCCCATGGTAGATCATTTGATTCCTTTCCAAAACTGTGAATCGAATCATGGTCGTCCAATCTTAGGTCGACGGTCCACGGAGAAAGCGCGTTCACTACCATCTGAGTTAGCCTTCATATATGACTACTTAAATAACCAATCCCATCACGCCACGTGAAAAGCGCCGCCAACCGCCACGCGTCTGACGGATTAATGCTTTAATTATTAATTAATTTTTAATCAAACTTCTTAAAATCATAACTAATTATAGAAATCCAAAAAAAAATATAAATTGCTCATTTCAAGATATTTTATAGAATCTAGCTCATTTTGAAGATATTTTAGAGTAGAATCTAGAAAAATTATTATTAATTAATTTTGAATAGTGCTTTTAGCTTAATTAAGATTTTATCAAAAATATAATTAGCTTAATTACACCTTAATTAAATAATTAATTAATCTCAATTTTTTTATTGATGTTTAGGGAGATGACCTCTACCTCCCCTATTTTTTGAGATTTTATTGATTGCTTAATTAGGAAAATAACTTAATTAAGCCCTAATCACTCTCTTAATCTAATTAATCTTAATTAATGAATGAACAATAACTTGATTAATCATTTAAACCTAATTACCTCTATTGAACAGTAAGATAACATAGGGGATGTGATTAGGGATACTTGTCCTAATTCATTTCCTAACTTTTCTTTATCTTTAAAAATTAAATTAATTAATGATTAATATAATGATTAATTGATTAATTAAATGATTAATCCTCAAGATAAGGAAATCAAAATTTAATTGAATGTTTAAAATGATTTAGGGATTAGGATTGGGGCATTGCCCTTGATCCTTTCCCCAAATCAATTTCATCATTCAAATTAAAATATAACCAAAGTGTTTAATCAATTAATTAAAGGCTTAATAAAATTAAAATTAAAAATTAATTTATCAACACCTAAGTAACATTTAACTGATCTTGGGTAGCTCCTTGGGTGTTCAATAACCCAAGTGAGAGATAATGAAATTATAGTTGGCTCACATGTGTGAGAAAATCATAAAAGTAATTAAGTAAGATCCCTTAAGCTTAATTAACTATTAATCATAAGACAATTACATTAGATCCCTTTCATTTCTTAGGAGCATTACAAATTTACTTTTCATATGGTTGCATATCATATTGGCTTATTATTAATTAGTTAATTAACTTAAGGTGATATAGGCAAGGGTAAATTAATTCACTTAATTCATACATTAACCTATTTAAAATATAAAATCAACTTAAATATTCTTCATTAAACCAAATTAATTCACACATGGAGAATTGGGTTAGGATTAGCAAACCTCTTTCATATCCTAAACTAAATCAAACTCAAAGCTAAAAATATCTTTAAAGAATTTTAGTTTATTTTAAATAGCTTTATTTAGTGTGATTGTCCTTATGAATTAATTAGGATGAATGAAATCATGTGCTTATATTCCTTTATTTATTTACAATCATGTTAAATATTGCTTGTCATATGAAACCATACATTCATTTCTTTTAAAATTAATTAAATAAAATTATTTCTTTTATGTCAAGTTGCATGTGTTGACTTAAATTAAAAATATGTGTGGCTATTATTACTACTAAATCCAAAGTTATTTTCAAAAGCCTATAAATCAATTATTATAAATAAAGTAATGTTAATTACAAGTATCTATAAGTTTGCATGTGATGATAATACAAGATGTATAATATGAAGTTCTCTTTCCTTATCTTAACATGGATTCACATAGGTTTTGTAAGTGTATAGTTTATTTGAAAAGAACACAACATTTGTTTAAATATACTCTTATGCTTCTCCATGTTAAGACTTAGGAAGAATTTCATATCACATATGTAAATTATACAACCAAATCAAATATGACTTCATGCATGATTCCTTATTCATGTTATTCTTTTTGTACATTCATATGTATCTGAGAAAAGTGGTATATTAGTCTGGACACTCTAGGGCTGTGAGACTTTAAGTACTCTAAGTAGGTCTTGTACCTTACGCCCCTAGTATAGAAAATAATGACGTCATACTCACTTATAAGTCTTATACATATGTATATATGATGTGACCAATGAATAAGAAACATAAATAAAATAAAATAATACAACTTGTGCATAAATTTTCCTATCATTATAGTTGCTTATATATCTACATGTATCTAAGAAAAGTGGTATATTAGTATGGACATCCAGGTCACGAGGCCTTAAGTCGATGGTCTTGTACCCACCCGTAAAAATAATGACGTGCTCTTTAAAACTTTTATACATGTGAATGTGTATATAGCTAATGGATGAAAAATCCCTCTTTTCTATGTAAGAAAGATATGCATTCATAATTCAATAAAAAATGAAATATTTAAATTCCAAATACACTTCTTTGCATTCATCATTCAAGTATGATAAAAATATAAATTACATATATACATATGCTTAAGATTTACTCATATGCATGATATACATGGTAGATATAAATGAATGAATGTATGTTATGTGATAGTAATCCATTCTAATTAATCTTAAGATACTTTTCTTATTGAATGAGTGTATTTAATGTAAACCTAAACTTAGAGTTAATTAAAATGCATAATAAACCATTCATTAAAGAGAATTAAGCTAATTAACTTATCTTAGAAATGGCTTAAGCTAGGGATAAAAGAGAGATTCTCTCTCTTTTTTCTCTTTATAATACTTAGTTGCTAAATGTAGGCCATATGAAATAAAAGAAAATACTAAATAAAATCTTCAAACTAATTAAACCACTTAAAGAGAAATCAATCATTTATAAATTAAATCCTTCACACTTAGTAAATTATAACTCTAAAGCTTAGTTAGGACATACCACACAAGCCTTAACACATACACATTAGATTAAGTCATCATTTTTATCTTTATGTTAGGACGGTGCATGATTTGGTGTATGCTTAATTTTGTGATGTATTTTTAGACTGATGTTGTGGATATATGTGTGAGAATCAATAAAGCCATTAGCCTAATCATATTTTCTATAGGGGTCGTGCTTAAGGGTCCGATGTAAATAAATACTTTTTGATGTGCAGGTTACTTGTACCCTTAAGCATAGCCTAACTTAGGACAGGTGGGCTTGGTTACTCATGTGTGGAGTGTTAATTCTAAATTATTCATATAATTACTTGGGTTGTATGGTGTGTTTAGCTAATATTTATTTTGCAGGTATAGCTAGATTTACTTTCCTTCTTTTAATGTAATTTTACATTAGGATTAGGATAAGTGTTATGGGATATTAGAATGAGCATTGATTATACGACCAAGTCTTGTATACCATGTGATGCTTTTGGAGCAAGTAACATCTCAATCAAGCCAAAAGGAAGAAAGAAATGGAGCAAATCAAAAATGAAGAAATGAAAGATGAAGAGTGAAGAATGGAGGATGAAGAATGAAGATCTCCATAACACTTATCATTTTATAATTGTAATTATTCTTTTATTATGTCGAGATGTATAAGGGTAGAGCTCGGCTATCAATATTTCTTTCGTCATGGGTGACCATCTCTCTTATTCTTTTATGATAACTTTATAAAATTTTCGATTTATTTATGCATTAGAAATATGGTCTTTCATAGTTTTATGATTGATGATGGATCTGAGCTCTTAAGATGAAAAATATATTTTCTACCCTATTAACAACTCATAACTAAAATTTTAAAATAATTCATAACCTCATATAAAAGCTTAGAAATTAAATCAAGATAATAAAATATTTAACTATCCATTAACTGGATGATTGTATGTTGAACATCATGCATAACCATTTGGTTTCACTATTGTTAAGAGAGGTCTTTTATCTTTGCCAGGTATAATGGGCTTAACCTTTAAGAGCCTATGATGGAAGAACATCCATTTCTCTTTTGATTTGGCCCATAATGAACTTCTCATGCATTTAGGTATACAAAATCCTATATCTTATGTCAAAATAAAGAGTCTCAAATTAAATAAAATTTGATAAAAATTTGTATTATATTAAATCATTATTCATACCTTTCATGCTCTAGTCTCTTAGGAAGTGTATTTAAGGACTTAGTTTCTCTTCTAAATAAATAATAGCCTAACCATATTGCAATGCATATGACTTGATCACATGGATTTAAAGCATAGCAGGAGTCAATTGGCTATCACCCAGTGATAATAAGTCTAATGTGTGTTTTACTCTCTTATGGAGGTAAACTATTTACCCACTTTTACCTTAGATTTAGGTCGTACTCTAGGATTTGAGGTTGTTATTTTCCTTTACAGGCTACAAGCATAAATCCTCACCTCTTAGAAATTTTCATAATCTTGTATTATGGAATTATAAGTCCTAGATTTCTAATAAAATTTTAGCTCGAATAAATAAATCTCCTGACATAAAGTCAAACCATAGGATATATGAGTGCTCACTAGGTTTCAAGATCATGAGCACTTACTCATCCCCTTTGGTTTCGATAATAACTCCCCTTTCATCTATCACACTCGATCTTCTAAAAAATATAAAATAATTTATTGAGTCTCTTTTTGGAGACAACAATCGCCTACTTTAATCGAGAATATTCTTAATGGATTCACTTTCCTTGAGATGTAATTAGCTATGGAGGCTTGCCTCTATAGGGAATTTAACGAACTCGGTTTAAATAAATATTGTTTTACTTTTCCATATAAAGTACGAGAAAAATCTCTGGTATATTTGAAGACCCATCATGTCTTAGGGGTCCTTATTAAGTGATTAGGTCCATTATAGGGTTGTGACTTTTATCTCTCGAGATAATATACTATTCCTTGATGTCGTACCCGATTACCTCAATAAGTATATCCTCAGATCTACGTGGTATCCCTTCACATATACACACACAAACACATAACCCAAAAAATAAACACCACAAGACCACAATAGGTATGTGAGTCTCATTAAAGTCTGGTATGACTTCTTTTACATGTAATATGTGAAGGAGAAATGAGTCAAAAAAATTCTTTTTACAAGGCTCAAAAACCTATTGTTTCTATCTTTGGGGTCAAAGAAGAAAGAATAGATGAATCAGAAATGGTAGTATTAACCTAATAGTAGGATATTCTATGATAATTAATTGAAGTTTGACATTTTTCTTCAATAGAGGCTTAGGTTGTAAGTTAAAAGTTATTTTGTGTGGTGCTATGGAGGATATTTTTTTCTACAAGCTTTATTAGTATGAGTTTAATAGTCTTATTATTATTTTTAAAAATATAAGTATTTTTTCCTACCATAGTGAATAACATTCATATCATACAGTCAAGGTCATCCTATGAGAATATGAGCAATGTCCATAGGGAGAACATCACATCAAATTTAATCATCATAGCTTCCTATTTTAATTGGAACTAAACATCGACTGGTGATGGGAAGAGATGTATGATTTACCCAGCTAACATGAAATGGTTCAGGATGAGGTTCAGATTTTAGGTTGGCTCAAGTTAAGGTGTGTGTTGAAATAACATTCATAGCACTTCCTCCATCTATAACTAACCTACATCTCTTTTCATTATATAAAATATACATGCTAAAAATATTATTTCTCCTCCAATCTTCTGCCTCATTTTTAATTATAGTAAGACATCTCATCACATTAACTTGAGGGCAATTAGTGAATTCAATTATTCATCAGATTATGGGATGTCATCATAAACTTTTTTTTAGATTATCATCTATTGGGTTTTCAACTTCTTCTAAAAATAAGATTTGACCTTGATATTGATTTTGCATATGACCCTTTTTATGATATTTAAAATATATTACTTCCCTAGTGCTCTTAGAGCTCCCTTCGGGTCATTTGGATGGGCGGGTCTAACAATAGATCTATGGGATGAAGTGGAAGACACTTGACTTTTAATTTTAGGGATGAAAGTAGATTTCTTTTGTCGTTCAACCAATAAGACATTATGAAATGCTTCCTCTAAAGATTATGGGTCAAATAATTTAACTTCATTTCTAATATCAGTCATATGTTCAATAACAAATTTATTGGCTAATTGTCAATCATTATTAACACAATCAGTTGTTGAAACTAGATCCTCAAAAGTATTCAATTAGTTACAAGATGATTATTTTGTCTCAAAGTTAATAATTGACAATGTAGCTTCTTATATCGATGCCTAGGATAATACTTTGTTCTTAACATTTCTTTCATTTCTATTCAAGTGAGGTTTGTCTTTTCTAATCTTTGTTCTTTAGTAAAGTATTTATCCAATAAATTTTAGCATGTCCTATCAATTTCATTTTAGAAAAAGTAACCATTTACTAATCATCCATTTTATACCAATCAAAGAAGTAATTCATTTGAATTAATCAATCAAAAAATTTATTTGTGTCACGTATATCATCATAAGTTGGGGCTTCTACTTTACCTATTGGCACAATCTGAGCAGGTATTGGAGGAGTTGGACTCTATTATTTTGTATATGAGCTATAAGAGTTTGCATTTATTGTTTAAGTTCTTGCATTTGATTATTATTTTTTTTCTAATATTTGTTGAGTTTTTAATTCATTGTCATGGATTCTAAGATCTAAGACATCAACTAATCTAGTTAAATTTTCAAGTTGGTCCTGAGAGATAAATTTTGGTGTCATGGATTTTTTTTAAAAGAAAAAAAGATATATGAAAAGGGATCAAATAAAAGAATGAAATAAAATAAATAAGCATAATATAACTGTGTAATCAAAGTGAAATTTTAGGCTAAGAGAACTTCTATGAGGGGGGGGGTATAAGATCACTTAAATCTCAAGCTGTCCTTAAATAGTTTAAGTCTTTTTGATAAAGTCCTATTTAACTTCCAAATCATCAAGTTTAACACACATATATTATTATACATGTAATTTTTTTAATGCAATGAAAAAAATGCTCAAATTTATCAAGCCTCTTTTTTTTTAAAGAAAATAAGTTATCATCAATTAATCAAAGAAACTTCTAAAATTAACCATAAATAATAACAAAGATAATAAAGTAAGCAATTAGATTTTGATTTGCACTAATGGCTAGGTTATTTTTAGGGTGAAGCACTACCTTGCTAAGGTGTTCTCTTAAGTTATGGATAAATTCACATGATTGAAAATGACTAAATTATATAATGGAGCTTACTAATTAGAATTTTATGCTATCATCATAAACTTGCAAGCAATATATATAATTCCAAGATACTAATATGTATTTAAACTATCATAAAAAAAATTAATTAACCTCACAAGTCTAAGAAAAACTCACACATTTGAAGACAAGTCCACCACTTGAGATGCTCCATTTGTTGAAATAAATTTTTGACTGAACTTTCTCTTTCCAGGCTTCCCTCTGATACCAAATTTGATAGAGGTGGGTATTTTTTCTTTTAGTGAGATTGACAGAACTTGAGTATTGGAGGTGAAGAAAGATGATATGTTGGATAGCATTCCCACCAATGATTTCTAAGGTTTGGCCACCAAGCTCTCAAATCATAAAAATAACTCGAATAATTTGTGATTACCAAAAGATCTCCTTCATTCTAGTAAGGGGAGCTATTTATAGCCATTAAAAATATCTTTCAAAAGAAAAGAATTCAAAATATTAAGGGAAAGGTGGGCATCCACATTAACATGAAACATTAAATTATCTTATTATTTTATGGCATCCACTCATTTCACATGCTGTTATTTTATGTGAATTCAACTAACTCACATGTCATGCTTTGAATTTTTAAATATAAAATTTCAAACATGGAGTTTCTAGAAGAAAATTAAAAATTATATAAATAAAAAAGATGAAATCATAAAATAGGTTTTAACAGATTAATAGGCTAAGCCTTCTTCTTGCTTAAATTTTCTTGGGCTTTAGCTTGAGATTTTGTAAATGAACCTTGAGCTCTAATTTTTATATCCTCATGATGTTCTACATCAGTAAGTGATAAACCCCACAGTCTCCAGAATAGAGAGGATTGTATCTAAAAATATTAACTTCCTTCTCTAAGAAGCAAGAAAAGGAGTCCATAGATAGTGCGAAAAGAGAAGGGGAGAGAGGGCACCCTTGCCTTAGTCCATTAAAGGATTGAAAAAATCCTTTGATTTCACCATTTAAGAAGATAGAAGAAGGCACCTCAGTGATGCAAGCTTCAATTAACTGAAGAAAAGAGGAGGGGAAGCCAATCAGCTTGAGCCTATGTAGGAGGGAATTCCAGTTGAGCATATCAAATGCTTTCATCAGGTCAAATTTGGCAATGAATCTCTCTTCATAACAAGAGGAGTTGACATCATTATATATCTCATGGGTTAGTATAAAGTTGTCAGTAATATCCTGATTCTTAATGAAAGTAGATTGAGATCGATTAACGAGAGAAGGAAGCACCTTGCTTAACCTATTTGTCAAAAACCTTAGCAATTACTTTGTAAACAATGTTACATAGAGAGATCGGTTTGTAATTTAAGATCACATTGGAGTGCTTGATCTTGGGGATAAGAGTGATAAGACTGTGTTTAAAGAGAGCTGGCAACTTCTTGGCAAAGAAAAAGTGAGCAGCCCTAAGGAACTGGCTACCAATAATATCCCAATAAGAAGTGAATAATTTAGCATTGAAACCATCGGGTCCAGGAGGTTTGTTTTCATTAATGTCATGGAGGATAGATAGAATTTCTTTAACAAAAATCGCATCTTCCAATTCATTTATCTGATCAGATGATAGAGTAGTCCCTAAAAAATGTCATGAACTTCCAGAAAAGAAGTCTGGCTAGAATTGAAGAGAGAAGAGAAGTATTTACATATCTCCTCCGCAATTTCATAGGATCTGCTAATGAGCCATTAGATGATTGAAGACATCTAATGGTATTGGAGTTCTTCCTATCTTTGATAAAGCAATATAAGAATTTCAAATCGTCGTCTAAGTTGGTTAGCCAATGGGCTTTAGCACATTGTTGAGCCCACATATATTCTTTAATTAGAAGATCACCATAGCTATATTTTAGATCTTTAATAGCACAAGCCAGAACAAGGTTGCCCGGATCGTATTCTAGTTTCAAAGGAGGAGTTCTTGCTCCAATCTAATATTATCAATCTAATTGTGAATGGAAGAAGAATCCCAGACTTGTTGCTTGAGAGAGAATCGGGTAGCTTGTAACTTCTTAAACAAAACAAAGAGAGGATCGCCCGAGACAAAGTTAGCCAAAGCTTTTTGAACAACCCCATTAAAGATATCATATTTAGTCTAATAGTTTTTGAACAAGAAGTGAGGTCTAGCAGATAAGGGTCTTGATAAATAAGTAATTAGTGGAGAATGGTCCGCAGAGAGAGGAGCTGCAACCTTATAAGAGGAAGAGGGAAAATGGTTCAGCTAAGGAGGGTTGCATAACACTCTGTCGATTCTAGAAAGAATGGGATTATCAACCTGTTAGTTGGGCCAAGTGTAAAAGAAGTCGGTGCTAGGAAGATCCAAAAGACTACAATCATGCACACATTCCTTAAAATCCAAAGTACGGTTCATGGGGATACTATTCCCACCACTCTTTTCCTTGCTGGAGAGAACACAATTAAAGTCACCCATTAGAACCCAAGGGGTGGAAAGTGAGGAGGAGAAATCCCTTAAAGTGATCCATAAGAACATATGATCTTTACCATCATTATGAGCATAAATCTAGGTAATGTGGAAAGGAGGGGAACCCAGAAAGGGGTTTGTCACCTAAGGAGTCCAAGGTGAGCTTGGTTTCAAAAAGACAAATGATGTCAAGTTTGAATTCCTTGATAAGCCTTACATAGTCGTCAAGCCTGCCAGTAGCCATAAGGCCACTCACATTCCAACATCCAATGGAGGACAGATTCATTGAGAGTTAGAGGGGCTAGAAGGCTTCTTGCCTTTCTTTTTTTTTTTTTTTTGGTTTTGCTTGTGTCATATGGTCTGTTGGGATTGCACTCCTTTGGAATGACTAGCATCCTTGGAACCTTTACCTGGGGAGGAGAAGCTCTAAGTGTTTTTGGTAGCCGGGAGATGGTTAGGAGAATTTGTTGCAGATCGGGTAAGCACCCCAAAGGAAGTAGAAGAAGCAATGGGGTTCTCAGCAGGAGAGTTGTTAGGTAGAACCATAGTAGAAGGGTCAAGAATCTCCTCTGGAGGGGAGATTGTCGAAATGATTGAGATCAGATGTTATTAAGGTTGAGAGGGATTGGGGTTGGAAGGATCGCTCAAAAGTCAGAGAAGAAGAACTTGATTATCCATCCATCGAGGAGGATTGGGCTAATGGTGGATTGAATGATAAGATTGGTTGATTGCTTTGAGAGGGAGTCACTCTACTTACCACAGGGAACCGTGATACAGTAGTTTAAGAGGGTAAGAAGAAGACTCATGAGAGAAGGTGTATCATTTCTGACAAGAGGCAGGTTTCCAATCATAGATAATATCTTGTTTAATTAAATGTCGGTTGAGGTTTAAGGAGACTGAATCAGGAAGAGTGGAGGAGGTATTGACTTGAACACAAATTCTGGCGAAGGTGACTCTGGATTTAGTAGCTATAAGGTTATCGACAACAAGAGGAACTCCCACTATACTGGCTACCTTGGGGAATCCCGCCTAATTCCAACAGCAGAGAGGAAAATTAGGTAGCTTGATCCACAAGAGGTCCGATTGAATGTAAAATATATTTAAGGTCACATTAAAATTAAAATAAATACATATATTCTAGATTTTAAATTAATAGTAAATAAACAAAATAATTATATATGATTTTCTCTATTCTTATATATATATATATATATATATATATATATATATATATATATATATATATATATATATGATATACGAAAATTCTCATGAAGCAGATCTTGATAAAGCCAGCAATCAAGACTAGAGATCGGCGTTTATTATCGACTCTTAAACATGGAGTGTTTATAGTCAAATCGGCGTCTTGTGAGCGAATCTAACAAGCCCAAGATATCATAATTAGACATCATTTTGAGCATTCAAATGCACAAAATACATCATATGATCAAGGGGATCATTTTGAGCCATCCAGATGAAGTGGAGTGGTGCGGGTTTTGCATGTATTTATAAAGGCGCCACCTCCACCTATAAAAGCCTCATTCCTCATATGAGGAGGCCAAGTGAAGGAGAAAGGAGGCCAAGCAAGAGAGAGGAGAGAGCTCTAAAGATCCTCCAAGCACATCGCCACTCGACGGTCGTCAACCACCGCCGGGCCGCCATCACCCATCGACCTCATCGTCCGACCATTGTTGCATCCACCACCACATCATCGCATTATCATAATATCGTCTAACTTCGCTGTCAACATCGCCAACATTGTCTATTACTAGTAATCGCTTGCCATTTCTCATATACACTCAGTAATCCCTCGGAAGATCTTGTACTAAAACAAACACATAGTGGAAGCTTTTATGCTATTTCCCCCTTTTTTTTTTTCTAAAAATTCGAGTTTTATTGTTCGCTCTTTAAATACCTGTGTGTGTGCCAAACTTTTCAAAGAAGCTAAGACGTAAACTTTTGCTCTAACGCAACTGGTTTTCTAGCACGCAATCAGCTTACGCCGTCAGGATGTGATTCCCATTATTTCATC
Organism: Cymbidium sinense; assembly: GCA_021442155.1. Taxonomy (NCBI): domain Eukaryota; kingdom Viridiplantae; phylum Streptophyta; class Magnoliopsida; order Asparagales; family Orchidaceae; genus Cymbidium; species Cymbidium sinense. Next base: position 160,311,288 of record CM038215.1, read on the forward strand.
TTCATGATGTTTCCAAGTTAACAGATCAAAACCACCATCGAGGTGGATCATTTCAAGCTTTTAAAGAGCGCGAAGAATGAAGATTCATCAAACTTTGTTCCTTCAGGGGCAACTCTTAATCTTTAAGATCACCCATGTTAAGCATCTAATCATTTTCATCCCAAGAAACAAGTCAAAGTTGGAGGATATTTCAACATTGAGAAGAGATATAGCTTTGCAAATTATGTTTTCCAATCATACTCATGGAAAACAAGGCCGCGTTAAGGAGCAACTTTGGCTACAACCACAAATGGATGTTTTAATCAACCTCTTCCATACAGGTTAACGTCATCGAGCAAAGACTCTGACAAACAACCTAGGATGGGTCAAAAGGTCCTTGGTGGACTTCCTACGACCTCTTCCATACAGTTAACGCCATCGAGCAAAGACTCGACAAACAACCTGGGATGGGTCAAAAGGTCCTTGGTGGACTTCCTACCACCTCTTCCACACAGTTAACATCATCGAAGCACACTCGACAAACAACCCTGATAGTCAAAATCTTCACGGATTCAATTGACCTCTTCCATACATGTTAACGCCATCTAACACTCGACAAACAACCTAGTCAAAAGGTCCCGGATCTAACCTCTTCCAAGTTAACGCCATCGAGCAAAGACTCACAAACAACCTAGGATAGTCAAAAGGTCCTTCGGTGGACAACTATCTCTTCCACAAGTTAATCGCCATGAGTCATTAATTTATGCAAACAATTGAGTATAAAAAGGCTCCCTGTGGAATAGCAATACAACTGAACGAAGCACTCGACAAACAACCTCGATAGGTCAAAATCTCGATTCAATTCACCTCTTCCATGTTAACGCCATCTAACACTCGACAAACAACTGATGGGTCAAAGATCCTCGCCGATTCAATTCAACCTCTTCCATAGTTAACGCCATGAGCAAACACTATGACAAACAACCTTGATGGTCAAAATCTTTGATTCAATTCAACCTCTTCCACAGAGTTAATGCCATCGTAACACAAAACAACCTGATGGGTCAAAGATCTCAACGGATAATTCAACCTCATCCATGTTAATGTCATCGTTAAGCCATCGAAAGCAAACTCGACAAACAACCTGATAGGAACCTCGGATTCAATTCGACCTCTTCCATACATGTTAACGCCATCGTAACACTCGACAAACAACCTCGATAGGTCAAAATCCTCGCCAATTCGACCTCTTCCATAGTTAACGCCATGGTAACACTCATAAACAACCTCGATGTCAAAATCCTCAAATTCTAATTCAACCTCTTCCACACATAAGCGCCATCGGTGACTCATAAACAACCTCGATAGTCAAAATCCTCGCCGATTCAATTCAACCTTCCATTTACATCGTAGGTAACACTGACAAACATGATATGTAACCTCTTCCATAACGCTATCGGTAACACTCACAAACAACCTCGATGGTCAAAATCTCGCTGATTCATCAACCTCTTCAGCAATTCGCCATCGTAACTAACAAACATCCTTGATAGTCAAATCATCGCTGCCATTATCCTCGCTGACTACCGACCGGCATATCGCCGACTTCATTGCCATTGTTGCCGCCAACCTCCGTGGCCGCTAACTATCAGATGACCGCTGACCATACTGTTTTATCGGCCAATTATCGCCGGCAAATTCCGGCTCACTATCATCGCTTTATTATCTTCGCTGACATACTGCGGCATCACATCGCCGCTGATCATGGTTACTCACTATCATCGCTGGCTATCCGCTGCTGATTTCAATCGTTCTTCATTGCCGATTACCGCTTGTTGCCGCTACATTGCTAAACCATCAGATGGTAGATTACTGCTGTACATCGCTGGCCACTATCGCTGGTAATTCGCTGATTACCACTATCGTTGCCGGTATCTTGTTTACACTGCCGCCTATTGCCGCTACACTTAGAAGCCGCTAACCATCAGGCCGGTCGCTGCTCATCTTGGCTGGTTACTCCGCTGACTATCGCTATTACCGCTACCATATCGCTGGAATTTATCGGCCACTACATCGTCCGGTTATCGTGACTACCATCGGTTATCGCGGTAATGTCCGGCCACCATCGCCGAAAATCGCCAACTCATCTCGGTGATCGCTCCAGGCCGGTCCGACGATGTTAACACCTCTCGAGGGAAAACTAGAGCCATCGTATGAACTACGGTCTTGATCGCATCCCTTCCGGTCCGCTGTTAACACCTCTTTCGAGAAAATCGAGCTGCGATGAATTTGATCGATCCCGCCGGTCCGACAGAGTTAACACACCTCTTTTCGAGGGAAAATCGGAGCCTCGTATGAACTACTTGATCGCCTCCATCTCCGGCCTTCACGAGGTTGCAAACATTCTTCGAGAAATGGAGCCTTCATGAACTACGCCTTATAATCCGTTCACGATTTCAACACCTCTTCGAGGGAATGGAGCTGCCATGAACTACGCCTTGATCGCTTCCATCCTCCGGTCCGATTAGTTAACACCTCTTTCGAAACGGAGCTTGCCATGAACTGCGGTCTTGATCGCTATCGGTCCGACGAAAAATTTAAAACCTCTTCGAGGAAAAATTTGATCGCCTCAAACGCCTTCTCTCAAGAAGAAGAGAAGGTGTCTTCTCCATAGATAGATCTTTCTATAAAATGCCTAAAACTAAAGTGAACTGTCATGTCTAGCGCTTGTTCGCTTCAATGGCTCATGACTCAACAGACCATCATGACCTGGCTGCCTTTAGTTATATCATGTAAACCGCCGGATGTCGATCATCAAAGCAGAATGGCCACGCGCGTTCTTCTACCATAATATAATCGCCATACTTCGGAAAACTTGAAATTCATCGCTCTCTTCTGCATGTCATGACCACTAATAGGCTCCCATTGACCCGGCTTCATGACGGTAAAACAATGCTCAAAATCAGCCGGTTTTATGACCGCTAGACCCACTCTAATTCTATACGGCTATTTTATCGCAGCCTTTATGTATCATCAGCCAGTGTACTCAAGAGCTTAGTTTCGTCAAGACGCTCACACCGGGATGGGTCCATAACCTCAAATCTGCCCACGATACCTACATGTTATTCTCGATTTATAGTCATAATCTTACATAAAGATGTCTCAAATGTATGGTTAATGGACTTGTATATTACGTTGAAGAATTTACTATTTTGAAGCACTTATTATATTTTTTGGATGATTGAGATAATATCATCCAAAATAGGAGAACGATATGACCCTAAAATTTCTAAGCGAATCTGATGCAGAAGCAATCGAAATCAAGACTAAGAGATCAAGCTTATTATCAATCAATTTTCTTAAACATGTGTTTATAGTCAAATCGCGCCTTGACATCCTAATCTAACAAGCCCAAGATATCATAATTGACATCATTTGAGCATTCAAATGCATAAATACATCATATGATCGGGGATTTGAGCCGTAGTGGTTTTGCATGTATTTACAAAGACGCCACTCCTCCATATAAAGCCTCATTCCTCATATGAGAGGCGTGAAGGAGAAGGAGAAGAGAGAGGAGAGAAGCTAAGATCCTCCAAACATGCCACTGACCTAGCCAACCACCGCCGATACCGCCAATCCGCATCCTCATGACCATTGTTGCACATCATAAGACCACTATCGTTCGGCCAACAATTTCATCGCCAACATCGTCATTAACATTGTCTATTACAAGAAGTTGCTATTTCTTTATACAGTAATCCGATTTGGAAGATCTTATACAAACAAACACATAGTATTTTAAGATTTGTTTTCCTCTTTTGAGGTTTTCCATGTAAAAATGGAGTTTTATTGCATTTTTTTAAATAATTGTGCACTTTCAAAGAAGCTAATAAGAAACTTTTGCTCTACGAATCAATTTTCTATCAATAATATATAATATATATATATATATATATATATATATATATATATATATATATATATATATATATATATATATTATATATATATATAAAGAGAGAGAGAGAGAGAGAGAGAGATGGAAATTTTATTTTTTTCAGTTTGGGATTTTTGGTTGGCTAATAAAGGAATACAATGTATTTGAATTTTTTTAATTATTTAATTGATTACATTATATTTATTTTGTAAATTCAAATAATATTAAGTAGATTATTAGAGAAATCATGACATAGTATGAAGAGAGTGAGTCTAATTTTTTAATAATATGTATTTATAACAAACGAAATAATTCCAAATTCATTAGATTTAAACTAAAAGTTGAATTTGAAATACATTGAAAATTTTCATTACAAACTAAAATTTCAAACTAAACATTGAAATTCTCAAAACTCATACATTTTAAATTCAATACATCTCTTTTCTAGGCAACCAAATAACCCTTTTATAATCTTGTTGATTTGCAAAATAAATTTTGCATTATTAAATAATTAGGATGACCTATGATATAATTAAAAAAATTCTTAAGATTCAAATTTCATCAAAATTTGTTATAAAAAAATTCTTAAGATTCAAATTTCATCAAAATATATATGGATATCATGTAAACCATTTAAGAAATTATAACTTAATTTTTTCAATTTTAAATTTAGTTTTAAATAAAAATTATATAAGCTTATGTTCTTAAAGGAGGGAAATAAATATATATAATTGAATTCTTATTTTTTATATATTTAATACTTAAAATTTTATATGTATTTAATAAAATATATTTTTTCATGCTTAAAGTTAAATATAAATTAAAGTAAATTATAAATATAAAATTTTAAATATTAACTATATAAATATATAAGAGATAGGTTCAAGATGGATCCATTTAATTTGGGGTAAAAAATTATTGAGTCATAACATTTTAATAAAAATAAATTTCCTTAGATTAGGTGTTCTCTTGGATCTAGCATTGCAAATCTATACATTATTTCAAACTAATACTTATATATTACTTTATAATTTGGATTTAATAAATTATTTATATTAAAATTTTATGTTTTCTTATAAATTACTTTAATTTATATTAAAACTTAAGCTTGCAAACATCATTTATTTTAAATAGATTAAAATGAACTTGTTTTAATTTTTTTATAAATTATTTTGAAAAAAAATAATTTGGACATTCTAACTTACTTTTCTAATTAAAATCTTTTTTTAATTAAAAATTGCATATCACTTTTATTAAAATTGCACAGCTACATTAAAAAATTTCATTAAAAGATACTATTAAATTTTGATCTAACTATTTTTATTTTATAAATATGCTATCGATACGCCCCTCTAAAAATTAATCTGATCAAGACTAATCTCAAGAGATTTTAAATGCTTCGATCTAATCACCGATTTCAGTTAAATAATCACCGCCTCGGCGAGATAATAGCAACATCAAGCATAGTGATCCGAATCGACTCGTGATCAAGCTATCTGAGCATGAAATGGATCCCGATCCGCCAAATGGTCACCAAATCGACATATTTATAGTCGATCGAGCGCCACTAATCCAACGAATCCAAGATCACCCAATTCGACATCATTAAGGCACCCATCATCAAAATACACACTAGGGATCGATCGCCGTCCGTGATGGATGGGAGTGGTTGGAGTTTTCCACGAATTACAAGGCCCGCCACTCCCAAAAAATCTATAAATAAGCTTCATTCTCACCTAGGAGGGAATCGATTTGAAGACCGAGAGCTCGAGAACCACCAAATGACTCGACACACTCACTGCCACCACCAAGAAGTTCAAGATCGTGAGCTCGCCTAGAGATCGCCTCTGTGAGGACTAGAAAAGACCGCCCGCTTCCTTTCTCCTCAAGATCAAGAGGTTGCTCCCGTAAGATCCGCTCGCCGCTTTTGGGAAACTTCTCCTTGGGTTGAGTTGACCGATATTGTATTTTTCTACACTCTAATATTGTTTCAGAAACACCTTCTTCTCCTAACTAACGAAGCAAGGACTAGATCTTTGAACACATAGTGAAAGTTCTACACCGGCAAGGCCCCGTGGTTTTTTCCCTTAACGGGTTTTCCACGATAACCCTGTGTTCATATCCCCTTGTGTTGATAATTTTGGGCTAATTTAAGATCTCGTGATCTACCTAATAAAATTCTCAAGACGCAATGCCATGGGAATACTTCCATTGCTATATCTCCAATATGGTTGGTAAACGGGTTTGCGCCCAACGCCTCATTCTCGTGATCAAGGACGCCAAGTCTCCAACACTTCTACATAATGACTCCGTGTGAGGGTCCGTGCCCTCTTTGAAGATCGCTGCTCAAAGGATGGAGGATTCCTGTAACGAATTCTTCGACTAGAGGACCGCAAAACGTTCCAACACGGAAGAGCTACTGTGTTCACGGCCTCAAAGATAATCCATTTTCTTCCCGAGAATGATTACCCGGAATGCCGGATCAACAAGTAGAGAACCTCGGCACCACATCCGTGATGTCAACTTGATACCGCCAGCTCTACTCACCCCACACGAATGGCTCACCTCAGATTGAAACTCCACGCCACCTTATACGAACTACGACGATCGGTGTGAAGAGTTCTAAACAATCAATGATCCATTCTCCGCCGCTTCTTCCAAAACTCGCCCCGGCCGAGATCATCTCGCAATACCCGATTCGACGAGATTCCCAAAGATGGACCCACGATGGCACAACCGATCCAGACGAGCATATCGATCACTTTCAACGATCATGCACATTCGTAAATGACTCTTCAGGTCGTATTCCCCTCTCAAAGGACGCTCATTGCTCTATTCGCCTAAGGGGTCCGTCCGATCATTTGGAGAGCTCGCCGATTTTTTGTATCAGCCTCGCTAACAAGAGAATCATCGTGATTCATCACATCTCTCCTAATCCGCCGTAACGATGGAGAGTCCTCAAAGAATACTTCCGAGGTTCTCCTCTCAAGCCCGGCTGTGATACCGTGAGTAGATCCGAACTTTGAGGGCGTGCTTCTGAGGACTCGCCGTGATACTTCTATTCATCATTAATGCGGGAGACACCCATTCCTATGTCGACGTCCACAATAGAGGCACAAATCTCACGACGGCTATCGCTGCTCATCTACAACCACCACCAAGAAAGAAGAAGGTTCCCAAAGGTGATGTTCAAACATCTCTAAAAAAGAAGAGAGGCAAAGAACCTCCCCCAAAACCTCCTCAAGAACCTCGATGACTCAATCGAGAGGAAATATACGCTCAACACGCCATAACATCCTACTCTATTCAGAAGAGGATAACTGGCCGCACCTTTAAAGCCCGGAATTGGAAATCAAGAGAAATTCGCCACTTTCACCGCATGAGGGCACACCAATCAAGAGTGCCACCAATAAGGAGGAGATTGAAAGACTAATACGCCGTGGGTATTCCGATTTTATACAAAACCAACCCGCCGTCAAATGGGGCAACCACTGTAGGGAACCAAGCCGGAGAGATAGAACAATTGCAGAGGGCCGCATTTAGCCAAATATTCATTGCCGCCTTCAAGAGCCGAGTCAAGAAGTCTCTGCTGACCATTCTATCACCTTTGATGATTTAGATCTAGAGGGCTTCGATCCCACATCAAGATCCCCTTGTCATCGGTGGGTCGGGTGATCCATGCTTCAATATTAAAAGGATATTGATCGACAATGGGAGTTGGTTGATGTTCTTTTACCCACTTTCCCAAGATGGGTATAGAAGAGAGAAGCTTCAACCCGGCCCAATGGATGGATTGATAATCGATTAGTGGAAGGGACAATCGCCTTCCCAGTAACTCTTGGAATTCCCGACACGCAACCCACTTGATACAATTTATTGTAGTCAAGTCCGAACTGACAATGCAATATTTGGGAGACCTCCAGCCTATATTCTAGCACATCCGCCTCACCTCAAGATGAAATTCACACCATCGGCGCGGGTAAGTGGAATCAACAGATAGCACAAGCGTATATCAAGCAAGCCCACCATTTACGCCAAGAACCTCAACATCGAGAACTTCGACTACGATGAGGATGCCTCAAAGGGCTTCTCCAGCTGAAGATGTAATTTGTCTTCCTATCTCGTTGATCCATCGCGAAAGGTGGGATCGCTGTCATCGATCGTAAATCGTAATACGAGATTTTCAAAAAAAATCAAGATATCTTTGCCCGAGCATCCGATATTCTCGGCATTGACCAAGTCATTACGCACTCCTCAAAGTTGACTCAACCTACAAGCCGATAGGATAAGAAAAGAACCTTCGCTTCAACGACAGGTCATAGAACAAGAAATCACCAAACTCGGAAGTCAAGTTCATTCGAGAAGTCTACTACCCCACTTGGCTAACGAGTTAGTAAGAAGGCCAACGCTCGAGAATATGCATCGACTACACTAATCATCGCTATGCCCAAAAGATAGTTTCCTTCCTCGACACCAACTAGTTGATGCGACATCGTGACATCGATGCCGAAGCCATGGATGCCTATACAATCAACCCTGATAGTCAATTCCTACTTCCACCTTCCATAGTTAACATCGCCGTAACGCCTCGATAAACAACCTGATAAGTTGGCAATCCTCTATGGACGCCTACAACTTTCTCCATAACAGTTAACATCATCGGTAAACGCCCGATACACAACCTTGATAGTCAAAATCCTCACGATTCACCGATCTCTTCCATACGTTAACATCGCCGAGTAACGCCTCGATAAACAACTCGATAAGTTGGCAATCTCTATAGACGCCTACAACTTTCTCCATAACAAAGTTAACATCATCGAAAACGCCCGATACACAACCTCGATAGTCAAAAATCCTCGGATTCAATTCGATCTTCTTCCATACGTGTTAACATCGCCGAGTAACGCTCGATAAACAACCTGATAAGTTGGCAATCCTCTATAGATCGCTACAACTTTCTCCATAACGTTAACATCATCGGTAAACGCCCGACACAACCCTGATAGTCAAAATCCTAGGATTCAATTCACCTCTTCCATACAGTTAACATCGCCGAGTAACGCCTCGATAAACAACCTGATAAGTCAATCTATAGACGCTACAACTTTCCATAAGTTAACATCATCGAGTAAACGCCCATACACAACCCTGATAGTCAAAATCCTCACGATTCAATTGATCTTCCATATGTTAACATCGCCGAGTAACGCCTCGAGCAACAACCTGATAAGTTGGCAATCCTCTATACGCCATAAACGTTAACATCATCGGTAAACGCCCGACACACAACCTAGATAGATCGAGAGGTTCGAGAACTCTATAAATATATCTAAGTTTGTCGCCGAGTAACGCCTCGATAAACAACCGATAAGTCAATCCTCTATAGACGCTTACAACTTTCTCCATAACAAAGTTAACATCATCGTAAAATAAACAACCTCGATAGTCAAAATCCTGGATTCAACTCGACCTCTTCCATGTTAACGCCATCGAAGTCACGCTCGACAAACAACCTGATAGTCAAAATCTCGGATTCAATTCAACTCTTCCACATCAGTTAACGCTCGAAAACACCTCGACAAAACCTGATAGGTCAGATCCTCGTCGGCCGCTATTCTGCCGACTACTGCGCTCTATCATCACGCTATCACTGAGCACCGGCAACTCATAATTCACCGGCCACTATCATCAAATGGCCAACTATCGATTATCTCATCGATTCATCCACTGCTGCCACTTCGCCGCTTTCGCCACAACTCTCTGGTTACTGCCGCTGACTATCGACGCTAATTGCCACTCTGATTATTCTGCCAAACCATACTCTCGGCCATAACGTTGCTGATTATCTGCCATTACTACTGCTGAATTATCATCATCCATACTGACGCTATACACGCTGACGCTGGTTGTTGCCGCCGCAGAATCCTGCTGGCCATAACCATCAGCTGGCCATCTCTATCTCATGCGCGCTGACTAATTTATCGATTCATCTGCGCCCCTGAGTCAAATCGCCACCTCGCTTGCTGCAACCATTCTGCCATCAGCTGATTCCGCTGGTCATCACATCACGCCGCAATACTCTGCCGGTTCACATTTTGCTGCTTATCTCGCTTATACTGACTATTGCTGCCGACCACGCCATCCTCATGTTACACTCTGATTGCCGCCATTTACGTTGCCGGCTATCAGCTGACCGGCATCCGGTTAATTATTACATTAGCCGCTGATTATTATCGCCGCCGCCACTGCTGACATGCCGCTGCTGACCACCGCTAACTACGCTGCCGCCACCGCCACCACTATCGTTGCTGGCTCTCGCCGACCACTACGCTGGCCGCCATATCGACTACCATCCGCTGCTTCATTCGCCGCTAACTATCGCCGGCCATCGCTACCGACTATCGCGCTATCTCGCCAACTACATCGAGAAGGCCACCGTCGCCACAATGTCGCCACCATCGACGCCTTTTTCGCCAACCTCGCCTCCGGATCGCTTCCAAACACCTCATGACGGAGATGAAAATTATTCCAAGGAGAGTGCCCAAACTCCCACCGTGGGAGGGCTATGCACTCGCTTGGAGATGAAGAGTGAGATTGATCCAAGAGTGCCCAAACTCCCACTGGGGAGGGCTATGCACTCTAAGAGGAGAAGAGGAGATCCAAAAAGAGTGCCCAAACTCCCACAGGGGAGGGCTGAAGAGGAGAGAGATCCAAAAAGAGTGCCCAAACTCCACCAGTGAGGCTATGCCTAAGAGAGAGAGAGAAATGTGCCTTTCCTTAGCTCTGGGGTTTTATGACCCTTCTAGGGCAAAAGCGTAAAAAAAAACCGCTTCAAAACCAAAACTGCTCAAGCTGGGTTCGTGGCTCAGGTTCATACATACAGACCAGGCTCATGCTCATACAAGGCCAGACTGCTACGCGCCAAGATCAAGGCTTCTGCGCTCATCTGCGCTTCATGATGGCGCTTCTGCAAACTGCCCAGCGGGTCCATGGCGAACTGCCATGGAACGCGGCCGAATCTGGCTGTCCGGCCATGCGCAAGAATCGCTGACAACTGGGTTGCTGCGGTTCGCTCACATGCTGTCACTCGCCAAATCGGCCGATTCAAGGCCGACTACTGAAGATCCACCCGTTCACTCGCTAATTTCCTTGAGCTCCCGAATAATAAGATACACGGCTGGCTCATATGGGCTACGCGGCCAAGGCTGCACTGGCGCCACGCGCTGGCCACGCACTCGAGCCCCTCGTTTCGCCTTGATCGATCCAGAATTCAAATTCGGCAAGATACTTACACATATTCATCGCCTACGCTATAATATCGTGTTATGAAGATCGTTTCTCAAAATGCAGCTTGATGGACTCTCAAATTTCATTGAGAATTTGCTATTTTCAAAGATTATATATTTGATGATCAGATAATGTCACCCAAAAATAGTAACCGATACGCCCTCGTAAAATTAATCTGATCAAGCACGAATCTCAAGGCATTTTCGTAAATGCTTCGATCTAATCACCGACAGCAGTTTTACTAACCGACTGCCTCGGGAGACGAACATAAGAATATCCATAGTCCGATCCAACTCGAATCGACTCGCATCAAGCTTATCGAGCATGAAAATGGATCCGATCCGCCAAATGGTCACCAAAATCGACATATTTATACCGATCGAAGGCCGCCAAGACTAATCCAACGAATCCAAGATCACCCAATTCACATCATTAAGGCACCCATCATCAAAATACACCGTCGATCGAGGGGATCGACGGCCGTCCGATGGAGTGGGAGTTTTCCACGAATTTACAAGGCCCGCCACTCCCAAAAATCTATAAATAAGCTTCATTCTCACCTGAGGGGAATCGATTGAAGACCGTGAGCTCGAGAACCACCACCGAATTCGACGCCGACGAATCTATCACCGCAAGCTACCACCAAGAAGGCCCAAGATCGAGCGCCTCTTAGAGATCGCCTCTGTGAGGACTAGCGCCGCCTCTTTCTCCTCAAGATCAAGAGGTTGCTCCGTAAGATCCGCTCGCCGCTTTTGGGAAACTTCCCCTGGGTTGAGTTGACCGATATTGTATTTTCTACACTCTAATATTGTTTCCTCAGAACACCTTCTTCTCCAACAACTAACGAAGAAGGACCAGATCTTTGAACACATACTGAAAGTTCCAGATCGGGCAAGCCCTGGTTTTTTCCTTAACGGGTTTTCCACGTATAACCCTCGTGCCATATCCCCGCCAGGTGTTGATAATTTTGGCTACAAGATCTCGATCTACCCAATAAAATTTCTAAGACGCAAATGCCATAGCCCTTTCTAAAATTTGGCCTTCTTTATATTGATTTAATAATGTTATAAAACATCAAAATAAGAAAAATTAAATCAAATTAAACACAATAATTTTACAAAAGAAAATAAGAAATAATAATTAGAGAAAAAACAATAATTTATTAATTTTTGCATGCATACAGCAATTTGATCATAAATAAACTTAACTAATCATAAATTTTTTTGAGTCAATGAACCTCTTTTCATAAACACTATGTTTCATAATATTAATCTATGCTTTCTTCTAAAAGAAGAGTCATTCTTCATCATGACCCTCGAAATTGATCCTACTCCTCCACCGGCGACGGCGCACAGCCGCCGCCCTCGGCAGAACCTTCGCATGGCCAGAATTCCAAAACCCGCCTTTCTCCGACTCGACATTATCGCAGTCGGGGAAAGCCTTCGGATATCTGATCTCATCATAACAAAAACTGTATGACATATACCGCCGTCTGAATCGCCGCATGGCATCGCGTTTCACGGCGGTCATCATGGCATAATCAGAAACGCCGTCCATCTCAGCTCCGGCTGCACGGCACTGCTCGGCCGCCGGCAACTGCTGGATGGGGTCAAGCCGGCAACCCTGAAGAATAAAATTGGAGAAATCACTGATAAAAGGCGCGTACTTGTAATCAACTCTGTACTTTCCCCCCGAAGTTGCCCAAGTAGAGGCATCCCATATGGTGGCATAGAGAGACATCGGCTTCGACGGGAAGTCGCCGCCCATTGCTTCAGTTCTCACCACCTCGCGTATCGGAATCTCATCGATGTAAAATCTGTAATCAAATTTAAAAAGAAAATGTTAATTTATTCTAACAAAATTAATTACTTTGATTAAGCAGGACAATAATAATTGATATATCACATAAAACACCGTCGAAATCTCTTGATGCGTTCAAACAAGTTGATCCAGTTGAAGCTGAGATCTATATCGTTGAAAACTTTGGGATATCGATTAAATCAAATGGCTAAAATGGGTGTTTATAGTCATCGGCTCTCGGCGGCGATCTAACAAGCCCGGATCTCATAATTACGACTTCATTTGAGCATTCAAATACTTAAATCAAATGATCAAATGAATCATTGGTGGCAGATGGAGTGGCGTGATGGCGGGTTTTACATGTATTTGAGAAGCGTCACTCTCAATTTATAAATAATATTCTTCTTGAGGCAAAGCGAGAGAGAGCTCAAGAGCGAAAATCTCCGATAATGTGCCACCACTTTGCGGCACGACCACCGTTGGTTTATACCGCGCCGTAATGGCCCGTGTCACCGCGATCCGCGCCCGTCGTCAATCTCCGTGCGGTCGTCCTGACCAACTTTGTCGCCGATCATCGCCGTCAACCATGCGTGGTCATGCCAGCGGCGCCTATCTTTCTTGGGTCGCATGTCAGCCGGCCGCCCGTATCAGCATACCATGCGATCCTGGCGTCAATCTCAGATCGCGGTCATCCACCGTGCATATCGCGTCATCGTCGTCGACCATGGTTGGCGGTGATCATCAGCACCACCGGTCACTGCGCCAGCTTCTTATCGTCGGTCCGCCGTAGTCGCCACCGACCACCCTCATACTGCCGTCTTATCGTTGATCGTTGCATCATTAGGTCTGCATCGTGCGGCCGTCGGTCACCATCAGCCGACCCTGGGTTGACCTCACCATCATTCCCAGCATTACCTGACTGACTATATAGGCATTTGTTGTCACGATTAAAGATTCCCATTGTGAGCCCTTCTCGCCTCTGATTACGTAATCATTGTCGGGAAGATTTTGTACTCAAAGCAGATACATAGTGGAAGATTTTTCTTGGTGACAGTGATTTTTCCTCTTTTGGATTTTTCCGTAAAAAGGAGTTCTCTTATTAATTCTTGAATATTTGTGTGTATCTTTAGATTTCAATAAATTTGAGGCGTAAACTTTTATTCTAGATAGTGCAGAGGAATCAAAACCTCTCTCAATCCGATTTAGTGAACACCCACATCATGGCCAATGGAGCAATACTGCTGCGGAGCCTCAGCTCGACTCCGTCACTCTCTGAAACCGATCCAGACCAGGGACACGAACTTCTCTCGCTTCCCCACGATAGGCGGAACAGCCGGTAACATGAGAATCTCTTTAGAAGATGCGTTATCGTCGAGATGGAAGAATCTCAAAATGAGATGATCGAGCTTTTATGAAACCGACCACCACGCTGCACACATCCCCAAAGATTAGTCGTTATTGCGAGGTCAAAATGTTAATCTCACTTGACAGTGAAGTTCATGATAATGATAATGTCTCCTTGATCACGCTTTGGTTACACTCATCCATCGCGTGCTCAGGATCGTAATCATGATAATTATTGTTGGTGGTAGCTTAGCGTTCTAGATCATTGACCCCATTCGTCATCTTGCTCACGATCTGGAGTTACGGCCTTAATGCAAGGCAATTTCATCTTAGAGGCGAAATCACCACATGTGGTATGAGGTCCTAAATCTTTAGTTAAAACATTCTTCAACATCTCTTATTCACGTGGGTTTCAAGCTTAGAGCATTGATTCATATGATGGGGCAAGCCGACCCACATGAACACATTGACCATTATAGGACCATCATGCATGTCAGACTCCTTTGCTCTTTGTTGGGTCTTTCCTACCCTCAGGAAAGCTGGGCTTAGTTCTACTCCCTTCGAGGAGCCCATACTTTGGCAGAACTCGCCAGATCTTTGTGGAATAGTTCATTTCATTGGAGGGATCATTAAAGATTCTCGCATCTTGTGGAATACTTCGAGAGATTCTCCTTGGCTTCATGAAATACACAGGGTGAACCACAGATTCTAAGAGGAGTTTCTCTTGGAGGTTCAGACCTTTTTATCACTAATACAGCAAGATATGGTCATTTCGTATCTTGGATTTAGTTCATCATGTGGGCACAAATTTACATTTGATGAAATTTATTATCCATGTAAATAATTTTAACGATTTACGGAAAATGTAAAGCCCTAGGAAATCCGGGAAGCCGATTCCATCAAAAAGAAACAACAGGATCTCTCTCCCGACCCTCGTCAATACAAGCGTGAACCATAGGAGGAAAAAATACACACCATGAACATCCATTGTTAACATCACGATGGCCATTTGAGATGAAGAAAATATCAAGTGACCCATCCACGAAACCAAATTCAAGAAATCCGAGGAACATATTGTTACTTCCATGAAGTCATGGACATCTCTTTGAGGCATGCAGCTTCAAAGAAGAAATCGAGAGGCTCATTCAATAAGGATATCTACGTTGATTCGTGAAGAATCAATCGACTCAAATAAACATAACTCCAACTGGGGGGTAACCAAGACAATAATCACAGAAATAACAAAATAGTCATCAAACAATTATGGAAATTAAAATAATTGGGTGGACCAATATTATCTAATCGAGTTCTCATTACCACCTTTGAAGAGTCAGAGTTCAAGAAATCTCGTATTGATCATTCAATCATTTTAATGACTCAGACTTAGAAGGAGTTCATGTTCCTCATCAACTCCCCATTATGAGTTGAACATAAACTCTCAAAAGCCAAGGGGAACATCTTCTCCAGATATCACAATGATCACTTATTTCTTCTTCTTTTCTTTAAAGAAGAAACATTGCTACCACCGTGATTTTGCTTCTTGAAAGAATTCTATGAATATGAGAGACCCGTCATCACCTTTACCCGATCTCTTGTGGAAGAGCATGAGATCTCTCCGGATGAAAAGGCCAACCTTGAACATTCTATCTTCAATAATGTATTTGTTAATGTAATGTAACTCATGCGAATCTCGGAATATTAAGAGTTGTTAAGATTTCATTCTCTTCAATCAGATTGGATGCGGAAGGTCATTCAATCTTCCCCATCTCTCGGGAGGCCACTCATTTTTCACAAAAAAAATCCATTAGACTAATTTCTAGATGAATCCGTCTGAAAATTCTATCCAATTCTTTATAGTAGATAAGAAAAAGCCGTCCGAGCATCACATGTGAATCTACACATTCGGCACAAGTATTTGATGTTCAAAGTAACACCATGTTCTCTAAAGAAGACAGTCAAACCAACGATCATCACTAGAGCTCGAAATGAAAATGATACCCCACATATTTTAAAGATCTCAATCAACTTCGAGCTAAAGGGAATCATCCCGAAGAATCATCTCGAAGCAGAAAGTATCCGGAGGTGAAACGAGCTCAATCAGACTTTTTGGCAACAATAGCCACCAATTCGTTAGGGAAGTAAAATTTCCTGCGGAGCATCATTAAACTATCCGCTGTAACAGTGAATAGTATATCATCTGTAGCTGTCACGCTATGGATTTTCTTCCGACCATCACCCTGTGAAAATACATAATAAATAAATAAAGAGAGATAATAAATGACAAAAATCAGAGAATTTTTGTGAATTAACTCACTCACCCCAATACTTAGCCATATCCTTTCTCGACGCTGTCGCTCATGGACAGCTTGGGATAAAATTTTTCACCGATCTGACGAAAAGAATGTACATACATTTGAGATCAAAAAAAAAGAGAGAGAGAAAGAGAGAAGTTATTCCCCTCTAATGATGCTCTGAAATTACCTGCCAAACTTTATGAGTCGTTCGAACGATGATTCATAGTTAACGCTTCCCCGCCATCTTGGCAGTTATCAACTGTTGAATCATCCATTGAAGTTGCAAGAAATCCAATTTCCTACCAGAAAAGGTAGGAACTACGGGCCTTGATCACCTCCAAACCTGGTCGGTCCGACGAGGCCAGTTGACGCCTCTTTCGAGGGAAAATCGAACCCTGGTATGTACGGGCCTTGATGCCTCCTCGATCGGTCGACCAAGCCGGTTTGGCTCTTTGAGGGAAAACCAAAACCGACATGTCGCGGGCCGATGCTCGATACTCTTAAGAAGAAGATGAACATTAGAGCATATGAGGAGTGTGCCTCCTCTCTTGGCCTCAGGAGGTTTTTATAGACCCCCTATAGGGAAAAAAAGGTAAAAAATCATTGAAAGCGTCAAAAATGCGTTTCGCGAGCCTTCAGCCGACCGCCCGTCAGCGTGTCGCGCCGTGGCGCGTGCCCAGCGACCAAACCGAACCCTGCGGCGGACGCCACGGTGAAGCATGACCATAGCGCGGGGGCGTAAGGGGTGTCCATAACCTCAAATCTTGCGCCAGCGTTTACACATCCGCGACACTCGCTGATCATAATCTTGTGCTCCCATGAAGATCTGTTCTCTCAAAATGTATGATTAATGGACTCGCAAATTTCATTGAAGAATTTGCTATTTTCAAGTATTTGGCATATATATTTTTGGATGATTGAGATAATGTCATCCAAAAATAGAGCACGATATAGACTTAAAATACCACTAGTTGAAGTACGAATCTTGATGTCAAAAGCAAGTTGATCCTAAGTTGAAACTCGTCGAGATCAAACACTTAAAATATCATTGGAAACTTTGGGATATCAATTAAATCCCTAAATAGCTCTTAAACATGAAGTGTTTATAGTCAAATCGAGCGTCTCGACGAGCCAGATCTAACAAGCCTAATATCTCATAATTCTGACTTCATTTGAGCATTCAAATACTTAAAATACATCAAATGATCAAAGGAATCATTTTGAGCCGTCCAATGGAGTGGAGTGGCACGGGTTTTGCATGTAATTACAGAAACTTCACTCCTCCAATATATAAATAGCCCCTCATTATTCACATGAGGGGAGCCCAAGCAAGAGAGGAGAGAGCTCAAACCTTTAAAATCCTCCAAACCATGCCCGCCACACCCTCATTTGCAAACCAGCCCTAGCCGTGGTCGGATACCGTGATCTCGCGTCGTCGATCTTGCCGTGACCCTGTTGTGGTCATCGTCATCAACCATCACCACGTCGGTACCATCGCTGACTATCTTGTTGGTCACCTTCATGCGTCGGTATGCCGTGATCCCATTATCGTCGTCTTGTGGTTGTCGTCAGCCGTGCTGCAGTCGTCGCCGGTCATCGTCGTCAACCATCGTTGCCGGTCATCATCACCGACCACGGACGCCGGTCACCGCCGCTAACTACTATCGTCGGTCAGCATCGCGCCATTCCACTTGCGGTCACCGTAGCCGATTTCGTCGGTCCGCCCTTCATTCGCGGCCACCCTCGCCGGTCACCATCACGACGACCTTCATCGCTGACCCTTGCTGTTCACCATCATCTACTAGCAACTGCACAACTTGACATTATATATAGCATTTATTTTGTCGATTCACGGGATTCCTTATTAGCCCATATATAATTTTGTAATCTTAATATGGGGAAGATTTTGTACTCTGAAACAGATACATAGTAGAAAATTTTCTTGGGCTAAGCTCAAGTAGTATTCTCTCTTTTGAGATTTTTTAATAAAATTGAGTTCTCTTATTAATTCTTGAATATCGTATTGTGTTGAATTATGATAAAGTAAAGTATGGCTTTTATTCTACCGCTAATTTTCTAACTAGCAACAACAATAATAATAATAATAATAATAATAATAATAATAATAATAATAATAATCATCATAATAATAATAATGCAGAACTGCTTAATAATTATAAAATGTTATATTATATATTATATATGACAACTAAGCTGATTCATGACAGCGCATGAGGACTGAAGCTTGGCATGGAGTCGACGTCAAAGATTACTAAACTGCATGGCTTTTTCATGCAAATAATAGCAATTTAAAATATTTAAAAGAACTGGCAGAGCAAATGGGCACAACGTTACTAATAATATTTGAATATTACCTGTCCAGAATATCTATGTAAATAAATGTACAAATTGCTGCATGGAATTATGATGAATTAAATATTAATTTGTGCTAATAGGATGTAGAATTTTTCTTGGTTAAGCTTTTTAGGGTTATAGAGAGAATCAATGATCAAGAGTTACAGACTTACAGTATTGATTAAGGTTTTCAAATTCCATTTAATTTCAGCTTCGGTTCTCATCTTAAAATTAATTTCGACAGTTTTTTTAAAGATTTCTGTAGATTTTATGTTTGTTTCATTTTTATTCTCCGTTTTGATTATTCTTACAACATTATGCTGAATTCAAACTGTAAAAGACACAATCGAACATATTAAAAAAAAAGCGAACAAAACTATCAAAAAATCAATTTAAATCAATCAAAATGATATAATCTCAATTATATAAGATTAAAATTATAATTATAATTACAGACTTACATGATTGTGGTATTGGTCCAAAGAATAGAGTAACGGTGAGCTTCTGCAGTGGGATCGAAAGGGAATTGAAACCGTTCCTCACGGCCTCTGTCTGTGCTCCCACTTCCATACACATTGGTCTGAATCCGCCATTGTTTTCCCTTTATATTCCCAAGAAATTCGAAGTCCAGCTCGTCGTGATTTTTCTCAAATATATCACCGTTCGACATCTGTAGAAGACGAATACTTGAGAATAAAAAGAAAACCTAGTTTCGTTACATTCCGGTCGCCGGCGACCGGAAACCACCGCCGATTGCAAACGGAAGCAAATAAATGAATAACGGCGTTACTAACGTAGAATGCAACGACGACCCCGGCTGTGTAATCGGACGGCAGTTTGATCGAGGCGCTGAACAATCCATGGTAATAAAGAGCCGACGAAACGAACCCCGACCCTGAAACGGTAAATAGAGATCAATACGCCGTCACACAGCCGAAGATGGAAGAACCCGACGGCGATGATTGAAGAACGCTTACCTGAATACTGATTTAGGATAATCTTGACAGTCCGGCCGTCGGGGGATCGCACGATGTTCCGCTCGCCGAAGAGCGGCGTGTAGCCTTCATCGAATGACATCGGCGTCACATTAAACGCAGCCGCCGATACGGCGGCGAAGATCGCCGCCACTATAATCGTCGCAATAATCTGGCTGTTGTCGTCATCGTGGAATTTTTCGTTCCTCCTGTTCCAGCGGATTCGAGCATGTATAAATTGAGCGAGAAAGAGAATAGAGTTGGAATTTGTAGTTCCTAGTAGGGGTAAAATGGGAAACAAAAAGGTTATTGCCTCGTAAGAGCGCCACGCGGTGATGACCTCGATATTATTACAAATTGACCCCCAGAGTTGTTCTATTTACAAGATTGACAACCGAACCATTTAACCTTATCGTTCATTCAGTGAATATATTTAAAAAAGGAATTTCTTAGCATTAAAGTTTAATTATAACTGTATTTTCTTTGTAAATATATGCTGAGTGATTTCAATTTTTTATTGATTTTTATTTATTTATTTCACCGACAATTTTATGATTCTTGTGAGGCATTCTTCATTCACATTTTATTCCATATAAGGCCCTCTATTTTTTATTTTTTTATTTTTTACAATTACACGCATATAATTCATCCATTCATTGTAAAATTTACCAAGTAATTATATAATATTATATATTTGTATATATTAAAAGGTGATGAAATTATAATTTAAATAAATTATAATTTCATTTATAATGTAATTCTTTTGAAGCAGAAATTGAAATTATTTAAATAAATAAATAAAAAGTTTGCTGGCGTAAGAGTGTTTATCCTTATCCATGGAGTATGGAAAGTATTAAATTTACGAGTTTGACACGTCCAGCAATTTGACAGTTGGCAGTAGGGCCCACTTTGCCGGAATGGCTGGCTGTGCCCCCCCTTCTTTACGGAACGGACGGTCTAAAAATCAGTTGATCAGTGGGCCCGAACTATT
Organism: Cymbidium sinense; assembly: GCA_021442155.1. NCBI lineage: Eukaryota > Viridiplantae > Streptophyta > Magnoliopsida > Asparagales > Orchidaceae > Cymbidium > Cymbidium sinense. Next base: position 160,332,255 of record CM038215.1, read on the forward strand.
CCGAAAATGAGAAAAGCGCTATTTTTTTTTTCTCGTGGGCCCCACTACTATATTGTTAGCGGGGATTAAATTTTATTTTAAATTATTTTAAAGCAATTCAATTCTATGGTCCCCATGGACGAAATTGAGAAAAGCCTTCTTCTCGTGGGCCCCACTACCGATTGTTTGTGTATTCAATTCTCATGATAGGTGACAAATGACAATAGAGTTTGATCATTACTAAAAATATAAAATATAATTTTTTTAAATAATAAAATATAATAATATTTATTATTATTTTTTAAATAACAGTTTTTCTATAAAAAATATTATTATTATTTTTTCATATAATTATAATATCTCAAACATATTCTTAATCAAAGTTATATTTATTTAATAAAATTTTATCGAAAATAAAGCAATTTCAAAATATGTGAAATTTTATCATCATCTTCCAAAAAAAATTAATTATATTTCTCAAAAAAAATATTATCATCATTAACTTTTTAGTGAAATGCACTTTTTCATATATAGAATAAAATCTTATGTTTATAAATATCAAATTTAAATTTTTAGGTACCAAAATGCATAAAAAATGTGTGATATGCATGTAAATATCTCTAAAACTTAATATATATTTTTTATATTAAAATTTATTTATACATTTAAATTATATAATTCTATGTATGTGAATATGATAAGCACTTCTTTGGGATCAATTTTGTTTTGTGTTTTGTATTTTTGTTTTAATGTTATTTTTAAAAATATATTTATTTGATGTTTTTTTTAAGTATTTAATTTTTTTTCAATAATAAATAATATTAACACAATATTTTAAAGGATTCATATAATGATTATTTCGATAAATTTTATGCTGACTATCGATTGTCTATCGCAACTCTCCACTTTTTACATCCGGACTTGAGACCGGCAATGATTGTGTTAAGTGTTGCAGACGTTAGGATGCTCAGGTGAATGAGTGGCTTTACTCTTAGAGATAAAATGCGAAATGAGTATGTTCGAAAAAAAGTTGAAATAGCTCTAGTGGCAGATGAGATTAGAGAGAGTCGCCTTAGAGATAAAATGTGAAATGAGTATGTTCGAAAAAAAAGTTGGAATAGCTCCAGTGGTAGATAAGATTAGAGAGAGCCGCCTTAGATGGTTTGGCCACATAAAGCGTTGACTATCCAATGATCCGGATTAGAAGAGTATATGCATTAGATTTAACTTATGTTAAGAAAGGTAGAGGTATACCTAAAAAGACATGGTCAAGATGTATAAAAAATGACCTTAGTATACTTGAATTAAATGAGAATTTGACACATAATATGACACAATGGAGAAGAAGAATTCATGTAGCTAACCTCACTTAGTGAGATAAAAGCTTGTTGTTGTTGCTGTAATAATAAATAATATTATTTTTAAAAGGAATCAAAATAGCTTTTAGATATTTTGAGTGTTTAAAAATAAAAATAACTATCAAATATAGTTTACTTTGAAATAAAATATAAACAAAATAAAATAAAAATAAAAAATAAAAGTATCCCAAACAGCCTCTAAATATATCACATAATAATTATTTAAGTATAATTAAGATTAGATCAAATATTTTGATTTATTTATTTTATTTTAAATTCATACTAGATAGATTTATTTATTCCATCTAATCTAAATTAGATGAATAAGTGGTTTAAATAAAGTTTTATATTTTCAATCTTTTTAACTAAATTGTGTCCAATGGTCTTAATTTTGATCAATAAATTAATCCTCTACTATTAAAATTAGAATATTTTCAGATATTATCATATTTTGTGAGTTGTGATGGACTAAAATTTTGTTACAAATTTGATAAGATAAGGTCAAATTAAGTTATAGTATTTTTTAGATATTATAAATCTTCTCAATTTATTAATGGACTTATTATGTAAATTGAGGAATATTTTACATTGATTAGTGTATTTGAAATTTGTTCAAATTTGAGCGAATTTCAAATACACCAAAATATAATTAAGAATTAAATTTCAAATGCATTTACTTTACTTTTACTTTATTTTGTATTTCAACTAAACATTAAAATTTTTAAAATATTTGTATTTACTTTACTTTAATTTATCTTGTATTTCAAAGAAACAGCCCTTAAATAAGAAAACATAATATTTCTATCGTTTAAAAATATTAAAAAATAATAATAATAAAACCAAAGCAATTCTCCAAAACCGGTGAGAGCAGAAGGCCGAATTTTTTTTGCCCTAAGTCCATTATAGGTCAGGGTGTGTTGGTGATTTCAGCCATGTACTCGCCGAAAATGGTTCGGCTCGAGCTCAGTGGTCTCGAAAGTTTAGTCCGAGTCGGATCGAATCGCTTCGTCGATCTCGGCCAGAGCTCGAAATCCGGAAGTTCAAATCCAACAGATTTCGAAATGCAAGACTCATTATTTCGAAAATGAAATCGTGAGAAAGTTTTTAATAAATTTTTGGCTATGTAATAATGTAAAATTGATTAATAGCAAACTATAATTTTACAAATTACAAATACAAGTCTAGAAAATGATACAATCAATGAGGAAGAGAAACTATTTATAATCAATTACAAAGTTTGAAACCCAAGGCAGTCATTAATGAGGAGAGCAACAGAGTTCTGAACTACTGAAGTTACATAACAGGTAAATAGGTAATGACTAATAAGGTAAAAAAATAACATCATCAATCAACATTCATCAGACGCAAGCTTGAAAGTTACAAACCCAGACGCCACGAGTGAGCCGGAGGCTATCAAATCCCCCATCAACATTCTAACCTAAAATAGTGGAATAGACAAATACAATTGAAAACCTAAATTGCAAGTACTTCCCAAAAAAAACATGAATGCTTAAGGAACCGAAACATCCCCAAATCCAATAGAGGAACCTCAAATAATGGAATAACAGATACAATTGAAATAACCAACATAATACTTTCAGAATTAGGAAATGAAACAGAAAGAGGAAGTATTTCTGGAGCAAGGAAGCAAACAAAGCGCATGTAGTAATATATTAGTCCATCAAATCGAAAACCAAGCATTCGATCGGACGACGATCGCCGACGCCTCACTCAAAAACTAGAGACCACGGAGAAGTGAGAATGGGAGAAACCGAGAAGGAAGGCGAAGCAAGAGTCGCGTAAGTTGAGTGGTCAGTCGAGTTGAGGTATTAGAATAGGAAATTTAGGGAATTAATCGTCAATTAATCGTGATCTGTTCGCTCTGCCGGCGGAGTCGCCCTCCGTTCGCTGATCCCATGGAGCGAACGAGTTTGGCTCAAGTCATCGAAATAAATTTGAGCCATATTTCAGGCGAAAATCGACTTGCTTCGGAGTCGATCATTCGGCAAATTAATTCGACGATAAAAGGCTAATTTCTCAGCCCTAATTATAGGCTTATAGCAGCCCCCGTTGTTCAATCTTCACTGGCGCTAAACCTGCGAGTAATTTCGCTGCCCCACGCCTGCGCCGCCGGCCTCCTCTACTCTTCCGTTCCCACCGGTGTCCTTCTCTCAGTATATACAGGTCAGATCATTGACTGATAGCTCACAAACTGTCCGGTCTTGGGTTAAAAATTGATAGGTTTTAAATGTTTAATGAGCTCACTCTTAAGGTTATTCTTGTTTTGATGGCATTAGTAGAGAGATTCTTCTTCTTCTTGTTTGGTTGATGAGAAATGACGTCAAGCTTATGAAATTTCTTAGGATGATGAGGTTGCCACGATGAATGGTTCCTTAGGAAGATGTTCCAATGCCTAAACCTTTAATTGTCCTACATCAAATTGGTATCAGAGCCTAGGTTAGTATCAACATGCCACGTAAAAGTGGGACAAATTATCTAGGGCGATGGTCTAGCTAAATATTTTGCAAAACTATTTGAAAGAGTTTTTACAAATCAAGATCACTTATACACAACCATAAATCAAATCAATGAGTGACTTGAGACATTGAATACTTAATCAACAACACTCATAAGATGTTCCACCTGCAGTGTGGTGCGAAACTCATCGCTAGTGTCATTTGGGGCATGCATTCGGAACTACATTTCATAAAAATTGCAGCTTCAAATGGTGGTGCGGAACCTCAGAGGGTGGCCAATGTTTCACGTGTTTTGCATTCCGTGTCCCACTCTTTCCTTGCTTTGCCCCTTCTTGTAAAAGCTTCCTCTCTTCTCACCATCAGCTAAATGCTCCTACTACTACAACTTGCCTTTGTGACACTAGCACCATATTCAATCTCCGCCAGCTCTACCCCCTCCTCTGGTGACCATTTCACCAATGAACCAAATCTTGGGTTACCACTCGCCAATTTCCCCCAACCACCAATGTCAACATCCTCGGTAAATCACTAAACAACCGACTGAACAACATTCTCAAACAACAGCATACAATGTTTAATTCAAAGATTAGAGTCTCCATTAGCCTCCTTGAAGACCAGATATCCATTGAGAAAAGTAACTTGCTTCGGCTGAGAAATTATCCCCAAAAAAGGGAAGGTTCCAATGCTTCATCAGAACTCGAGCTTCATCAAGAGAATGAGAAAAATTGACACAAGTGTTCTTGTTTTATTAGTCAGCTTGGTGAATTTTTTCAATATCTTGAAGAGAAAAGTCAAAGCATAAGGCTGTGGTGATGAGATTTCTTAGGGGGAAGAATTACATTGATGCCAAGGATTTTACAAAGGATTGCTAAAGGGTTAGGTAGAACTTGTCTTTGTTACTTTATTTTAATAATTTAGTTCTTTTGTATCACTTCTCTTGAAATGTAGACCTTTCTAATTAGATAAAATTTTGATTAGAATATCATAACTCAAATGAAGTATTAGATTTCTTTTTAGATGAATGTAAAATATGATTAATTAAGATTGTACTATATCAAAACAAATTTGATGATCATAAAATCCATCATGATCAAATTTGAATCAAATATTTTGAGCTAAATTTCTTCTTTCTAATGAAAGCCATAAGATTAATTAATGCTTTAATTATGGTTACACTAATTTTGATTGTGGTTTTAAGATTTGATTGCCACATAGTCCTAAAATGAGGAATGATAGCTTATCATATGCCCATTATATACTATCGTGCAAATGATATTGGACTTGTTCAACTAGCATGGATGCGAACAATATGTGCTTGTGACTGCTACATTTATAACTTAAATTCTATGAAGAAATTCTCTCCACAATGATTATACCCTTGCTCCCCTTGCTTGATTGCTATTTCATTTGATGTTATTTACCAAAAAGTTAGAAAAATCAATTTTAAGAAGAAAATTATTTCACATTTTAAAGTAAATTATTTTGTCCCATAAACAGAAACGGAACAATTCTCTAAAAATCAAAATATTATCTCTAACTGAAAACACAAATGAAAAGGTCATTTCTGTCATTTATTTAACTAACAAATGCAGCACAACAGGTTCGCATTTGTTTTCCAAACGATTTGGCAGCTTCAACAACTGCTGTTTTCATGCAACAACTTCCTCTATAGCTGTTTTAGATTCTCATTTTCATACAACTGCAGTGGTCTCAAACTACCCTAAAATTTATGAGCCAAATAAAAATATATTGGATAGGTGTAGAACAACAAAGAAAATGCTCATGACTAGAACTTACCACAATATGAGCTGAAATTAAAAGATTGTTAAAAAAATACTTAACCATATCTTATTAAGATCAGTTACTTAATGAGTTAAATTCACTTAGAAAAGGAATTTAGACTATAGTATAGTATATAAACCAATTGAAAGAATTGCTATTATGTTATAAATTAGGTTGAATCCAATAATGAAACTTTCTAGATTAGGAATGTATTAAGACACTGATTAGAAATGAGAAATGACTTCACATAATATTATCTCACTTGAAGATATCTTTTAAAACGACTTGGATTTCAAACAACTATAAAGATCTCCTGTGTTTAATATAATCTCTTCTCCATGGGAAATTCTTCTTTTCACTTCCATCTAAATAATCAAAGCACAGACCATCAATTTTGAAGGTAGTAACACACTAACACCATTAAAACAAAGAATAAGAAGGAAATACAATAGTTGCCACATCAGTTTTTAAAATTGTTGAGAGGTTTGTTGTAGATATCATCAAACAACTCACTTTGTGATTGAATATCCTTGTAAATACTTGCATATAAATGTCAAAGAACAAGATAATGAAGACAATGAAGTGAAGTACATGAATTCAATGAGGAAATTAATGATTTTAACAATGTTTTGATTGACAATTTTTGAATGCCATGTGATGAATCATTTCTACATCTATGGTCTAACCAGATTGGAAGAGAACTTCAATTTTTCAGATTTTTAAAGGTTATGAAAAACTGTCTAAACTTATTGTTGATTGTGAGACTTGTATGAATATTTTTTTCAAATCAGCTTTTGAATGCATGCAATAAAAAGCTAACTCGCAGTCACAACTTTACAGAGTAGCATAGGCAGATTAAAATGTAACTTTCATAACCTGATTGTATTTGCTTATACACCAAACAATATTTGGTATAGTATCTTGTCAATGGATGTTGCATATACATTATGGATTGACCTTAATTGTATGATTTGGTTGTAACTTATTTTGATAAATCTAATAGGTATACTTTCAAAGTCAATGATAGGATGTTTCTTTAGAACATACTGACCGAAGGACATCTTTTTTTAGAAGTATCAAGTCCTTCAAATGAACAAAGTAAGTCTCTACATTACCAAAGATAACATGTATTTGAGAAGAAAAACAATGTTGAGTATATAATTTACACTTTAAAAGTGATAGACGTAAATGAAGATGCTATTGAAGACATATCAAAGCCTAAAGGCATTAGTTAACTACTCTTCAAATTCAAGGACTTCTGTTTAAATAAACTACTTTACAGGCTGCGATCACTTAGGGATGTCTAACAAACTATTTGTGTTGGGTTCATCATTACTTACCTATTCATGGGAAATGACACATTGCATATTGGCTCTATTGTGTGTGCTATTTTGCATATTGGCTCTATTGTGTGCTTGAAATTAATTTTAATATTATGTATATATTATTTATTAATTTATTTTATTTTAATTAGGATTTAAGTTTTAATTTAATTTTTTTTAATGAATCAAATTAGATAAGCATAAGAGCTCTCCTCCTTCCCTTTGACATTAATGTCATGGTTTGGTTGAATGGCTTCACTAATTTATTTGCATAGTCATATGAACTTTATTTTTCTTATTCCTCTTTTTTGTTCGTAAAATAATTGCTATGAAATTTAATGTTATTTTCTCTAAATTGGGATCAAGTATCACATGAATTATTAGGTATCAAATTTTCTAATGACTTTGAGGCATTAAATGATTAAAAATATTAAATGGTAAGAAAATAATGCTATTTGATGTTGACTGTGTGTTTATCAAGTTTTCTAATGGCTTTTAGGTGTGGTTGCCTTAAAGTTCGTTAGATTTTTTTACTTATGTCATCACTTTTATCTATTGGTTTAGGCATTGCACACTTGAATCTAGACATAATTTTATTATTATTTTGTTATCATGATGGTTTATCTTTCAATTCATTAGTATTTTATATTTAGCTATTTATAAGTTATGCCATGTTTAAAATAGCACACTCTGCACTGTGTTATGATGACTTCATAGGGACCTTTTTTCTATGGTGTATCATTCATCATTGATAATATGTGTCATACCTTCTTTATTGCGCTCATATGCTTAAGCATATCAGTACACAATCTTTTGGATTTCTTCATGCTTCTGAAACTCAATCAATTGAAAGAGTTTAATGACTTTATACCATCTCATGCACTTGCTAAATTATTCTTATTAGATATTTCTAAGTCTTGACAATTGGATTTGAACTCTTATCTAATATCTTCTTCTTGAAGTTTCATGAGGTAATTGTTACCTGAATGATAGATAGTAGAGGTTATTTCCGAAGTATAAAAAGGTTCATTTCTTGCATTTGTTCTGATCATTCCCGTTTCTCCTGTTGTTTTCTCTTATTTGACTAAGTTAACATTTTATTTATTGAACATGTAACATTTATCTATTTAAGCGTCCATTCTTTTGAATATCACTTTTTTGCTTCACCTATGAGTCACCAATAATTAGACTTCTCAACACCTTTTAAATATTTGAGTTAAAAAGTTTTTTCAATTATAGAAAATCTATGGATTTTGAACTTAAGATATTGTTAGAAATGATATGAAGTCTACTGGCTTTTAATTAGACTTCTCAACACCTTTTAAATAGTTGAGTTAAAAAGTTTTTTCAATTATAGAAAATCTATGGATTTTGAACTTAAGACATTGTTAGAAATGATATGAAGTCTACTGGCTTTGTATTTCGACGGTTTTCTCTTTATGCAACCAGAAAAATCTCAATTTTGCTTAGCAAATTATAATAAGTTCATAACGTGGAAGCTAATTTGGCTCAAAGGTAGAGTGATAATCACATGTTTTTTTTTGGTTCAGATTAGGCTCTAATTAGAACTATCATTCTAGTTGATGATTAAGCTCAAAGTTAAAAGTTCTTAATATTTTTTTTCTCTCCCTCCTTTGTTTCAGACAGTTTGATTAAGCTTTTTTTAATAGTAAAAAGACATGAAGCTATAACATATTCTACTCGATCTTTCGGTTTTTTGAAGTGGTATGTACTATGATGCAGAAATCCCTTTAGCACCCACCACCAACCCAAGATGAAGAGAGTAGAAAAGCGGCACCAGTTCTCATTCCAACCCTGGATGAGGATAAAACACCTCTCCAGGTTGCAAATAAGGACCACCCAAGTAGGTAAGAAGATAGCACAATATAATAAGGAGCACAGGGTGTCATCATCCTTTTCCAAAAAAAAAACCACAGCCACCATAACAGAAAAGAAAGGATCAAGAAAACTCCAGCTCAACCCAAAGGAAAAAAAAAGAGAAAAGTCACCCAGCTTCCAGCCAACAAAAAAACAAAAACAAAACAAAAGGCCCCCTGCTTCCATCCAAACAAAATGGCTAAGAAAGTTGAACCTCCTCCGACTAAAGACATGCTCAACCAGCACAAGAAAATCAGTACCATTAGTAATCATATTAATTAAGTGCAAATTCAGGAGGGGAATAGATATCATCACCCAAAGTCAAATGAATACTTTTCCATTTCAGAATAACATCCTGCACAGGAGGAGGCCATGAATGCTTAACTTTCCAATGCTGAATTTTCGCAGCCACTCTAGCTCGAATCAAATTAAGGAGAATAGAAGCAGAGGTAGCAGTGGAAGAGAAGAGTCTATTATTTCTTTCCCTCCATAAGGAATAAACCAAAACAAAGAAGGATCGAAAATGTAACCTCCTAATCATCTTATGCATGCTATCATCAACAAAGTTAAGTGTTTGTGGTAAAGAGCTTTGTAACAGCAGCCTTTCCCCATTTGGAACTAATGCTCTAAGCAATTTCATTGAAAAAGGGCATTCAAAGAACAGATGATTATGTGGCAAGGAGTGACAAAACAGCTAGTTTAGAGGGTCCCTATACCCCTTCTTACCGTAATATCGATGTTTTCGTGCCATTCTTATATGCCAACCAACAATATAATGCGTAATTAATTGCAAAACCTTTAAACCAGATTTCCTTATCCCAATCAACATTAGGATGAGATTCAAAAACTGCTACTTTGAAATCCGCATTTGATGGGGCTTTCTTGTTATCCCAAGATATGAAATCTGCACCCCCTAGTATGGGGGTTTTAAGCAAGAGCTTAGAGCATCTAGGAAATGCAGAAAGTAAATAGGATGGAATATACCACAAACCTTGATTAATGAAGGAGCACACCTTATCTTTGTCTGAGATTCCACAGGAATGAACCCCTCTTTGGCCGAGCATGCTATAAAGAGATGATCCTTCACACCATGGGTCATGAAGGAGGGAAAAAGTTCTACCACTCCCAATAACATAAGAAAATTTATGTTTATATTTGTTGGCTATAGCCATAAGAGATTTCCACATGGGAGAGGAGCGGGTTAAGGTTGGATTCCAAATAGAAGTATGTTTTTCTTTGCACCACTGAGCAAAAAGAGAGCTTCCAGTACATAGATTCCATAGAACTTTGAGTTTACAAATCTGATTAAGAGAAGAAGCTGAGATTAATCCAATTCCTCCCTTGTTTTTTGGTAGAGTGGTGCGCTCCCAAGCAATAGTATGAAGTTTCTTGTCCTCACCAGAATGGTAGAAGAACTTAGCAGTTAGGGAGCAAATTCTTTTAATTATACCATTTGGAATAGCCATAGATCTGAACCAATATGAGAGGTAACTATTAACTGTAGACCAATTAATTGTAACCTCCCACCCGGAGAAAGAAATTTGTTTTTTCCATCCACCATCCAACCAAACAAACGATCAAAAGTGGATTGAAATGAGTTAATTTGATAGGACCTTTAGTTAGAGGTAAGCCCAAATACTTCAACGGGAATCTTCCATGATTAATACCAAGGTTATTTAAGATGTGCACCTCACGATTTCCAAATTTGGAGAAACAAATTGAGGACTTCAACCGGTTTACCTCCAATCCAATATAGGATCTTAAGGAAGTTAGAGTGTTGTCTAAGGACTCAAATGTGGATAGAGAAGCTTCACCCAATACCAATAAATCATCTGCATATAATAAATGAGATATACTGCAACAGCCCAAAGAGAAAGGAGTGTAACGTCTAAGATTGACTTCCGAATCCATCATACAAGAGAAGGTATCCATGGCCATTGTGAAAAGAAAGGGGGAGAGAGGACATCCTTGCCTTAACCCATTGGAAGATGTAAAATATCCTTGAGAGTTACCATTCATCACAATAGAGAAGGGGACATTGGTTATACAAGCCTCTACCCACTTAATAAATTTACCAGGAAATCCTTTGCAAAGAAGTCTATGAAGGAGGGATTGCCTATTGACATTATCAAATGCTTTTTTAAGATCAAAAATAATGAAAAGATGATCGAATTTGAAGAAGAAAATTCATTACATGCCTCAAATGCCATAGCCAAATTATCAGCTATATCACGTCCTTTAATGAAAGCTGACTGAGCATGGTTAACAAGATCAGGAAGATATTTCTTCAATCTAGAAGCCAAAATTTTTGCCACCACCTTATAAAAGGTATTACAAAGAGATATCTGAAAATCCTCAATTCTATTGGAATGTTTAACTTTTGGAATGAGAGTAATCAATGTATGCTTAAACCCAGCAGGCATCTTTGAAGTTGCAAAGAAGTGTTTGACTGCATTTAAGAATGTTTTGCCAGTGATTTCCCATGATGCCGTAAAAAATTTTGAGTTGAAACCATCGTCCGGAGATTTGTTTTCAAATGCTATTTAATGCGGTGAGAATTTCGATCATAAATGTCCTCAATTTCACCGCTTGATCCATAGATAGACTTGAGCCCAAAGGAAGATTAACATCGTGGATAACAAGAGGGGAAATATTGAAAAGATTAGAATAATACTTACAAAATTCTTCAGAAATAAGATTTTGATCAGTCACAATACAGTTGTTAACTTGAATCTCCCTAATCATATTAGCATTCTTTCTTTCCTTAACCGAATTGTAGAGGAACTTCAGATCATCATCTGATTTAACAAGCCAGTGTGCTTTAGCACGTTGCTTAATCCAAATATTTTCTTTAACAAGAAACTCAGTATATCTATCTTTTATATCCCTCGCATCCTGTAATAAGGATATATTACAAGAATCCGATTCTAGCTTTTCTAGGATCAAAGCCTGTTCAATCCTAAGAGAGCTAATCATATTCTTAAGAGGTGCCATCTCCTTATTTTTCCTCCTAAGAAGAAACTTAGCTTGATGTAGCTTTTTAGATAGAATATACTGTGGATCCCCATGATAGAATGTGCCCCAGGCCTCACCGATGACCTCCTTAAACCAAGATTCAAGGAGAGTTCTTAAAAGGAACCATGTGACAAGGGGAGGTGGGTGTGAAGGAAGGTAACAAGTGGAGAATGATCCGAAGATAGTGGAGGAAGAACTTTGTAAAATGATGAGGGAAAAAACTCCAGCCAAAGAGAATTGCAAAAAACACGATCGAGTTTAGAGAAGATCGGCCGATCGACTTGTTGGTTCGACCAAGTATAAAACGACTCAGAGAGAGATCAAGGAGGCTACAATCATTAATACAGTCTTTGAACTCTAAAGAGTTATTGATAGAAACCGGATTTCCACCCATTTTATCTACACTATTCAGTGGGCAGTTGAAATCTCCCATGATGATCCATGGAAGAGAGGATGATAAATCAGCAAGATCACGAAGAGAGTTCCATAAATTGCTTCTGAGCTTAGCATCATTCTCAGCATAAATACAAGTAAGGAAAAAGGTCAAATTACCTTGGCCCGTGATCTTACCATGTATAAGCTGGGGGTTCATAGATAAGTGCTCAAAGTGTAATCGGTCCATGTTCCATTTGATCCATATTCGGCCTCCTGGAGAGCATGTAAAGTTAGAAACACTAGCTTCGGGAAAGAACATAGAGAAAGTATTATTGGGGGAGGATAAGGAGCCCGGATGTAGTTTAGTTTCCAGAAGACAGAGTAGATCAAGGTGAGAGTCCTTGATAAGCTTCAGACAATCAAGCTTCCTACCAGCGGCAGAGAGCCCCCGAACATTCCAGCATCCAAGAGAAGGCTGAATCATTGAGATGAAGAAGGAGTGGGCTTCTTGCCCTTTTTTTTGTTTCCCTTAAGAGGAGTTTGGGACGGGATGAGATTGGATTTAGAAGACTCTCCTTCCAACAGCATTTTACCCTGTAATTTACTATTCTTCTCTGTGAACTTTTGAGAAATATCACGAGAAGGAGACAGAGCAGCCGATCGAGTTAAAACACCCACACTAGACTGACCTCCTTCAGAAACCGGGAGGTGATGCTCCTCAAGAGTATTAGGAGAAATATCGCCAACCAAATCCAACTGCTCTTCCATAGGAGGAGATTGTATCGGCAAATGGTTGAGATCCGTAATTGTTTTGGAAGAAGAAAGAGATCTGCTTGAGTTACCTGGAGGCTCTTCATCTGGTCTAGAGTCATTTTCCATAGAAGGAGAGATCGAACAGAAGGGGAATGGTCTTCCAAAAGGGGAAGGGTTAGAGAGGCCTAATAGCTTTAACTGGGACCCGACTCCTACTCCTTCCCCGGTATTGATTCGAGGCGCTGGATTAAGAGGGCAGGAATGTATGTCATGAGAGAAAGTATTACAGGACGGACAAGCCGACGGCTTCCAGTCGTAAACCACCTCCTGAGTGATCTTCTTACCGTTCAGATTGATACTAATGGAATCAGGGAGAGGGGAGGATGTATTTATCTGAACACAAATCCTTGCGAAGGTAATTCTAGCTTTAGCCGCAGTGAGGTTGTCGACCGCCAAGGGAATCCCTATACAACTTGCAACCTTAGAGAAGCCGGTCTCATTCCAGCAGCATAAGGGGAAGTTCGGAAGCTTTATCCAAAGAGGAAGGTCGGAAACCGGTTGCTTTGACGGCCGGAAGTCCCATGCCCACTTTTGGAAGACAAACGGCCTACCGTTAAGGAAGCATGGTCCATTGTCCCAGACTAAGCTATAATCCTCGAGACATGAGAATTTGAAGAGGAAGAAATCACCTTCTAGGGTTAAGAGATCTAAACTCCCTTTGAATCTCCATTTTTTTCTCACGGCAGCAAGGAGAGAGCCGTAGTAAGGCCGCTTGCCGATGGCATGTCCGATTAGGGATAAATTCCATTCCTTTTTCCCGACCGACAATTCTTCTTCAGAGAAAGAAATTTCCTGCGTTTCGGGAGGAATATAGGAGAGGGGAATAGTTTGGCTCTTATCATTTTGAGCCAAAAGGAGATCCTTCCAGATGCTTTGATTACTGGTAGGATGGGGAGGAGATCCGAGAATAGAAGGAAGAGGAGATGTTGAAGATAGAGGGGGGAAGGAGGAGAGGTTAGGGAGACCAGACTCCATATTGAAACCGAAGCTGACCTCCGGGCCCGCCGGAGGCCAGAGACCGCTGCAAGAGAGCCGATCAAATGGCGACGGCAGCGCCCCGAGGGGTTAGGGCACCGAGCATCCTTCTTTTGTATGTAAGACCATCTTAATGCAACTCAACTTAATGAGGATTGCATCAGAACATCTTGATGTAATTTTTTTATTTTTTTTTCTATTGAGAATGCAAACTGAAATGAAACTGTTATTTATGACTGTTGTTTTTAATTTGCATATTTATAGCACTATTTTTTATGTGTAATTAATGATTGTCTGGTGATGATGTTATCTATATGAAATGAAGAATGATGGTTGTGTAGGGATTTGTGATGAATGTGTTATAAATTTATGATATTATTTAAGATAATTTTATACATTTACATATCTAATACTTAAATTTGATATTTATAAATATAATATTTTTTTTTCTTTGCATGAAAAGTGCATTTTATTTTAAAAAATTTAAGAGTTATATTATTATGTAATATTAAAAATTTAAATATTATTTATGTAAATTTCTAAGTATTAGATACTTAGATTTATAAAAACTGAGTGAATGAAAATAAATTTTTTTATTTTTATAAATAAGTCATGTAATATCATGAAATTATATTTTTCATGACACTAGTGAAATAAGAGTTTAGCACAAAACATTCATCCTAATTACAAAGCAACACTTTGATGATGTGATATTTGCAACCTCAGTCTAACCTTTTGAGTGGGTTGAAAGGGTAGACCTGTACCATGATTAAAAAAAGAAGACAAGACATTTCAAGTCAATAGGACCAAATTGTTTGAGTCTATTCTACCTCACATTAATTGTTTATGGGTCCCATATTACCCTCACATTCCTATATGTAGGTTGTAGATTCCTCTTATAATAAATTATCTTGATAAAATATAAATCTTATAAATACTTGTCAAAGAATTCTCTCTCTCTCTCTCTCTCTCTCTCTCTCTCTCTCTCTCTCTCTAGGTATTGTTCTAGAACTCTAGCTGCAGCATTGGGAATTGATCTGACTATAGGTTGGGTTACCTCATTGATTGTATGGGGCAGTCATAATAATCTTCAGGCTTTCCAAAAAAAATTATGCTTATAGAAAAATAATATAAATATGCATGCTTTTCATATGATTTTAGTTTTTATATACAATTATTTGTTAATGATTTCAAATTCAAAATGATAATATTGATTGGGATTGATAAATGGAATTATTTGCATTGATTTTTATGAATTTTTAAAATAATTTAATTATTTATCAAGTATGTGAAAAATAAAAAAATTATTAAATAATACATAAAAATTAATAATAGCTTAAGCAATCAAATTATTTCTAATATTATCAATAATATATGTATTTAGTTTAAAATAATTTATAAATAATCATATATTGAAATATCATTCATTTTTTAAATATATCTATCATTATGAAAATTTTGATGTATTCATTAATCATTAAATGATTTATAATTTTGATAATATTTGATGAAATGTACTATTTTGTTCCTATACTTAAATATTTATAACTAAAAATATAATTAAAAATATAATGTTGATTCCTTTCTTAGCATAATATACAAATTTTAATTCAAATAAATGGATTTAAATTATTTTTTATAGTGAAGTCTACTAACCTAGTTAGATCTCATATTGAAAAGAAATATTATAATTTTTAAATTTCCCATCAACAATTTCTCATTTATCCTCCATAAATTTATATAGGAAATGACATTTGCCTATATGTCCCTAAGTAGAACCCTCCCTATTAGTTTAGCTAATGTTCCTTAGACTTCATGCAAGATTCCTGACAATAATATAAATTATATATACAACATTTTTTTATTTATTTTGGACCCTATAGGTAATAATATTTTTTTTTTTAGAATTTTTTAGGGATGTATCATTATAAACTTTAATATTTACTAATGGTACTTAAGTTGTTAAATATTAAATATATATTTAAAATGAACAACTTTAGCTTGAATAAAATTGAATTTAAACATTTTTTAATGTTTTTATTTACTAGTAAATAAATTATATCATGAAGAAAATTTTATAAAATAAATATAAGTTTTATAGTATGCCAATTTATGAAAAATTTCGATGAAATGAAAATTTAAAGCTGAAGCATTGGATTATTTTGATTGAAGAATTAATAAAAATTAAATAAATGTGTTATAAATCAACATGTGAAAATACTCTTATTTATTCCACACAATTTGCTTCACAATATAATTTATATAGGCTTTACATTTTAATTTTGATCATGTTTAAAATTTGTCCATTTTTTAAAAAAAAATTTTTACCGACTAAATACAAATATGATTGTTATTTTCCTTACATTAGCATAAGAAAATATTCTAATTTCATCAGATTGTTTTTTTTTAGTGAAGTAAAATGATAGGTTTGTTTAAAATTTCATATAAGTTTAGCATTATTAAAACTTAATAAATATAGTTAATGAAACATTCTCTTATATTAACACATTTTATCTAGATTTGACTTACTATTGAGAGTTTAAAGAATATCAATAATTATGAAAACTTGTATGTTATATTATTAAATATAAAAGATTATTATGGTATATCAATAAAAATCCATTGTCCCACAATTTTCAATGTCACGTGGGGTTGAAACATGATAGTGCTTACCTAAGAGCCAAGAGTGGAGCTGAATGAAATGGATTGCATGACAAGAGGCTAGGGCTCCCTTCTTCCTCCCGTCGGCTCTGAAATGGATCTTCGATTTGCTTTCCTAACTAATTTTCATTTTGGTGGCTTTGCTATTACGGTTTGTTTGCGTGCTTTTAGTTCTCCGTCTCGGCTTCGGCCGGAGGCCCTGCGCCATTCGTGCCCTAGCTTTTCCCCTTATGTCGGGTTTCATTTTTTGTTTTTTTCTAATGGATCTAGCATCCTCGTCATCTTACCCGCTTCTCTCCCCGTCCCTGGGCTCTGGCCCTAGGGCCAACCCGCACATAACCGCCCAACTGCCGGCTCCATTTTCATGTAACTGGAAAGCACTGCTTAACTCGAATCAGGATAGCTTAAATAATGTATCCTTAACCTATATGCCTTCTTCGAATTCTGAGGTTTCTTTCTCCGAGGCGGAACTAGTGGAGGGACAAAAAGAATGGAAGCTATCTCTTATTGGGCATGCGATTGGCAAAAGACCCTATTATGGTTCCCTCCAAGCGGCTATTAAACGGAAGTGGTCGTTCAAAGGGCACCTTGACTTACTCACCCTAGAGGGAGACTTCTTTCTTTTCCGGTTTTCTTGCAAAGAGGATTTTGATCTTGTGTTGAACAGTGACCCTTGTTTCCTAAATGGTAGGCCGTTCATTTTCAGGAAATGGTCTTGAGATTTTAGGTTGATTAAGGAGAATTTTTTCAAATTTTGTTGTGGATCAAGCTCCCTAATTTACCATTGTGTTATTGGAACGAGGAAGGATTCTCCAAAGTTGCCAGCAAAGTGGGGATCCCATTGGCGGTTGACAAGCTCACGGCATCTAAATCTGGACTTACATTTGCTCGAATCAGATTCGTGCCCGCTCTACCACTCTTCCATTTTGTGACTTTGAATTTGAATGGGGTAAAATATGAGCAATTGTTGTCTATGACTGAAACCTAGTGTTGCCCTAAATGCTCAACCTTTTCCCATGATCACATAATGTCCTCTAATTCCCACATTACACCCCTCAAGCGAGAGTAGAAGACCTCAAAACCCCCCATCTCGACCTCCTTCCGGTTCTATCCCTACACCTTCCACAACTACTATCATACCTCCTCAGGCCCAAACCACTCTACTCGAGGATCCCTCTTCACTGGGGCTGAGACTGCCCTCCCTAAGACCTTACCTCCACATATACAAATCTCATTAAATGACCTAAACCAGCTCCTGGCCCAATCTCCTCTCATACTAGATATGGAGGAGCTTGACCCTATCCTTCATGAAGAGATGACTCAATCCTATACCTCCACTATCCCAAACTCCTCCTACACCATTACCACCAGCTCAGCAGCCTCTTCTCCACCTAAAACTTCAACCACTAAATCTCAAGAGTCCATTCCTAAAACCCCAGGGAAACTTCCCTTGGAGAAAGACATTACCAAATCCCCAAATAACGCCTCCTTCCTTGCCCAAAAGGCAAAGAAGAAAGGTAAAAATCATTAACCTATTGCCATGTCTCTCCCCAAATTCGGAAGTTGGAATGTGCGGGGATTGTTGGAAGGCGGATTCGTGGATCAGGTCTATCAAGAATTTCACCTTGATATGTTATGCCTCTTGAAAACTAAGATTAACTCGGACTCTATCAGTTTTATGAAGAAACTTACCTTGTTCTCCTCTGAAGGCAGTTGCGACAATTTTGATCATTGCTCTAGTGGCGGTATATGGCTAAAGTGGAACACGGATGTTCTCTCATTCATCCCCACTATTATTGGCCCCCAATTTATTCATGAAAAAGTTTGCCTCCCTTCCAGCCAAAATTTCTTTGTTACATGGATCTACACTCATAATGCTGATAGTGAAAGAAAAGAGCTCTGAACCACTATCAGTCATATATCTATCTCTATGAACGAACCTTGGCTTATTCTTGGAGACTTCAACTGTATTCTTTATTCTCATGAGAAATTGGGAGGTAACCCCACTCCCCCTAGTCGGTTATATAATTTTAATGATTGTGTTAATGAAGCCGGATTAATGGATCTAAATAGTTCTGGACTTTTCTTCACATGGTCTAATCTTCGGGTGGACTATCCAATCAAGACAAAGATTGATAGAGTATTGTGTAACTCCTTCTGGCTGGATTTCTTTCCCTCCTTCGCTTATAAGGTACCTCCTCCCTTATCTTCGAATCACTCTCTGCTGATCATATCCCTAAACAACCAATCCACTAGAAAGCGCTTCATTTTTCGGAATTACTGGGTTCATCTACCCAATTTTTAGTCTTTGGTCAGTGCGGTTTGGTCTAAATATGTGTTTGGAGATCCTATTATGGTACTTCTCAAAAAGCTTCAATATGTTAAAGAACTTCTCAAATTTCAGAAGCTGGATTCATCCCCTCTTGAGCACCAAATTTCATCTTTAAAAGCATATCAGGAGAAGTATCTGATGCTCCTAGAAAGGGAGCCCTCAAATGTCCACCACATACATAGCATGAATGAGATAAATTCTAAATACAAAGAGGCTGTCCGATGGAAAGTCTTTGGGTGAAACAAAGAGCGAAAAAATTTTGGCTTTCGAATGCTGATGATGATCTTAAATTCCTCTACTGCTCCATTAAAGAAAGGTGGAACAATAACCAGATTAACTCCCTACTTGTGGATAGGGGTACTATCTCTTCGCCGTCAGAAATGGCTTCTGAAATATGTCTCTTCTACTCAAATCTCTTCAACAAATATTACCCAGAGGATTTAACGTGTTTGGATATTCCTGTGAGCTCTACTATTAGTTTTACTTATTTGGATGATATTGGGGGCCCTATTAAAGACTCAGAGATTATTAAGGCGCTTCACTGCATTAATGAAGATAAACCACTTGGTTCGGATGATTTTACTTCTAAGTTTTTCATTCATTGCTCGGATATTGTTGGAAAACAACTCTTACTTACGGCCCACCATTTTTTTGGTACTCAAAAATTGTTGATGCTTTCAAGCATAGTGCCATCACTTTGATTCCAAAAATCAAACACTCAAATACCTTGGCTGATTATAGACCAATTTCCCTTTGCAACACATTCTATAAAGTGATTACCAAGCTCCTTGCAAATAGGATTAAGCCGATTCTTCCCTCTATCATCCATCCAACTTAGTCAGCCTTCATTAAAGGAAGAGATATTCCCGACAACATTGTGGTGGCTCATAAAATTTGTGCTGACTTCAATAGACGACTCAAAACCTTTTCTGTGCTAAGATTGACCTTCATAAAGCTTTCGATAGCATCAATAGAAAACTTGTCATCCAAAGGTTGCTTCAGAAAGGCTTTCCCAAGATTTTTGTGGAGTGGGTTGATGGATGTATCTCATACATCCCTTTCTATTATTTTAAATGGGCAATTAGAGGGATTCTTCAATTCTTCGAATGGCTTAAGGTAGGGTTGTCCGCTTTCTCCCTATCTCTTTGTCATTATAATGTATATGTTCTCCTGTCTTCTGGAAAGGAAAGTGAAAAATCTTCCTTTAAATCGATTGCTGCAGGTAATTACTTCATTTTTCACCTCCTATTCGCAGATGATATTTTAGTGGTTGGTGAAGCTGAGCCTTCTCCTGCTGAGACACTCAAGGATGTTTTAGAGTGTCTTTCCTCCCAAACGGGCCTTAATGTGAACTATGTCAAATCCCAACTTTGCTTTCCACTTTCCTATGGTGGCATGAGTAATATATGCAACATTCTCAACATTGAGGTGGAGAAATTTCCCTTTAAATATCTTGGCCTTCCCCTTATTATGGGTCCCCTTAAATCTACTCACTTCTCTGTTCTGCTCGATAAGCTAATCAATTGGCTCGCAGGTTAGAAATCAAAGTGGCTTTCTTACGGGGGTAGACTCCAACTCATACGTTCCTCCATTAATAGCTACCTCACCTATTGGCTTCGAGCTCTAGTGGTCCCTAAGTGTATCCTGAAGAAAATCACCTCCCTCACAGCTAAATTCTTTTATCATGGTGATGTGGTAAAAAAGTTTCATCCCATCTCGTGGTTCAGGACTACTTTACCTAGAGACAAAGGTGGCACTGGGTTGGTCTCTATTAATACTCTGAATGTATTATGCAAAACTAAGATCTTGTAGAAATTGCTTAATCACTCTTCAACCTCAGCCTCTTGGAGCAGGAACAAATATGTGATTATTTGGGAAAAGACTCAGCGATCTTCTTCTCTTAGGAGGGAGCTCCAACTTTGTGCTACTAGATTTAAAAGAAATATTCTTTACTCTGTGGGAGATGGCCACCGTTTCTCCCTATTTTTTGATCCCTAGTGTGATGGTAACTCCCTAATTGAGTTATGTGGTGCTGAATGTTTCTCCTTGATAAACCTTCCTAATGATTCTTCCCTTAGTGGTCTGATCAGGAATGGGGCCTGGGATATTCCTGATTCATTCTGCAAGTCTTTTTTGAATCTTACCCATATAATTAGACACATTACCTTACACCCTGGACATGACACTGTTAGTTGGAATGGTGAGATAGGGTTTGGGAACAAATATGTCTTAAAGAGCATCTATGATTCTCAGCCTTCGGTGGAGTGGGCTGATGACATTTGATTTAAAGGCTATGCTATAAGCTTTGCCATTTTTTGCTGGATGGCTACTCAAAATGGTCTCAAAATCTCTGATATGCTTAATAGAAGAGGTCTTGGATCTATCATAGACTGCCCGTTATGCAATTCTGAAAAGGAATCTCATACTCACCTATTCTTGGGATGTCCTTACTCTTTAAGTATCATTAGGTCTCTACTACCTAATGGCAATTTCTTCCTTTTCCCCGACTCTTCATATTGTTCTTGCAGCTGCTTCTCTCATGAACCATAAAGTTCTTAAGAGATTTTACTTGTTAATTGTGGCAGTATCGGTTTACTCTATCTGGTGTGAGAGGAATAAAAGGTTTTTTTTTTTTTGCTAACGGAAGTTGTTCTTTTAATTCCATTTATCTTGCTATTAAAGTGAAAGTGGCTGCAAAAATCCGTCGTTGGCATGTCAAAGACTCCTGGCCTTTGGAGGTGAGAAGAATGTTAAATAATTGGACCTGTATTGGGAATTCGATCTTGCTTGATCTGCCCCCTTAACTGGGGTGTTTCTCTGCTCTTCCTTTTCTTTGGTCTAAATGTCGAAAGCATTTCTTGGGGTCTTTTCGAGTTATGTTGGGTTTATTCACTATGATGTTGTAATCCTTTTTGGGTTTTTCCTGCTGCTCTGGGTGGTGGGTTGTTGGCTTTCAGTTTTGTCTTCTGATCTATTTTTTTGGCTCTGGTCTATTTTTGGGTGGCTGGGATCTGCTCTATGGTACTTTGTGGTATCTGGTTCTCCTCGTGTGGATGATCTCCCTTGTAGTTGGTTTCTGGTTTGGCTTGGATCGTCTTGGTTTGGGGTTTCGGTCCAGCGTTGCATCTATGCTACCTTGGTTTATTTCGGGAGGTTTCCTTCTACTCATTTCTGCCTGTTGCCTTGGGTGTCTATGGTGGGTTGGTTTGACATTGGTGTTTCTTCCTGTAGGGCTTGTGCCTGTGGGCCGATGTTCCTTCAGATTCTCAGCCCCTTCCATTTTTTGGCTTGGGGTGTCAGTTATTCTTGTTTGTGGTTCTCTTCTTTTGGATTGGGAGTGGTTATTTTTGCTTTTGTTCGTCTCGCTGCTTTCTGGACTGTCATCCGTTGGATCCCTTCTTTGGTGGAAATTTGGAATGGGCGATGAGAGAGCGTCGTTGGTCTTTATACCTCTTTGCAGCTTGGTGCTCCTTCTAGATGGACTGCATCTGCAACTTGGAACAGCTAGCTATACCTTTCGGGAGCCCCCTCTCAATTACTATGGATCCGGGTTCCATTGGCGGGCAGATGTCGTCAACCGTCGGAAGCATCTTTTTTGGCTAATTGATCTCATTGTGCTTATTGTCTTTTTTGTAATTGGTCTCTGAGTCCATTGAGCTCAAGCTCCTTTTGACTAGATTGTTAATCTATTATAGTTTTCCCTTGACCCCTGTTTTTTATTATTTCTTGTAATTGTTACCTTATTTTATACCTTGGAATGAAATTGGGCTTTTGCCCTCAAATTTTTCAAAAAAAAAGTGCCGAGAGTGTCGGCCCGTTCTGTCGAGTACGCTACTTTTTTCAGCTGGAATGTAGTCCAGGATAACCGTGACCATCTATTATAGATAGATCATCAATGTTGTCATTTTGAAATGTCTGCTTCAACTGCTATTTTACCTTGATGAGCACAGATGAGGAAACAGGAGCAAGAAAAAAAGAATCTCTATAGCGTCTTCTACTTAAGAGTACAAAAAGAAGCAGCTTTTGCTACAGAAAAAGCAAACAATCAATGCGAGGGTATGACGACTTAGCTAAGCGGAATAAAGCGCTTCTATAGGTAGGAATTTTTTGTGGGAGAGAAAATTGCAAATAATATATATATATATATATATATAGATATATATGACCTATTATACATTCATCTCATATATTTTATTTAAATTAAAATGTGAAAAATAGCGGTTATACATTTAAAATTATGTTGAGAGCTTGAGAATTCCTAATTAATACCATTGCCATAAGTTTTACAAAACAAAAGAGTATATCACTATGATATATATATAAATATAATATTGAATGCAAGTTTGACAAATTAAAATGTCGGTCATATATAGGTGGGACCCTCGATCTCAATGCACGCGGACCATGCATCAGCTTAATTTAAGTATATAGAAGAAAAATAAATTGAAAGAAGTTCGCATTCATTAATGTTATACAAATATGGATACATTCTAAATTGTAATATTATATTACAATTTGGTAGCCCTTACGCACTTTTGTTGATTTGCTTTTATACTTTTGTTAGATTATATATATATATATATATATATATATATATATATATATATATATATATATATATATATATATATATATATATATGTGTGTGTGTGTGTGTGTGTGTATGTGTGTGTGTGTGTGTGTGTGAATAAGTTTTTGGCCTTAAGCATGCATCTTGACCTAAGATTTTTTGGCCTTAAGCATGAGATTGCCCTCAAGGAAATGAGAAAATTCATATTAAAATACTAAGATAAAACCTTCTCAAAATTATTCTCGTTAATAAAATTGTCAAAATTTTGATATATTCATCACCACTGATGTGCTCATAACATTAAGATCAACTATATATTGTAGTTAGATTATCAATCAAAGTCATCACTTATCTTAGCCATCGATAGACCACTGTTGATCGTATAGGTCAAACCTTAGTCCATCTAAGCAACTCGAATCCACACAAAGTCAATATCATTCAATCATAATTCAATCTTTAGAGGATGTGATCTGCATAATACATTATTAATGACAATATAAAAATAGTTATATTTAATTGATGATTTGAAATCAATTTAGTGACTTAATTACACCCTAATTTCAACTCATTTTTGATTTTCTTGAAAATGTGATTCATCCAAATTTGTCACATATGAAACTCGGTCAACCTTGACTCAAGCTAATTGCTCAATTAATCATAATTATAAAATATTTATTTTTGTGCATTTAAATAAACTCATGTGAACAATATACTCAAGATTTGATCACCTAATAGTTTATCTTACCTCAAATCTTTAATGAGTTAATTGTTCTCTTCCTTCCATGCTAATTACCAACCAAAATCATACCATTAAGCCTCCAATTCTTAGATTATTATAACATAAAGATTAAATTCAATCAGCATAAACATTTTATTAGTATGATGTTTAGAGAGAGATTAATATAAATAATCTTATTCTTATATTTATCAAAAGGAGAATAATGCCTATATCTAAAGCTTTATCATTACACAATTTTGTGTTATAATAACATTTATATATATTTTTATTTGAAGTCTTTTTTCAAAAATTCAAACTCTCCCTAAGAAAAAAAAACTCTACATAAATGCATAATGATATATTATCTTACATTTTTTTCTTACTTATCTAATTTCTAAAATTTGATATTTATATTTCTAATATTTTTTATGCATAAAAATATTTATTTTGATATAGTATTACAAATTTGAGTATTATGTACATAAGTATCCTAAACGTTATTGTACTATTTGAACACGGGCAGAACTAGCTTTTTTTTTAAGGGTGGACATATTTTTTTAAATAATTAAATATTATACTAATTAAAAGAATAAAAAAATACATAAAATTAATATTTTAAAAGAAAATAGAAATAATTACTAAAATAATATCACCGAAATTATAAGAAAAAAATATAAGTGGATAAGATTATTAAACTTACCGACTTTTATTTTAATTAAGTAATCATTTGAGAATAACAGGTTAAATTAATTTTTTGAAAAGGGGTTAATCGTATAAAATGCAAATTAAGGATGGCAAAATGTAAAAAATATATATATTTTTTTGAACCATATAATTATACATATTAGTACAATAATTATTTATTTAAATTAATTCTATCATAATCTTATTTTTTTCTGGCACATTTGTCCTTCATTAATTAAGGTTATTTCATGAATTTGATAACTCTGATCACTGTTTGAGAATAGAAAGCTTTAATCGATAATTTATTTTTCATTGTGACAGCAAACTAACATCTTTGAATGTACTCCTCACGCATTAATGTTCTGCATTTAAGTTGTTTAGCCTTTCAGTACTTGTTTATATATAATTTTATATTTATTCTTATACTTAACCTAATTATAAGAAAACAGCACACACAATATATGAAATAAATTATAAAAAATGTTGAGGTGTTATATAGAAATGTTTTCTAAAATATTTTTTATTCTTTTATTATTATTATTATTATTATTATTTTACTTTTCATAAAGTTGTAAAGATTCAGATGATAGAAGTTTCTTTTTTTCCATTATGTGAAAATTTTAAAAAAAATAATTTTTTTAAATTTTACATTCATTGATTTGTTCTAATATTTTTTGGATTAATTATTAGGAATAAATTGCAATATTGTACATCAATTAGATTAAATATTAAATAGATTGAAAAGATTTGATTTGATTCTTTTTATAATTAAAAAAAGTTAAGAATATTAAAAGCAATCATTTTACAATGGAAGACTTTTATTATTATTTTATTTTACATAAATAGCATCCAAAATGAATTGAACTAAATTTCATATATGTAAAGATTTTCTGAGAAAACCATGTTAACCTAAAATCAACTTTGATTTCTAATTACTTCCAACAAAATAATAGATATAATTATTATTTTTATTTTAAAACATTTTTTTCAAGATTAGAATGCAGTTGTGCAAGGCATCTTAAGTGATTCAGAGCTTTGACTTTCAACCAAGAGATCTTGTGTTCAAGTCCTTACACAAGCATTGTGTGTGTGAGTTTGTAATTAAATTCGCTCAAATGTCCCAAAAAAAAGTTAGAATGTAGTTGCAAACTTTGCAATTAAATATGCAAAAAGAGGAGATAATTAATAAGTTATCTCAATATGTGTTAAAGCCTTAGATGGTCATAATGGAATGGGAGAAGTCATTAAGTGTATATAAAATAGGTTGATTAAAAAAAATATGAAGTGGAATTTAATTTGAGGTTGGATTAAAAATAAAGCTTGAAGGTCATGTGGAACTTAATTTGAATTATTAGAATGAAATCCTAAAGATTTAAGAATCAAATTATTTTATGATATAGTTTTGATCTTTTTCTATGTAAAAATTTAAAATAAAAGTAAAAATTGTTAAAAATATTGGAGATTTTGAATTAAAGGAGCAAATATTGAGCATATATATAAATTTTTGTGTGGTAAAATGCTTTATAATGCTTAATTTTGCGCACTTTAATTGGTAGTGTATATAGTTAAAAAAATATTAAAATCATGATGCTCAGAACAGGCTGCTACCTCGATAAATCCCATAAGATTGTCATCTCTAAATCTCTTCTAATTATCATCTTCGAAGTTGTTGCCCAATATACTAAGTTGATGAACTTAGTTCTTAACACCTATTAGTTATTTTTAACTAGAAATATCATTTAAATGACTACAACAATTTACACAAAGTCAGATGCCCCTCTAACTAACAACTTCTCTATGATCACATTTAGTTTTTCTAACTTTATAAAACCTTTGTAGCTATAATTAATTTTATTATTTCTTAGTATAATAGAATAAATAATAGTAATTTTATCAATTTTTAGGAGAAAAAAAGTGAATACAATTCATAATTTTATAGCTATAAAAA
Organism: Cymbidium sinense; assembly: GCA_021442155.1. Classification (NCBI taxonomy): domain Eukaryota; kingdom Viridiplantae; phylum Streptophyta; class Magnoliopsida; order Asparagales; family Orchidaceae; genus Cymbidium; species Cymbidium sinense. The sequence continues at coordinate 160,359,142 of CM038215.1, forward strand.
GTTAAGAAAATAATAGTGAACATAGGGTAAATACTATAGATCATTATTAACAACATAAGAAAATTTATGTTCATACAATTTTTATATTAAAAGATAATGTTGAAAGTATAATATGTAGAGCATACATAAAGCTAAAGTTTTGAGTTATTTTTCAAAAAAAAAAACTTAACTCTCCCTCTTCTTTATAATTTCACTTGAGTTGATATGAACTGTGAGAAATTCAATGCTAAAAGATATATGTTCCCCCATCACCAATGAGCTTGACATAGACCTAACATGCCAAAAATTAAATGTTCATGTGGACATAGGAAAGTGGGCTCTCTACTTTCCATTCCAACCATGCATGAAGACATGGGGAAAGATAGAGAAGATTAAAGCAATTGAAAGGAAAGGAAAGGGGGGGGGGGGGGGGGGGGGAGAAATAACATGGCCTAGAAAAAGAAAAAAAGGTTTTGGAGGTCAAATCCAAAACATGGAGGGATTAAGTGATGTGATAGCACACAACCTACCAAACTTAGAACTTTAATTCCTAAAGGTTTATAATTTTTTAGAAAAAAAATCAAATTGAATGAATGATTGATGCTAATTATCAAATGTAGTTGGGCACATTCTCACAATTGTTTTTATTTGAATTAGATAATCATTAGCCAAAAGTAAGCTAAGAAAATATTTCTCTAAAAATATTACTTTTCCTTTATCAAAAAAATAAAAACTACTCTACATGTACAGAACATAAGTAAAAGATATGAAAGGGAATCAATTGCAAAACCTGTTAACCCCTTATTTCTACTCCCCCTCTCTCTCTCTCTCTCCCTCTTCTATCTATCTGGCACACACACACACACACACAGAGCAAAAAAACTGTCATTTTCTGATATTTCCAAAGAGAAGCAAAAGAGATTATTTTCACTCAATACCTCAAGGTGCTTTTGCACCTCCACTTCATCTTGCCTCTCTACATAACGCCATGTCCAATACCCCCTGAAATCTCCCCCATTCCTCTTCCAACCACACAAGTTTCTCCTTTCTCCACTATTTGTCATCCACGAGAAGAAGAAGTCGAAGAAGAAGAGGATGTGCTACAAATAAGGAGGAAGAGAATAGAAGAAGCACTACAAACAAGGAGGAGGAAGAGAAGGATAAGAAGAACAAGGACAAGAGAGACGAGCAAGAAGAAGAGAGAGAGAAAGATCAAAGAAAAAGAAGAAAGAGAGAGAGAGAGAGAGAGAGAGAGAGAGAGATCAGAGAAACAGCTCAAAGGAAACTCATCCTCTCTTCTGTTCTTTTCTCTTTATCAATCTCAAATACAAAATGGAACTCTTTCCTGCACAACCAGACTTATCGCTGCAAATAAGCCCTCCAACTAACACCAAGCCAAGCTCAAGCTGGAGCACCACATCAGAGGACACCATCAACCTAGGGTTTTGGAGAAGAGCCATCAATTCCAACTCCACCACCACTTTTCCGCCACCATCCAATCCGTCCTCATCCTCCTCTTCCTTCTCCACCGCTACCGTCGATCTCTCCCTCTCAAACCCCTCTCTTCCCCATCACTCCAACCACCTCCTTCACCACCACCATCACCCACCCTTCCTTCATGAATCCCTCTCAAACCCCTCACTTCCTCCCATCAGTGGCATCCCCGTCTACCATTGCCCCCCTTCCTTTCCTTTACCTTCTCACCATTACCACGTCTACAACTCTCCCTCGACAACAGCAACTTCCAATCACCCTTTAGCCACCTTCTCGAGGTCATCTTTGTCTTCATCGCTGTCATCATCCTCAAGATTTCTTCCACGGTTTCCCACAAAGCGCGGCATGAGAGCTCCCCGAATGCGCTGGACATCCACACTCCATGCTCGCTTTGTCCATGCGGTTGACCTCCTCGGCGGCCATGAGAGTAAAAAAATCCACACCTTTTTATGCCTCCAATTAAAATATGAATTAGTCGATTTCCGTTGATATTTTGCTATGTTTTTGCATCATAGGGGCGACCCCCAAGTCAGTTCTTGAGCTCATGGATGTGAAAGATCTCACCTTGGCTCATGTGAAATCCCACTTACAGGTAAAGTGATAAGCTTGTCTTCTTCTCTCTTTTTGAATCCTTGCAAGTTGTCTTTTTTCATCAGCTTTTTTTTCTACTTGTGTTGAGGTTGTTCTTATCTTTTCTTTTTCTTTTTCCTCGATCCTTGCACAGTTTGCTCTCTTTGTTCTTATCCCATCTACAAGTTTGCTGTAAAGGTTAAATCTTTCTTGTTGTTGGAAATGGGGTAATTAGAAAGATTGCATTGTATCCATAGATACGTTGAGCTTTGTTTCCAATTTCTTTCATTTCCTCCCCACTTCCTCTCTGGCTGCATTTCATATTGTTCATATAAGCCCTTTCCATTCTCTCTCTCTCTCTCTCTCTCTCTGGGTGCGCTCGCGCTCTCTGGCTTTCTTCTCTCTATTATCTTTGAGATTGTGTATTCAAAGAGTCAAGAGCAGCTTTTGCTTCTGAAGCAGAAAGCCTGCCACACAGGTAGGAGGTTAAAGACAAAAGCTCATGCACCATCATTACTAAATAATTTTCCATACATCTATAATTACATCTGAAGTTACAATAAATGCAAGAAATGCTCCACACATACATAATTTCTATATGTTTAGACATGCAGATAGCTCATAGTACTATAGCTAGTTTTCTCTTTAAATAAAACATGACCCTAATACTTAAATTCATAATCTTTATGAGTTTGTCATAAATTTTACCATATTGAAGCAATTTTAACTAATTATTTCAGTTTTATGTCTCATGATTGCAGATGTATCGGACTGTGAAGACCACCGATAAGGCAGCATCTCCAGGTATTTTTTTTTTCTGGAAAAATATATAAACATCAAAGTAGCAGAAACTAAAATTTGAGCTGCAGTGAAATTTTTTAAAGTAATGCTATTAATACTGATTAATTGTCAGTAAAGTTTATAAAAAGTATGATTAAAAAACATATTTTAATCACACTGATTTTTAACTTGAAATCAGACAATGTTCTTCTAATCATGCCTGTGACAGACGCTTGTATACTTAAAAATTGTTGCAACAATTCTTAATCATCTAATCCTGATTAAATCAACTAAATTCTGCCTAAAATCTTTATTCATATAAATAAAAAGTTATAATTTCTTTAAAAAAAATTGATTGCAAGGCTAAAAGTGAGATTAGATATTATATTTTAATAAAATTAAAAATAAATATTTGATCAGAATTTTAAGATAATGTCTGACTATAGATTTCCTCTATTACAAATTAAGCTATAATCACATAATATTTAAAATTGTGACTAAATATTAAGTCTTTTGTCACACTTTTGATCTTACATAGCAACATATATAGCAAGTCTTTTTCTTTCGAAACAAAAATATGAGTATTGATTGTATAATTAAAGGCTTTAACTTCACTTTTCTGTAAAATTGTGACTTTCTTCTGTTTCAAATATATTAGCCACACCAGCTATAGCTACAATCATAACAAAATCATGGCTTAAGCTTAAAAATACAGCTAAAGTATTTTTTTTTATTACCTTTTTTAATCACAATATTTCCTTTATGACTTCTGTGAATAATTGAATATATATATATATATATAGGTCATGAAAATGAGCCCATAGAGATCTCTGATGACAACTTGCTCGATTTAAACAACACTGTCCGAGGATCTGAATCTTCAGTTCAGAATGGAAGGCCAACAGTGCAGAATGGAATGAATTCTTGTGGTTTGTGGAGTAATTCTTCGAGGTAAAAGCATTATTCTCAACTTTAGGGCTATAAACAGCAAGATGGAATATCAGTTCAGAGCCAAATTTCAGTTTAATTTATACTTCATCTGTGCTGAAATTTGCTTAGTCATGTAATTACTGGTTATTATTTTGTCCCATTTTATATCTTGGTAATCAAAATGTCGTCTTTAAGGATCAAACCAATTTACATTTTTTTTTAGTTTTTTGCTTCAATCGTAGCTTAAAGACTGCAAAATTTATCTGTTTTGAACACATACACCTTTAATATATATAATTATAGCATTATAATAATGAATACTCGTAGCAATGAGTTAAAGCTGCCCTTATCTACTCATTCCCTTTCTCCAAAGATAAAAAGAACAATATTTTTTACAATTATAAAATTAAATTATAATTTTATATATCATGCCATAAAAGGCTGCTATATATAATAAACGAAAGAGATATAAAGCTTCATTCTCTATATTTCTATTACAAATAAATATATATGGATATATGGAGAATTGATTGACCTAATGATATAAAGATCAAATCTTTCATATAAAAGTAATGTGCATAGAAGTGCTCGCAAAAAGCAAGAGAGATCACAGCATTGTTCCATTTGCCTAAGATCACGTGGTCATTGCACCTCCATGATAGTGCAATGATCTCTCCTAGTTGAGTATAAAATGAGCTAAAATACCTTCTAGGTCATCTCCCACTACACGAAACAATCACACTTTTAAATATTTCTGAAAAGGTCGTTCCTTTCTCTTCTCTTTCATTTAAAGATATAGCATTGCTACATTTTCCAACAAAAAAGAAACATCTTGTTGTTATTTCTTAAGTGAATCAGTGAAAATGATAATGGAAGAGTGCCTTATGTTTTTTTTTCTTAGAAAGAACCTTTTTTGGTACACTTAAATCAAAAGAAGATATGACATGAATTTAAAAATTGGTTTTTTTGGAGGTATGTGTATATATATAGAGAGAGAGAGAGAGCATTTTTCCTGAAGATTTGTGGACCAAAAGCTTGAAAAAAGTGACCTTGACAGGAGGCCAGAGACTTTGGTTGCAAAAGCTAGGTGATTCTTTTGATATTTCCTTGCAGTTTCCTCTAATTGAGATCAGTAATGGCTGATCACATGGGATTGTAAACTTTATTTCAATCATCATATCTCATAAAACTGCTATCTTACTACAAGCTAATAGTGAAAGATGATCTCTTTTTCTTTCTTCCATTATATCTGTTCTTTTTTTTTTTTTTCTGTTCTCTCTTTTTTTATTTTAACCAATTATTTCATAAACTGGTTTTCATTTGCCGATATATGTTTGTAGCAGCAGAGGAGGGTTGTTTCCATGACAAACTAAAGGAATCCAGCACAGGAAGCATGTCTTCACTTGAGGTACAAATTCAAACTCTTTATAAGTTACTGTACTTTATTTAAACAGTATGATTAAATATATCTTTTTGCTACTTTTCTTAAAAAATTATTATTGAAAACTAACAACTTTATGTATGCTTTTAATCTAATAGACTAGCTTCTTAGACTATAGCTCAAAACAATTGTCATACATCTTTTAAAATCATGCGATTAAAACAATGCTTATAATTTCATATAAAAATATTACAAAAAATATAAGAGCTATTTGGGTTCATTTTTATTTTTATTTTATTTTATTTTATTTATATTTTTATTTAAATTAAAATATATTTGATGATGATAATTATTTTTAAAAATATTCAAAATATTCGAAAGTTATTTTGAGTATTTTTAAAAATAAAAAATAAAGATGTATAAAAGATACATTAAACAAGTATATTTTTAAAAATAACATAAAAAATAAAAACAAAAGCTCAAATCAAAATTGATCCCAAATAAACCCTAATATTTAGTCACACTTTTCAAATATGTGTGTCCATAACTTAACTTTCTAGTAGTCGCTAAATTTTGTAAAAGTGATATCTTGCAAAATTTTCATTGAAAAGTTGTGTGAAGCACTAACGTTAATCGGATTAATGTGACAGAGTGAGATGCAATCAAGAAGCTTTGAGATGATATCAGACATCAACTCTTCCTGCATCTCAGAGAATAGCTCGAAGAAACCCAATCTTGACTTCACCTTAGGGAGGCCTCGTTGATTATATCTTGTAAATGGGTATAAGGAAGATCAGATCTGAAGAGGTCCCAGCTCAGTCTACCAGCTTTTGCATCAAAAGATGAAGAAAAAAAGATGAACATGGAAGCCATTATTATAGCTAAAGCAACTGATCAGAGAGAGGAGAGGAGAGAGAGAAGGAAAGAAAATTAAATGTTTGCAAAAGTATAACAAAGTTTGAAGTGCCAAAAGGCTATGTTCTGTGAATCTGTCATCTGGTTTTTCTGTTTTTGGATGCAAAAGAGAGAGAGAGAGAGAGAGAGAGAGAGAGAAAGGGGAGTCAGTGAGAGGGTATCTTCTTTTTCAGTCAAAAAGAAGAAAAGTGCTATGGTCCTTAATTCTATTGCATGTGCACGTGCTTTGCTTTATATTTCCCAACAAAGAGTAAAGTAGAGAAGAGAAAGCTTCATCTGTGTTTTTCTTCTCTTTAATTAAAAAAAAGATATATTTAAATTTTGTTATTTGATTTGTGCATTTTATAATGAGTTATGATTATATGAAGATTATTAAGTATATTGTAGTTTTATATAAAACATGTTGATTTTATTTTATGGAGGATAACTAAGTCATCATATCATTTAATTGAATGAAATGAAACCAAAGGTTATTTATATGTAGGAGAAGATATTTTTTTAATTAACAATAATATTTAATTTTGCCTATAAAAATATGAGTTTTGCTCACTTTATGTACCTAGTATGTCTACATGCTTTCTAATTAGTTTTTTTTAATGCTATTATTAATTGTATGACTAAAATTTTATAATTTTAAAAATGGTTGAATAGGGATATATGGACAACAAGATAAACACATGATGGTCTCATCATCCCGAGTTCATCGAATGAACTCTGTATGATGCATCTTAATGGAAAATAGAGTCTTATGGGTAACATTTCAATTTCACTAAAGATAATTATTTTAATTTAAAAAATAACTTAAAGAAGGCCCAATAATAAGATTTATGACCCTAATAAGGAGTTGACTAGAGGTGGATCTTATAAACTTATATTATGGCAAGGCAACATTGGAGCGTATGTGTGTGTTTTTTAATAGAATAACTATCATTTAAAAATTAATAATTATAAATGAAGGCTAAATAAAGGCAACATAAGAGGGGAATACAAGGAGGACAGTTAAAAATATAAACTAGATAATGTAAGAAATAAATTACAATCAATTGAATTTAGTTTGCCAATCATAAGTATCAAAGAGATCATAGAATTCAAATACTAATCTAGTATTGTGATATACTTTCTTTAATTTTATGTTATGATGTTTATAAGAAAGTTGAATGAAGAAGTTCGAGTTGTTTAGAAAAGTGGCATCCTTAAATTTAATACACACACACACACACACACACACACACACACACTTAGTGATGTGTTCTGTCACCACGGGATTTCTTTGAGTATGCAAGGGAGGAGGGGGAACTTCAAGTATGAAATTTTTAATTGTTAAAAGATCAAATCCCATAGCTAACACTTCATTATCAATAATTTCCAAAGTTAAACATAATATATGTGGTACCTTTCTTTAAAGCTATATGTATTATATCATTAACATTTGAAAAAGTGGATAGATTCCATCCTTGAAGTTATAATAAAGGAACTTGATGAGGAAGAAATTTAAGTATCCATGCATGTGAATTTCTTCATCAGCTTTGACAAGTGGAGAATCACTAATAATCGAAGGAGATAACAACAAATGATCCTTAATGTTGAAATGAATATGAACATGAAGGATGGCTTTTATTTGGAATAATATTGCATCTTTAATAATAAAGCTATTTATTTTGTTGATCAATATTATACTTAAATATCTAATAATAAGAACAAAAACTATAACAATTAAGGGTTTAGATCCTAATGCTGTGAGATCATCCATCTACAAGATATTTCTAAATAAATAGTCAAATAAAAAGAGTATGATCTTATCAAATAGATAGACCATAAATGTGAGAAAGTTATTCAAATTAGAGCAATAATAATTTTATTAGCAAAAATCAAAGTGAAGAGACCATTTAGACTATCTCATAAATTTCAGTAAAAAAGAAGAAAAGTGCTATGGTCCTTAATTCTTGTTAACCTATAAATAATTTTCATATGCTTAATTAAGCAAATATGTTGAAATCATCAAGAATTAGGTGCATCATCATGAAAGTGAGAGTTGAAAGCATACGGATCAAAACTAAAATCGATCGAGATGTCCTCCGATCTTGAAATCAACCGCACCAATACGTTCAGAATATCAAAATCAGTTAAAATTGATATTTCATATCAATCAATTACCATCCAATGAAGGAAAATAAATAGAATAGGAAATTTCACGTATATTGAAGTCGAGAGACCTCGATGCTATCCGAATGAGCTCCCGGTCGGCTGCGTTATTCGTCGTCACTATTGAACAAGACCTTACGCGACCGATTCGATCAAGTGTGGAGCAAATGGAAAGCCTCAGAGAGCGACGATGCCTAAATAAATCTCAAATTTACTTCGATCGACCTCGACATTGCCCAAATGACCTCCAATCGTAAAATGGATTACGCATTGAATCCGGAACATCAAATTTACCTAGAAATGATACATATATTATGTGAGTTTAATTTCATCAAAATTCACTAGAACTTTGATGTGATATTATGAAAATTAGACACCCAATTTAATTAAATATAATTCAATTTAATCTTAATTATTAAATCATACTATGATTAAATCAAAATTTTTGCATGAATAAGAAATAATAATCAGATTATACTCTTCCCATAAATGCTCCTTATTCACGTTCGAAATTACACTCCAATTTTTAAAATCTTGCCTAATCCCATATGGAAATCCATTAATGTGGTAATTAAGGCCATTAATGAGGATTGTTACATGCTAGAAAACCAGTTGTTGTAGAATAAAAGTATACGTCTTAGCCTTATTGTGAAATCCAGCACACACACAGATATTTGAAGAGTGAACAAGAAACTCCAGGATTTTTATGAAAAATCCCAGAATGATGGGAAAAAAATCACGGGGCCTAGCCCAACAAAAATTTTCCACTATATATCTATTTTGGAGTACATAGTTTTTTCGATATGGGATTACAGAATTGTATATGAGCGACAATAGAATCAAAATCAATGTCAACATCTGGGTGGTTGCAGTTATTAGTGGCGATTGGTGATGTATGGCGGTTAGCGGCCAATGGTGATGACCAGCGGAGATGGCCGGCTACGATGGCCGGCGGTAGTCGGCGGTGGTAACCGGCAGTGGTCGATGACGATGATGATCGATGGTGGTAGTTGTCGCGGCGATGGTTCGGCAGCAAAGCGTAATAATTCAGCGGTGGTGTAGTGGTGACCGGCGGCGGTGAGTGATGACCGGCGAAAGGTGGTTGATGATGACGATGTCGATGGTGGTAGCCAGCGGTGCGGCCCGGCGTGTGGTGGCGGCGGTGACCAGCAGTGGTTGGTTGGCAGCGAGACCGGCGGTGGTAATGCAGCGGCGGTTGGCGGTGGTAAGCGGCACGGCGATGGTCGGCGGCAATCGTGGTAACGCGATTATGCTTGGAGGATCTTGCATTAGAGCTCTCTCTTCTCTTTTCTTGCTCCCCTCATGAGGAATGAGGGTTATTTATGATCGAGAGAAGATATTTTTCGTAAATATATGCAAAATCCAAACTCCATCGGATGACTATGATTCCGATCATCGATGTATTGTATATCTAAATGCTCAAATGAAGTCAGAATTAAGAGATTTGAGCTTGTTAAATCTGGCTCATCAAGACGCTCAATTTGATTATAAACACTTCATATTTAAAAACTATTTAGGGATTTAACTGATATCCCAAAGTTTTCAATGATATTTTAAGTGTTTGATCTCGACTAGTTTCAACTTAGGATCAACTTGCTTTTAACATCAAGATTTGTGCTTCGACTAGTAGTATTTTTAGTGCCATATCAAGGATTATTCTTCTAACCAAATGGATTCAAGGGGCACTCGCACTCATGATCATTCTGTCATTCATCGCAACCCCTCTTTCGCTCTTGGCTCTCAAACTCCTCTCTCAGTTCGTCGAGAAAATATTATGTCAGTCGCGCGTGGCTTTATGTGGACTCCAATCCGACGCTGTCCAGGTTTTTTTCCGTTTAGCTTAATGGCGATGTAATTGGATGATGTGACCACGTTTATCCGCCCGATCCACCGTTGCGGCGAGAAGAAGCCGTTAGAATCGCGGGAGGAATTTAAAAGAAATATATCTATCTAGATTTAGGGTTTAGGGGTGTATTTTTTCTTGCAAACTGATCTCAGAGAGAAAAATAGATTTTCTCATTTCCTTTTTACGAAAGAACCATGAAGATGGAGAATAAATCCCTTGAGGAAATAGCTGAGGATGTATTAAATAAAAATTCATCGGTAATTTTTCTCAACTGTTGTATACATATAATTTTTTTACGGTTTGTTAGTGTTATTCTTTAAAATTCTTTTATTTAGTATATATTTCTACCTGCTTGTTTGGAGTTCTTTGCAAGAGGACTTTGCTTATTTTGAGAGATTTTGCATTGTACCTCTCAGTGATGATTTTCTGAATATTTTTACAATTTATTTTGCCTGAATGGAGAGAATATGGTCATTACATTTCATTAGAAGCAATTTTGTGATTGTTTGGTTAATCTTTATGAGAGATTTATATCTGTACTCTCTATACTCTATGTACTCTCCTGAGTATAGAGTATTTTAGGCAGTTTTTTTTCACTTTGTGTGACATAGTTTATTATAATCTATCACAAATAATTTGGAGGCTATTTGGTATTTTTTTAGTGTTAGTTTGCATCTGTACTCTCTGTACTCTCTTGAGAGTACATACAGTTTTTGTCATTTTTTTTCAGTTTCTTTGGCTTTGTTATTCATATTATGTTTATTACATACGAGTGGAAGCAATTTTGAGGGATGTTTGGATGGTTTGTGAAGGATTTTTGCATCTGTAGAGTACAGAGCATTTTGGGTTTTTTTTTCACTTTTTGTGGCCTATTTGGAGAAAATATGTTCATTACAATCTATGAGGAATAATTTGGAGGCTGTTTGGCTATTTTTTAGTGTTATTAAGCATCCAGAGTACTGAGATAATTTTGGTCATTTTTCCAGTTTCTTGGTGGTTGTTGAGATTATTTTCATTACATTTGTACTCTCTGTACTATCTATTCTCTCTGTACTCTTTGTACTCTCTATACTCTTTGTACTCTATTGAGGGTACAGAGCATTCTAGTGATTTTTTATCTATTTCTTCGGCCTATTGGAAGAAATATGTTCATTAGGCACAATTTGGAGGCTGTTTGGTTTATTGTTAGTGTTTTCTTGCATCTGTACTCTCTGTACTCTCATGAGAGTATATATTATTTTTAGTCATGTTGTCTAGTTTCTTTTTCTTGGTTATTGAGAGTACATTTAGTTGGAAGCAATTTGGCAGCTGTTTGGATAATTTCTAGGAGATTTTTACATCTGTACTCTCTATACATTCCGTTATTCTGACTCTTTAGTAATGAAGTCATTGACATTTTACGGAGGCTTCATCAATTCATTAGACTCCATAAAATTCAGAAGACTTAATAGCCATTACCTCAATCTGTCTTGTTGGGACATAGAAGCAAGCTTTCTTTCGTGTGATTCATTCCTTTCATGATGAAGTTCGGTGATAATAGGGATGCCAAATAGAGCGAGAAGGTCTTATGGCATAGAGAGAATGTGATATCTGTGTCGACACTTCGTGAGGAAGCCCTTAAAGAGCATCTTGAAGGTAAAAAAAAAACAAAGAAGTCAGAAGCAAAGAAGAAAGCATCACACGATGAAGTTGCGTGATAATAGGGATGCCAAAAGAGGGGATCTTATGGCATAGAGGGAATATGATATCTGTGGTCACTTCGGTGAGAAGCCCTTAAAGAGCATCTTGAAGGTAAAAATATAAAACAAAAGAAGCTTGAGCAAGAAGAAGCCCCTCAGTTCATACTCTCTGTACTCTCTATACTTTCTATACTTTTTATACTCTCTGTACTCTCTGTACTCTATACTCTCTTTACTCTTCTCAACTCATGGGTAAATTGATATAATAATGTTTATGTTTCTATGATAATATTTTTACTTGTTTGAGGTTTGTTTGGTTGGTTTTAATGTTATTTTGCATTTGTACTCTCTTGAGAATGATTGATCATTTTTTCCAGTTTCTTTGTTTGAAGAAAATTTGTTCATTACATTACATTGGAAGTAATTTGGAGGGATGTTTGGATGATTTTTGCATCTGTACTCTCTGTATTTAGCTCATTTTTTTCAATTTCTTTAGCCTGTTTAGAGAGAATATGTTTATTTATGGAGCCATATTACATGTCACATTTATGTGGAGTATGGGCGTGAATCACGATCAATGAAGCGGTGTGATGATGAAGTTGTGATGTTTAATGAACCAAATTTGGGAAAACTCCTTGGCACCTCTGTTTAGAATGAAACGGAGTATGCTGTATCTTGTGACTACATCGGCTTCGTGTTGAAGGACCATACTAGTTATTGGCCAAACTCCAAGAAATTGAAATCAAAATATTTTTTATGTGAATAAGCAGGTCGAAAGAAATCTGCCAGTCTAAATGGCTTAGCAAAATTCTAGAAAATTGATACAAGGACGGCTTATCCGGCCATGATTAGATTCTCTGTTGACTTGGGCGAACCGATGGTTAAAAAATATATAGAAAGTCATAATCATTCATTAGCAAAGCACTTCTGACCATCTTCTCTCACGATGAATTTAGCGATGAAAAGACTTTCGTATTGAAGATAATGACAGAGGTCAGAATTAGAGCAATTGTATGACTATCTAAGTGAGGAGGTTGGCGGTGTAGAGAATATTGGATTCACAAAAGAGATGCTTTCAATTTTATTGAAGAGAAAATATCGAGGATTGTGAATGGTGACGATAATGCATTAATACATTGTTCAAGGAAAGGCAAGCGATTGGGCGGATGTTTGCATGATGTACAAGTTTATGAGTCGATTAGTAAGTTTTTTTTGGAGCAATGACATGTCTAGGATAGAATATGACTATTTTGGTGATGTGATAATTTTTGATACAAGTTATTGACTCAATAAATATAATCTTGTTTGTGCCCCTCTTGTTGGAGTGAATCATCACTGGCAAAATGTGTTATTTGGAGTAGCCTTTTATTAGAGAAGATTGAGTCATTCTGGCTATTCGGACATTTCTTCATTGATGAGTGACATCCTATAATATTCACTGATCAAGATCAGGCCATGTCACGAGCTATCAAAATTATATTACCACATACTCATCATAGGTTATGCCAATGGCATATTTCGAAGAAAGCTCCTTCCAAGGTTCACTACTTTAATAGTAATAAGAGGGTACAAAGGATATTTTATGCATGCATGAGCAAATGTGACTCAGAGGAAGAGTTTGAAGAAGCAGTGCTACTAGAAGAAGGTAATTTGCATGATCATCCTTGGCTATCTAAGCTTTATAAAATTAGATCCAAGTGATCCACGCATTCAAGACTCATTCATGGGCATCTTCCATCTGGCGTAAGTCAATGAACAACGTATGTCACATAATCTCTAAATCAACAAGTTCTCAGATTATTTCTTGGGGTTGGAAAAGGTTATGGAGACATGGCCAAAATGAACATGATGAAGACTTCAAGTGTAGCCGTCATCGATTGTTCACATTTGTTAAGACCGTCTAATTTTAAAATAAGTATATTTTTTACAAGAAAGCGTATACTATGTTTGAGGAAGAATTTTTTGCATGGAGTTGGAGGCATATCGATGCATGTCGGATGGCACATGGAGTATTTGGTGAGAAACTTAGAGAATAAAAAATCATCCAAAACATGGACTATCCATTTTGATGGGACTACCCTAGATGTAAATTATACTTGTAAGAAATTTAAAATGATGGGATTACTTTGTACCCATTGTATCAGAGTTCTTAGTTAGGAAGATGTAGTGCACATTCGGATAAGTATCACGCTCATGCGATGGTCTACTAAAAAGAGATATTTACATCGATAGTGCATATAGAAAATTAAGAGATGTGGAAGGCACAAATGCTATTGGCATTATTTTTTGAACCACGTTAGTCGATATGTATATCAAATAAGTGTTAGAGCAGGTAATAATTGAGGAGGATTATATGCTTCAATCCTTAAAAAACTATCACGATGTCGACTCTATAATAAGTGAGAATTCTCTTCCTGAGCGGTAAGAAGAAGAAGTCAACCATAGCGACAAGGGAAAAGACATCTTGAAGGAACCAGTTAAGCAACATCCAAAGGGTATTTCCAATACAAGGCTTAAGGGATATTAAGAGAGATCCAAGAAAACCAAGAGTAATTCTTTATTTCTCTCTTAATTTTTAGTATTTAAAATATTCGCTAATCTTAAACCATATTTTATTGTTACAAAACCAAAGTTCAAATTGGCGAGCGTGTTTGTCACCCCTTGCAACACCTTTCTGTTATGTTAGAGTATTTTGAGATGCATAGAATAGCACAGATAGATGTTGTTAAAAATCATTAACTGATACGATGTTCTACCTCAGGAATTCAACTCAAGCTCAACAATCGGTCGGTGGTGAAGAACTAAGTTGATGATGGATATTATTACAAAAAAATATTTTAATGCATGATATCATTTAGTTATGTGTTATTAGGCTGTGCAATCATTTCTGCAAAGCTTTAGAGTCTCCAAGATGACTTTCTTTTACTTAATAGACACACCAGCAGTCTCACCTATGGGATTCAGTTAGAAAGATTGTCTCAGAGTTACGGCATTAGGATGAACTTCTCATGCTCCAGACTATGCAATCATTTCTTTGTCAGGATGACTTTCTTCTTTTGAGTAGCTTTATTCTGAAACATACTATTATTATAAAAATGCCTAGAAAGCTCTGTACTCGTAGGAGAGTACAGAGAGTATAGAGGGTACATAACTTTGTAATCCTTAGACTATGGTAACTAAATCTCTCACATTTTATCAAATTACAATATATGATTGATGAGTCTACCTTGCTTACGAGAATGAGTTGATTTCCATTGTAGGCATTACATAGTTTGATATATGTACTCTATAAAGTACTCTACATTTTATGAAAAAGAAAAAAAAATCTGTGATGACGATTATATTAATACTGACGATATTAGTTTAGTAATTATTTATAAATTTATCAATGATATTAATTTAATTTAGATGATACTTTCAGTTATTACATTATTTGAAAAAATTCATCATCTTAAAAATATAATTTGCTCCACTTCCTTCAAAATTTATATTTCGAATAAGGCGTTGGTAAGCGCATCATCGACGTATATTTGTCTATTTTATGCACATATTTTAGAAAGTAGGTTTTAAGAAGCATGATTTATTTGGTAGAAATGTCGTGCACTTATATTTTATATAATGTAAATTTTAGCTTCACCTTTTAGTTGATCTAAATTTAAAATATGATATAAATTCAGTCTGAGAAGTACTGAGAGTTTAGAGTCTGAGAAAGTCTGTACTGAGAGAGTACTGAAAGTACTGAGAGTACTGAGAGATTATACACATGAAAAACTCAAAACTCATAAAAAGGCAATCCAGAAGCATTCAACTTGCTTTAAGGTTATACTGAGCAATTCCTTTTCGTCCTGCAAAGCAAAAGTGAAAATGAGAAAAAATAAATAAATAATTTGTACTATGAGGAGAATACAAAGAGTTAAGCTACATAACACCTAAAATATTCTTATAATACCTTCAAACTACACTGCGGAATAGAGGGTATAGAGTACAAAAAAAAAATGCAGAGAGTCGAGATAGTGAGTGAGTATAGAGAACCTGAGATAGCATAAATAGCAGAGAGTACAAATGAAACACATCTAAGTAGAAGCGGCCAACAACAAATTCTGAGATGTTCTCTACTAATCATAATTTATCCAAAATTGCCAAAGAAAATTAAAGAAAAATAGATGAAATACTGTGTACTCCCAGGAGAGTACACAGAGCACAGATGAAACACATCCCAGTAAAGCATTCCAACATCAACCAAATTGTTGTAGGCATTCTCTGCTAATAATAAAAGATCCAAAGCGATAATATTAAAAAAATAAATGAAATACACTGTACAATTATTTCCTACTTATCAAACTTTAAATGTACAGTTCTTAGCTTGGCTTTTTCATTCTCAAATAAAAGATAGTGTAAGCGAACTCGGCCCTAAAGCAATTCATCTTCTTAGGCCAATCTTGGTGGTCAGCCCAGTTAAGTGGGGATTTCTAATTATGCCTCCATGTACTTAGAAAACATCCATGATCAACCTATTATCTTGGAAGCGACCCACTCACCATTTCGATTGGCCATTTGTGGGATCGCTCACAAAAAGGCGGTCGACATCTTCAACAAGTAATTTGATCGAATAGCGAAGTAGTCAATAAGGGAGTAAAAAAAACCAGTTTACGGAAACTAAATTGAAAATAACTCTTACAATCTCTGGAAGAATGGCTTTATGAGTTGGTTTTGATAACGAGTCATAAAAATACCAAGCCCCTAGCTTAATATGTCCAATCAGGAGTGTTCAGTGCTGATTATCTATAATCGAAAGTAAGAGTAGCTCAGCCCTTGAAACACTGTCTGCAGTGACATGCTGGATGAATATTTTGCTTTCCTTATGTAAGCCATATTTTGCATAGCTCTGTAAGAAAAGAAGAGAACATTTATAAATTATAGTTTTCATTTATACAAATAATGATTGAATTGTAATACCACCATATGCTCGTAGGGTAACACTTGCAAGTGCAAGCATAGAGATGTACAAGTACTCTCAATAAGAAGCGAAGGCATCAATGTGTGCATCGAGAGATATTGATATGTCGAACTCATCGATCTTTCTCGTCAATAATGATATTCCTATGAATCTTCGCAAGTGATAAATATTTTAAAAGCTTAATTAAAATGAATATGTTATTTTATATATGAAGGGAGAAGATTGACTTACTTATCCTCGAATCGAGCATGACATGTCAATAAGATGGAGCATCGACTTAGGCAGAACAGCTCTGGATGAGAACTCAATAAAATGATGTGCCTCTACTGGCTGCAACAAAATTACTGATGATGAAAGTTAGTGATGAAGAGCTAGATTCACTATGAATTAAGGATCGATCTATTGAGATGATTTATACCTCCGACTGATGCTCTTCCACCACAATGATAGCAGTCTATGGGTCATCGACCTTTATTGGCTCATCTTTGTGAACCTATAAAAAAATTTAGTGAAATCTATTTCTATTATCTCAAATTTAAAAGAAAGTATCTTAATACCTCTTTGTTCTCATCTTGAGTGGAACCTTATTCTTGCTCGTGACTTCCTATAAGTGTGTGTGAAGGGGAATATGACTTTCCTCTTCTTTATCTATCGAGCTTTCACACCTCAATCTTCTGATTAAAGGCTTTGGAGCATCTTCATGTGCATTGGAGGCCTCCCCTGTCCCCATGGTGGACTCAGGAGGGCTTCCCTAGTGGAGGCTACCTCAGGGGCTTCCCAAGTGAAAGTATCCACAGGGCAGCATTGTAGTTGCCTCCATAGGAGACTCCCTGCTAGCCTCCACAGGGGAAGCTCCTCAGTAGCCTCCAAGTGCCCATGGTCCTCCGAGTTCCCATCTCTCAAGAGTTCCGCCTCCTCAGAGTTCCCCTGTGGTGACCTCCACAAGAGCTTCCCCATAGTAGGGATGGTAGGACCCAAGCAGAACCTCCTCGATAATAGTAACATCAATCCCATCCATTCTTCTGTTGTTGCTTGAAAAGAAGATACTATATCTTTCAAGTCCCTAAAACCTAGTATCCTCTCCACCAAAGCCTTACGTGGGGTAGTAGCGGCGAGCTAAATACACTGGGTGGGGGGAATAGGAGAGACATATGGAGATTCAATGGGGGCTAAACTCAGTGGACTTAGAATGGGATTGCTATTGGGCTCAACATGTATTGTATGTTGGGCAGGGGAAAATGATTCAAAGAGTCAGGTTTCCTCTTCTGATATGTCCTCGAATGAAAGGAGACATGTGTTAAACCGATAAGAAAATGTGATGACTATAACATAAATAAATACATAATTATATCAACTAAGTGATATTATTATATGTCACCTAGTGTCCTCCTAAACCAGTGAAGGCTTCATTTGGAAACTTTATTTTACATAATGGCTTTATAAATGGAGATGGCGACCTCATGATGCTTATGTGCTCAGTCAGATCTACAATTAATATTTATGTAAGTTAACTTCAATCAAATAATACATAATCGAAGATATAAAAATATACCATAAGAAGAGTAAATCCACTCATGTAGTGTCTCACGGGTATGAATCTTTGAATACCATCAAATTATGAAACTAGGAAAGGATGGCCTCGCGCATATTCAACAAATTTATCTATGTTATCGGTATCAATCAATTCGATGCCACTATAGTTGTGATATACAAAAAAAGATTTGACTAGAAAATGTATGTACAAACTACAAACTATCGCAGTAAGCTATCCGCGCTCAAGCATAGTCTTATAGTCGACTGGCGAGATTTGCCATAAGACCTTCCCCTCTGTTTGGCATCCCATAATTCTTAACTTCATGGTGAAAAATGCACGCCCACCCAGAAAGAAAGCTTGCTTCTCTATCTCCCACCACAGATTGAGGTAATGGCTATTGAGTCTTGAATTATGGAGTCTAATGAATTGATCATGAAGCCTCTTTAAAATATAAATGACTTCATCTAAATTATCTTCAATATTATTGAACAGTTCTAACGGTGGTAGGCTGCAGAAGTTATCCTTTTCCACATGGTAAACTTCAAAATGAAAAGTCGGTTAATAAAAGTACAGATGCAAATCAACCATGAAAAATAATCAATCAGCGTCCAAATTATTCCCAATTGAGTTGTAATGAACATAATTCTCCAACCAGGCCAAAAAAACTGAAAAAATATCCAATATCGTACTCTCAGAGAATGATCTGAATGCAAAAAATAACATTAAAAACCAACAACAACCTCCAAATTGTGATGGATTGTAATGAACATATGTCCCAAACAGGCCAAAATAAGAAAAAATGACCAAAATGTTATGTACTCTCATGAGAGATGTAAAATCCCAAAATCCAAACATCCCTTCAAATTGCTTCCAATGTAATGTAATGAATATAATCTGAACAACCAGGCCAAAAAAAACTGGAAAAAATATCCACAAAATCATCTGTACTCTCAAAATAACACTAAAAACCAATCAAATAGCCTCCAAATTATCTCTGATGGATTGCTTACATATTTCTCCAGGCCAAAGAAATAAGAAAAATGACCAAATACTCGTACTCTCATGAGTACGAGAGTATATCAAAAATCTCAGAAACCATCCAAACATCCCTCCAAATTACTTCCAATATAATGTAATGAACATAATCTGAATAACTAGGCCAAGAAACTGGAAAAAATGTCCAAAAAATTATCTGTGTACATATGTAAAATAATACTAAAAAAATTAATCAAACAGCCTCCAAATTATCCCTCATGGATTGCAATGAACATATTTCCTCCAACAGCCAAGAAACAAGAAAAATGACCAAAATGCTCAGTAATCTCATGAGAGTACACAATGCAAAATCTCGAAATCATATAAACATCCTCCAAATTGCTTCCAATGTAATGTAATGAACATAATCAACCAGCCAAAGCGGAAAAAATATCCACAAAATCATATATACTCGAGAGAGAAGAAATCAGAAAAAAATAACACTAAAACTAATCAAAACACCTCCAAATTATCACGATGGATTGATGAACATATTTCTCAACAAAAGAAATAGAAAAAATGACCAAAATGCTGTACTCTCATGAGAGTACAGAGAGTATAGATACAAAATATCAAAACCATCCAAACATCTCTCCAAATTGCTTCCAATGTAATGTAATGAACATAATCGAACAACAAAAAGAAATTGAAAAATGTCCACAAATTATATGTACTCTCAAGAGAGTCTGAGTATGATACAAAATAACACTAAAAACCAACCAAACAACCTCCAAATTATTCGATGGATTGTAATGAACATATTTCTCCAAATAAATCAAAGAAATAGAAAAAATGACCATGATACTACTCTCATGAGTAGAGAATATAATCCCAAATTATCCAAACATCCCTCCAAATTACTTCTAATGTAATGTAATGAACATAATCCAACAACAAATAAAATAAAAAAAATGTTCCAAAAAATCATACTCTCAGTATAGAGAGTACATAGAGTACTGCAAATAACACTAAAACTAATCAAACGTCTCCAAATTGTCATGATGGATTGCAATGAACATATTTCCTCCAAAGCAAAGAAATAGAAAAATGACCAAAATGCTCACTCTCATGAGAGTACATAGAAATCTGATCTAAAAAATCTCCATCCAAACATCCCTCCAAATTGCTTCCAATGTATTATAATAATATAATCGTGCCAAAGCTGAAAAAATGTCCCAAATTATTCTCTCAGATGAGAGTATAGATGCATAATACTAAAAAACTAATCAAACAGCCTCCAAATTGTCCCTGATCGATTGTAATGAATATATTTCCTCCAAACAGGCCAAAGAAACAGGAAAAAAATGACCAAAATGCTCTGTACTCTCATGAAAGTATAGAACAGATGAAAAAATGCCTCAGAAATCATCCAAACATCCCTACAAATTGCTTCCAATGTAATGTAATAAACATAATCGAACAAAAAGCCAAAGAAATTAAAAAAAAATATCCATAATTATACTCTCAAGAATCTGAATTAAAATACACTAAAAAACCAACCAAATTGATCTCGATGGATTCTGATGAACATATTTCCTCCAAACGCAAAGAAATAGGAAAAAATGACCACATTCTTTCGTACTCATGAGAGTATAGAGTAAATTATAAAATCTCCCAAAATTATCCAACATCACCAAATTGCTTCCATAATGTAATGAACATAATCTAAACAACCAGGCCAAAAGAATTAGAAAAAAATGTCCACAGAATCATCTGTACTTTCAAAATAGTACAGAGAGTATAGATGCAAAATAATACTAAAAAACTAATCAAACGGCTTCCAAATTATCCTTGATGGATTGTAATGAGCATATTTTCTCCAAACAGTCCAAAAAAATAGGAAAAAAATGACCAAAATGCTCTTTACTCTCATGAGAGTACAAAGAGTACAAATGTAGAAATCAGGCCACAATTTTAATTCCATCGACTGAACATACTATCATCCCTAATCAGGCCACAAAATTCATCTTGAAACATGACCAAACATCCTACCATGTGATATACTAAATATTTCACAAGGCTAATACTTCAAAAACCATCCAAACATCTCTCCAAATTGCTTCTATTATAATGTAATGAACAATGTCAGAAGCGGAAAAAATATCATAAAAATCTATACTCTCAAGAGAGCGTAGATGCAAAATAATACTAAAAAACTAATCAAACAGCCTCCAAATTGTCCCTCATAGATTGCAATGAATATATTTCCTCCAAACAGACCAAAAAAATAGGAAAAAAATGACCAAAATGCTCTGTACTCTCATGAGAGTACAGAGAGTCCAGATGCAAAAATTTCCCTGAAACCATTCAAACATCCCTCCAAATTGCTTCCAATATAATATAATGAACATAATCTAAATAACAAAGAAAGCGAAAAATATCAAAATCATACTCTCAAGAGAAATTACATATGCACTAAAACTAATCAAATAACTCCAAATTATCCGATGAATTATAATGAACATATTTCCTCCAAATAGGCCAAAGAAATAGGAAAAAAAATGACCAAAATGCTCATACTCTGAGAGATACAGATCTGAAATTCTAAATCATCCAAATATCCCTCCAAATTACTTCCAATGTAATGTAATAAATATTATCACAATAAGTGAAAAAAAAAAATTCATAATTGTATACTCTAATCAGGAGATCTATACAAATCAAAAAGCCAATCAAATAGCATCCAATTATCCCTGATGGATTATAATGAACATATTTCCTCCATACAGGCCAAAGAAATAAGAAAAAATGACTAAAATGATCTGTACTCTCATGAGAGTACAGAGAGAATAAAATCTCAAAATCATCCCAAATAACCACCAAATTACTTCCAATGTAATGTAATGAACATAATCTTAACAACAAAAAAAGCGAAAAAAATGTTCAAATCTTACGTACTCTCAGAATCTGAGGGAAATGACAAAATAACAAAAAACTAAACGACCTCCAAATTATTCTTAATGGATTGTAATGAACATATTTCCTCGAGCTGTCAAAGAAATAGGAAAAAAAATAACCAGATGCACTCTCATGAGAGTACAAATCTGAATCAAAATTAGGCCACATAATTTTAATTCCATCGACTGAACATACTTTCATCCCTAATCAGTAAATTCATCTTAAAACATGACCAAACATCCTACCATACTAAACATTTCACAAGGCTAATCGGTTCAAAATTTTGAAAATAACGTGTACCATCTTGACACTATAGAACATACAAACATCTTCAAAACTATTAAAATACATTTGTTCATTTAAAGAACTAAAATGTTCTAAAATATTCACATCTTAGGTGAGAAGAATAGAAAATCTTAAATTCATTAAAGTTTGGAACATGTAAATACCTCATGTAGTCTCCTACCTTAATGAAGAAGTTAAGATTTGCTAAACCAAAGCGACGGTCGTTCATCGTCGGCGGAGCGAGTGGAGAAAGCCCTAAACTGTCATACGCGGGAGCAATGTCGAACGATGCCCATCTCATTTTTCTTCTCTCGCTGTTTGAATGAGGTGGGTCGGGCCAAGATAAACATAGTCGTCAGTCCGGTTACATCGTTCGCTAAAATGGGAAAAACCACTAAACATCGTCGGGCCAGATTGAGTCCGCGATAAAGCTATGCGGACTCGGATGTATTTTCTCCGGTTGGCCTCCCATCAAGTCGTAAGGGGATCTTTTTTCGCTCTCATCCCACTCTTCTTTCCCACGCTCACAGATCCTTTTGCACCCCCTCTCTAGTTCATCCCATCTCCCTCAAGCCGAAGGTAACACTCTCTCCCTCTCGTTCTCTCTTTCTTCCATTCTCTCTTTCTCTCGCATCCGCCCCCTCTTAATCAAAAAAAAAACACTCCTATCTCCCTCAAGCTGAAGGTAACGCTCTCTTTCTCTCTCATCGCCCTCTCATCCAAAGAAAATGCTCAGTCCTTCAAGCTTCAAGCCTGGTATGTCGATTCTTCTCCAACCTTTCCTCACACACCTGAACTCCTCTTCTTTAACCTTGATTCCACCGGCAAACCCAACCATATGCCACTTTGCACACTAGTAGGCCAATCATCTAAGATTGAACCCCTATGCCAAACAAGGTCTCACGATCCTGTATGTGTCTCCCATTCATCCCTCTCTATTTTTTGAGCCAACAAAACAACCCTACTTTCAAAACAAAAAAAAACAAAAACCAAACAACCCCATTGCCATAGTGTCTTCCTCCTGCTTGTGCATCTCCACTAGCCCATAATCTTCCTCTCTCCTTCTCCTTTTCACGTAATCCCCGATATCCTTCTCCTACCTTCCCTCCCATATAAACAACAGTAGCCGAGAGGCAACTCAGTTATCAGGCGGGTTCTTCTCGGCATACCCTTTCCATATCTCCTCTCTTTCTCTCCTCCAAAACAGAAAAATAAAATTTCAAATTTAATTTGTGGGTGTGTAGGAATGTATGAATGTGTATAGATTGTATAGTTTCTTTATGCAGGTTTGAAGGCCTCGTCATGCTCATCAGGGTGTAATGAGATGAAGATCGATTGAGAAAATAACAACTGTCACGCTCATCAGGGCGTGACGTATAGGCCAAAGTTATTAGATGTAGCTCCCCTATGCTGAAACAGTGTGAAAATTTAGAATAAATTTTGGACTTAGAAAAAAAAAAGGGGGAAAATCAAAAGGGATTTGTCTAAAAAAAATCAATCACATCAAAAATAAATAATCTAAAATGAAATTTGAATGTGTAGAAGTTGGATATATATTTGCTTTAATGTCGGTAATTGAAGGCCTCGTTATGCACATTAGGGCATAACGGATTGATATTCAGCTGAGGTGCTTCAAAACACCAATTATCATGCTCATCAGGGTGTGACGGGTAGGCCAAAATTATTCCAATGTAGCCCCTTATGTGGGACGACGACGGAATACTGTCGAAATACTGTTAAAATTTTATCTAAAATTCATACTTGCAAATAAAATCCAAGCTAAACAAATAACCTAAACTCGCTAAAATAAATTTGATATCAAATTGAATTTTGAATTATAAATGAGAATGAATTTAAAATGAATTTAAAGATTATATTTCAAATAAAAAAAGATGGATTGAACCCAAACAGATTTATGAACTTGAAGTGAATTAAATATTTTGGAAATAAATATAATTTTAGCACTTCAATATTTCATTTCAATTGATTTTGAAGATGATATGATTAAATACCCGATAAGAGCACAGAAGATCTTCTAGGAATTGGAATATAGTTTTCAATTCACTCCAAATGAATTGGAGAAAATCAAAGAATTCATAAGAGAATTTTTTTTAATGAGATTGAATGATTGTTAATAAGCATAATTAATGAATTCTTGAAAATATTGGAAGCATATTATTCGTCTTATTAAATACTTGAATTAGATCAAGGAGAAATTGAATAGAGTTTGTGATGAGTTTGAGAATTGTTAATAAACATAAATGAGAGTCTATTGAATGTTCAAAGACTAATCAACATTGAATAAAAGAAAGCAATTAAATATTATTCCAAGTTATCTAATAAGATATTAGAACAATTTAAAATGCCTTCAATGCCACTGAATATGCAACACAAATTTATAAGCAGACATATGGCATTAATTTCAATTCTAAATAAACATCACATGCTTCATAGGTGTCTACTAAATTCAACTTGTATATTCTTAAATTTTATATAAATATCCAGATGAATTTAATTTGATATGCCTGCATCATAAGATAAACTTCTAATTGAATTCAAGTGCTTCAAAATTCATATCAATTTATTAATATTAAAAGTATATGTGAGTGCTTTAGATATAAAAAGTTCTTTGAAAATCTATGTAAGCACTTAAATTGAGTCACCTGCATGTGCTCGTACATAAGAATTTAAAGTACAAATTTTAATGTCTAAAAAGGCTAGGTATGGTACATTGAGATTAAATAAACATACAAAATTAATCTCATAATTCATAAATAAAATCATCTAAATTATTAAACACCCGCATTGGCCCGACATTTATACTAAGTATCTAAACTTTATGTATGAGGATAATGCGCGGTTTTAAAAAAAAGATGAAATCAATTCAATTATTTATGACTATAAAGACATGCAAGCTAATGAATATTGTCGATGTTAATTCAAGTCAATGAAAGATATAGACATTTCGCTCCATAGAATTTGATTACAATAGGCCTAATCTTCTTTGCTTGAAATAGAGTTGATAATGTCTACTAAATGATCAACCTCTAAATGAAATTAAATTGCATTAGATTATAAGATCCAATCCTCTATATTTGCAATAGAGTTGACAAGGTCTGTTATGATATCACTTTTTAAAAAATTTAAGTTGCACATAAGTCATAGGCACGATCCTCCACCGGCAAATAAGTAGAGTTGAAGATCTACCTAAGATAGCTGAGTTGATTGAAGATATCAACTGGAGAAATAACTATTATCAAAATATTTATGATATTATATTAAATATTCTCAAATTCAAAATTCTCGAAATATAAATCTAGATCTGATCCTCTATTATTAAATTAATAGAGTTGATAGAATCTAAAATAATAAACTAAATGATTAAGAAGACTTATATACCCCGATGATGGCCGCGTTGATTGAAAAATCTCAACCGGAGGAGATATTATCATCAAAAGATACTTGAGCTCTTAACTAATTCTTCATAAAACTAAATTTCAACTAAGTAAATATCTAAACTAAATAAAATTTATTATTTAAATGCTTAAAATGAATAATTCATCCACCCATCTACCATCATTTGTTGTGAATGACAGATTAAGAAAACTCTACCTCACAAAGGAGCTAATGTCAAGTTAAATAAATTACTATATTCAAACTCAAATAATCTCATACTAATAAGGACATGGCCCGTGTCCTCTGTCCGTGTGGTTTGGCTAGTATGTTCCACATATGATGCGGTTACAACTAGAGTCCTCTGATCGGGTGGCTGTCGCCAAATGTCACTACTATATTATGGTCACGATTGTAGCCCATATGTTCCCAATGACTCAGCCCTTTGAGTTATGAATCATAGGATATATTTGATAGGCAAAAAATCCTTTTGTTAACTAAGGTGACCTTAAACTTGTCTCCATAGATAAATAACATCTCAGGTCTATAAGGATTACTTAGATGATGTAACCCATGGTTGTTGATAAGGATCCTTCGATCATGTTAGGTCGACTATCTCCTCTGACTAAGTTGACTAGGGACAACGACAGCCAGGTATGAAGAAACTATGAGATCTTGATCCGGCACGTCATCATTCCACCAATCATATGCTTTAAATAATGGTGAATTTCATAAATTATAAACCCCAAATTTTAAACTCCACATGCTGCTACTATACACTAACATTCAATGATCTAATGATTAGCCTTAATCGAGAGTTCTCTCTTAGCATCAGGAGGGGTAATTAACTATAAGTGTTTGTGTCTATAGGAAACCTGGAGATCTAAAGTCCTCATAAAATGAGAATGAAATCTCTAGGTAGTGTCTTATCTACTCTTTCATCCATCTTCTAAAAGTTTGTCCGACATAATTCAAACTCTCTTCATCGAGAGGTCGGATGCAAATTTTTGGAGCCCTGTTGCATGTGCACATGCTTTACTTTATATTTCTCAACAAAGAGTAAAGTAGAGAAGAGAAAGCTTCATCTATGTTTTCTTGTTTTAATTTATATATATATATATATATATATATATATATATATATATATATATATATATATATATATATATATATTTTTTTTATATATAATGAGTTATGATTATATGAAGATTATTAAGCATATTGTATTTTTATATAAAACATGTTGATTTTTATTTTATGGAGGATAACTAAGTCATTATATCATTAAGTTGGATGAAATGAAACCAAAGGTTATTTATATGTAGGAGAAGATATTTTTAATTAACAATAAGATTTAATTTTGCCTATAAAAATATGAGTTTTGATCACTTTATGTGCCTAGTATGTCTACATGTTTTTTAATTAGTTTTTTTAATGTTATTACTAATTGTATGACTAAAAATATTATAATTTTAAAAATGGCTGAATAGGGATATATGGACAATAAGATCAACACATGATGGTCTCATCATCCTAAGTTCATCGAATGAACTCTGTTGTCAAGGATAAAGGTTGTACATAGAACCAAATTAACAATCAAGTGAGCTTGATTAATAGCTATGAGCTGCCTCTTCTTATATGATGCATCTTAATGAAAAATAGAGTTTGGCTAGATGTGCATGCTTTATTGTATCCCTTTTTCTTGGTCTTATGGGTATCATTTTCAATTTCACTAAAGATAATTATTTTAATTTAAAAAATAACTTAAAGAAGGCCCAACAATAAGATTTTTGACTCTAATAAGGAGTTGACTAGAGGTGGATCGTATAAACTTATATTATGATATGGAAAATAAGAGCGTATGTGTGTGTTTTTTAATAGAATAATTATCATTTAAAATTAACAATTATAAATGGAGGCTAAATAAAGGCAACATAAAAGGTGAATACAAGGAACACAGTTAAAAATAAAAACTAGATAATGTAAGAAATAAATTACAATCAGTTGAATTTAGTTTGCCAATCATAAGTATCAAAGAGATCATAGAATTCAAATAATAATCTAGTATTGTGATATACTTGCTTTAATTTTATGTCATGATGTTTATAAGATAGTTTAATGAAGAAGTTCGAGTTGTTTAGAAAAGTGGCATCCTTAAATTTAATACACACACACACACACACACACACACAGTGATGTGTTCTGTCACCACGAGATTGCTTTGAGTATGCAAGGGAGGATGGGGAACTTCAAGTATGAAATTTTTTATTGTTAAAAGATCAAATCCCATAGCTAACACTTCATTATCAATAATTTCCAAAGTTAAACATAATATATGGAGTAACATTTTTAAAGCTATATGTATTATATCATTAACATTTGAAAAAGTGAATAGATTCCATCCTTGAAGTTATAATAAAATAACTTGATGAGGAAGAAATTTAAGTATCCATGCATGTGACTTTCTTCATCAGCTTTCTCAAGTGGAGAATCACTAATAATCAAAGGAGATAACAACAAATGATCCTTAATGTTGAAATGAATATGAATATGAAGGGTGGCTTTTATTCGTAATAATATTGCATCTTTAATAGTAAAGCTATTTATTTGTTGATCAATATTATACTTAAATATCTAACAATAAGAACAAAGACTATAACAATTAAGAGTTTAGATCCTAATGTTATCAGATCATCCATGTACAAGAGATTTCTAAATAAATATCTAAATAAAAAGAGTATGATCCTATCAAATTGATAGACCATAAATGTGTGAAAGCTATTCAAATTAGTGAAATAGTAATTTTATTAGCAAAAATCAAAGTGAAGAGGCCATTTAGACAATCTCATAAATTAATATTCAACCAAAATTACTTATTTAACCAAAAAAGTATAGTATTTATAAAATTTTAAAAGAACATATTTGAGAATAAGTAAAAAAAATCGTAAGTCCCTAATAAGTTGCATTAATTTAAATTTATTCCTAATTGATTGGAGAGAAGATTTATTAGCAATGAACTTCCCCTTAAAATAAATTTGAGTGGCATCATTATGTTAATCAACACATCATTGGAGATCAAAGTGTGGGTTTACTTTTAAAACTTGATTGCAAAATCTACTATTAATAGATGAAAAAAAATGAATTTTTATATTGCTATAATGCTCTTGACAAAATCAATATGAGGCTAATAATGAATGATCTTTACAAATAAGTATTCACTAATGATAATGGGCATGGTTTAGAGAGATTGATGCAAAGAAGAAGAACACTGAGAAGTAATAGAAAAAGATATGGGATAGCCATTGATAGCACAATGAGATTTGATCCACTATACAGTAAGGTTGGTAAGAAAGGCAAAGGAGTGATGGATGGTTATAGTGGAAAAGAAATTGAAGGCATGATCAAATGAAGACTACATGAACATGCAATTGAACATCTAATGCACAATCAATAGAGCAAAAAAATCATATAGTAGCAAAGGGTTATGATTTAGAGGAGTTGAACACATAAAGGTTGTTAGCATTTGAAATGGAAAGGGAAGAAGAAATAAAAACCCATTCATTAGCATAGAAGCAAGAAAATTTGTAAAGTTGGGAAAAACAAAGGTGGAAATAAAGCTCCAGGTTAAGAAGAGGTTTGTCTAAGGTGAGTAAGTAAGGTTATTAGACATCCATTAATTAGATGAGTTTCAATGATAGGTGAGTACCCAAGAAGAGTT
Organism: Cymbidium sinense; assembly: GCA_021442155.1. Lineage (NCBI taxonomy): Eukaryota > Viridiplantae > Streptophyta > Magnoliopsida > Asparagales > Orchidaceae > Cymbidium > Cymbidium sinense. The sequence goes on from CM038215.1 coordinate 160,388,699, forward strand.
CTCAAGATAAAAAAAACCTAAGCAAAATTTAGTAATAACCCCTAATCAATAGGAAAATATCATAGATGAGTAATCAAGTCAAGATCATCAAATAGAGTTGGTTTAAAAAGTGATCTTAAGAGTTTCTAAGTGAGCTTAACATTTAAATATAAAGGTATGAGATGGACTTGTTGGTATAGACAACTTGATGAGACAACTCTTTAATGAAAAAGGAGTTCCATTACAACAAAGCACATTCATACAAGCAACTCTATTGATGAAAAAAATTATTAGAAGTATCAGTGATTTTTTATCAATATTCTTTAAGGATTTTCTATAAGGGAAATTATTGATTTCAAATAACAAATATTTTTTTAAAAATTGTTAGTAATTATAAATGAATCTCTAAACTATAGCTCCTTTGCCCATTCCTCATTTTTGTTATTGTCACCATACAAAATCTCTTGAAAGTTATTTATTTTGATGTTAATTCTCACTCAGATCAACCTCTAAAGGTCTTGGGAATACATTTCTTTCATAGATCATAAGGTTAAGAAAGTATTCTACAATAAAAGATAGCATATTTCATCTGACCACCCACATATTAAATTTATCTCATTTTTCTCATAAGTCTTTATTTTGCTTTCTTATTTAATTAACTATATTTGTATTATTTCTACAGATTTAACCCACCCATTATATTTACCATTTTAAAGTTATTTTGTCATGTGATTATAGATAGTGTGAGTTAATGTGCATTATGTTTACATCTTTGAGATTATTTTTTCTTTCTTTTTTTGATTATTTGTTTCACATGTCACAATGCTAAGATGAGTTTCAATGAGGGGGTGAGTACCCAAGAAGAGTTCTCCAGATAAAAATCTTGAGCAAAATTTAGTAATAATCCCTAATCAATAGGCAAATATCATAAATGATTAATCAATTCAAGATCATCAAATAGAGTTCATTTAAAAAGTATTCTTAAGAGTTTCTTAAGTGAGCTTAACATTTGAATATAGAGGTATGAGATGGACATGTTGGTTTAGACAACTTGATGAGCCAACTCTTTAATGAAGAAGAGTTTATTACAATAAAGCACATTCATAAAAGCAACTCTATCAATGGAAACAAATTATTAGAATTATTAGTGTTTTTTTGTCAATTATCTTTAAGGATTTTCTAGAAGGGAAATTATTAAATTCAAATAACAAATGTTTTCACCTATTTTTTAAATTGCTAGTAATTCTAAATGAATTACTAGACTATAGCCACTTGCCCATTCCTCATTTTTGTTATTGTCACCATCTAAATCTCTTGAAAGTTACTTATTTTGATATCATTTCTCACTTAGATTCAACCTCTAAAGGTCTTGAAAATACCTTTTCTTTATAGATCAAAAGGTTAAGAAATTATTCTGCTATCAAAGATGGTATATTTCATAACCACCCACCTATTAAATTTCTCTCATTTTCTTCATAAGTCTTTATTTTGCTTTTTCATTATTTAATTAACTAGATTTTCATTATTTCTATAGATATAACCCTAATTATTATATTTACCATTTTGAATTTTTTTCAAGTTATGGTGTCATGTGACTATAGATAGTGTGAGTTAATGTGCATTATGTATACATCTTTGAGGTTCTTTTTTTTTTTTTTTCTTTTGATTATTTGTTTTACATGTCACAATGCTAATTTTTTAAAAGTATTTCAATCAAATTTTTAGTTATACTCATTTAGTATTGTAACTAATAAACCCTAATTATATAATCTATTTATTATATCTTATATTTGAATAAATTGTTATCCCTTTTTGTTCCTTATTTCATTCGAAGAAATGTCCTTTTTATATAATATATTTACTAATGATGTCTTATATTATTTCTATATATTATTTGTGATCTTCAATAAATGAATGAAAAAAATAATAATTTTTCATATATCATTTAATTGCTATTTTCTTAAGAAAATTGATATAAACCATTCAAAAATCCATCAAAATTTATTTTTGATAATTTCTCATGCATTAAAATAAATTTTTGGCACAAATATTACCAGTGGAGGAATAACTATTATCAAAATATTTATGATATTATATTAAATATTCTCAAATTCAAAATATGAAATATAAATCTAGATCATCCTATTATTAAATTCCAGAATTAGATGGGATCAATAAATTAAATGATTAAGAAGACTTATATACCCCGATGATGGCCGCGTTGATTGAAAAATCTCAATCACAGGGGATATTATCATCAAAAGATACTTAAGCTCTATAATAATTCTTCATAAAACTAAATTTCAACTAAGTAAATATCTGAACTAAATGAAATTTATTATTTAAATGCTTAAAGCAAATAATTCATCCACTCATCCATCATCGTTTGTTGTGAATAGATTAAGAAAACTCATCACTGAGGAGTGTCAGTCAAATAAATTACTATATTCAAACTCAAATAATCTTATACTAATAAAGGCGTGGCGTTCAATTGGTTTTAGTAGGCTCCACATATGATGCGGTTCAACCTCCTCTCTCTTCTCTCTCTCTACCCCATATTCTCTTTATCTCTTAATGTTCTCCAATTGCTGCTGAGTTATGAATCATAGAGTATATTTGATAGACAAAACCCTTGTCACTAAGATGGCCTTAAAATCTCCTGAAATAACATCCACTGATTACTTGACGTAATTCATTTATAATCCTTTGGTCTTATACTCTACTAAATAAACGATACCAGATGAACCATGAGATCTTGATAGATCATCATTCCACCAACCATATGCTTTAAATAATGGTGAATTTAAAAATTATAAACCCCAAATTTTAAACTCACATGCTAATACTAATTAGTTCAATAATATTTTCGAAAGTTCTCTTTTCATAATAATTAACTATAAGTGCTTGTATAAATAATCTAAAGTCCTCATAAAATGAGAATGAAATCTCTGGTTAGTGTCTTATCTACTGTTTCATCCATCTTCTGAAAGTTTGTCTGACATAATTCAAACTCTCTTCATAGAATGATGCAAATTTTTGCTTAATTTTTTTGTTGCATGTGCACGTGCTTTGCTTTATATTTCCCAACAAAGAGTAAAGAAGAGAAGCTTCAACTATGTTTTTCTCCTCTTTAATTTATATATATATATATATATATATATATATTTGATTGTGCATTTTATAATGAGTTATGATTATATGAAGATTATTAAGTATATTGTATTTTTATATGAAACATGTTTTTTTATGGAGAACTAAGTAAACTTTTTTAAAAGTATTTCAATCAGATTTTTAGTTATACTCATTTAGTATTGTAACTAATAAACCCTAATTATATAATCTAGTTATTATATCTTATATTTGAATAAATTGTTATCCCTTTTTGTTCGTTATTTCCATTGAAGAAATGTCCTTTTTGTCTAATATATTTACTAATGATGTCTTATATTATTTCTATATATTATTTGTGATCTTCAATAAATGAATGAAAAAAAAAACTAATTTTTCATATAGCATTTAATTGTTATTTTCTTAAGAAAATTGATATAAAGCATTCAAAAATCCATCAAAATTTATTTTCAATGATTTCTCATGCATTAAAATAAAATTTTGGCACAAATTTTATCAGTGAACTGAAATCCATCAGAAAATCAAATTACTAATGAGTTGTGTACATTTTTTTTAATCTTTTGCTATTAGAAAGCATATATGTGACTTAATGCCTTATGGCACTGCTAAGCCTATTGCATTATGGTGAATTGAGCTAGCTCATAGTTAGTGAGTTTTAGAACATAGTTTAAGCTTATAAATTAACTATAATAAGTAAACCTAGGAGAATTTAAGTACACACAAGTGTTACAATATATTTTCACCAACATTAAAATTATGTATATACCTTTGTTAAAGTCTTTCTCTCTCTCTCTCTCTCTCTCTCTCCAACACCTCCACCCTCCTTTTGCTTATTTCTTTTTTCATAGGTTTATGCATCGAAAGGGTCGCGACTGTGAAATAAACAGTAGAGAGAGAAACAGAGTACTGTAGGGCTGCAGCCTTTCCTTTAATCCCTGGGGAGGTGGGAGTTCAAATTATTTTTGCATCATTAGTCTATCATGCCATCTATCTGGACATTTCAACTCTCTCTCTCTCTTCTCTCTCTCTCTCTACCCCATATTCTCTCTTTCTATCTCTTAATGCTCACGCATAGGCTGCTGCTGCATCCTGAAAAAGAAGACAAAAGTGGTCAGCACCTACCCTTGTCCTCATGAAATAGGCCTACTCACATTCAAAATTCATATCCAATTGAATAAAATTAATGATTTTGATGAGAACAAATTCAATTTTTTTAAATGTTTATCTTATATTGGAATTATTTAAAATACTGCGTTTACATTTAAGAAAGCATACATAATCCTTCTGTAGTTTAATCTTTGATGAAAAAGATTATAATTTAACCTATTTATAAAAGCTGATTTAAATGTTATAATAAATAAGTGCATGATTGCGTTAAAATTTTCTTAAAATATAATAATTTATTTCATGTATTTTATAAATAAGTGTAAAATCTATTATCGCTTCACTATAAAATAAATGCACTAACACTGTAGCTAGAGACTGTAACAGGTTGGGCTACATGCATTACAGGAGAAAGAAGTACGCTAAGTCAACTTTTGGGTGCTTAGCTGGCAATATTTGACTTTTTCAACGGTCGGATTCCGAGTTCCGAGATGCGGACTTCTGAAGTCGACTTAAATGACAATTTGGGCTTTTTATATATATATATATATATATTTATATTTATTTATTTATTTATTACTTTAGAATAAAATTATTAACTTAATGTAATATAAATAACATTATGATTAAGAATAAAAAAATATAATAAATATTTTATTATATTTAAAAAATTAGTGTTAAGATTTTTGTAACGGCAACATAGGCACATACATGAAATCATGAATAATATAGTTAATATTTGGTTGCACGATATTAAAGTTTTAAGTTTTGAATTTTTTTAGTAAATGTTACTGATATTAATTATTAATAATGTTTTAAAATTTTCATTAATGCATTTTCATTATATTTTTCAAAAAGTAATTATATTTTTAAAAACTAAGTCTAAATTTTCAAATGATTAGTTATAAAAATCTATTTATGACTTGATATATGAGTAAAAAATTTCATAGTTAAAGCATGAATCTTGATGTATGTATTATCGAATATTACTTAGAATCAAAATCTTGATCTTTCAAACTCTCTTTTGATCGTGATAGAGCTGATATAAAACACCGATTAGATAATCTTATTATCAAGTTAAATCTTAAAATATAATTAAAAACTTTGGTATGTTAGTCGAATCTCTAAATAGTTTTTAAATATGAAATATTTCTAGTCAAATCGAACGTTTTGACGAGTCGAATCTAACAAGACTAAGATCTCTTAATTCTGACTTTATTTGAGCATTCAAATACTTATAATATATTAGATAATCAAAGGGATCATTTTGAGCCATCCGATAGAGTGATTTGGATTTTACCTGTATTTACAGAAATTCACTCTCATAATTTATAAATAACCTATCATTCTTTCATTGAGGGACCTGGGCGAAGGAGAGCGGCTCTAATCTTGAAGAATCTTAAAGCATGTCGACCATTCGAGTATTGCATTGGTCACCTATTGGTCATGTAGGCCTCCGGTCACCATGAAATTATTATCCATTGCATCAGGATTGGCCACCAGTTGTCTCGACTCCTCGGTCACCATGGCTACTTCTACCGCCCAACCGTTCGTCGTTGTGTCGAATTCAGTCTATCGAGTGAAGCCTTGATCCAAATGAAACTTATCTTAAAACTTACTCTTGTAAGCTATCATTCTCCAACTTTGGAGACCATATAATAATTGTAACAAATATTAATATAGTGAAATTATTTATAAGTGTATATTATAGTTTTTTATTTTTTAAAAATTTTGATATCTCTTAAACTCTTTCATTATGTATGTAACTTTATCTTAAGGCGTAATTCTCTTTCTTTAATCTTTCACAAACAACATGGCTAATTAACTATAACAATCATACTTTTTATTAAAAAAATAATTAAAAATTTTATTCATATTTTTAAAAAAAATCATGCTATAAAATGAAACATGTGACTAAAAATATTCATGTAAGTCATTAATAAAAAATAACTTCAAAAAGATAGAATATATTCCATTAGATTTAATATACTCATCGATCAAATCAAAATGATTGTTAGATTGAATTTTTTTTCTCTAATCATGCACCACTAACTTAGGGTTCATACACAATTCTTTAACAAGTAATAAAAACATGATTCTTATTTTTTTAATAGCTTAATAAATAGTTCTTAGGCTCTTAGCTAAAGTCAAAAGTGAAAGCTTTAATGATGGGGGATGACATGCATAGGACAATAATTGAGTTTATGAAAAGGGTAGCCTATATTAGCTGAATCCATTAAAAGCATGATAACAAGAAGCATATTTCCTATAAAGACTGACATGGATATAATAAATTTGGCCTATTAATTAAATATTCTCTTAATTAATATTATAAAAGTATATTAATCTAAAAAAATTACTGTGAATAATGAGCCTAATCCCTAGCTATAATGAAGAAATAAAGTGCTCATGGAGAAAAGAAAAATAAATAAAAATTTTAAAAAATAAAAAAGAGGACAAGGAAAAGCAAGGTGTCATGGGTCATTTTGATTAGACATTATGAATGATATGGATAAAATTATTTATATTACCATAATGCATGCACCTATTATAGGGCCCACTTGATTATTATGAGTTCATACTATTTATTTTATTAAGATTATTATATTTAAATTTATAATATTTTTTTTGAGATATTCAAATCAATTTAATATAAAACTCAAATAAATAAAATATATACAAGTTTTAAAAAGGCTAAAATTGTTTATATAGTTTATAGTATTTATATATATATAACACATAGTTTTTATAATCATATGTCTAATATTTAAATTTAAATATTTAAATGCTTAATAACATATAAAAATAATATTAATTTCTATCTTTTAATGCTGGAGTAACACTGGATTACTGGAACTTGACGCAGAAAAGAAAATGCCATTTTCATCTGACGTGGCACGTTCCCAGCCGCACCTTTGGCCACGTGTCGCCCTTGGAGGGACCTGGATAACCCGGCGGACGAGCCTATGCAATTAGTCCGGTCCGGCCCACCTCGTACTTTGAAAAATATCAATATGCAAAGAAGATTTGCGGAATTTGTAAAATATGCTTTCAATGGGGCTGAATGGGCAAAATGTACATTAATGGAGAAATAATGATTTAGCAATCCATTGCATTATGATTGGCAGGCAGTTGGATGTGCACAGTTAAACGGGACAGACCGGCCGACTCGGGTTTCGGGCCACGTGATGGCGACCGGACCGGATCCTAGACTCTAAGCCGGGCCGGCTGGTCGTCGCGAAAGTCGAGGGCTAGCTGAATAAATACATAACAATTGTGTGACTTGTATGCAAATATTAAAAAAATAAAATATATTAGAACCCAAGTTCAATGATAAAAAAAAAATTATATTTGAAAATTCTTATTCTATTTATTTTAAAAAAGTTTTATTAATTCATCAAATTTAAAATTTATTATGGCAAATTTTTGCATACTTATTTAAATTTTAACATTGTCTTATCATTAAAAGTTTTATAATTAATTACTATAAATAATGCAAACAAATTAAATAAACTAGTAGGCTGCATTTTAAGCAATAATGTGATACAAAAATACATTATAATATTATTTTAAAAAATATATTCTGATCATATTTTGATAATTTTATGATAAAAAAGTATATTTTTTAAACCTGGCTTGACTTGACTGAACGTGATGGTTACTAAAAAGCAGCATACTTATTTAAATAAAAAAATTATAACGCACACAAGTTTTTATTAAATCAACTTCTTCACAGTTACTCTCTCCTCTCCCCCTTCACGTAACCTGCAGCCATTGGGTATTATACTGTCGATAAAAATTGATGAAAACAACGCATTATTGCATATACAATTTACTGCTACCGTACACTTAGATTTTATTTCTCAGAAAGCTGTGGATAGCTCTCCCTCTCTCTTATTGCCATAATTGTGCTTCTATTGACTGGCGTTTGGAGGAGACGAGCTGCGTTAGCCCAATCCTCGAGATTGAGAGACGCAGGACTGCACAACGTCAAGCCCGATGTCTTCGGTTTCTACAGCTAATAGTACTCTTTGTTGCTCTTAGCCTTCGGCTTTGCCGACTCTTAACAAAAGTTTCGTTCACGTGATTCTCGCCCACCGGCGCGCGCACGATACGGGCGAAGAAAATCGTGCGAATGCGGCAGTATTTGAGCGAGTGTTTGGCTTTGCGTTTGAGCTTTGATTCGCGTTAGGGTGTCCGGAATGTCTGTCACCTTTGACTTGAATTGTATTAAATTTATATATCACTTTTCAATGTATAAAAAATTATATTTCACTTTTAAAAATAAGTTATAATGATACTTTTAATATGACATTAAAATTATAATTATTATTTATATAAATCATACAATTTAAATATATCTTCTATTATGTGATTTAACCATCCCAATAGTAAAAGATGATCCATTCAAAATAATTCATTTTTAAAATGAGAAGTGAAACTTTTTGAGCTGCATCGCCTACTACAAGGCAACCGAGAGATTACAAGACCTATTTTTGGGCTACCTTGGAAGACAAGATTGTTAAGTCTTTAATTCAAGTGATCGAGTCGACAAAACATTCATTAAATTATACTGTTAAAAGACGAGGACAACTTCAAATCAAGTCAAACTATTACAAACCTATCAAATCCATAATCTTAAGCCCCTCATATCATCTCTATCAATCTACATAAACCAATCCACATATACATACAAAACCTAAAATCAAGATAACATAAAACCTGATGAGATCAAAAGCTCATATTAATTCCAAATTTTTGAGGCCTAAAGTACTAAAATTGACTTCTAGATGCCTAAACTCCCAAATCCCACGTTCATCTTATTATTTCTATCAAACTGAGACTTAAGCCACCCCCCTTAAAATTGGCTCAAAAACCACTCAAATTCTAAATATCAAATTCATTTTTTTGCAAGTTTTTGTATGAATATTTAAAATGCTAAACTTATCTTACCAATACTAGTCATTGGGGGTGATGGGATCATTCATGCAATTCATGGAGGGACAATGAAGTCCAGCAAGTATAATGATAGAAAACCCTACTCCAACACTTTGGGCATAAACCCCTACAAATAACCATATGCGACAACCAGAAAGAAATTTGACCGTGGATTGGTCATATGCATATATTAACCACAGTGAACTTTTCCAGTCATTTAGCATATTAATCAAAGAAAAATGTAAGACATGGTAAAAATCAAAATAAAATAAAAAACAAATCAAGCCTCCATCAGAAGGTATATTCATTTCGACAGATCTATTGAAATTTAGAAAAAAAAAAAAAAAAAGCTTGTAGTGCAAGTGTTCAACCATCTAGCAAGTAAATATTTTCTAACCTTCCTTCTGCAGAAGGTGCGGCTCTTTTCCCTGCTTTGAAGGATATGCCGAAAGCTTCCTGCGGCATGGCAATGACTGCTCTTGTCTCATCACTGGAGTAAGCTGGAAAAACCAAACGAATTGTGTGAATTTCAAGTTCTAGGAATGTATCCGCATGAAAGATAAAAAGCTTTGATCACTTGTCCAAGGAGGGTACATTTGTTTGAAAGAATTGGAGGGAACTCAAATGTACTTGACAATTTCACATATTGATGTTCGATTACAATGTAATTATGATTAAATCTATCTTGAAAATATGAACAAATGTATTTTTCAGTTAACTACCCGTACCAATTTCTTACTGAAAAAACAAATGAAAAAAAATCTAATTTTCGTTTGTCTAACTCACATGCAAAATACAATCAAATATATTAAAAATAAATTTCTCGATGAATCCGACAAGCCCAATATAATATCACTTATGGTTCTGAGCTCATTAACACATTAAGATGTTTAAAAAATTTAAATGAACAAGAAATATTTTCTTGGATAAGGACGAAACCAAGAAATTTTATGAGGGATACAACAAACAAATTCAAAAAAACATTTTTCATCCAAATTTGGATCGACATTCTCAGTTAAAAATATCTTTTTTCATAAAATTTTAATATAAAAAGATAGAATTCATTTTGATAAAAAATTTACAATTAAGAATGACATCTACAATTCTCCTTCCGAGTAGAACTGTCTATAGTAACTCATGTTTGAATCGTTCGCTAAGTAAACAAGTCAAACACAAACAAATATTTTAAGCTCAATTTATAAATGAGCTGAACATAAACCATCTGTTCGGTTGTGTTTGGCTCGTTTTAGCTCAAAATAAAAATATTACATATTACATGTAATATATATATATATATGTGTGTGTGTGTGTGTGTGTGTGTATATGTGTGTGTGTCTGATATCATTTCACTGTGGCATATGTGACATGTGGTGGTTAAGCATGTGAGGTATTTTAGAAAAGGAATGGCATGCGTTTGAATCTCCCATGCCATTGTTATTTGTGTTTTATCTAATAAAAAATTTGTTATTTTCTTTTTAGTTGTATTATATATTTTAATCCCACATTGCAAAGAGAGAGAAGTGTGGGAAATCCAATGTGAATAAATAGCTCATTTGAATATTTGGGTGAAATAGAGAAATTAAACTATTATGAATTTATTGGCTCTAAACGAGCCGAACACGAGCTAAAAATGAGCTCGAATATTCTTTCAAGCCGAACTCGAATAAGCTATTTAAGAGCTTATTTTGAACAAGTAAAATAATAAATGAGCCCAACACGAACAAATACTTGGTTCGTTCAAGCTCGGCTTGTTAACACCCTTACCTTCGAGTATTCATGTTTTATGATATTTGTATGATCATTTCATCATCAACTCTATAAAATATATCATATTCAACATATATAATTCAACAATCATTCATCCTAGAATCTTTCAAATGATTGTACAAGTGATTCTTTATAATCTTCATTGCAGGAATACTTACAATCTAACATTATTTTTCCAATTTATAAATCCTTTAATGTTAAACTATCATAACCACCTTGTTCTCTAGTGTTAGATCTATAGAGTTAATAAAATAAGTAAAAAGTTGCATCATTGACACACAATATTCCCACAAATATTTAAATTTATCAAACCAATCCAAATTAAATCTATACAATTTATTTCTACTTTAGGTTTTGGGGAAAAGAATGATCACAAGGTTTACAATCCTTTTTACCAGTTCTCTAAACTCCATCACAATCATTAAATGATAGTATGAATTTTTTTCCTAACTTCGGATCAACTAGCATGTCATCCAAATTGATTTTTATTTTTACACAAATTTACTAGGACTTTTTATTGTAATCATCACTAAAGATAGATTTTGTCTCAACTTTTATTTTGAAGTAAATTCCATTGAATTGGCTTGACTCTTAAGTTTGTAGCTAAAAATAGGAAAATATAAATATTGACTCAATCAACATGCTCAACAATATCAAGTCAACTCAAAAATAAAAAGATTAAAACAAATAAATATCTTTTGTCGACAATACCTTGAATTCTTAAGTTATAAAGATAACTTGCAATAAAATAATTTAATTTAATTTTAGCATTTGTCTTTGGACAAAAATCTTAAATCAATATCAAATCAAATCAAATTAAATTTGTACTTGAGAAATTCAATGTTTTCTCAAACACTCAAAATTCATTAATAAATTGTTAACAAAAGCTTACTGATTTACTCTTTGTTATATTGATCCATAATGTTAAAAAGATAACAAGTGATTTTTGCTACACTATTTTAAATTAGTGTTTATGTTTATTATTCTTCAATAATGTGGTCTCAAGGAAGAAATTACTTAAGATTTTAAAGACAAAACACTTGACATTTTAATGGTTTGTTTTAAAATATAATTTTATTTTGAATACAAAATCAACTATATACTTGTACATTTCATGAAAGAATAGTTTAAAATTAATTTCAAATGGTGAAATTAAGATTAATATCATAAAAAAAAAAGTAATGTTATTTTGATGGAATTTGATCAAGTAATACTCGCATAATTAAAAAAAATGTAATTAGTACTTTCATGGGTTATTCTCATGCTTTAATCGCTACGAATTCAGTCAAGTAGAACTACGGCAATGTAGTAGGTAGGATGAGCAGTGAAAAGTCGGACTATGTCGGCAAGATTTGTGCGCTTAGTTGGGTGGTGGGTTGGGTTGAGTTGGGTTGGGGTGGGATTATAGGATTGGGATCTCGTATTTTAATTTATTAAAAAAAAATCTAATTAGCTTATTAGATTGTCAATTGGGAACGGGTTCCCAATGCCCACACAACAACTCCAAGCTTATTTTTGGACCATCTAATGAGTACCTTAATTTATGGCAGAAATAACCAAAATGCCTCCACTGTACCTATAAGTTGACTTTATTACCACACATTCAAGGGGTGCATTTCAATTAGAAAAGAAAAAGTTCTCAAACTCAAAGAATTGCAAAAATCTTACTAACAATGCAATCAGCCAACATCAATGCCACCCAAGAATATCGTCAATGTCCATCATAGCCACCCAGCGGATGCCAATCCTCAACAAAAGTCAACACCCAACATCACCCAAGGCTAATACCCAACATCGCCATCTCAAATGATGTCAATAAGCTAGCCATGACTACCAAACACTAATTTCAACATATAATACCTTCTTACCTCCCATCCCCTTATGATCAGAAAATGATCAAGTAAAGTAATAACTATCACTTGAACTCCACTATTCCCAATCAATCATCATTTGATGTCAATCGATGATTGTTAAAGACTATTATACATCAACTGATCATCTGCTCTCCCCTTGACAATCAATGCAAATCTTCTTGATTGCTTGATCTCACCTCTTGTAAGTAGAGTGACCAAGTCGATTGCCCAACATTGCCTAATCTCTGATATTCCTTATCAATCATTGCTTGATTCATTTCAATGACTAATGTCAATCAACCACCAATGCCTAACATAAGTCTTCAACGTTACTTGATCTCTTCTATAAGGAGAACAACCCAACCAACCAATAAAAGTTCACCAACTTTTGGCATTCCTCATCAAACATTGCAAGGTATTGCAGGGTGAGGGACCTAGAATTTTAATTTATTTAAAAAACCTAATTAACCAACTAGATTGCTAATGAGGGCCTTAATGCCCCCATTATAACTCCACACCTATTTTTAGACTATATGATAGTGTCTTAATTTCTAGCAGAAATAACCAAAATGCCACCTCCATAAATCTACAAGTTAGCTTTATTACCACACATTCAAGAGGCGCCTTTAAGTTGGAAAAGGAAATCCTCAACTCAAAGAAGTACAAAGATCTTTCCAACTATGCCAATTAACTAACATCAATGCCACCAAAGAACATCATCTTTAAACCAAACACTAATTTCCAACATATATGGCTTTCTTACCTCCCACCCCCTCGTATCCAAAAAAAAAAAGTTTAAGTAAATCATCGACTATCACTTGAACTCCAATGTTCCCAATCAACCATCATTCGATGATTGTTGAAGACTATTATCCATCAACAACTGACACTACTTCCTCGATCATCAGGTCTCCGATTGATACCAACCAACGCTCATCTTTTTGGTTACTCGATCTCACCTCCTGTAAGTAGAGCAATAAAGCCAATTGTCTAGTGTTGCCTAATCTCTAATGTTCCGTATCGATTAATTTATTTCAATGACTAATGTCAATCAACCACCAATGCCTAACATCAGTCTTCAATGTTGCCTAATCTCTCCTGTAAGGAGAACCAAACTAACTAATAAATGTTGCCCAATTTTTGGCATACCTAATCAAACAATATATGATGCATACCAATGCTTGACATCTAAAATATGTCTATCAACCATAAACATCTAAAACGTCTTTTCGATCACCTCATATTTGACAAAGTCAACTGCTAATCGCCTGATAACAATTATAACATCTCAAAACTCCTATTACCACCATAGGAGGTATCTTCCACACTTCATATCTAGTATATTATATTAAAACCCTCTCCAATTAAGGGGATGTGTACATCCATTGTAATATGAACTCATATTAGTCATAATCATTTCAATTGAGTTAAATACCATGGTTTTTTCCCTTCTCCAAATTTTTCACATAAAAAATCTCATATTTACTTGGAGCTACTTTTAACTTACAAGCATGCAAGGCTATTAGTTTAGCTTAAAAATTGAATCGAAATTTGGATCAGATCGAGATTAAATCGAACATATTCAACCAAGCTACGAGCCATGGGTTTGGGTCGAACTTTTTTTGAAGCCGGACACAGATCGGATTGAACCCGCTCGAGATTAGATCAAATTTATTTATTCTTCAAAAAATGTAAACTTGAATATAATACTTGTATAACAATAAAATTATTTTTAAAATTAAGTGTATTGAGTTGTAATTTGTAATCTTTTAAAATAAATATAATATATTTATAAATATGAACATTATCTCTTTGAAAAACATATTTTTTTATTTCATACATCAATTCAATTTTTTCAATTTTTTTAATAATCATTTTTATTAACTTTGAGTTGGCTCGATTAAAATGAGCCAACTCCATTTATAATTTCGAGCCAAAAGAAAATGAAAAAGTTCTAATCGAGCTAGCTCAAAATCAAAATAAGCTAGCTCGAATCAATCAAAAAATGAGCCGAGTTGGCTCGAAATTGAATAATTCGAGCCACGAGTCAATCTCCAGCCGCTCAAAAATTTTTCGTTCCCGCCTCAGATCGGCTCGAAATCGGCTCTTTAATATCCTATGCATTAAGCAGAACTATGACAATGTAGTAATAGGACTAGCATGGTCGACTGTTGGATGAACCATCACAAGTTGGATTATAGTCGATAGGAATTGCGAGTGCACATGGGTGGTGATTTGTTAAGGGAGGGGGTACAATGCAAAGTGAGGGATCTAGAATTTTAATTTATTAAAAAAAACTAATTAACCTATTACACTACTAATGCAAGCACGATCCCCTAATGGGCCCCATTATAACTCCACACCCATTTCTCGACCATCTAATGCAGTATCTTAATTTCTAGCAGAAATAATCATAATGCCTCCTCCATAAATCTATAAGTTGAATTTATTACTACACATTCAAGGGGTGTCTGTCAATTGGAAAAGAGAAATCTTGAACTTAAAAGAATTGTAGAGTTCTTCCTAACAATGCCAGTTAACCAACATTAATGCTACCAATCAACATTGTCTTGAACCAATGTTGACATCCACCATAGCCACCAATGGACACCAATCATCGACAAAAGTCAACACCCAACATCACCTAAAGCTAATACCAACCATTGCCATCTCACATTATGTAAGTAAACTAACAATGACAACCAAACTACTGATTTCCAACATAAGGCTTTTCTTATCTCCCAACACCCTCTTATCAACAAAAAAAAAAAAAGGCCAAGTAAAGCATCGACATTACTTGAACTCTAATGTTCCTAACCAATCATCATTTGATGCTATTGAAGGTTGTTGAAATCTAAATTGATGCTATCTTCTCAATCATATGATCTCCCCTTGACCGCCAACCAAGGCTCATCTTCATGGTTACTTGATTCCACCTCTTATAAGTAAAGCGGCCAAGTCGATTGCCCAATGATGCCTAATCTCCGATATTCCTTACCAATCATTACTTGATTCCAATCAACAACCAATGTAACCGGCCATCAATGTCTGACGTCAATATTCAATATTACTTGAACTCTCCAATAATGAAAACAACCAAACCAACCACTAAATGTTGTCTAACTTTTGGCATTCCACATCAAACAT
Organism: Cymbidium sinense; assembly: GCA_021442155.1. Lineage (NCBI taxonomy): Eukaryota > Viridiplantae > Streptophyta > Magnoliopsida > Asparagales > Orchidaceae > Cymbidium > Cymbidium sinense. Next base: position 160,404,616 of record CM038215.1, read on the forward strand.
TATTCGATGCCATCATTGATCAACATCTAAAATATGCCCATCAACCACTAACATCTAACACGCGTCTTCCCGAACACCTAATCTTTGACCAAATCGATTGCTCATCATTACCTAATAATAATTATAACGACTCAAAACTCCTACTACCACCATAGGAGGCATCTTCCACACTTAATATCAAGTATATTATACTAACACACTCTCCAATTAAGGGGATATGTATATCCTTTGTAATCATGAACTCACATTAGCAATAATCATTTCAATTGGACAAAATGTCATAGCTTTTTTCCCTTCTCCAAATTTTACACATAAAAAATCTCATATTTCCTTGGAGCTACTTTTTTTACATGTATGCGTTTGTACAACAATAAGATTATAAACTCTCCCTCTATCATTATGCATGTTCCAAAACACAAGAAATAGATGAACAATATTAATATAATCAAATAAAATTACTAAGAAATAGTATGCATAATAAAAAATATATATATCAAAAATATTATCATATAAATTATTGACAAAAAATTCCCACTCTTGAATTTAGAAAAGATTGGAAGGCACTTCAACATTCACTAAGGCACCATATTAAAGCCATTGGTGGGGTTGCCCCCTCAATCCATTCCAAAATAAATTTTTTATTATTTTCTTGATTTTTATTTTTGTCATTTTTTTCTTTGATTTTTTTATTATGTTCTGGAACAATATATGCATGGACTCTTTCATAAATTTTCATCTCTTACACAACTCAAAATTATGTCATCTCCTTGTATAACAACTTGACCAATTAAGGATAGGGAGTACCCAAACTATTTTTATGTTTCAAAAGCATTGTTATGGTCCATTTGACAAATAGAGCGAGTAATTGGTACTATTTCATATAAATGAGATATATTGAATCAATTCTTAATGAAATTACATTAGTCTAACTCCATTGTCATTGTATTTAATCAACTCATCATATCAATTTATAAATAATATATGGCATAAAATTCCCCCAATAAACATGATGTGTGTGCTTGGAATGAATCATGTTTGTTGTTGCCCCCATATTAGTCCTATAGATCTCCAATAAGTTACTTGGATGGTCACGTTGAATGATTAAATTTACAAATCTCTGTAAATGTTTCTAGATATTGATGCAAATAACGAACTAAACTTTTTCATGTAGATGTGTGCTATTAATGAGTGATTGTTTTTGCTTGAAAAACTCAATTGAAGTGTGGGATTGCCTTAAAGTACAAGTAAATTTGAATCTACGATTAGTGTCACGTTTGTAAACCTTTGGCTTGATTATGATAGCTTGTTAAGCTAGCAATGATTATTTTCTGATAAGAAAAATAGATGAACATATTATTACTTATAAAAATGGATAGTAAAATACAGATTGATTATTTTCAGATAAGAAAAATAGATCATTTAGATCGTAAAGATTATAAGATCATTTCAAGTGAAAGTTTAAGTACCCAACATCGATTGTTAGTTTTAGATTTTAAGATGAAAGATTGTAGAGGAAAAATAAATCAAATTATTATCCAGATTAGATGGGGACTTAAGAACACAAATAAAAATATTTTAAGAACTGAGCTTAATATTTGGGATGTTAAAAAATAATGTTATGTGGGAAAAAAATAGGAAGGAAAAATTAAGCAGTTCTAAAATGTCTTGGAGAATGAAAAGGAAAACTCTTTAATAAAATAGTTGTGGTGGAGTCAGTGTAAGAAAAGATAAAAAATAAAGCGTTATTATAAACTTGGTTTAAATGTAAAATTTGGAGAATTGGGAAAAATATAAAATGGCATAGAGATTTTAAAAAAAGCGATATATGATCTGAAAATTTAACTTTTAGTAATTATAGATTAGATCTGAAAGAAGGTGAAAGATGATATATAAGTTAGTAAAGAGATAGGAGAAGTAAAGACTGGTTAGTGAGGTGTATTAAGGATGAAAATAATAAAATCTTAGAAAAGATATTGAAAATAAGTGGATGGGGTATTTTGATAAACTTTTCAATAAATGATCCGAAAGTAATTGATTTTAGCAACTTTAATACCTAAATAAAATAGAGAATTTTATTTTTATCGTCAGATAGTAAGTCCGAAGTTAGAAGCTTTAAAGAAAATGAAATATGAAAAGCGATGACGATGATATTCCAATAGAAGTGTGAAAATGTTTAGGAGATCAAGGAATTTCTTGGCTTACAAATCTTTTTAATGTTATTTTAAAGACTAAAAAATTGCCAGATGATTGGGGAAATAGTTTGTTGGTTCTTCTATTTAATAATAAAGGTGATGCACAAGAGTGTGCAAATTATAGAGGAATTAAGTTAATGTATCATACATTAAAATTATGGGAGAGAGTAATTGAGCATAGGTTACGATGTGATACAAAAGTTTCTCATAATCAATTTGGTTTCATGCCAGGTAGATCTACTATGGATGCTATACATTTGTTAAGAGGTTTGATGGAGAAGTATAGAAAGTAAGGAGAATCTACATATATTTATTGATTTAGAGAAAGCTTATGATAAAGTTTAAGAGATGTTCTTTGGAGAGTTCTAGAATAGAAAGAAGTTAATATTGGATTATATTCAAGTAATTAAGGATATGTATACTAAAGTATTACTTGTGTCCAAACAAGGAGGATTGACAAAATATTTTCATATTTGATTGGATTACATCAAGGATCAACTTTAAGCCCTTATCTTTTGCTTTAGTTATGGATGTTCTTAGGCATTTACAGGAAGATGTACCTTGGTGTATGCTTTTCTTGATGACATTCTTCTTGTTGATAAGACTAGAGAGAGTCCAAGAGAAACTTGAATTATGGAGGTCAACATTAAAGTCTAAAGTTTTGTTTAAGTAGATCTAAAGCGAATATATGGAGTAATTTTAGTTGTAGAAGTTCTAGTGGTAGTATTGTGACATTAGGTGAATAAGTCATTAATAAGAGTGAGTGATTCAGATATTTAGGTTATATTGTTCAAAATGATGGAGATGTTATTAGTAGAATTCAAGTTGGATGGTTTAAGTGGAGGAATGCATCTGGCCTGTTGTGTGATAGAAAACTTCAACTTAAACTTAAGGAAAAATTTTATAAGATGGTGGTAAGACTGCAATGACTTATAGTGCGAGAATGTTGGATAAAAAAGACTAAGTTAAGTGTTACTGAGATGAGGATGCTTAGGTGGATGAGTGGCTTTACTCTTAGAGATAAAATGTGAAATGAGTATGTTGGAAAAAGTTGGAGTAGCTCAGGTGTGATAAGATTAGAGAGAGTGGCTTAGATGGTTTGGCCACATAAAGTGTCGGCCGTCGATCCCATTAGGAGAGTAGATCGTTAGATTTATCTTATGTTAAGAAAGGTAGAGGTAGACTAAAAGACTTGGTTAAGATGTATAAAAAATGACCTAAGTATACTTGAATTAAATGAGAATTTGACACATAATAGACCTGATGGACGAAGGATTCATGTAGCACCATAATGGGATAAAGGCTTGTTGTTGTTGTTGTTGTTGTTGTTGTTAAGCGAGCAATGATTGTGTCATCGATTCGACACTTTGTGCATACTGGACTTGATGACAAGCACCAATTATTATAGAGGTTTGCCTAACTCCCAAAATTAAGTTGATGGTGAAAGGTTCATATATTTGATAATTTGATGGGTGTATGGATGAAGTCCTATTAGTTCAACTTTAAGATTTGAATAAAAGGTTTAAGATCAAATTGGTCATTTTTATGAAGGCCAATTTAGTCATAAAAGGATCATTTGATCTTATTTCGAGAGGTGGTGGTTTTAATTTGAAAAGTTGTAAGAAATAATGAATACTGGGCATTTTAATAATAACAAAAATAAAAATAAGTAGATAACTTATAAATCTACCTCTTCTCATTTTCATTCGCATCCACCGCGGAAGACCTTGGTCGATCAAATAGTCGAGACCAAATTATCCTCCTGTTTAATCTGGGACTAAATTGATCCTTCATAAATAGTTGAGGGACCAATTTGGTCTTAAACTTTGAATAAACTTTGGAATCGCTTTTTCAAACTTGTAATTTCTACTTTGCTAGACTTGTCAAAGAAAATATCGATGTGACTTAATCCAAAATTCAAGTAAAAAGAGTTTCTTTTGTCCAACACTTTATGTTTTAATTGGCTTAATAAAGAATTGATAGGCTCCGTTGAAGACTTGAGTAAAAGCATTTTATCCTATGTTTTTTTTTACGATCTTAATGAAAAATACACATTAATGACCTAGCCCTCATGACTTATGTTAGGTTGATGACGAAGGCTCACCAATCCAATGTCTAAAGCTATAACAAAATAGTTGATGGCATAATCTTTAATTTCTCCACAGGCTATGAATGAATTTTGAGATTTTCCCTTACATCTTATGTTCATGCTTAGTTGAAGTTCACGTGGGATATCCATTTTCATTAAACTTATTAAAGCAAATGGAGTCGAAGATTTTACTTAATCATCCTTTGGTAACAATAGTTAACTCGATGTTTTCTTGATTAATGATTCTCTTTTGATTTACCTTGACACTTCAATAAGGTCTCCTCAATCTAAGTTACTTCATCTTAATAAACAAGAAAAGCTTAAAACTTTACAACTCTCGCTATAGATTTGTGAAGTGATCACCCACTTGTGCATTAGCTCTAATAGCTTTGCAAAAACAATTATCGCTATCACAATCATATTTAGCCATGCTAAGTTTGACCTTGATACCCACTCAAGTTCAGAATTTAAGCCATGAGAAACTTGCAATTTCGCAACTTCACTAGCTAAAAATTACAAACTTTAAAAATTTCTTGCTTGGCCTTCAAATTTTAGTGAATGAGCCCAAGAGACAACATTCAACATTTAGGAGAAAGTTGTTTTCTGCGTGCTCCATTTGAAGATCAATATCCCTTAATTATATGAGATGCATATTAAGAAGTGATATCAAGTACTATATTTTTTTCACTAAATTTTTGCTAGGAACATTACTTAAAAGTTAATGTCAACCCATTTAATTATAATTTGTACAACAAGCATATAGGATTAGACCTAAGATTAGCCTATAGACAAATCAAGCTACTAATTACAAAGAGAAATACTATGAACCTTAACCCAAATGATGGATTCAATTATCAAAATATCATGATTGAAAGAAAATCTTGACAAAAAAATGGCATCTCAAACTTTAAGAATAACACATTTTGGGCTTTCCTACTAATCGATTGATTTATGCTTAGAAAACAACCACCTATAGATCCTTCATGCCAATTTTTCAATAATGACAAAATTAAGTATGACCAAAGCTCACAAAGAGCTATTATTAAATCAAATGTATCCATATATTCACACTCAGAACTCACAAATAAGAAAAGACATTGGCTATAAAACTAGACCAAAAAATTAGCCTAATTAAAATGGCATCATTATATTCTTATTGCAACATAAGCTCAAATATTCCAAATGAAAAAGTCTATAAGTTGTGAACTATAAAATGCACATGATAAGATGTGAAGTTCCTTAAAACTAAGGGAGGCTTATAATTAGCCTCTTCAATGAGCTTTAACCTCAAATCCATACTTGTGCGACACAACACAGAATTATTGACAAAGATTTGTCAATCAAGTTGAGTTGATTATCTCTACTAACTAAATAAACAAAGGTCCATTATAACTTTAAATAACTAAAACATATGATTTTAATCGGGTCAGTCACCATTCCATTCACTATGAGCTAATAGCAATATATTCTCTTATAATCCAAATTGCTACTAATAAAAATAACACTATAGAGCAAATAGACTAGCTTTAATTAAAAATTCTCTCACAATTGAGGGGAGTAATTAATCATTGGGGTTTACACTTAATGAAAAATCTCAAACTAGATCATGACATCCTCATCATAGAACTAAATATTTGAGTGATATTCAATTTAAAAATCCAATGTCTTCTAAAAAATCAACTCAGATTCTAACTTAAATATTTAACAAAGCCTTCAAGATTTTCAAAGCCCACAATAAAATATACACAAGCTTATAGCACTTGCTTTAATCTACACGTTGATCAAAAGAAAAGAAAATAAAACTCCATACAAGTGTTCCATGAAAATGGTAGCAAAGAATCAGCATGACATTACTAAATAATAAATTAGCACTAATAATAAATGAAGTCGATGGCAATGGCAATCACTACATGAAAATAAAATGATGGTGAAATCAAAAGTTATATGAAAAATGCAAACACATCCCATATTGGAATTTAACAACTTGGAACAGAAGCACATAGTAACTTAAGGTTATCCAAACAAAAAGACCAACCTTGTGTTGAAGCCTCGTTATGGTAGATATCAACAGTTTGTCTCCAATTATATGCCGAAGCCTCTTTACAAGTTCAAGTCTATTTATTTTTCTTTTCTGATTAAAAAAAAGGATCATCTATAAAGCCCAAATACCCTAGAAGGTAAAACTAATGGTAAAACAAGCTTGAATTAGTCACACCTTGAATTCTTCATAATATGTATTGACAAGATCCATATCTTTAGCAGAAACTTTGGTTGAAATTGCAGCAAACAGCATTGAGAAAGGCATCCAGGGAGAAGTCGGCTTAGGAACTCTACCAAATGCTTGGTCCTTGCCCTGGGATTGCTTAGCTGGTATTACAAGCGAATTATCATTTCCTTCCTGAAAAAAAAGAGGATTTATTGCCAACTTCCTTTGCTAACCCTACACCCAAAAGATAGATTTTGGCCCTTCAAAAAAATAATTGAATAATAAAGCTTGAAAAACTACGAGTAACTAATGCAATGATCTTGAGCAAATTGCATGAAATTACTAAAATTATCAACAATTAAAGATAAATTAATAGCATTTTTGTCATGTAAAATTGCATCCCAAAAAATAAAAGCAGATGTAAGACAAACCTTCAACACAGGTGAAGTACCACACGTGACTCCAGTTTCATTGGATGCACCGTCTTTTCCAAATAATAACTCTGCAGCAAAGATGAAGAATAGCAGTTCTCCAACTGTAAAGATTCCAAGCACAACAAATAGATGTTCCCATTATATCATAAAAACTACCTCTGGCTTTAGCAGGAAGCTTGAAAGCCACAATATAATCAGGGCAGATGTGGGTATGCACATTCATGTCCCATATTACATAATGCTTTGGAGCTTCAAGATTATCCACACCACTGTCAAAATTGTCATTGGTAGGTTGAAACTGTTTAGATCCAGGATTAATAACCTCCATGTTGCCCATAATGATGCGACATAACATCATATATGAAAGGCCATTTTCCTCAACATTCGAATAGGCAGCACTGTGGATAGTAATCTGTGAGCAAACCTTACTTGTTGAAAACAAATCATTCGCAGTTTAAAGCAAATAATCACCAACAGTGACTCACATAATAAGAATGAAGAGAGTAGTACCGTACATAAACGTCATGGGCATGAATTTAAAGGTTTTCCCTAGTCCACAAACAAAAAACTCTTATACTAGACAATGGACAAAATCTCACCAGATATTTGGGTAGTTCACAGGTGCAAGATGAACACCAAGACCATATGTGTTACCACGCACAGGCTTCTCAATCCTCATAACTCCATGCAGCATCATATCTTCTGCAGTAGACTTAGTAGCAGGTAGCCATGCATAACAGACATTAGCAATACCACGAAAATTTTTTGTTACCTCAATCTGCTTCAGGAAACTACTAAAGAGAAATTTTCCCGATTGATGAAATAAAGGCACTCTTGAGATGCTGGCAATGTCCTTGGCATCAACGTACGGATACATTCTAGACAGAAAGAATCTCTGGACAGAAAACCAAGAAAGTTGGCTACTAACTCCAGCAGTTGCATTTTCCTGCTCCATTCCAGAACTAATTACATTGGATGAATTAGGAAGGCATAAATCATTTTCACCCACTACCTCACCCATTAAAGCCAGAGGATCATTTTCTAAAATAAGCTTTCCATGTTTAGTCTGTTTATCCTTAAAGGGAGAGTAGCCTGAATTTGAGTTTTCTGAAGTACTAGAAAAGGAATCCAAATGGTAATCAAGTTCAAGCGTACCATTTGGTACACAAGGTGCATGAACAATTTTTCCAAAGAGATGACCATGGGGTGCACAAAATTCAGAATATATTTCTGGAAAAAAGCATTTTCCATGTTCATCAATCCATGCCAGTGGCTTGCTGAGACCTGTCTTTGTATCTATATGTAGCATACGCACAAAGTCCAGTAAGAAATGTTGATCCTGACAAGTAACTTCTATAATAGCCTTCTTTGCATGGAAATCATTACGCATCAAACCAATGACATCTGCAGCAAAATCAATCCATTCATTGTTCTTGTAAAACAGAAGCCGACGAGGCAAGCCACTTTTCATAAAGTTGCGATAGTTTCTAACAGTATGTTGTTCAGTAGGAAAAGATTCCCCAGCTTTAATCAATTTGCAACATTTTAAACAATCACCCTTGCAAGGATTAGTTACACGTCCACGACCAACGCCAGAGAAGTGAGGAGCAGAAGAAGGCATTCTATTCCCTTCGGCATTGTTATAAACAATTTCAACACTATCCAACAACTTTGTGCTCATAACATCCATTTCTTTCAAAAAACTATAAATAAGAACTAATGCTTCTAAAGAAGCTTTTCTCTAATAAGACTGTTTAATTATAGATTCCCACTAGTAAATCCAGAACCTCATGTCCAAGAATGTGATGAGATCAATAACCCTGAACAGCAAAAGGATTAACATGGCCTTCCAAAGTAAGAATATTAACTAACACAAAGCTAAACATAAAGAACAAGGCTTTCGAAAGGGAGAAATTAAGCACCAAGGTTTTTGCTGATAACTTCCAAGTACAAGGAATGATGGATATATATATATATATATATATATATATATATATATATATATATATATATATATATATATATATATATATATAAAGCTTTTCAATAGCATGACTTAAGAAAATTGTATATCCTACCTGCAGACATGGTAACAATGGCATATCCCTATCAGGGACTCATGTCAGAGTTGGTTTATTGAATTGAGGAACAATACTGATGCAATAGACGGAGAATTAAAACCCTAAAGCTTAATGAATATAAAGAAAATTGGCTGCATAGTTAGATAGTTAAACCAAGCAGATGATTGAACCACTCACGCACACTTAAACGCAACTACACGCAACAAGTCAATAGTGAAATTGCATAACAATTTCCTAAGGTCGTGAATAGTTGAATATAAATGACCAAGTATGCATCACACACAACTACATCTCTGTGGAAACATCAAACATGCAATAATGGCAAAAGACAAGTCATCAAACAATAATATGAATATTTTATCAACCAATATATCCAATTAAAAATTTACTATGAATCCAGCCGACATATACATCCAAGTAGGAAATTATTCGACAAGTCATTCAACCCACAGCTATAGATCAACAAAATTAATATTCGATCATCCCACCCAATTAGAAACATCACAAAAATCTATCTTATCAAAAACTTAAATGTACCATGCAAAATTTAAGTCAAAAATCAACAACAAACCTTTATCCCACTATGTGGGGTCTACTACATGATCATTTTTTACCATTGTGTCCTATTAAGTATCAAATTCTCATTTAATTATAATAAACTACGGTCATTTTTCATACATCTTAACCGAGTCTTTTCAGGTCTATCTCTACCTTTCTTAACATAAGGCATATCTAATGCATCTACTCTCTAAACTGGGTCATCAAACAACCGACGCTTTATGTGACCAAACCATCAAAGGCAACTCTCTCTAATCTTATCTGTCATTAGAGCTACTCCAACCTTATCACGTATATATTCATTTCATATTTTATCTCTAAAAGTAAAGCCATTCATCCACCTAAGCATACTCATCTCTGTAAAACCTAACTTAATTTTATGTTTCTCTTTTACTGGCCAACATTTTGTGCCATAAATCATTGCAAGTCTCACTATCATCATAATAAATTTTCCATTAAGACTAACTAGTGCTTTTCTATCACATAGCAGACCAGATGCACTCCACTTCAACTATACAACTTGAATTCTACTAATAACATCCTCATCAATTTCACCATCATTTGGAACAATAGACCCGAGATATCTAAAATATTCACTATTTTTAATGACTTGATCACCCAATATCACAACCCCACCATTAGATCTTCTACAACTAAACTTACACTCCATATATTCAATTTTAGATCTACTAAAACAAAAACCTTCAGAAGCTAAAGTTGACATCCATAATTCAAGTTTCTCTTGTACTCCCCCTCTAGTATTATCAACAAGAAGAAGAACATCAGTAAAAATCATACACCAAGATACGTCCTCCTATAAATACCTAGTAAGAACATCCATTACTAAAACAAAAAGATATGGACTTAAAAGTCAATCCTTGATGTAATCCAACTAAAATAGAAAATATTTGAACAATCCACCTTGTGCTTGAACACAATTAATAGCTCTAGTATGCATATCCTTAATGACTTGAATATAGCTAATATTAACTCATTTTTTCTAGAACTCTCCAAAGCACTTCTCTTGAAACATTATCATATGCTTTCTCTAAATCAACAACTATCATATGTAAATCATTCTTACTTTCTCTATACTTCTCCATCAAACCTCTCAACAAATGTATGGCATCCATAGTAAACCTACCCCGCATGAAACCAAACTAGTTTTGAGACAAAACACTAAATAGGTGCAAAATGCAATCAATGGAAAACATGCACCGAGCAAGAAGTAAACTATAATTTCTATTGCAAATGTTAAAAATACTAGGATTGTTAAATAAAGAATGGAAGAATCTATGGATTCATGTGTTAAATAAAAAAAGGGATGTGCCACATATTCATGTGTTTAATATGGAAAGAAAATACCCAAAATTCATATGTTGAATGCTTGAATTTGAAAAGAAGAGTGTCACAAATTGCTCCCTCCACCCGTCAACCAAGATAGGCATTTTTAGACAATATTTTTTTAAATCATTTGTATCTAAAAGTTTTCAATTACTTTCTAAGTAATTTTGTGTATAAATAGCCATTCGGATGAACAAACAAGCTTTTCTAGCCACTTTTTTCTACATAGTATTAGAGTAAGATTAAAGTCCCATTTCCAACCTTTGCTCTTTCTCTCTTCCATTCTTCTATCAACATATTAGGTTTCCTTAATTTTCCTTCCAAAGAATCAACCATTATGAATAATGAAAATTGAATTAAACAAGAAGTCCAGGGTGTACCAACCTTCTATCATTTGAATGGAACAAACTACAAGGTCTGAAGATCTTTTTCTAAAAGAAAAGAAAAAATCTATCTTGTTAATCCTCTTGGAGTCTAAAAGACCTAAAATTAACACTTATGGATGAAATAAATTTAATGATCATGCCATGGTTACAGAACACCATGATGCCTAAAAATATGTTAAAAATGCATGCTCCTAACAACAATAAAAGACATTTAAGAAGCTGTTAAACATACTCAAAAGTTTAAAATGTTAGTATCATCTACGAGATCAAGACAAATTACCTTTGTCATTGAATATTTCAATGCAATGAGGGCTTATTAACTAAAATATATTACTATCAAAATCTCTAGATGAAGTACAATGGTAATGGTGTGGATCTCAAACAATTTGTAGAAAGAAAAAAGATATTTTCAGTTTCTTGAGAAATTCAATAATAAATTTGACCAAATTCGTATACAAATATTGAGCATAGAGAACTTGCGATCCTTAAATGAGGACTTTTCGATCATATGAACTAAAGACGAAAGAAGAATGATATTGCTTGATACTCCCTACTCTAAAACATCAGCCATGACAATCACAAGACCACAAGATTTTCTGACTTATTCTCACTGAATCTTCCAAAAGGACAAAAAAAAATTTCTCGAAAAGTAATTTATGATGAAATTATTACATGAAAAAGAGGCATATAAAGGAGAAATGTCGAAAATTCCATGAAAAGTTCAAGGCTTTGGTGAAAATAAAGAAAGCCAATCAAAAGGGTAGCTTATCTTGTTGAACCAAAAGGGCTCAAATTAAAAGAACTTAACAAGTTAAGGAACTTCACCAATTCTCTTGATAAATCTTTCACGTCATGCTCTCTAGCTCAAAGTGATATAAATTCTAACTCTTGTACTTTTAATGCCTCAAGTAATCCCCCTAAAACCTTGATAATAGATTCAAAAGCCACTAATCACATGACAAATCTTGCCAATATTTTTCAAAACTATAAACTGTCCTAAAAATAAAAAATAATAATAGCACTCAAGGATTTTCTAACCACTATTACAGGTCAAAGGGATATTCTTATTTATCCTCCATTTACTCATTTTTCAATCTACCAATAAATCTCATGTCTATTCATAAACTCACAAAAGACCACAACTATAAGATGATATTTTTTTCATTAATCATTATTTATTTCAAGACCTCATTACTGCAAAGGTAAGTGAGCATGCTAAAGAAAAATATAGGATGTACCATACTTGAAAACAATAATAATTTATCATGCTCCTTTATATCTAATCTAAATAAAGATAGAACTTATAGACTAAGGCATCCCTCTTTTAAAGTTCTATAGTATATATTTTTTCCTTTCTAAATAATATTAAACTTTTATTATGAGACTTGTGAAATTACTAAACATCATAAAGTTCCCCTTCCTTGAAGTGAATCAAGATCTTCTGCTCCCTTTGATATTTAAGAATTTTCAAAAACCCTAATATTTATAGAACTAAAGGATCTATCATTTATCACATACATTGATGATTACATTCGATGATATTAATATAACTTATTAAACAAAATTTTGATGTTATCCATATACTTTCAATATTTATCTTTATGATAAAAAACCATTTTGTTCTTTATGTTAAAAAAAATTAGAACACATAATGTTCAAATTATTTTAATTAGGCTCTATCTTCTTTCCTCAATAAAGAAGGTATGATTCATCAATCCTCCTGCCTAACACCCCATCATAAAATAAATTAGCAGAAATAAAAAAATAAGTACCTCCTGAAAGTTGTCGAGAGGTTTCCCTTCCAATATGACTTTCTTAATGATTATTAGGGAGAAGCTTTCTTAACCACATAATCTCATTAATAAAATACATTTAAGAGTGTATTGAATTTTTCCACAAATAAATTTTTTTCTCAAAACTTCCTTAAAAAAATTTCAATTGTCATATATTCACATCCACAAACAATATTAGGATAAACTTGACTCTAAAACACTTTAGTATATGTTTGTATAATGTTCATCCACTTAAAATAGCCATAAATCTTATCATCCAACCATCAAAAAGTTTTTCACATCAAGAGATATCACTTTGATAAAAATAAATAAAGCTTATTCAATCAAACCTATATCCGAAGAAGAACCACCAAATGAAAGAAAAATTTGAGAAACATAATATCTTCTCTCTGGACATGACAACTACACCAAGACAAAAACAATATACTCTTTATCCATAAACCTTTTCAAGTCTATACAAAAAGGACAAAGCCCATCCAAAATTTTCAATAAGATCAAAATACAAAATCATTATCATGTAACCACCATATAATGATCAACATTACAACAAATTCTCCTTTGTCACCTCTAATCCAACACACATAAAATTCACTTATAAATATCAATTCTAACACCATTAAAATAATACAAACCCTATTTGAGATATTCAAAAACAAGAATTGAAAGAATACTACAAGAGAAATGATGAATTTCTGAAAAAAAAAATTCACACTAAGAAGATCGTTGAACTACAAAAAAAAATGCAATATGTAAGCATGCTTTCTCATTAAAACATAAAGCATATGGAAGCTTAGAATGATAAAAACCAAGATTAGTAGAAAAAGGTGATGCTCAATCCTAGAAAATAAACTAAACCACCAAGAAGCATTCACTCCTGTTATTACAATGAATATAATTCACATCATAATTTCTTAAACGACCAACTATGTATGGTTTATGCAACAAAATGATGTGAAAAATACTTTTTATATAGGGATGTTAAAAAAAAATTAGATGGGTCTTCAATTAGGATTCAACAATTCCTTCACAAAAAATATGATATATGGATTAAAAATGGTACTATATGATTTTAAATAATCCCCATGAGCATAGTTTGGCATATGGACAAAAGTCCATGTATGAAATGACATACAAACAAAATTGAAGAGAGCATACACTTTTGTGAAATATTTTACTATTAGAAAATTTTTTTAACTTTTATTGTGTATGTTGATGATATACTTGTTACAAATGATGATGATAAAAGAAAAAAATTACTCAAAAAGTTGTCATAAGAGTTTGAAATCAAAGAAATTAGCAAACTCAAATATTTTTTGAGTATAAAAGTGGCTCATTCATAAATAAAAAATAAAATTATCTCTCAATAAAAATATGTTGTGGATCTTATGAAAAAAAAAAGGTTAATTGAAAATCTTTGAAAACACCAAATCAAATCAAAAATCAAACATAAATGAAGAAAAAAAATAGAAATTTGCATTAAACACTATCAAAGATTATTTGCAAAAATTAATCAATCCCACACTCATCACAATGTTACTAATATTATAAGCCTCATAAGTCAATTTATGCACAAATCAAAGGAGTCTAACATTCAAGCTATTTAGTGTTTTCAATCTAAAATCAAATCCTGCAAATAGGATCCCTATGGAAAACATGAAACCCTATAAATTAAATGTTCTGTCGATGCTAATTATGTGAAATCACTAGTAAATAAAAGATCCACTTCATGATATTGCAAACAACTAGGACAAAATTTGGTAATATGGAGAAGTAAAAAATAGTATATTGTCTCAAATTCAAGCATGAATATGAGTTGAGCGCAACCACCCAAAATACCTATGAAAATCTAAAGATTAAAATTATACTTAGATTAAATGAAAATGACCTATAAGGATATATTATAATAATAAATCGATCATGAACATGTCCACAATTCAATACAATATGTCAAACCAAATATATGAGAGTGGACAAATATATCACAAAATATAAACTAAAGAGTGGGTTAATTTGAACCTAGTATGTTCCTATAAAGAATCAACTTGCCAATATATTTACTAAAGGACTTTGCAACTCTACATTTAAAAATATCTTAAATAAACTTAGAATGGTAGATCTCTACCATTTAATTTGAGAGAGAGAGTGTTCAACATATAAAACATGCTAAATAAGAAATAAAATGCGCCACAAATTCATGTGCTAAGTAAACAAACATCTTCCATGTATATGTGCTTAAAATGGCACAAAGAATGCCTTGAATTCATGTGTTTCACATAAAAAAGGAGACTGCAACAAATTCTCCCTCCTTCCATCAGCCAACATAGAAAGTTTTTTTACTACAAATTCATTTTTTATTATTTATAAATAATAGTTAACACTACCATTGTCGGTCCAGTCAGGATGCAAAAGTGGAGGGTTAGATTAGGTAGTCGACAAAGTAAAATTTGTCGAAATAATCACATGAATCCTTTAAATCATTGTGTTAATCTTGGTCCAGAAGCGGCATATGTGAATCTGAAAAAAAAATGTCTGAAACGCGCATGGCGCGGTGATGTTAAATAAGCAAGGGTTCCCACATTATGGGCGAATGCGAGCAAAAGTTAGTCCATGAAAGCATTAGGTTAGGATCTTGGAATATAGGTACTCTTACAAGTAAATTAATGGAATTAATAGATATTATGGTTCATAGAAAGATAAATATTTTATGTGTTCAAGAAACTAAATGGGTTGGTGAGAAGGCCAAGGAGATTGATAGTTTAGGTTTTAAACTTTGGTATTGTGGTAAAAGTCGAACTAGAAAAATGGTGTAGGTGTGATTATAAAAGTTTTGAAGGATAATGTTATAAGTATTAATAGATGTGGAGATAGAATTATACTTTAAAGATTATTGTTGATACTAAGATTATCAATGTTATAAGTGTCTATACTCCTCAGTAGGTTTGGAGGTAAGCTTCAAAGAAAAATTTTGGAATGAATTAGAGGATTAATACAGATACCTCTTGAAGAAAAAGTATTTATTGGGAGAGATTTAAATGGACATGTTGATAGAGTAGAAGATTTTAAAGTATTCATGGTGGTTATAGGATTTGGGTATTGAAGAAGGTAGGTATATTAGATTTTGCAATGATTTTGTAGTTCTTAATATTTTATTTAAGAAAAGAGATGAAATTATTACTTATAAAAATGGATCTAGTAAAACCTGATTGATTATTTTCGATAAGAAAAATAGATCGTTTAGATTATAAAGATTGTAAGTCATTCCAAGTGAAATTTTAAGTACAACATCGTATTAGTTTTAGATTTTAAGATGAAAGGTTGTAGAAAAATAAATTAAATTATTGTCTCAGGATTAGATGGGGATACTTAAGAAACAAAAATAAAATATTTTTAAGAAAACAAGAAATTAGAATTTGGGATGTTCATGAAAATTTAGGTTATGTGGGAAAAAATATCAAGTGAAATTAGTTGTTAAAGATGTCTTGGAGAATCAAAGGAAAAAACTTAATAAGAATAGTTGGTGGAGTCGAGTGTCAAGAAAAGATAAGAAATAAAGCGTTGTTATAAAACTTGGTTTTAAATGTAAAAGCTGGAGAATTGAAAAATATAAAGTGGCTAGAGATTAAGAAAGCGATCTGAAAAAAAATTTAGCTTTAGTGATTTATCTGATAGATTAGATCAAGAAGAAAGATGTATGTATAAGTTAGCAAACCAAAGAGATAGGAGAAGTAAAGTAGTTGAGTGAGGGATATTAAGGATGAAAAATAATAAAGTCTTTTCTTAGAAAAGATATTGAAAATAGGTGGATGAGATATTTTGATAAACTTTTCAATGAAGGATCAAAGTACGATTGATTTTAGCAACCTTAATAAAAAAATAGAAATTTCATTTTTATCGTATTAGTAAATCAGTTAGTGAAGCTTTAAAGAAAATGAAATGTGGAAAAGCAGGGCAGGATAATATTCCAATAAGTGTGAAAATGTTTAGGAGATCAAGGAATTTCTTGGCTTACAAATCTTTTAATGTTATTTTAAAGACTAAAAGATGTCGAGATGAGTGGAGAAAGAGTTTGTTGGTTCTATATTTAAGAATAAAGGTGATGCAAGAGTGTGCAAATTATAGAGGAATTAAGTTAATGTGTCATACATTAAAATTATGGGAGAGTAATTGAGCATAGGTTATGATGTGATACTGAAGTTTCTCTGTCAGTTTGGTTTCATGCGGTAGATCTACTATGGATCTTACATTTGTTAAGAGGTTGATGATAGAAAGTAAGAAGGATACATATGATATTTATTGATTTAGAAAGCTTATGATAAAGTCTCAAGAGATGTTCTTTGGAGAGTTCTAGAAACGAAAGTTAATATTGGTTATATTCAAGTCATTAAGGATATGTATACTAGAGCATTACTTGTGTCCAAACACAAGGAGGATTGACAAAATATTTTCCTATTTCGGTTGGATTACATCGAGGATCAACATTAAGCCCTTATCTTTTACTTTAGTTATGGATGTTCTTACGAGGCATTTACAAGAAGATGTACCTTGGTGTATGCTTTTCGATGACATTCTTCTTGTTGATAAGACTAGAGAGAGTCCAGAAACTTGAATTATGGAGGTCAACTTTAGAGTCTAAAGGTTTTAGTTTAAGTAGATCAAAGCGAATATATGGAGTGTAATTTTAGTTGTAGAAGTTTTAGTGGTAGTGTTGTGACTTTAGGTGATCAAGTCATTAATAAGAGTGATTGAGATATTTAGGCTCTATTGTTCAAAATGATGGTGAAATAGATGGAGATGTTATTAGTAGAATTCAAGTTGGATGGTTGAAGTGGAGGAATGCATCGGCCATTATGTGATAGAAAAGTTTAAACTTAAGGAAAAATTTTATAAGATGGTGGTAAGACTGCGATGACTTATGGTGAATGTTGGCCAATAAAAGAAGCATAAGACTAAGTTAAGTGTTCTGAGATGAGGATGCTGGTGGATGAGTGGCTTTACTCTTAGAGATAGAATGCAAAATGAGTATGTTGGGTAAAAAAATTGGAGTAGCTCAGGTGGTGTAGATAAGATTAGGGAGAGTCGCCTTAGATGGTTTGGCCATAAAGCGTCGGTCAGATGACCAATTAGGAGAGTAGATGCTTTAGATTTGCCTTGTTAAGAAAGGTAGAGGTAAAAAGACTTGGTTAAGATGTATAAAAAATGATCTTTATCTTGAATTAAATGAGAATTTGACACATAATAGGACACAAGCGAGAAATTCATGTAGACAATTAAGGATTAAGGCTTGTTGTTGTTGTTGTATAAATAATAGTTTCCAATTATGTTCTCTACCAACCAAAATTGATGACGTTGCAAGAATTTATGTTCAACAGATATGCTAATTCATCTACACCCCCACCCCCTTTTTCCTTTTTTCCTCCCAAAGATATGTATTTGTGGAGTCAGCTGGTTAGAAAGAGATAACAGCTTCTATCAGTAGTAGGTATGGTGTCATGGCATTACTGTAACTTCCAAATTCTAGATTCATAGGATACTCATTAGTACACATTTAACTTGCAATTTTAGAAGACCTTGTCCACTTTTTTTCACAGAAAGTTCGATATTGTATTAATTGGTCAATTGAGGCTTTGGGGTAAACCAATAAATTCTGTAATTCAAAGGGCCAATATCCAGTATTTTTTCTACCAAAATTGTTGGTACAACTTAGACTTCAAACCATATCACCTCATTCTAAGGGACGTATATCCCATACCAGTAGATACATGCAAGCAACTAGTGTACCATTGTTGACATGTTCAAATCAAATTAAACCAAAGCAACAATATTCGGTAAGTTTAAGTTTATGCTTGCTATTTTAATTTATAATACAATATTTGCTATGTTTTAGCCTTTTAATTTCAATTAGAGATCAATTTCAATAAACCAAACCAATCAAATAACCAAATTATTTAATATAAACTATATAATCTATAGGTTAGGTGAGACCTAATCCAATCACAAAAAAAAAACAAATAAAAAAAATTATAAAAATAAAAAATACACTAAATATTTTTATATAGATTCACCCAATTGACAAGTACATGTTATAGTCCTTGCCATAAATTTCAATTCTTTGATTATAGTGTTTTATAACCTCATATCTCCAATATCACACAAACCTCTACCTCTCTCCCTATATATAAATATAAATATATAAGATAGCCGAAAAAACAATGAAATCCCTCAAACATCATTAATATAATAATTCACACATATTGGATACCTTTTAGACTCCAACCCCCATATAACACAAATGCTGAAAGTCAATCTTTAATTGATTTTATAAAGATATTTCTTCATAAAGTAAGAAATTAGACTTCACAATTTAGTAATCTCTCACTTGAAGATTGATAAATCATCACATCTTCACTGCCACAACAAAGACTCCTCAATCTTAAGGCTATTTGAAGTAACTTTTTAACGACTTTGATTTTCAAATAGCAACCACAATCTTGTTTGGTTATATCTTCTTTTTTTTTTTCAAAAAATTCTATAAAAGAAAATAGCTTTTTAGTGTAGTAGCTATAAAATAGTCAATGCCAAACATTTTTACAAAGAGGAAAAATTTATAATATCTACAACTTTTTAAAAAAAAATACTTTCCCCATAATAATTATGCAACAATTATTACACATAACTATAGCCACCCCAAATGAACCCCTAGAGGAGAAGTCTAACCCAACTTCAATTTCTCGTTCGGAATAAGTTTCATAAACAATCGATTGATTCAAGCTCCCACTAAACCTCTTAAATAGTCAATGCCAAACATTTTTATAAAGAGGAAAAATTTATAATACCTACAACAACTTTTAAAAAATATACTTTCCCCATAATAGCTCTGCAACAATTATTACACATACCTATAGCCACCTCAAATGAACCCCTAGAGGAGAAGTCTAACCCAACTTCAATTTCTCGTTCGGAATAATTTTCATAAACAAATCAATTGGATTCAAGCTCCCACGAAACCTCTTAAGTATTGAAATACCATTCCCCATATTGGACCTAATCCAATAACTTACTTGAACGTGCTTTATCCTAACATGATAATCATATTATTGGCTAGATAAATAGCACTTTGATAATCACAATGTAGTGCACTCTCCCTATACTTATGACCCAATTCTTCAAATAATAATTGAAATTGTCTGTTTGTTTTTGCCGATACAACATATTCAACTTTAATAATAGAAAGAACAACTACCTTTTCCAACTTCAAAACCAAATTGTTCAACATACTACCTCGATATAACCATACGCAATACAATTTTTCCTACCATAAACATTTCCAGACATGTCAACACCAACATATATTTTTCGTCCCAAATCAAGCTTTCAAAAACACAAACATAATCTATAGCACCTCTTAGAAACTTGAGAATCTACTTCACTGCCTCCTGATATTTTTTACATGGTTGACTCATATAAATATATATACTTAAAACTCACTTTTGATAATATCAATTTTAGTACACACAATAGCATACATAATATTATTAGAAACTAAAGCATAAGTGCATTTTTCATGAGTTTCATCCTTCTTTGTTGAAAGCAATTGTTCCTTTTCTATCTTAAAGTGACCAAACGGAGTATATACAGATCTGATATCTTACATGTTGAACCTCTAAGACCTTCATATATTCTTCTTATGGCATCTTCAAAACATCATTGTTCCTTGTCATTTTTATCACAAGGGTTTACCTAAAAACAACAATATCCTTCATTGCAAACTCCCAAGATAAAACCTTGTTCAATGTGTCCATTTCTTGCTTGCTCCCACTTGCTATCAACATATCATCAACATATAATAATAAAATGATATAGAACTAACAAAATATTTGCACATAGCAATAGTAATCTACCTAACATCTCAAGAAACCTTAGCTTTCTATGAAACAATCAAGCATCTTATACTATTATCAAAATCAAGGTATCAAGCATCTTAAACCATCATCTCGAAGCCTATTTGAGATCATACAAGCTTCTTTTAAGTTTACATATCATTTTCTCATTCCCCTATGCTATAAATACCTATGCAAACATCATGTAAATCTCTTCTTCCAAATCATCATAAAGAATTAATTTTTACAGCCAATAGTCCATGTGAAAATCAATTTTAGTGCACACAAAAGCATACATAATATTCTTAGAAACTAAAGCATAAGTGCATTTTTCATGAGTTTCATCCTTCTTTGTTGAAAGCAATTGTTCCTTTTCTATCTTAAAGTGAACAAAAGGAGTATTTATATATTTAATATCTTACATGTTAAACCTCTAAGACTTTCATATATTCTTCTTATGGCATCTTCAAAACATCATTGTTCCTTGTAATTTTTATCACAATGGTTTACCTAGAAACAACAATATCCTTCATTGCAAACTCCTAAGATAATACCTTGTTCAATGTGTCCATTTCTTGCTTGCTCCCACTTGCTATCACCATATCATCAACATATAATAATAAAACGATATAGAACTAACCAAATATTTGCACATAGCAATAGTAATCTGCCTAACATCTCAAGAAACCTTGGCTTTCAATGAAGCTATCAAGCATCTTATACCATCAAAATGAAGGTATCAAGCATCTTAAACCATCATCCTGAAGCCTATTTGAGATCATACAAGCTTCTTTTAAGTTTTCATATCATTTTCTCATTCCCCTATGCTATAAATACCTATGCAAATATCATGTAAATCTCTTCTTCCAAATCAGCATAAAGAATTAATTTTTACAACCAATAGTCCAAGTGAAAATCTTATGTCACCACTAGTGCAACTTTTATTATAATTATAATTTCATTACGAGAAACAAAACTTATATATCGTCAATAGTTTGTTTTTATCGAAAACCTTTAACAGCTAACTTCCCTTATATTATTTGTTTTCATCGTGATTGCCTTTAATATGATACACCCACTAATTCTAGAAGACCTTATTTCCCTTTAGTAATTATGTGAATTTAATTTAACAAGGAACCCATACCATCTTTTCATAGTTCTCTCTCACTTAGCTAATTTTTCATAACTTTATGGTTATCATAATTCATCAACCAATCATAGGGCAATGCAGGATAGTATTTCAACAGTTTTGTTAAACTTCTTTACTAGAGTAATAAGAGTTTTCTAATCTTATTTAGAGCCATGGTCAATTGCTCAATACTACATGTATATTCAACCTCAATTACAAGAATGTCTTTCAATGGGATCATATTTAACGGCAAAGCTTTGAGTGCATGCATTCAACATGTTTTAGATAAGAAATTTTCAATGAAGATCACATCTTTGTTTTAGATAACCTTTCAAACTTAGTCATTCTAAAAACAATAAATAAAATCTTACTTACCATGATAAATAAATAAAAATATTTTAGATTAGCATCAATTTACTTCTGGCAGTATAATCAATATAAATATAGGAAACACAGTCAAACACTTTCAATAAAACATTTACCTTATTAGCACCCTAAACTTTCTCTGGAAGTTTGAAATTCAAGAGTGCTCGGAGACTATTAATCAAGTATTTTGATGCGTTAATGCAGCAAATCAAAATATTTTTAATAACACAATATGCAAACTCGAGCTCTTAACACACTCGTTCATTGTTTTATTTATCCACTCGGCCACTCTATTTTGAAAAGATTATATTGGATAAACCAATTTCATTTTGAGGTCATTATCCACAAAACACAGCTTAAAATAATCATTTTATATATTCGCCTTCACTATCTAACCACAAGCACTTCATCTTCAAATTTATTTCACTCTCGGCCATAATTTTTCCCTTTTAAATTATCAAGCACATCTAAAAAAATAAAGCCATACTTGAGTCATCAATAAATATCACATAGTTGTTGAAATTATCAACAAAAATAATTGTAGATGGCCCAATGCTCTCCCTCGCAATTGTAGCCTTCTTGTCCAAGGGCAAGTGCATCTTCTTGTTAAACAAACATACAACTAATCCTTTATTTGCATCCTTCATTATGCAAGGTCCCTTCAAAATTCCCAATATCAATCATTCTTCATTAGCCATCGCATACAATCAAAGCCAAAAGCTCTAATGCAAACTTTACAAAATTAGATGAGAGCTAATTCAATCTCTGAGCATGAATAGAATAAAAAATTACAAACACACATAACATACCAAGAATTTTATATAGCTTTATTTAATTAAAAGATATTATTGATAATAGCTAGTAAATTTTATAATAAAATTGGGACTTGGTGAAACTAAAATATTTTTTTTGGATCAATAAGATAAACTAGAAAGAGTATATATGTATATATATATATATATATATATATAATATATATATATATATATATATATGTATATATATATATATATATGTATATATAATACATATATATATATATATACATATATATATATATATATATACATATATATATATATATTTTTATGTATATATATGTATGCATATATGTATGCATGTCTATAGGAATGTATATATGTATGTATGTATATATATATGTGTGTGTGTGTGTGTGTGTATTAGAATAGAAGAAAAAAACTTCAAGCACCTGACTAAAACATAATCCACAAAATTTAATGTATTTGTTCTTAAATTATTTATATAATGAAAAGATATTCATGCACTTGTGCAAATGTAAATATATGCAGATGCATGTACAACATAAATAAAATATGTTTGATGTTATATCCATCATTTATCAAAATATAAACATATATATATATATATATATATATATATATATATATATATATATATATATATATATATATATATATATATATTGTACACACACTCATTTAATCATTTTCAAAATATCAAACTGCTCGAAAAATACACAATGGAGCACAAGAATATTTCAATGGAAACCATAAGCCTAGAATGCACCAAAGCTAAAGCAATGGTATAGAACATATGTTGCATGTCAAACACAAATATGCTCGTAATAAACATGTCCAAATTTAAAATATAAAATAAAATAAACACTATGACACACATTAGACACAACAAGCATGGAACAAGAACATAACTATCTTAGCACATTTTTATATATTTCAAATCATCTTATTTTCTTCAAAAGCAAAAAAACAATATTCTCATAACAACTACTCATTAAATTTTCTTTAGTCATTTCAGTTTTATGTTAAATCTTTTTAAAACATTTAGAATAAATCTAATTTTTATTTATGATTAAGAAGTTATCAAACTATGATAACAAGAATTTTATGCTTATTATTTGTCATATTTTATAAGTTTTGATATAATTAATTTTGAAATCTATTATAATAATGAAGGGATACATATGTCGCATCTCGGTTGTATTCTTGTCAATATTGTGTCTGGCCCCCATATCAGTGCATGTGCATCACAGACATAAGCAAATGGAAAATGAAGTTGCCAAGATGGTTAACTACAGAGTTAAAAGAGCATTAGTGAAGCTGATAATGAGCATGAAACTATAACTGAATTTCAAATATTTATATCTTATATACCAAGGATACATGCATCATACTTGCAATCAATATAACTTAGAATGAGGGGTAAAAGTTGGTTAGCAAAAAGAGATTTTAATTTTCATTCCTTAATCAACCAACATGGCAATCCCCACCCACACCAGACACTTTATAGGAATTTGATTAGTGGAGGCACTTCCAGAGATAATTAATCCCTGAATTCAGATAATAAGGAATCAAAGCCTCTCTTATTCCCTTTATCACTCAAATAATAGCCAGCCCCCTCCCAA
This sequence comes from Cymbidium sinense, assembly GCA_021442155.1. Taxonomy (NCBI): domain Eukaryota; kingdom Viridiplantae; phylum Streptophyta; class Magnoliopsida; order Asparagales; family Orchidaceae; genus Cymbidium; species Cymbidium sinense. The sequence goes on from CM038215.1 coordinate 160,429,475, forward strand.
TCTTACTTTTACCTTGTAATTGTACAGAAAACCCAACAGCAACGAATAAAGCGCTAAGAAAATTACAAAATTGCAGTCAAGTGCAGAAACATCGAATTAAAAAAAAAATACAAACAAACACGAATATATATCCATTTTTATTTATTATAAAAACAAACAAATAACAAAGAATAATATATGCTCTCATGCATGTCCCATAAAAATAAATATTCAACTTCATCCAACAATCCCCCAATCACAAAAAGCAAGACGCCCAACACTAATTGCTTCAAAACACCTTTTTCCACTCCAAAACCTTGCCCTAACCCTACCCAAGAGAACAGCAAACATAACCAAACCTTCAACCAACTAACTCCCGATCGGATCAAAACTAACTCCCAATCGGATCAAAACCTAAACTCCATAGTTCAAGACATAGATACCGAAACAATCAAAAGAGAATTAGAAAAACCAAAAGACTAGATACCTCCAGCAGCTATATAATGAATAGTTCATCGTCGGAGCATGGGCTCTCTCTCCTCTCAATGAACAGACAGAAGAAAGTAGAGAACAAGGAGAAGAGCCGAGGGCGCCAGTGGAGGGGAAAGGGCTACATATATCCCCATTCTTCTCTTTCTTGCTCCAAAAGAAATGAGGCGGCACACCGCTTACCTGATCGGACGGCTGGTATCTCACCATGGAGATAGCGGCGGCGATCTGACCATCCACTAGGCGCATACAGTATTCCCGGCACGAACGGGATGTGAACAGCTTTTTATATAATATTTTTAATGCTAAAAAAAATTAAGAGTTGACAAAACAGCAACACAAAGCCAGAAAATATTGACTTTTCATTATTTATTTCTCTCTCTTAATGAATATAAATGATATGACTCTCAAAATACCACTAGTCAAAGCACAAATCTTGATGTCGAAAGTAATATGATTTTGAGTCAAACCCGACGAGATTGACTTAAAATATCATCAAATCGATCAATTAAATCCCAAAACAGCTCAAATATGAGATAATAAATCGAAGGCTCACGAAATGGATCTAACGAGCCTAAGATCTCATAATTCGACTTCATTTGGGCATCCAAATGCTCAAAATACATCAAATGATCAAGGAATCATCGAGCCGTCCGACGAGGGGAGTGGTACGGCTTTACATGAATTTACAGAATGCCTCCTCCCATCTATAAATAGCCATTCCTCATGAAGTGAAAAGGAGTCAAACAAGAAGAAGAAGGAGTGAAGAAAGAAGAGAAGAAGAGAAGGAAGAAGGGAAGAGTCCAAGCAAGAAGAGAAGAGTCAAAAGGAAGAAGAGAAGAGTCGAAAGGAAGAAGGAAGAGTCCAAGCAAGAAGAAGCAAGAGAAGAAGAGGAGAACCCAAGCAAGGAAGAAGAGAAAAAAGCAAGAGAGAGAGAGAGCTCTAAAGCTTGAAGATCCTCTAAGATCGCACCCCAGATCAAGATCACTCATCCATCAACCACCGCCACCACCACCGTCGTCACTAATTGTATGCATTCCCACCGTTATCAGATTCCACCCACCATCGAATAATTACAACCCGATCATTGTTACAGCCCTCTCTCATAATTATCGTTATCGGAAGACTTTGTACTCAAACAGATACATAAGCTTTTATCTGCAGCCCCATGGTTTTCCCTCTTTCGAGGTTTTCCACGTTAAAATTCTGAGTGTCTCTTATTCGCTTTAATTACTGTATGTTCGGACTTCACAAGGCTAAGGCGTAAACTTTCACTCTATGGTTTTCTAAAGACGCAAGCCATGCCGTCAGGGAAGAAAACCCTTCAACCACAATTTCCGTGAACATCCACGTTATGGCCAATAGACAACACTGACAACGGAGCTCCCCGCCCAACTCCCACATTCTCAAAACCCATCCCTAAACCAAGGACGCCAAGTTTTTGCCTCACTCCCCCCTGATAGGCATGACCTTGTTGAGGCGTAACAAGAATCTCTTTGGAAGATCGTGGTCCTCGAATGGAGGAGTCTCAAAATAAAATGATCCAGCCTTTTGCAAGTGACTACAATACCGCTACTATGGCAAACATATCTCCCCAAGATCTGCGTTCTGAGGAGGTCAAAACGCTAATCCTCCCGACACTGAAGTTCCTCGCATGGAGACGTAACGCCGATCTCCTCGAACCGCTTCCACTCATCCATCGCGTACCAACCGCACTAATCCACATCGTTGTTGATAGCTTCACACATGCTCATCTTGTTAATCCCGCATGACATTCGCGTAAGTACGACGCTTAATACAAGATGAATTTCACCTTCAAGACAGTAAATCATCTTCACCCACACCGCGTTATGGAGTCCTCACCTTTACCAAGTTTCTTCAACATCCAATTCAGTTTCAAGATTAGCATTGATTCCTATGATGGGGCAATCAACACACGAACACATCGACCATTACAGACTATCATGCATATCCAACGAGCTCGACACACGCTTTGTCGTCTTTCCTTACCCTCAAAGGGCAAGCTCGCACTGGTTCTACTCTTCCAAGGGGATCCATCCATACCTTTAACGAACTCACAGTTCTTTGTGGAGTTCATTGCAAACCGGAGAATCATTAAAGATTCCTCCCATCTCGTAAAAAGGTGAATCACTCAAAGAATACTTCCGAGGTTCTCTTTCGCCAAATACCGGGTATACGAACTATTAAGAGGAGTTTTCCTGAGGACTCGTCTGTGGCCTTTCTATTCACATTAATGGGACACGGTCCGCTCATATGCCTAACTTAGTTCATCGATAAGCACAAATCTCCACCGATGAAGCTATTAATGCCCATCGCAAATAAACACAATATGCAAAAGCACCTTAAAATGCGACCGAGTGCCCATCAAAAGAAGAGCGTGGATCTCCTCCACGACCCCCCATATCAACGACGTGAACCTCGACCGAAAAGACATACACCCAACACATATCGTGTTAACCTCCTGATGGCTATTCGCAATGAAGAAAATATCAAGTGGTCGCATCCATTGAAAAATTCAAGAAATCAGGAGCAATATTATCACTTTCATCGAAGCCGTGGACATACTACTAAAGCATGCATACAACTCAAGGAAGAAATCGAGACTCATTCAACAAGGATATCTACGCTTTTGTGAAGAATCAGCACCTCAAACAAACACACACCTCCGCTTTGGGGCAACGACAATCATCACGAAACAACCAAATAATCATCAAATAATTGGAGAAATTGAAACAATCGCAGAGGACCGATACTACCTAATCAAGTTCTCGCATCGCTTCCAAAGAACCGTGAGTTGAAGAAGTATTGATTGATCATTCCATCACTTTCAATGACTCGGACTTAAGGAGTCCATATCCCTCATCAAGATCCACTTGTCATCGGGGATCGATGATCCTTGTTATAACGTTAAAAGAATTTTGATCGACAATGGGAGTTCTCGATGTCTTATTTTACTCAACTTTTCTTAACATGGGCCCGGCTAGTAAAAGCTCCAACCAAGCCAACTATATGGGTTTGATAATCACCCAAGACGTAAGGGACAATCACTCTTCCCGTTACCGGAGAATTCCCCGACAAGTGACTCATTTAATCCAATTCATGGTGGTCAAGTCGATGCGATATAATGCAATCTTGGAGGCCCCTCCAATCAATTTTGGTGCTATCACTTCGCCTCATCCGAAGATAAAATTTCCTACCCTGGAGTGGGTGGTCTGGAAATCAACAAATAACACATCATGTTACCTCAAACAAGCTCAACCACGCCTTCGGTGACTTTCAACATCGAATTTTAATCTTCAAGATAAAGAAGTACCGAGGGTTTTGCTTGTAAAGAGCCCCCACTTCTATCGATGACCAACGTCAAGCTATGACCAACCATCCGAGGAAAAACATTCCTTAAAACTTGGAACATGGAGGGTTAAAAGTGTTATATGTAATCATTGGTGTATAAATATTGTAATCTTTAATTTATCCCGTTTGTCCTTTCCTCTCACCTCTCTCCTTTGTTAACTCTCTAAAAAATGTATCTCTCCTTTAAGTTATCTTGTGACAATATTGTATCACCAACATTATTAAAGTAATGAGTTTATGGTTTTCTCACAAAGCTTGTTTCTTCTTCATTTAATCCTCTCACTTGAGAAATATACAACTCACATTGTATCTCACCGAGCATGATCAATCAGGGACTTGATCGACCTCTTCCATACGTTAACGCCATCAACACTCGACAAACAACCTGGATAGTCAAAATCCTAGGATTCAATTGACCTCTTCCATACAGTTAACGCATCGAGCAAAGACTCGACAAACAACCTAGGATAGGTCAAAAGATCTTGGTGGACTACCTCTTCCATATTATCGCATCGCCATCGGTAACACTCGACAAACAACCTTGATAGTCAAAATCCTTAGATTCAATTGACCTCTTCCATAGCATCGATCGAATCACACTCGACAAACAACCTCGATAGTCAAAATCTCGCTGATTCATTCAACCTCTTCCATACAAAGCAACGCCATCGAGTCACACTTTGACAAACAACCTCGAGCAAAAAATCACTACCGTCGGCTGACCATCGGAATTTGCCATTTTCACGGTATCGCCATCCACTATCGCATTGCCGACTACTGCTATTGTCGCTGCTGACCACTTCGGCTGGCCATAGTCGACCGCTGATTATCAGAATGGCCATCGCTGCTGACTATCGCTGCATCAATCTTCGTGCATCTCCGGCATCTTCGCCGGCTACCACCATTGTTGGTTTTGGCATCCTCGCTTACCATCGATGTTATTGCCACTGGCTGACATCTGCCATTTCGCTTGCGCCGCTGACCCCTGGCCGGCCGAACCGAGAAAGCAACCTTGCCCCACTGGCTGCCGGCCTCCAGCCTAACATCGCCGCTCACGTCACCACCATCGCCATCGGTTATCACCGCCAACCACCGTCGCAGGTCACCATCGCCGACATCGCCAAATCGCCGGTCGCATTTCTTTCATCCCCCATCTCGGTGGATCGCTAGCCGGTTGACACCTCTTTCGAGTCGGAACCGGAAAATGACGATGTATGGCCTGATCGCTTCCTAACCTGTGACGGTCCGACGAGGCCGAAACCGGACGAGCCGAAAATGGAATCATGCGTATGTCTGGCCTGATCGCCTTCTAACCCGTGACGGTCCGACGAGGCTGAACCGACGAGTGGGAAACCGGAACCACGACGACGTATCGGGCCTCGATCGCTTCCTAACCTGACGGTCCGACGAGTCAGAACGACGAAAGCCGGAACCGGAACCACGCAGATGTATCGGCCTCGACGCCTCTAACCCAGACGGTCCGACGAGGCCAATAAACCGACGAGGCCGGAAAATCGGAACCACGACGATAATCAGGCCTGACGCTTCTAACCCAACCCGACGAGGCTGAAACGGACGAGGCCGGAAACCGAACACGATGTACCATGGGCCTTGATCGCCTTGACGCTTCCTCTCCCTCAACGCTTGACGCTTCCAAAGAACCCTCACTCAAGAAAAAGGGAGAGGGGAAAGGTGTGCCTCCCTCTCACCCTATTTATAGCCCCCAGAGGCAAAAGGGTAAAACCCCTCAAAAATGGCTCAAAACCCTTCAAATTCTCGAGCCCATGAGCAGACACATACATGAGGCTACAGACGCTGCTGGCACGCAGACGCTCGGCAGACGCGCCTGCCCTTCCTGGGAAATGCATGTTGAACGTCACATCTAACCGTCACGGCTCAACTGTCATCACTTCGAACTCCATGACCCGGAATCATCATGACGGACGCTCATGACCAACTGCACGCTGAACGGCACGACCTGTCAAGGCTTCAGCAGCAGCTTCCGGGCGACCACTGCCATATTCATGACTCGATGGCTCATGGCCATCGATCGCTCCGACCGCCCGACGACCGCCTCGCGCCTCGCTTCCCAGCAGATCATCGCCGCCGCAAGGGCTCGGCCATCACACGAAGATTACCCAAGGAAGTCCCCCCGAAGAGCTCGAAAACTTCAGTATCCAAATAGATTCAGTCTAAAATCTCATGCCTACGCTACATATCTATTTCATAATCATAATTTTGTATTTTTATGATGATTTATTCTCTCAAAATGTGATTCATGCCATTATTTGAAGAATTCATTATTTTCGAGCATTTACATATATTTTTTGGATGATTAAGCTAATGTCATCCAAAATACAATTGATATGGCTCTCAAAATACCACTAATCAAAGCACAAATCTTGATGTCGAAAGATATGATTTTGAGTCAAACCGTCGAGATAAAGCACTTAAAATATCATTAGAATTTGGGGCATCAATTAAATCTCAAAACCCTCAAATATGAAGTGTTTATAATCAAATCGAAGGCCTCTCGACGAGATCTAACGAGCCTAAGATCTCATAATGACTTCATTTGGGCATCCAAATGCTCAAAATATATCAAATCATCGAAGGAATCATCCCAGTCGTCCGAGGGGAGACGGGCTTTACGAATTTACAAGAATGCCTCTCCTCCCATCTATAATTAGCCTTCATTCCTCACGAGGGGGCAAGTAAAGAAGAAGAGTCAAACAAGTAAAGAAGAGGAAGTGCCCGAAGCAAGGAAGAAGAGGAAGAGTAAAAGAAGAGTCCAAGCAAGGAAGAGGAAGAGCCCAGCAAGGAAGAAGAGGAAGAGTCAGCAAGGAAGAAGAGGAAGAGTCAAGGAAGAAGAGGAAGAGTTCAAGCAAGGAAGAAGAGGAGGAACCCAAGCAAGGAAGAAGAGGAGGAACCCAAGCAAGGAAGAAAAGGAAGAGTCCGAGCGAGGAAGAAGAGGAAAAGCCCAAGCAAGAGAGAGGAGAGAGCTCTAAAACTTGAAGATCCTCCAAGAAAGATCGCACCCCAAGCAAGATCGCACTCCAGATCGGCGGCCATCAACCACCGCCACCGGCCACCGTCGTCACTAATTCATCTGATTCCCACCGAAGTTACTAGATCTCCACCATCGCGAATATTACAACTGATCATTTACACGCGTTATTCCTCTCATATGCGATTCTGAATCCCGTTATCGGAAGACTTTGTACTGAAATATACATAGTGGAAGCTTTTACTCAGTGGTTTTTCCCCTCTTTCGAGTTTTCCACGTTAAAATTCTTGTCTTTGCCGCTTTAATTACTGTGTCAGATTTCACAACAAGGCGGCGTAAACTTTCACTCTACCGCTGACCGGTTTTCTAAAGACGCAATAATAAGCGTATTGAAAAAAAAATGAATTATAATTTAGAGAAAAAAAATTATTGTAGAAATAAATATTTTTTATATAAATTTATTTATAATTTTAATGAAATAATAATAAATTAATTCTTAATATCAATCTTCTATTTTTTTTCTCTATCCGTTTGATGAAATCATGAAAGTATGCTTGTTTGATCATTAAAAAAATTTCATAAATATTTACATATATATCCTATTATATATTTACATATCTAATATTTATAATTTAATATTTACATATATTTTTGTGTGATTAAATATTTAAGTATTATGCATTTAAATATTTAAATTTATATATTAAATATGTAAATACATAAAAATTATGTGATATGTATTTAAATCTCTCAGGCATAATATCAAACATTAATTAAAGAGACAAATAGTATACAAATCTTATATTTTTATGAAATAGTAGCACTTATTGATCCTTTAACTTGTGGAAAAAGCTAGGTACCAATTTATAAAAATAGATTAATATGATTCCAGTGATGTAATTTACATAATCATTTTTTTTTAGTTTCTTATTAATATTATTGTTGTATGTGTAAATGTATTTAATTAGTCTTGATTATGCACATTGGAGCATAAACAATTTATCTAATTATTTTTAAAATTACAGAATGATTCACACGCTAATTGTCCTTATGTTAAATTAATTATATCCTCAAAATATCAATAAATTCAAATTATAAATAAATTTATTATTTAAATAATCTTGTATTCAAAATTTCAATTCACACGGAAATATAAATTTCGGATAATTCATTCTCAGGCCTATTTTTTTTTTTAAGGCCGTTTTCATGTTTTCCTTGTAAAATTAATGATTTTTTTTTAACTTTCCAATGACCTATTTATCACCTGTGTTTACTATTTAGGTAGAATGTTATTTTCACTAAGAAATTAAAATAAAAAGAAACCTCAAAAATGGAAGAAGGGGAGAAAAAAAAGGAAGAAAATGATGTAGAAATAACTTATGAAATGAAGAAGAATCAACAGGAACAAGAGGAATCAATCGAAAAAAATAATAAAATAGATGAAATGGAAAATATCCTAATGAATTAAAAGAAAAAAAAATGATGAATTTTACTTTTTTTCAAGAGGCGCGCTATCAAGATAACCCAGTTTATGAATATTCTGATTTGGAGATCTATCAAGATAATTGGAAATTGGGAAGACTGAAAGAAGAGAAAAATAAATTCTGTCCCCAATTCAAATAAGAAATTTGGATTTATTATATTCAATTTTTTCATTATTAGGTTAATAACTCGAACTATTTTGATGATTCATTTTATTCTTTTTTTTATAACTTCCAAAAATGATTTTATTTTCTTATTGAAAAATTTTAGAATTTGTAAAAATCTCTTTTTTGTATTTTTTAAAATTTTTGGAGTTCTTTATAAATAAATAGGTTTAAAATTGTCATTTTTCAGAGAAAATCAAAGGGAAGTTCCGCTTCCATTCCCCAAATTGTTAAAAAATAAAAAATTATTTCTTCTCTTTTTTTCATTATATCTCTATGATGAGATCATGCCTTAGATTTTCTCTAAGATTTTAGACATAAAAGATATAGAATCTTTATCGAATATTGCCTATTAACTAATTTTAAAGAAATTCTATTTCTGATAATTGAACACCACATTTCCCTCTTCCATTTGATCATCATTTTGATCATTGTTAAATACTAGAAATATAATTGATATTCTAATTATTATCACTAGAAATTACCACATATTTGGATCTTCTTAAATGAATTTGATAATATTCTTCCTCCAATTCTTCTTTATTTTCTTCTTCTTCTTCTCCCAAAATCTCAATTAATTTGTATGAACATCGAGAAACTTTTTTACTGATTTCTTCTAGTCCAATCCAATAGATTTTTTTTTTTATATTTTATATGTGTTATAATTACATAAAATACAAATTGCAAATATTTTACTTGACTTTCTGAATCAATTATATTTTCTATGAAATCATTAAGAAGCAGATCATGAACCTTATTTATATAAAAAAATCTACTAAATCTTCTGTATCTTTATGAGTATTCATGATTACACCTAATGATTTTTTCTCGTTCCTCCATATGGTCTATTAAAAAAGATCATATTCTTTGGAAAGTATTTTTTTTAATCATCACATAATTCGGTTTTTTTTCAAGCATATCCAAACTAGGGATCTTTTATTTTTATATAATTTGAATTCTTCTTCTCAATTCATTATTCGAATTGCACTTTTTTTCATTAGTATAAATCCAAGAATTATAAAGATCCTCATCAAATACTTGATAAGACTGACTAGTTAGTCCAAAGAGTGAATATATATCATATTTTAGGGGCTATTTGGATACTTAAAATAAATGTAATGTAAAATGAATATAATGTATTTGGATTATTTAAAATTGTTTGGTTGAAAATCTATAAATATATGAATTTAATTTTTTATGTTAGAATAATATAATGTAAAGTATTTTTGAGTTGTGAGTGGCGGTGGATGGTGGCGGAGATAATGGCATGGCAGACAAAGAAAATGACTGGCGACAATAATGATGATACTTTATACTGGCTAATGTATTTGAAATTCGTCCAAATCAGTCAAATTTCAAATACACCAAAATTATGTCGTCTAATGTATTCTAAATACATCACATTACTTTAGAATTTTAATTTACATCATGCCAAACGTACAAAAAATAAAAATCTTCTGCATTTGCTTAACACTCAAAAATCATCAATCTAAACAACCCCTTAGTTAATAACTAAAATGCCTTACTAAATGTCAATAAATAAGTCTAATTCAGCCACTTTTCAAGCATAATTTAGGACTATATGTTTTTCGATACAAGCAATTTTATAATCAATTGAACATCCAAATGAGACTAACATAACGACATCAAATGTGGTCAAATCTAAGTTCAAATGACCCCAAATAAATCACTAAAAGCATGATAAAAAACTCTGAGACATTAATTGAAGAGTCAAACAATACATAAATCTTATATTCTTATGATGAAATTGGCGATGAAAGAAATCCAATAAGTATAATGTCACTCACGTATGAGATCATTAATGCACTCAAATGATAAACTAATAGTCTATGGTCAATGAAATTAGCAAAAGCTGACCGATAGAGTGTGTTGAAACTTGTGTCAAAACAAATACACTATTACTCATAAAAATTATAAATAAAGTCTTGTCATTTGCATAGAAGAATAAACATGATTTTGAATAGAATTTTGAGATGTTAAGATCTCTAAAGCTTCATTTAATAAATATCATTAACAACCATTACTAGTACTTGCTATCATTTGATCATCATTTCTTGACTTCTGTTACCTAATCATCATCACCTGATTGATATCATCTGACTATAATCGCTTAACAACCATTATCTAACAATCATGTATTGAATATTAATGTCCAATCATAATCGCATAACTTTCACTGCTCAATCATCATCACTCAACTTCTGTATTATCTATCATTGTCACTCTCCACTACCTCCACCATAGCTGTTAAAGATAAATGTACATATATATCCTTTAATTTGTGCAAAAAGTTAGGTACCAATTTATAATAATAGATTAAGATAATTCGAGTGATGTAATTTACACAATCATATATTTTTTATATTTAGTTTCTTATTAATATTATTGTTGTATGTGTAAATGTATTTAACTATTTCTGATTATGCACATTGAAGCATAATCAATTTATCTAATTATTTCTAAAATTATAGAATCATTTAGAATGATTCACATGCTAATTTTCCTTATGTTAAATTTATTATATCCTCAAAACATCAATAAATTAAATTACAAATAAATTTATTATTTAAATAACCTTGTATTCAAAATTTCAATTCACACAGTGTGTATAAAATTCAGATAATCTATTCTTAGGCCTCATTTGGGGTGGCATTTTACCTGCATTGTAGTTTGAAATGCATCGCTCTAGGTATTTGACAAATTGCGATGAAACTGCATTTTGAGAATCCACGATAAGAGAATTGTGTTTTTCATTTAGACCTAACTAAGTATGATGGTGGTCATAAATCTAAATTTTGACTTAAAAAAAAATCGTAGTACGCATCACAATTTTTTAGACAGCAGTTTCTTTTGCGATAGCTTCAAGACAATAATAATATTACAATTTTGATCAAATATAAATAAATTTTAAATGTGAAAATTTTAAGTAATGAGAGTCTAGATATTTAGTAAAGTCAACGAGTGGACCGACTAATTTTGTAGTCAATTACCATAGACGGGTAAACCTCACAACCTGGTTTGATCCAACGGTCCATAATCATCAATCCATGAAATGAATTTCGTTCAAATTTATAAATTCTAATCTTGAGCCCAAAGGAAAGTAACACGAAGTGGAAGATTACCGCTTACCAACTCCAATAAAACGGGTGAAGTTTCTCATACCCAAAGAACTGATCGATAAGTCTTCTTTGGAATTCGATTTCGAGGTTCGTCTTCTTCGCAATAATCTCTTTTTCATAATCGTTTATGATATTTTGTATTTATTTATTCCCTTTTTGGTGTAAGGTGTAGTTTCAGGCTTCGATTATAATTTAAACGCTTGATTTTGTTCCGTGAGGATGAAGAAGTTTTCATTTTCTAAGATGCAGATTAATTTTTATTTTTATTTTTTAGGGCAGTTTGCATGTTTTCCTTGTAAAATTAATGAATTTTTTTAAAAAAAACTTTCAAATGGCTTTTTACGTGCCAGGGTGGAGATCTGTATGTCTGGTTTGTCTACTTGATGGCTTTGTCTGTTGCAATTTGGAGATTTCATGCTTTGTTCTTGCTTGATATGCAAATTTGGAGCCATAAGAACGCTCTTAAGGGGAGTTTACTGGGAGTTTTTCGTTCTATGAAAAAAGAAAAATTTTCATTTGGCGAATGTTTTTGTATTTTTAGTAGATATTTGTGATTTGTGATCAGCTCAAAAACTAATCCTTATCTTCGAGGATATTGTAAATGCGGTTTGTGATTATGGCACTACAAGTTTGATTATAAGATTGTTGAAAAAAAAAAAAAATGAAATTTTGAAGAGATGAATGAACTATTACAAACCGTACGTGAGGGGACGAATATTGGAAGCAACTTTCATGGACATATTGGAGTCGTTGTCTGAATTTGGTCAAGGAGTGAGTAATGAAAATGATTTTGTGGATGGCGCAAATAATCTGGGGTGTAACTTGAGGGAAAGATTGAGAAGAGAAATGGGTTTTCCTTTGAGCTTTTGGAGTTGCATAGCTTAAATGCTGCTACCTATGTACCCAAATTAGGATCAAATTCCTTAGTTCACCAACCTTAATTTGTACATATATCTCTTATATTTCACGAAGGATGGCTTTCTTTGCCAATTAGTGCTGTCTAACGTATTGATGCTCCTATATTAAGTTGCTTTTGGTTCGCAAAGTTGGTAGCTTCCTTCTCTTTTTGATGCAGATCCAAGAGGATTTGATCTATGATCATTTTGTGATTTTTTCTCATCAAGGTTCTCATCTGAATTGCTTAGACAATAGCAATGTCAACTACTGCATGTAGTGCACATGGCACCTTGAGTGTTAGAAAAGCTTTATTGACTTTAAAGGGATCACTACATATCCTCTGACCCATAATATCTTGGCAGTCGTGTTCTTGGTGTTTGTTCGAGGCAGGCTAAGCATTTTGAGTTTGTGTTTGGAGGTCATGGGCCATGATTTTGATCATTAGTCATATAAATGTTATATCAACTTTATTCCATTTAATCAACTCCTTAGAATATATTTAGAAGGGTTCCTCAAGTGTCCACCTAGATTATTGCTAGGGTAATCACTTGGATAATACCTGGATGGTTGATGAATTGTTGAGCTATATGGGTACCTTATTTATGTGGAACCTCTTTAGTTCATCTCTCCTGACTAGGCCCAATGTTACTCTATTTCTCCATTTTATGCTTCTTGTTCTTGTCCACTCTATCCATACATGAAAAGAAATTTTCCCATTTATCATACTATTGGCTTATTTGATCAATTCACCATGATGGAATAAGTCATCAATGAATCGTCAGAGGAACCTTGCATGCTGTAAGTTGCTTGAGAAACAACAAAGAGTACAATAAGAGGGTTGATATCGAATCAAATTTAACTCAACTTGAAATAAAATTTTTTGATTTTAACTTGACTTGAAATTGTAATCGAGATCATTTTGAGTTGAGTTCTAAACTTGAAATGATACACTTTTGAGTCAACTTTAAATTTATTTTAGAATTATTCAATTTTTTGAGTTGAATCAAAATGATTCAATTTGTTATTAGATATATACAAAAAAAAAAAAAGTATTATGCCATGTATAGCACACACGTGCATATATAATACTCATTTTGAGTCTTTTTTGTGGGATTTTGAGCATGTCAAGGCAAACTCAAAATCAAAATCAAGTCGAGTCAATTTTGAGTGATTTTCCAAGTGGTTAGGCTACACAATCAGCCATACATTCTTTTGATAGCCGTGGTTCCTTGTAGTTAGGATAAGGCTAACGATGATGGTGTTATTTCAACTAGACTTGCATCCTTTTACCATTTTTTTGCACAGTTAGGACAGCATTCTATATCTAATTTGCGTTGACGCTTAGTTTTGAACTCATAGTTTATGATGTCTTTACACAAATGTGATTCTTTCTACTGGTTTTGCATATGAATGTTGTGATGGATTTCATTTGTTTTTTTTGTTTTTTTGCTTTTTGTCTGAGTTTTAATCCTTTTAATAATTTTAGAGACATTATTTTATGTTTTTGGCCATCTACTTGTTCAGAGCTCATTTTGTTCATGCAATATTTTTACTAAAAATAAACAAGCACATTACGTCACCAAAAAAGAGTGTCTGCTTTGAGTTACAAGCTGTAAACCTATGTCCTTCACTTGTTAGCCTTTCCTCATGGAAGTTTGTTCTTTGTAGGATATTTTCTACATTTTTATAAAGATCATATGTTTATTAGTCCCTTCTATCACATGTGCTCTAAACACGAGTTTATCTTTTCCATTTCCTATTGGGGGCAGGAGTTTTTCCCTGATTTTCTATATTAGCATCATACGCAAGTAACACAACGATGAGTGATGATCTACTGGAAAAAGTCAGTTCCTTTGGTGAGCGTCTCAAGATTACTGGGGCTGAGGTGGGCAGGAAAATGACAGCTGGTATGAGCTCCATGAGCTTTAAGATGAAGGAATTCTTTCAAGGTCCAAGCCAAGCTGACAAAATTGTTGAGGAGGCCACTTCAGAGAACTTGGATGGACCCGACTGGGCTGCTAACCTTGAAATTTGTGACATGATCAACAGTGAAAGAGTCAACAGTGTTGAGTTTATTTGCGGCATCAAGAAAAGAATCATGGTGAAGAATCCGAGGGTCCAATACCTTGCATTGGTGCTCCTTGAGACCTGCGTCAAGAACTGTGAGAAAGCTTTCTCCGAGGTTGCAGCCGGGTGCTTGATGAGATGGTGAAACTGATTGATGATCCTCAAACAACAGCCAGCAATCGGAACAAGGCCCTTGTTCTGATTGAAGCATGGGGAGAGTCAGGAGATGAACTTAGATATTTGCCAGTTTACGAGGAAACCTACAAGGTATTGAAGTTTTACTATTGGACGTGCAATTGAAAAACTAGATTCAATTACCATATATAAGTGTTTCAGGCATGCTTTTCTGTCAACTAAAGATGTCATGGTCACAAAATAGTTAATGCTTATCCATATCTTTTGGCTAAAAGAAGTTTAATGGGTGAGTTTGATCATGTTGCAACTTCATTCAAAATTTAGAAAGTATACTGTTTTGATGTTGAGATTTTTGGCAAGCTGATTGTTTGCTTGTAAATTATAAAAAATGATCTTATTTTATTAGAATTAAATGAGAATTTGACATATAATAGGACACAATGAAGAAGAAGGATTCATGTAGCCTATCCCATATAGTGAGACAAAAGCTTGTTGTTGTTGTCGATCATTTGGTTTTAGGAAGGTAATTTTGTTTTGAAATATTGTCTTTATCTTTTACCCAGAATAACATGGTGGCTAACTTTTTTTTTTTCCGATCGCCAATAACAATAGTGTAAAATCTGCTGTCATTTTTAAAGTGAGTGAGAACTTGCAGAGTCTACAGCAGCGGTTCTCAACTTCTTTTTTTTTTGTTTAAAAATCTTCACAATCTAATATATCCCTATAGATTTGTGATGTAACTGCTGTACTTATCCAAGTGATGTTGCTCATACTAAATTCATATATTAAATGGCCTGATCTGTAATTTTTTTTGCTTGTAGAGCTTAAGATCTAGAGGCATAAGGTTTCCTGGACGTGATAATGAGAGCTTGATTCCAATATTTACCCCTCCGCGTTCAGCTCCTGCGATAGAATCAACTGTTAGTGCGTCACTGCCTCTGCCAAATTATCCTGATTCTCCTGTGCTAATTTTCACCGCTGAGCAAACAAAGGAAGCTTTTGATGTTGCTCGCAACAGCTCAGAACTTCTTTCAACAGTTTTAACCTCCTCACCTCAGCAAGAAGTTTTAAAGGTAAGTTTATTTATTTATTTTTTTAATTAGGTGTTTCCTTTAAAAAATCCATCAAATTACTTATCGTACTTCACCCTTGACTTTCCATAGTGTGTGAGATCACCATACAAACTGGTGATCCTATTATATGAAAATCGAGAAAGAATGTTAACATTGAGTTTAAGGTTGTATCAGAGTGGAATACTGATAAAAGCTGACTAAAGGTGAAGTGGTATGTGAAGATTTATTATAATCAGTTCCTTCAGGAGCCTAATGCACACCTTAAGCCATAGATTTCTTTAACGGTAAAGTTTGAAGAAATCTTCATTCATTATTGGACTTCTACTTGAATCATGAGTTGAGTTATGTCATTGGTGTTTCTTTTTGTTGTAGCTTTGTTAATTTGTTTTAATCTTGTCAAGAGAGTCCATACTCCAGTGTTGTTCACCATTTTTAGTTATCCTTATGATGTAGCTCTATACAAAAGCTCACTTGATATTAGTCAATGGCTCTTATTCCTTTATTTTTGTTGTCATCAAATCAGTATTGATATATATTTAAGCTCTACAATACTTAATCAGTCATAATTATAGTATGAAGAGTTTGCAGTAGTGCTCATTATGGCTATGATCCTCTAAAATTAATCAGTCACACCTCAATTGTCATTGCAGAATATATCTGTTGATGATGCACATCCATTCTAACTGCTAACTTTGATTTTTCGGTAATGTTCAATTGCATAAGTTATTTCTTCTCAAAAGTATGTCTAGAAGATTTCGTTGTGATACAGAGGCATGGCTTATCATATATCGTTGTGATATAGATATGGCTTATCATATATGGTTTATAAATGAGAAGTTTGTTCTCTTCTCATGTTGATATCTAAACTCTTATGGTCGTACTATCATTAGCCCATGTTTATTTGAATGCACTTCTTCATAATCATGATCATAATCATTTTTATTTAAATTTTCTAAATTACTATCCGTGGGCTTCGAAGTTTGCCACTGACCTCTAAATGTCAGTCAAACTATTAGAAGGCAGATGGAATGTAGATAAAACACTACCCAATGATTTCACCCTCATTTTTGTGAGGACTTTAGATCTGGTTCTAGGTTTATTATAAGCTCAAGCACCTATAGTTAATTACCCCTCTTAATGTTGAGAGAGAATTTTCAAAGGCTTGTTGGATCACGCAAAATTTTAGTAGTAGTAGGATTTTGAAATTTATATTTATGAAATTCATTATATTTAGCTTAAAGTGGATGGTTGGGAGAACAATGACGTCCCGATCTAGATCCCAGTGGCCATCCCGTCGTCATCCCCTCCTACTAATGAGTGAGAATAATCAACCTGAAGGATCCTCGCCAGCCCATGGTTTGCATCGCCCAAGTAATTCTTCAGACGAGATGGTGTTTGCCGAGAGCTTAAGTCCACCTTAGACGAGGATTTTTTGCTCATCAAGTGCACATGGTTCACATCTCAAAGGCGAGCCATGGGAGTATATGAACCGCTGATCATCGTAATATAATGGCAATTTTTGGAGAACCACTGATCGAGACTACGTCATAACCGGATCATATGTGGAGCTTGCTGGTCAAACCATGCGATCAGAGGATACGGGTTACGCCCTTACTGACATGAGATTGATTGAGTGTGAATATAGATTTGCACTTGACTCGACATTGACTCCTTTGTGAGCTAGAGTTTTTTTAATTTGTCACCTTCAACAAATAATTGTGGAAGGCGGATTGAATTTGAGCTTTAAGTTTTTAGATTGATAAATTTCACTTAACCATTTATAATTTAGTGATTTATTTGATTTTATATTTGCATTGATACTTGAGTTTGATTAATTGAATTTGAGATTGCAAACACATTTTTATGGTATATCTTTGGTTGAAGTCTTCATTCAACATAACCATCATCGGGGTAGTTTATTATTTTAGATCCTATCGACTCTATTAATTTAATAATAGTTGAATGATCTACGTCATACAATTAACTTCTATATTTTATTAAGTTGAAAATATTATAATAAAGATAAATTTTTTTAGGTTTTGTTAACCGCCTCTAAGACTCAACCGAATCAACTCGCAAAGATTCTCACTAAGTTTAAGCATTCAGCATAGTGTCAGGGCCAATGCGGGTATTTAATTTAAAATTGATTTAACTTTAGAGATTTGAATAGTGTTGCTTATTTTGATTAAGTTTCATCAGTTTATAATTTTAGATAAAATTTTGATTCTCCCTGATCGTCCCCACTTAGGTCCACACAGGGGTTCCGCCCATCATGCCAAGAAAGATGGGTGGTGTAAACACCACTCGAATCGTCATCCCATCATCAAAATGACATGAAGTCTCTAAAACAACTACATATAACACAATTTCCTCCCACATTAAGTAAGGCATGTACAAGTATTTATATTCTTCCAATGTCAAGTTAAAATATTAATTTTAGCTTTGTAGTTGAATTTTTATTAAATTGTTTATGCCTCATGTCAGTGTAAAAGTTTGGTAGCATTTCAAAGATCTGACATCATCCTCAGAAGGGTTACTTGAGTATCTTGCCCGCACCACGCCCGAAAAGATATAGATGATAAACCATCGCCTGAACGCCATCCTACACGTCAATAAAGACATTTATGGTTCTGGATCACAACAAATTTTTCGCCATGCCAAAGAAAGATATTTATATACTTGCAATGTTAGTTTAAACTGCAATTTTATATTATGACATGATTTTATGTCAAGTTGTTTAGGTTCTCTTGTCGGTGAGGTTTGACAATATTTGGGCAACATCCCGACGTTATCCTCATATATACCGGGTATCTTTGACGCCAAAAAGGTATGGTATAAACCACAGCCTGAATGCGTCTTCCACCATGCCAAGAAAGATATATATAGGCTCTCACTAAAACAAATTTTCCCGCACGCCAAGAAAGCGTGTCAAGACTTATACACATGTAAGAAAATTCCTCACCATGCCAAGAAAGACCAGCGGTATTTATAGTCAACACAAGCGGAGCACAGCGGTGAAGGGCTGTGCTGGCCGCAGCGTGCGCGAATGAATCTGCTGCTACAATGGGGATTATTTCGCTGAGAAATTTTGGCCCTTAATCGCAAGAGAGTGAGAGGGGAGAGAGAGAGAGAGAGAGAGAGAGAGAGAGAGAGAGAGGGGCGTTCTGCCGTGTGAGAGGAGAAGGAAATGTCAGTGAGAGGATTTGGTGAGGAGGGTACTTATAGGATTTATTATTTTTATTTTTTTAATTAGGTATAATTTAGGTTTTTACGTCGGCATTATTACATGCATTATATATATTGAGTTAGGTTACTTTGATATTCCAAATGCAACGACGTAATTTCTGAGGCCATTTGGTTCAAGTCGAATGAATCAAATTTTAGTTAAATTTCCGTCGCTGCTCGATATTCCCGAATGCATCATCCAATGAGCTGCATCCTTTAATTTTTGGCATTTTGACATTAATGATGTGATCAATTTCGTGAGTGGAGGGGGGTATCGTTGGCTTCCGAATTATGTGTCGGCGACGGTGATCTTCCTTCTCGACGGCCAACCGTCATTATACGATGCATCGATCGATTCGGCGTTCAACGCGATGACGGAGTCGCTTGATCAAAGGTCATTTTTGGATTTAGCCGTGTATTTCGATTTGCGTGTCGTTGTATCCGATTGCTCGATATTTACGCATACTCGTCCAAATTGAGTGCAAATAATTTCATTTGATAGATTTTGACGTTTTGACGCTAACGGCTCAATCAATTTCACGAACGGATGTCGTTTGGGTAGATCGCTTTCGACCTCGACGCGCGAGTGCGCACTTACGATTGGTCGACGTCAATTGTGCAATATATATTCCGATTCGATGTTCAACGCGAGCGACGAGTCGCTCGATCGAGGTCATTTACCGATTTTCCGTTGCCGAAATGATTTCGCCCGATAATGTCGCTGCCACCTGAGCTCGACTTGACTTATGGTGCATGCATGGAGGGTCAACACTATCATTTCACCTGTATGTATGAGGGAAAATGTTATCTATTTTATTTCTTGCCCATAACCTAAAAAAAATAAAACTTAAACTTTAAGCTCATTAATCCCTACTAATGCAAGTTGACCATGAAAGAACTAAGGATCAAAAATCATTCTCACCTCTTAGGCATTTTCTTCATCTTGTATTAAGGAATCATAAGTCCTTGATTTCTAATGAAAAATTCAACTCAAACAAATTAAATCAATTTCAAAATGTAAGGCCTATCTATAGGATAGTTTGAGATTGTTATTCAATATCTACTTATTTTATTTTTCTAATAATCTCTTTGATCAATCCTTGATCTTCAAAAGAACCAATCAATTGATCCTTACTATTGAAATCAAGACAACGATCATTTACCTTAATCAAGATTTTTCTAAATCATCATTTATAGGATGTAATTAACTAGGGCTCTTGCACCAACTGTCTTATATATATATATATATATAATCTTGTAATCATATTATTTATAGATGAATAAAATAATTGTTAACAAATTGATAATAAATTGTTAAATTAATTGTCAGTAAATTATAACAAACTGCTAATAAACTGCTAGCTATTAATAAGTTTCTACCAAACTTAATGACATAGGCCCGAACAAATAAAATTTATAAATTTTCAATATGCATCAATTCCCTCATGATGTAACATTACGTTACTCATCATTGAAAAGTTTATGGTACTTCCAACTAGTGAGAGGAAGTGTTCTATACCTGACATCATAAAATAGTGGTGTAAGGATATATATTGCGGTTGAAACTCAGTTCATATTCAATCCTTAACTTGAATTCGACCTTCTTAAAGAAGAAGGTAGAAATCCCATGAGTAAAATAAGAATGATGTCTTGAATAAGATGAATATTTTTTATTTCTTTTCTTTTGTTTTCTTTTATACTCATTGTTCATTGTTCACGTGAACAATTATTTTACTATTGTGAATTATAATTTTATTTTTCATGGACCTTTGAATGCATGCATAAGGATTTTTATGAGTAAAGTATATGATTTCTGAGTGTTGAGGTGGTTAGATGAGGCATAGAGTTTGAATTTGAACGTGTGGGGTATTTTGGATTATAGAAATTTAAGGAGTCGTTGAAGGTTTTAGAGCAATTCTATCTATAAACTGTTCAAACATTATTGCTTTGTTTCTAGTTTGATCCATGATGATCATCAAAGAGCTAAAAAAAATAATGAAGAGGTGAAAATATGAAAAGATTAAGAAATAATAATCTGCTTGAATAAGGAGATTTTCTTTTAGAAGGGTTTTAGGTCTTACACCTGATCAAGGAAGGATTAAAATCCTTAGTATAGATGAATAATCGTAAGAAATTAATTCATCTTATCAAAATACTTCAAAATTTTCTTTTTTCTACATGTATATTAGTTTGCTATTTATTTCATTTAAAAGAGAATTTTGAGCCATGGTAGCAATATGGATGGCATGCTTTAAATACCTACTGTGAGTGCAAAAGTCCCTTCATCATATATTTCAGGATTTTGATCATTCTTTAAAAGTGTGCCATAAACCCTTTCCAGAAGAGGCAATCTTTGCTTAGTAGGTTATTTTTTTTAATCTTTTTAAACTTTTTTCTCCTCTTTATTAGCTTTTCTAGTTTTATGTGATAGTTGTGCAGCAATTGTTATTAGATTTATGATGATGGACTCTTTTATATGTAGGTTTGTTCGAAATCTAGTTCCTTTTAAAAGTTACATTGAATTCTATCACCTTCTTTTCATTTATTTCTTCATTTTACTCCACAAATTCATAAACAATCTTCTATTTTCTTCACGTTATCATGGATGATTGTACCATTATGAACAATATCAGATTGTTTATGGTGCATTAAACCTCATGCTGAGATGCACTTACAATTGGCTTTCTTATCCACTCTCTCCAACAAAGTATCTTGAAGTGCATGGAAAACTCAGATTCAAGTTTGAACATCAAAGCTCAAATTTTGGGTTTGAATTTGAATTTTTTAACCATCGCCTCGACTTTACCTACAACCATATCTTTCTTTTGAATTTCAATTTCGAAAAAAAAAAAAAAAATCAAATTTCAAGTTTGAACTTGGAATTAAAAATTTAACACCAAATATCAAACGCATTTCCAAAAAATATCTCCACTTATGTACCCACCTAAAACAAATCTCATCTACTATGTAGGTTTGTTGAAATCGATTTAATGCATAAATGCATTAAATCACGCTTCAACATTTCGTTTATTCCAAAGTAAAATTCATATTTAAATACATGTAGGTTATGATGAATTCGATTTGCAAATAACAAATCAGACTAGTGCATGCCGCCATGCTGACTGCTTACCTGGCCTTTACCCCCGCTCCCACTGCATGGAGCTTCAATTGCCATGCCTTGCCGCTTTCAGCATGATCTCATCAGTGCCATGAATCCCATCTTCAATTTGACCTACAGACGTCAATTTCTTCTTTTTTCATTTTTTAAAAAAAAAAAATCAAATTTCAAGTTTCTCAATTAAAAATTAACATCCTTACATTCACACATTCCTTTACATATTCTAAATGTACAAATCCTAAACAAATCTCATCTACTTAATCAAAATCTTATCCTAAAGTTTTATCCAGTCCAATAAAACCTTACGACAACACCGTCTATTACATACCCATCTATCCTGTTCAAAGCTCTCAAAGAATATAGCAGTAGTTCATGTTATAATTGCTTGATTTTTTTCCTGGCATTAAGGAAGATAGAGATTCTTATTAAAAATAGAGAAATTGGAAGAAAAAAGAAGAGGAAAATGGGAAAATGGGAAAATGGGAAAATAAGGATGAAGTAAATCAGTTTGTCATCCTTCTTATGCAAGGCATCTAGTTGTTGTTCTACTGGGTTTCTTTTCTACTTGTGGGATTTAGATATTAAGAATATCAATTTTTAAGCCAAACATAAACTCGTTACTATTCCTTGAAGAATACATGATCTCCTAATTGTGGATATACCATATATAGTTCAATGAACCATGGCTTATAGAATAAATATTTACTTTGTTTTAATTTTAATAATATTTGTATAATTTTATATAATTTAAACCTCATGGTTATTTAATGATTTTAGAATATTTTAATTTATTTTCAATGCGGTAGCAAATTGTTAGTAGTTTTTTATCAATTTGTTAACAATTTGTTAGTATTTTATTACTTATTTTTCTTCTACAAAATAAATGCATTATAATGTAAGATAATTTTATGACATAAATAAAATTATTATTGTAGGTAGTGAAGATTTTTCATTTATTGTCAAATTTTGATCATTAATTATATGCGAGACTGGAAACCTTTTTTAGAGATAATTTCTTTATTCAGATATGAGTTCACTTTTGAAGTTGTTATTTCTCAATTTTTTCATCTTTGCCCTCTTTTTTTATTATTTTTCTATTTCTTTCTAGTTATTGGCTAAAAATAATGAATAGTTGATTAATAATCTCTTTTAAATTAAAGCTACCAATAAGAGGCATAGATGATAATTGAAAGAAAATGAATTTTCACCCCCCTTTAGTGACATCCTTGGCTTCCCTCCTTCCCTCCCTTGTACTCTTCCCAAGGCATCCATATTTTTAAGGCAAAGGGAATGCTCACTCTAATCAAAATAAGTTGTGGGCTCTAGGATCTCAAATATAATGCTTCCATTCAATTACAACATTAACTTAACTGGTTGAGATTAATTATATGATGTATGGATTTGCATTTTTAAAATGGTAAGAAAATCATTGATAATTGGGTATGATTGAATTGATAATCTTAAGATGGATGTGTGATAAAATTAGAATAAAAATGATTATAAAAAAAGGCTAGGGTAGAGTAGCATGTATATATTATAAAGTCTTATATAAATAGATGATTTGAGCATTTACAATGGATGGTAGAAAACATATCAATAAGACAAATAGATAAAGTTAATATCAAAGGATTAGAAAGAAAATAAGTAGTAGAAAGATAACATTGATCAAAATTATCTAAAAAATGCTTAGAAAAAAATTGACACCTCATAAAACACTCAACATTCAATAGCAATATTTGAAAAATAAGGATTCATAAAATTAATCCTAAATAATTGATATAAGGATGACCAAAGAACTTGCCTTTTATAGCATATGGCTGAACACCTTTCTACCAAACACATCATACATTTCACTAAGTTGATTTTAATTTCACCCCCTCCTCACCAACAAATACATTAAAAAAATATTTTATAATTTTAAACAGATAAAATCTTGAACTTGCACCTAGGGGTTGTTTGCTTGGCTAAATTTGAAATACGGTGTAAAAAAAATACAGTGTAAAGTAAAAATGATGAATTTGAAATACTTTAGGTTGTTTGGATGAATACTCTACAAATGCATGATTTTACTTTTTTTATTTAGTAAAATCAAAATAATATAAAGTATTTGTCAACGGGCGGTGGTTGCGACAGGTAGCAGGGTCCGGAGGACACTGGTGATCTCAATTTACACCGAATGTGTATTTAAAATTCGCCTAAATTGAGTGAATTTCAAATACATCAAAATTGAACAAACAAGTTTATTTCAAATTCACTCTAAAAATATACTGCATTTTAAATATAATCAACCAAATAATAGAATTTTAAAAATGCATGCATTTGATTTACAATACACTATATTTACTTTCAATCAAACAGCCCCTAAGTAATGAACTTAATAAAATTCTAAAATATTTTTCTCACCGGATACTTCTGATGCTATTTAACACTAAGAAATAAACTTAAGAATAGAACTTATATTATTGACTTTGATATTCAGCTCATACATGAGATACTATTTATTGTCATCTAATCCTGAAACATTTTCTCCTACAAATATATATAATTCCATAAAGTTATATTATTTTATTTCATATAGGATGAATTGACAACTACCTTGGTGCACCAATGCCAACAGTCTCAGTATACCATACAAAGAATCATAAATTCAGCTGGTGACAATGAGATCATACTTTGTGAAGCTTTGAATGTAAATGATGAGCTACAGAAGGTTCTTTCCAAGTATGAAGACTTACAGAAGCCTTCTGTTGTTCACTCAGAACCAGAGCCTGCAATGATTCCGGTGGCCGTCGAACCCGAAGAATCTCCGCGAGTCAGCAGAGAAGAGAATAATCTCATCAGAAAGCCTGCGGGGTTTCGAGCAAGGTCTGGTGAAGATGATGACATGTTACATGATCTTGATGAAATGATATTTGGTAAGAAAGGGAGCAGTTCATCAGAGGATCAAGATGTTAGAAAGAAGCAGCAGTATAGTAAGGATGATCTGATCCATTTCTAATCAAATGAGAGGAATATATTTATATATAATAGGGATTTCATATTAGATTTGTGAAATTTCTCTGAGATTATAAAGCAAATATGATGTGGTTGTTTTTTTATTGTTATTTATGTTGTTTTTGGGTTAAAAGATTGATAGGAACAGGAGCTTTTTCATATTTTGTGAAATATATATATTTTTATTGGTAATTTTGAAATTGTTGTTGGTCACAATGAATGCTGCAATGTTTATATTATAATTTTATGAAAGTTTCCAATGACTAATTTCAAGAGCAGTGTTTGCAATATATGAAAAGGTTAAGGGGGTGACTTAAAATAAGCTTGAATTCATACAATATTGAACAAAATCTTATGAATTAATATTTTTTTAAGAAGTCTGTGACTTCTTTTGCACTCTATTTTAAGCATGACAAAATTACATGAAAGAAATATTAACTTATCCCAGTATTGTTATGAGTAGTAGCATGCATTTATTCATTTTAATCCTTAGGCTTTCTATAAATTAAATTCCAAACAGCTTAGAGACAATTGTCAAAAATTAGTAATTTCTCTAATTTCAAAGTACTAAAGGAGTCATTTTTTTAGACATTTTAAATAAATTTAATCATAAACTTAAATGTATAATATATATATATATATACAAATAATTGAATTCAAAATGCCTTGCTTAAAAATTTAAGCTGTGCAAAAATTTGAATTGAAGATCAATTAATTGAAAGTTTAAACTTTTAACATGCAAATAGTTTACTTCATAAGTGCCAAAAAAAAAAAAAAAAAACACTTCTATACATTACAACAAAATTGGTTTAGTTTAGTTCAAATATAAAAGAGAAAAAATTAACATTGGCGTATGACAAATTTTGACAACAAAGTTAACATATATATATATATGATCAGTAACAATATGGTACTCTTCTTAAGCAAAAGTAGGAGCCAAGCACTCGGCGACCACTTCTGCGAGGTTTGGATTTTCCAAGGCAGCTGCTACACGTTCTTTGTCATTCAATTGCTTGTTCACTGCAATTTCGAAAGAGAAAAAAACTGTAAAATCTGAAATGAAGCAATTGAGGAAACATTATGAAGAAGAAATACCTGCAGCTTCTGTTGCATGACTCCCAGGTGCTAACCTTATGTCAATCTCAATATAAAATAAACAAAATTATAAAAATTTAAGTAAATATTGGGAAATAGGAGAAATATAATTTAATTACTGGAGTGAAAAGACCATAAAATAGGGGGAAAAAAGGACTAATGCACAGAGCAAACAAAGAATTTTATATAAATTAACATAATGATGACTACACCCTGTTGTTGATGCCATTGCAGATTTCAGTGTAATTTTGATTAAGTAGAATTACAGCAATAGATAAAATATAAAGACTCGACAGCTTTATAAAATAAACTAGAATAAATCCTCAAAATGTCCTTGATGAAGTAACTCAATACTAAAGGTCTATTTGGGGAAACTTTTTCATAATTTTGCTTCACAAAAAGGTGACAGTTCTATTTAGCAACACAGTTCTTATTGTTTTTCAAAAATTTCTATGATGGGAAGTAGCTTTTTACAAGTAAAGTAGATTGAATGTGGTAACTAAAAAAAAAAGATGATTTCTGACGATTTCAAAGAAAAATATTTATAATACCTATAGTAGTTTTCATAAAATCTATTTAACCCACAATAGTCGTACAATTAATATAGCAATTAATTACAAGCACCACAAATGGACCCTAAGCAGCTATCCATCCACTGGACCACTCACCACACCACCTCACCAAGGGGAGCAAAATTCAAGGATATTAAAGGCTGACCAAAGCTCAGAAGAGACAATTTTATAACTTTTATGTCCATGTGATTACACTGAGAAATCTTCACATCAGTAAAAATGTGACAAAGTCCCTCTAAATCAGCGGTCATGCCTAAAATATACACCCAGACCGTGGTAATTAGATGAAGAGCTAGGCCCATATGTTCCACAAATTTAATTCTATGAGTAGTGAGTTATAAAATACACTTGATAGATAATGAAACCCTCTATTAACCAAAGTTTCATTAAAGTTGGTCGGTTCGATAAGTTACTTTGTAAGGCGGTAAGATCATCTTAGATGATGCAACGTGATTGTTGACAAAAATTCATCGATCAAAATCAGTTTAATCAAGCTGACCAAAGTTTATAACAATCCGAGATGATAAAATTATGAAATCTTATTTAGATTCATCATAATTACCCGACCATACACTCTAAGCCACTGTTGGTGTATATTTTTCTCCCAAATCTAATGGTCTGAAAGAAAAGCAACATAGAGACCATATACTAGAGTTAATAGAAAGTTCCCCCTTCTATAAAGAGAGGGCCAATCAATTAAGGGGATTTGCACTCAAATTTCAAACTAAGAATATGAAGTATTTTATGAGAGCAAAATCTTAGGACATTATTATTTTTTAGGACATTTGAGTGAATTTAATTGTAAATTAACACACACAACGCATATGCAAGAACTTGAACTCAAGACCTCTTAGTTGAAAGTCAAAGCTCTCAACCACTAGGTTAAGATAATCTATCTAATTTATCTCCTTAAAATCAACATGAATATCAACTCTTCTTTTCACAAAGTGAGGTTAGAGGATCTTTCAAATTAAATAAATTTCATTGAGCATGTGTAAAACAATCATAGGAAATTATTTAGATTGAAAATTTAAAAAATATATAAAAAAAGAGATACTTTTAGAGAGAGGCATAATGAGCCATTCATTTTTCATCAAATCTTATTATCAACCAAATGTTCTTAAAAAGTGATAAAACTATAGCACAAAGTTGTTCATATGTTACAATTCAACTGTGATTTCAATCCTGAGTTTCACTAATTTTAAAATAATTTAACCATTTATAAAGTAACATAAAAAATAATAGTTATTGCATGTCATATAAAATCTCACAAAATCTAGTTTTTCATATTTTTTAATCATCACAAATCAAAATCATTAAATTCACTTTAAATATCATCAATAACACATATGTTTCCTAAGTTCTTTGAAAATATACATGAAAATGTGATTAACTTCTTTCATGATGAGAGACCGCTATTAAAAAATTTTGATGCATTCAATTGAAGATATTCTTAAAAAATAAATGGTCAAAATGATCCCTAGGTTTAGGCTTGTCTAATTTAATCCCAAACTTTTTCAGGACATTCAATTTAGTCTCTCATATCATCAAATTTGAACTAACTTGATCCTATGTCAACTTTGTCATTTTTGGATGAAGATTCATGGTGAGAAACTCTCCACGAGTATTTAGACATTTTAGGATCAACTTAATTGATTTTAATTGATATTAAGTACCGAGATCAACTTTTAAAAATTGAAAATGCCCTCATAGAAAACTTCCTTCAATCTTGTTTTTGTTCAAAGAAATGATAAAATTGATAGTATGACCAATTTGATTCAGATTTGGTGAGTTAATTGATTAAATTGAGCATCTGAAGAAGTTAGCTAACATAGACACACTTAAAGATACTATGAATATTTTTGGTCATTTAATTTATTATTAGGTTATATTTGAACTGAAAATATTGGAAAAGATGAAATGAAAAAGAAAATAGTAATGAATTGAATTGAAATCAGATTTCATTTATTTATTTGATAGAGAAAAAAATCAAGTGAAAAGGTTTTGATTTTTTGTTTGGTTAAATTAAAATTTTGTTATAAGAAAGAAACATCTTACTCATGACGATGACCAATATATTTTTCTATACATTTTTTTTTCACTAAAATGCATTAATTCACATTACTAGGAAAATCTATTTGTCTACTAATTACAATGCAACCAAACATCCAATATGAAATTGCAAAGTAAAATCCATTGACACTCCCAACTAAAATTTTTTTTAAAATCATATACATTGGTAGTTTTAATGATGTTAATGAGAATAAACTATTTTGGTATTGCATTTAAAACTCTCAACATTGAAACTTAAATATAGAAGAATGGCAGTTCTCTTCCTAGAAGAAGGAAAAAAAAAAAGAATTAAGCATCGCATGCACATATATGTATGGGAGAGTGAAAAAGAAATAAAGGTGAAGGCATGTGCATCTACAAAAATACATAGATAAAGATATAAAAACATATATATGTATGCATTTATTTGCAAAAAAAAAACTATCCTCTGAATCAAATAAAACCATTATGCATAAAACATGAATATTAATCAATAGAAAATTAATCAGTAAATCATATACCATTGCATTTAAGTTGTCTATGCTTAGAACTATTGTATCTTTTATTATTATTGAATAAGAAATGTACTTGATATGTTGTCCAATTGTTCCTATATATTTGAAAGCAAAGTAAATATAATCCAGGGCCATTAGCGCATTAAAAAAAACAAAGAAATGGATGCATACATGACATCAACCTTTAAAAGATTCCATGCTTCACGTTAGAAGGTTATCCTTCAAAAAGGTATAATTTTAGACCCTTGCTCGGTATGAAAAAATATAAAAATCTTCTGCCAAGTTGCCACTACCCTCTTGACCATTCTTCTGACATTATCACTGACAGCCTCATTAACATCAACTGCTGTTGTGAACATCTTCTAACCTTACCACCATCATCATAATCTTGTTCTTCAACAGCAAGATCACATCCAACAACTCCCTCCTTTCACTTCCAATATCACCATCCTTTGTATTGCAATATCCCTCCTACAGTCATTTGTCTGTTTACACCAGCTACCACAAGTTACTTCCAATTTCTACCAACTATAGCCCTATCCCTATCCGTTCCCTTCTTTCTCATTGATGTGGTGAACATCTCCCTCTTCGTCCACCACCGCCACCACCGCCACCCAATTCCCTACTCTTTACAACTACCCTGTTTCCAGACCTTAGTTTTAGTGTCCTACTATGCCACTTTTCCACTATTAGATTGCAAACTCAGGGACGCATTCCGCATTTTACTAAAAAACTGTTTATCATTCCTGTTAATAAAAAACTCTACTGGAATCATTAAAAAAAGATCACATGACATAATAAAAACAAAATAAAGAGAAAATCCAGTTTGACAACTTTGCAAAACCAATTTGTCAGGAAAAAATGCAAAATAACGTGCCAACTGACACAAGCAGCAACAACCATTAACAAAATGAAGAAGTCACAATTATCAATGATCATGAACATTTATTTCTTAAATGGAACACCATTTTAAAACCTGTTATTCTGCACTTTGTGGCATACCTTGTAACGTGAAGGTAGACTGCGCATGAGTTTCACACGTAAGCAAAGTCCAATAATGGTAGCCATACTACAATGCTCAACAGTAGGAGTAAAAGTGACCCTATATAAAAACAAAATGATCAATTGGTTTGGAAATAGTTGCAACACGTTCAAATTTGTTACCCTAAGGAAACAATGGTTAAAATTTAAAAGCACTAAAAAAATCTTGCCTGACACGGTTTAGCTTGTCATTAACTTCAATTGAGTCTTCTGAAACAACATTCAATTCTTCCAATGAGTACGGATGTTCTGGGTCCTTTATATCCCTTACATGATTTGCGAAAGATTAAGGAAGAACAATAATTCTTAGTACTTCAGCCAACACTGCTAAACTTGATCCTTGTTAATACATGGAAAAAGTAACACAATAGGACATTCAAGAAGTAGCAACTTCACCAACATTCTAAAACTATTCAATCACAAACTAAGCATAAGAAAAAAAAAAAAAAAACATAATGCATAAGAAGGCAGGTATACAATGGTTTTAATCTTTTTCAGATAAAAGTCAATATTGCTAAAGTTAATCATTTGCAGGTCTTGGAAAAGCCTACAACAACAACAACAACAACAAACCTTAATCCCACTAGGTGGGATTGGCTACATGAATCCTTCGTCTCCATTGTGTCCTATTATGTGTCAAATTCTCATTTAAATTAAGTATACTAAGATAATTTTTATACATCTTAACCAAGTCTTTTTAAGTCTACTTCTACCTTTCTTAACATAAGGCAAATCTAATGCATCTACTCGAATCATCGACGACGCTTTATGTGGCCAAACCATCTAGGCGACTCTCCTAATCTTATCTACCACTGGAACTACTCTTTTTCCGAATATACTCATTTTGCATTCTATCTCTAAGAGTAAAGTCACTCATCCACCTAAGCATCCTCATCTCTCAGAACACTTAACTTAGTTTTATGCTTCTTTATTGGCCAACATTCGCACCATAAGTCATTGCGTCTTACCACAATCTTATAAAATTTTTCAAGTTTAAGAAACTTTTCTATCACATAATAGGCCAGATGCATTCCTCCACTTCAACCATCCAACTTAAATTCTACTAATAACATCTCCATCTATTTCACCATCATTTTGAATAATAGAGCCTAAATATCTGAAACACTCACTCTTATTAATGACTTGATCACCTAATGTCACAACACTACCACTAACTTCTACAACTAAAATTACACTCCATATATTCTTTAGATCTACTTAAACGAAAACCTTTAGACTCTAGAGTTGACCTTAATTCATGTTTCTGTTGGACTCCCTCTCTAGTCTTATCAACAAGAAGAATTTCATCAGCAGGTCTTGGAAAAGCCTAAATTGACAAAAATTAAAGATAAAAAATGGGAGTGTTCGAGATCCTTTGTCTCTTATCTGGTTTGACATAGATCAAGAAGAATAGCAACTAGTAGCAGATCGGAAAATATTGCTGAACTTGAACATTAGTAACTCGTAGAAAAGCCAATATTGACAAAGTAACAAAATGCGCTATTCAAAAAGTAGCAACTTAACTAACATACTAAACTACTCCATAACAAAGTAAGCATAAGGAAAAACATGATAAACAAGAAAATGTATCATAAGGCAGGCATACCAAGCAAACCATGCCCTGAACCTTTTTGAGGTATAAAAAGCGATTTCCTACTCATTTTGTATAAATCTAAACTGCTTGACAACCACGAATTTTGGATGTGCGATTAGAGCAACAATAAGTACTATTAGCAACCCTGAAATTCGATGATTTAATGCTCTTGAGTCTTAAAGAACTGTGGGTTTCTCCCTAAGTTGCACCAAAATGAAAAAAAATTATAAACTTCAAGCCCCAAATGAAAAGCCTTGGACTAGATCTAAGCAGAAAAGAAATATTTATGATTCATACAAAACAAGCATACCAAACGTGGCATAATCCTCTGATTTAAAATATGATAACTAAAATTGTATTCTAAACCTACAAGCAATGGTCTTCTAATGTGACAACCATACGCATATCCTGTCTGGTCTTTTTTTTTCTCTTTACTTCTTTTTAAACATAACCAAAATTGCAAAGCATTTCGTCTTCCTATCTTTCTCAGAAATAATCTGATTAAAATCAACTAAATAAAAGCTTGAAGCCAGATCGCAAATAAAAGAAAGACAGCTAGTAGCAAATATCATGTATAAAGACGATACAACAAAAAAATTGTCATTTATAATCACACATAAAATATTTATAAGATAGCAAACGGCGGAATTTTGGTCAACAAGAGAATATCAAATCATAAACTTGTCACAATGAACGTAGAATGCCGAGCTTAAGATTTTGACCCAGCTAACTTCCGGTTCAGGAGAGATTCCCCAATTTAATAATCAACTAAGACTGTTAAGAAATTTACCACAATGAAGATGAGGAAGGTATGTGCCATGCAATTACAATGGAAGAACTTAAGCTGTTTGGACAACAAATATTTCGAAATTGTAAAAAAAACATTGAAGTTAAATGCAAATACGATTAATTTGAGACAAAAGAAAGAACATGGAATGGTATGATATGATCCTGCATTATAAGGATATCGAAAATTTCTTGTTGATCAATAGGCTCTTCCGCATACTCATCAATATTTGGTGATTCATTCCTAATGCGCCTTTCTTTCTTTCCATGTACAACAGGATTGGCGTTAATCAACTCCCTAGGCATTCTTTATTACTCCACAAAAACACCTGAGGGTGGAATCTCTGTTGCTAATTTGATTTTGTACTCCTGCACAAAAGACATAACGATTTAGTGACAATCTCAACCAGAGAAAAAAAAACTCGGTAGCAACAAGAATAACAAGATAAATGACAGAAAATGCTGCCCCACACACATTTCCGCCATACAATGAGAAAATATATCACACTTATTAAAAAAAAAATATAAGCCCATTATCTTGAGCCCTATTAGCATTCATAGTTAGGAATGCAAAATTCTTAAATGCTAAGAGGTAGTTTGTTCGCAAGTAGTTTAAAATGAATGTGTATTTCAAATATAAGATAAATTAAATACAATTTATTTGAAATATGCAAAGTTATTTTGGCTAGTTATAATATAAAATCATGTGATCAATTTTTGTGTTTTATTATGAGTAAACTTAATCTAAATTTTATTTTATTTTAAACAAACAAATCTAAAGCATGCAGGGATGGCAACAACACTAGAAAAGGCATCAGAAAGAGAGAGCCTGAGATTGTGGGATGGTTCCATATCACATGGGGAGCGCATAGAATAAAGTCGAAGCCAAAGGCAATAAGGATGGCATCATCTCTCGGAATAAATAGAATAATATGACACACAAGGAAAGCCAACCTAAGAGGTTGCGAGAAGAGCTAGAGGATGCAAGATGGCATCATAAGGCGAGCATGATGGGATTAGTGATGTCAAGAGATGGATCCCATCGATATCACGAGAAGGCTTCAACAAGTTTGTAAAGAGAGCCGAAGGTCACAAAAAGCTATAGGGCATGCAGACAGGCAAATAATGAAAATAGTAATTCACCCAAAATTGATCAAATTCTAACTTCGTCAAGAATATGTTGTTTCAGGTATCATAAATTCCTTAAAGAAATACCTTGAATTTCTTTGGCTCTCAACCAAATACATAAAAGGTTAAAACCCTTGCATTACAAATGCAGTACTCTTAATACAAACAACCAAGCAATCCCTAATTAGGATTACTAAAAACATACGCACCCATACCACCCACCCATATACACAAAAAAGTCCCCATCCCTCTAAATCAAATATGTCATTCCATTTTTATTAAGATTCCTGAGCTTTCTAATCTTAACCATCTAGATCCCACACAAGGCAGTTATGCAATATACTTTTTTTCATTTTTCAAATACATGTAATTCCATTTTCAACAGTAAGCAATAAATACCACTCAACTAAAAAATCATTTTTAATCTTAATTCAAACAAGAGTTCATTTAAAAATTTAAGAAAGTGTTATTATTCCAATAATTTTTGTTATGAATTATCTAAATTTCTCAATACTAATGTACTAATGATGATGAGCCAATTTGAGTGGTTATCTAGAAAAAAATATGACAAGTTTCAAAATATAGTTTCACAAATATCACTTTGCATATTAAATGTTCATCATCATTAAATTTATCAAACTATTTAACAATAGTTTTATGATTTTTTATTTTGCATCTATTCCTATCAAATGTTGGCATTTTTTTTATCATCTAAGTCTGTACGGTGAGATTTTATCATGATATAAGTGTGATTTGAACTCAAGACCTTGGTAACAAAACTTTTTGTGGGGGAACGATGACGCACCCGATCTAGATCCCATGGTCGATCCCATTTGGTCCCCCGCCACTTAGTCGAGGAGGTATAATCTAACCCCACCGGCGATGTCGAACACACGGGTTCATCCCAAGTGGGATCTGGAGTGAAGTTTGTTATGACAAATATAAGTCAACCTTAAACATAGCTTTTGCTCAACCAAATACATTACATTTCACACCAAAGAGAAAGCCGTTAAACATACACGGTCATGAATTGTAATTGATATCAGCAAGAAACCACCCGTAATGCCATTTTGTGGTGCCATATCGCGCAAAACCACGCGAGGACAGAGAGCATCACGCTTTAAGAATGAATGTGAAGTTAATTACGATTGATTTGACATTCTTGTGGAAAATTTTCTTAATTGTCAAAGACAAACAAATACGGAGGATTGACGATTTTTTTTAGTTTTAGTTTTAATTTAAATAATTCATTTCATTTTTTTATATTTATTTTATTATTTTATTTAAATTTTGATCATTTTATGATTGATTTTAGATTTGAATATATGATCATTTATCATTGAAATTTTAATTATAATTATCCTTACCGATTATAGTAATATCAATTGATAGACTCTTTACTGTCCGATTTTCTGAGGATCGCGCCTAAATTATTATCTCGAAGATAATCCTTCAAAACCTTATCCACTCTAAATAACATGAGGATCGGGTTTGGACTTTTCTTCGAGGTTTGAATTTCGTAGTTTTGATTCGTACATTACGTATTAGATTCTCGATATTATTCATTTAAAATTTTATAATATCACATTTTTAAGTTTTGTTAACTGTCAAGACCAAACCTAAGATGTAATATACTTTGTTTCATATCTCAGATAGTCTAAATGTCTAAACATTTCAACACACATACAAGATTCTGCTTTCAAAATGCATATGAATGTCTAAGTTGAAGTAGTTGAATTTGATGTAATACAAGTATGAGTTTTGATAAGGGATCTTTTAGGTTTTGTTAACCCGCAGAACCAAGACCAAACCGGGAAAATAGACTCGCCAACTCGACTATCTTGCAGAGGATCGATTTAGATTAATTATTTCAAGATCTATTATTCTCCAAACCTCACAACTCTGACGTATATGAGATCGATTTGAGATTTTCTTTGAGATCTAACTTGAATGTGAGCATTAACAATGATGCCGATAAATTTATCTTTTGTTATTCTATGACATAATTAGCTTATAATATTTTATTAGGTTGAAAATAATATAATGACATTATTAGATTTTTAGGTTTTGTTAACGATCGATCACACCAAATCGGGATAATGTAGACCGTTTCGTAATATGAATTTGACCATTCCAAGTGTTTATCATGATCAAATAAGTCGTTTACATAAGATTATAAATGAGTAATTTCAACTATTTGTCGAGTCAAGTATAGATTTATCATAAAGATATCAATTAATTCATGTACTTGCATGTATCAGAGTCGTTTACATAAAAATGAAAGCATCGTAAAACTAAGTGATTGTTTAGATGATATAGGGTTCTTTCAATCACTTATCCTAGATCAAGCATGTATATGTTCTTTAACAAATCAAGCATTTTGTAGAGTGTGAATTTGATTCTTTCAGTATTTTTAATCAAATTACAAAAAAGAACATTGTTCATAAAGTCATAGATTTCATTTAACTGCATATTAAAGCAAATCAAATCAATAATGAGATAACACGAATACTAATCAATCATTTTACTTAAGATTTTAGCATGAATCTGATTTATTTCCTAAATGACATATATTAATGACTTGTATCTTTTATGCATTGAGTGTCACATTTTCATTTCTCACCCATTCATACATATAATCACCACTTAAAATGAATTTGAACTTTAAATAAGTAATTGTATACGCTATGAAGATTCGAATAACAATTTAAGATGTGTAGAAGATATCAGAATCAATAGAGTATGAATGAATAAATGAATAATCATACGACGTATCCTTCCTTTTCAAACACGCAGACATTTCACATTTTATTTATCAAAATTTTTCAACCTCCCGCCATCCCGCGATATGGGGTTGCCGGAGACAGCCACCACGCCGCGAAAGGCGTATGGTAGATGTCGTAAAAATTTATTTGCCCACCACGCCAGAAAGCGCATGCCGCAAAGACAACATTGCCACGCCGGAATAACGCAGCAGCACTTATATCATAACAGTTTCGCCACGCCAAAACAACGCAAGCGACTTATAAGAACAGATTTCGCCACGCCGGAACGAACACGTATTATCATAGGTTTCGCCGCATTGGAACAACAATGTGAACGGTACTTATCGCAGATATTTCGCCACGCGTTCGGAACAACGCGCGTGACTTACCAAAAGTTTCTCCACCGTAACAGCGAACGGGTACTTATCGCTACATTTCTCACGTTGAACAACGCAGTGATACTTATCACAGTTTCCGCCAGACGGAACAACAACGAGCATTTATCGCGAAGTATTTCGACACGCCGGAACAACGCGAGCAGTACTTATCACAAGTTTTCCCACCGCGTAACAGCGAATTTATCATTACAATTTCCCGCCACGTTGAACAACGCGTGACTTATCACGTTTCCGCCGCAGATAACAATGTGAGCGGTACTTATCACAAGATATTTCCGTTGGAACAACGCGTGAGCAGTCTTATCAAAAGTTTCGCCATCGGAACAATGCGAATCGATACTTATAAAGATAGAGATAAATTTGCATTCACATGTATATGAAATTAAAGTATAATTGATACCCCTGCCATAAAGATCATTTTCATCGCCATTTCACGAATTTTGCATTTGACATGCAATAGGCTATAAACTTTTAATTACAAAACACCTTTCTAAATCAAGTTTCATATTTGATTAATATTTCATTTCGCTAATAAGATATCAGTGATAGACAAATATGCAAGTAGCCATACTAAGCTTACATGCATAAACTTTTTCCTTGAATCCAACAGAAGGTTCAATGAAATGACAACTTTATAGCAAACCGAAAACCAATTTCAGCAATTTTTTTTTGGACCAAAAGAGTAACACTAGATCTTGTAGAAATTGAAAGCTCCTTACCTCGACAAGTTCGGGCTTTTCCCTATTTCATATCAACATTCAAATAAAAATATTATGAAAACCTGATTGCATAAAAAATGAGGGCCAATACTTTGTTTTTCCTCCATCTTTCTCAAAATCCAGCACTTGTAATAGCGAGATATAAACAGATATTAAATTTCTTTAGCAGAGAATAAAATCATCGAAAATTTACTTCTTTCACATTACTTATTTATCCCTTGACGATATTAAGTAATCAGCCAACTCTCCAAACTTACCCCTTCTTTTTTTTCTTGTATCTCACAACAACACAAATGGAAATGGTGAGGAGGGGAGGTTCACAGAAAGAGGAGAGGGTTCATCCAATCAAAGCATACATAGCATATGAAAGAACAGCACTTCACCGGATATAGATGAGGGTAAACCAACCATAGCATACATAGCATATGAAAGAACAGCGTTTCACCGGACTCAGCTTATCCAAACAAAAGGATGAAATAACGATATGAAACTTAGCACGTATGAGGATAAACCGAAATCATTTCCTTCGAGAAAAACCCACATAGCAAAATATAACTTACGATTGAAACGAAACAACCTGGGGGTTTCGGTTGGAAGGGTGATTAGGAAGGATCGAGCCCTCTGTTTGCTCGACTAGGGTTCGGTGCTTCGAACCGAGAGACGAAAGAGAAGCTGCTGCAGGGGAGTTCGGCCAAGTGCAGCAAGAGGGAGAAGGAGGCGCTCGATTTCGACTGAGGGCAAGAGAGGAGACTTCGGCCGAGAGCAGGAAACAAAAGAGGGAGCTCTGCGTGAGAGGGAATTGCGTCCAGCAAGCAGGAACGAGAGAGGGAGCCGATCACAGAAGGGAGTCGCACGAGAGCTTCAGCCGAGAGCCGCAGGAACGAGAGAGGGGAGAGTCGTGCGTAGAGAATGAGGTCAACGCGAGGGAGTGTGAGCAGAATCGCGTCAACGGGAGTCTTGCGTGAGCCGTAAGGGGAAAACGAGAACAGCCGAGAGGAGCAGAGAGGGGTCGTGCGAGAGAGGAAGGAGAGTCGAATGAAGAGAATGCCCCCAGCCGCTTTCGATTTCGAGTATTAGAGCCGATCGGCTTCTGATTGGTTGCTAAACGGCGTCTAATAGGATAGTGGACGGCAGCTTTAATTGGGCAAATGGGCGATAGGGATTAGATAAGGATTACGGATAATTAGTTAGGTTAATTCAATATTATTTTAATAATTAAGATAATTAATTCTAATCATAGAAATTTTGATGAAGCATTCTAATAATAAATATGAAAGTATCAATTTTAGTATTTGTTGCAAACAACGCGATCGATTTTATTATCGAGTCGTTGACAATATCGATACATCGACGAAATTAGCTAATTTCGCGGCGTCGCATTCAATTGATCGATATTCACGCACACTTTCGATCGCGGGCGCATCGTTTGATAGGTTTACCGCAATGATGGCATTAATTTTGTGAACGGAAGTCGAACGCCGGCTTCCGACTTCGATATGTGCATAATTTCATTAAAATTGATTTTAATTGATCGATCATTAATTGATTCGATATTTGTTACTTAATTAATTTTGATGCTTTTTCGACGCACTATGAAGTCAAATTTTCAAATTGAAGCGAATCTAATTGATTTCGATCGCACTTAGGGGGTTTTAACCTCTACTTCATTTGTTTAATTTCAAGTGGCACATAGTTGTAGGTCAACAAATGCCCCCTAACAAATATGGTGCGCGCATGGAGCGGAATGTGTTTGTTGCACACTAGTTGACCTTGCGGATCTCCAAGAGATTTGCTTGGATGCCACGCTGAAGTTGTAATTTCAACAACTTTGAATAATACATGATCGCTGCCCTTTGATAGAGTGAGTATAACTCTCAAGTTGGGAAAATATTTAAATTTCATCGATTCGACTGTAATAGCTCGTTGAACCGGTATTTGTTGTCGTTAGTCCAATGCTTTGTGCTTGATGGACTAAATGAAAGAGAGCTTTGACTTATCATCAACTTGTCAAGGGAATTTGGTGCATCTTCAGCCCTATGTTTTATATTTTCCTCTTGTCCTAGCTTTGTGCCTTAACGGACATGATGGAGTTGATGATTTGTGGCGAGATGATAATGTCTTTGGTCTTGTGCTTTGTGCTTTGACGGACTTGTTGAAGACTCAATCTCGAGATTTGAAATTTGTATTTTCCTCCTGTCCTGGCTTTATGCCTTGACGGACTTGATGGAGTTGATGAGATAGAAATGTCTTCGGTCCTGTGCTTTGTGTTTTGATGGACTTGTTGAAGATTTCATCTCGAGGATTCATATCTTATGCCTCCTTTTATCCCGGCTTCATGCCTTGACGGATTTGATGGAGGAAAGTCCTGAATTATTTTGAAGATTTGTCAGACGATACAAAATTATTTTCTGCCCTAGCTTTCAACTTTTATGGGCTTGTAGAAGGATATGTGCCGACGACCTAGCTCACAGAGCCTATGTTGGGTCAGTGGCATAGAGTCATCAGTCCTGTGCTTTACACATGTAATGGACATGCTGATGACAAAAACTCCCTTAGTTCAGCTTTTAGCTTCATATGAACATTAGGATGGCTTCTTCGGTCCTCCGCTTTTTGCTTGATTGGACTTACTGAAGAAGAATTTCCTTCGATTTTTTGCTTTCTGCTTTAATAGACTTATTGAAGGAGTTGATATTTCACATTTGTATTCGATTCCAAACTCGGCTTAGTGCCTTCTCAAGTAAGGACATCTTTGTTTATTGTAGAATTTTGAGAAATGACCTTATGACCAATAGGGATAATCTCCCAGTCTGGGTCACTTGAACTCGCCAACTTGAAGAGATTTGGGGATTTGGATGCTCTTGTCTTCAACTAACGAAGTAGGAGGATCCCTTACTATGACCTTTGTGACGTGTTGAGTAAGCAGATCTATCAGTGACTCGGCCGTATTTTGGCGTGTTGAGTCCGACCTTATACACCCACTTGAGTCGTGGACTTGAGCAATTGATGAAGGATTTTATCCTCGGGCTAACGAGATGTGGATCTCTTACTACGTCCTTTGTGGCGTATTGAGTAAGCAGACACACCAAGCGACTTCGACGATAGTTGAACCGACCTTATACACCAACTCGAGCCTTTAGATTTGAAGTGGGATGATAAATGTATATCCAACTTGGTTTGTTGAAGTTTGCAGACTTGAAAATTTTCTTCTTTGGTCAGTAAGACTTTTAAATTTGAGCATTTGAACATATAATTTTGAGTATGCCTGTAGGGATCTCGACACTAGGCATGATGTCAACCCAAAAAGAAAGAAAGGCCCCCCTGTCTTACCAGGAACGGCCGATATTTTACTATAAAACTTAAAAAAATGCCCCCCACAAAATTTACAATTCTGATGAGGGATGATTGGTCTTCAGACGGGACCAATTCTCCTTCGAAAAGCTCGAGGACTTTTGTATGATCAAATGCTTTGGACATCCTTTCGATATACAGATTTTTGAGCTTGGATCCTAACTTCAAGCGCCGCTCTTCCATCCGTAGACGAGCATTTTCATCTTGGGTAAGATTTTGTTGAATGGCTACTCGGAGCGAAGGTAGTTCAACTTTGAGTGACAAAATTGCTTCAGCCCTAAACACTAGTGTATAGGGGGTAGACTTTATAGGAGTCTTGTAAGTGGTGCGGTAAGCCCATAATGCTTCTGCAAGCTTGCTATGCCACTCTCTTTTATTTCTTATGAGAATTTTTCTAAGTAATTTGACTAGTGTTTTATTAAATGCCTTAGCCAAGCCATTTGCTCTTGGATTATAAATTGACGAATATCGCCAATCAATCTTATGCCGATCATCAAATTTATAAACTTTAGTACTTTTGAAGGCTGATCCATTATCTGAAATGATTCGGCGTGGTACACCAAATCTATAGACAATATTGTGGATAAAGAAGTTGGTCACTTGTTTGTAACTTCTTTAAAAATGGCTTGACCCATAGAAGTAATCAGTGGCTGCTAAGATGAAGTGGTGGCCAACTAATGATGGAGGATCAATTGGTCCAATTACATCTGTCCACCAGCACTCAAACGGCCAAGATGCTATTGTTGGGTGTAACAGATTCAGAGGTTGATGAATTATGTTACCGTGGACCTGACATTCATGACATCTCTTAGCATGATTGATACAATCTTTTACCATAGACGGCCAATAGTATCCAATTCTTTTAATTTTGAAAGCCATTTTAGGACCTGATTGGTGTACACCACAAAGTCCTTGATGGATTTCAACAATTACTTTGTTAGCTTCTTCTATTCCCAAACATCGCAGCCACATCTACTCGAAGGATCTACGATACAGAGTATTATCAACATAAGCATATAGTCGAATCCTTTTCTCAGTTGTGCTATCTACCAATTTTCCTTCCTTGAAGTAGTCGACGAAGGGCTATCTCCAGTCTTCCTTCTCTTCTACTGCAAGAATTTCATTGTGTGCTTTTGGCGTTTCCCCAGGTTGGAGGCTTTCTTCTTGAATGACCTGTGGCTTGTCTTATTGACTTTGATAAGTAATTTGTAAGGGAGTGTAAGGAGCAACATGAGCTGCACCCTGTTGATTTGCGTTTGATGACCCCTCTTCCAGCGAGAATTTTACACTTA
The DNA here is from genome assembly GCA_021442155.1 of Cymbidium sinense. NCBI lineage: Eukaryota > Viridiplantae > Streptophyta > Magnoliopsida > Asparagales > Orchidaceae > Cymbidium > Cymbidium sinense. The sequence goes on from CM038215.1 coordinate 160,471,922, forward strand.
TTGGCTCTAGAACTCAGCGGGTGCAAACACTGATTAGTATATAATGATCATCGTCCATACTCGCCATTTCTTTAGCTAACTTAGCTAAGCAGTCTGCTTTGTTATTCCTAGCTCTGGAGACTCGAGTCATAATGACATTTGAAATTTGCTTCATAAGCTCGAGAACTCGCTTGTGATAGTAGGCTAATTCAAGCTTGTTGATTTTGTAAAGGCCCAACACTTGATTGATGACGAGTTGAGAATCGCCATAAATTTACAGATTTTGTACCCCCATGGAAATGGCTTCCTTTAAACCTGCCACCAACGCTTCATATTCTGCTTCGTTGTTGGTTCGTGGTTGAGTTAATTTATAAGAATGTCTCATTATGCCACCTTCAGGTGTGATCAAAATGAGACCGATACCGGTTGAGCCTTTGAGTGATATTGATATAATTCTCACATTTGTTGCTTTTCTTTTCATTTATGTGCATGCATCGGAGATCATCATTAAGCGATGAATCTACCGGGATGGGATGCACAACAAGAAAATATGCTAGAATTTACCCTTCACGCTTTCTGGGGAACATATCTAATATCAAATTGTAATAGAAGGGACCCATCGTGCGGCGACTATCAATGTTGGTCTTGTCATCAAGAACTTCAACGGATCGATCCTTGAGATAAGGGTAATTTTATGAGATAGCATGTAATGACGTAGCTTTTGGGCAGCAAAAATTAATGCTAAACAATGCTTCTCAAATGGGGAATAACGTGCTCGCTCTATTAGTCTTATATAATACGTATTCTCCTTTCCTTCCTCATTATCTTTGCCAATGAGCACCTATAGATTCTTCAGTCTTTGCCACGTATGAGTGGATTTCCTGGGATTAGGGCTACAAGAATAGGTGGATTCGACATATATCTCTTGATATTATCGAAGGCCTCTTGACATTCTTCGTCCCATTTGAAAGGAGCATCTTTCTTCATTAATTTTGCAAAGGGTCGACATCTACCTGACAGATTTGATATAAATCTTCTAATGAATGTGAGATGTCCACGTATGGGCGAAGTTGTGAAGACTCCTTGGAGGCATTTCGACAATCGCTTTGATTTTGTTGGGATCGATTTCAATCCCTCCACGACAACATATCGAGGAACTTTCGAGAGACTCAAAGGCAGTTAAAGATTCATCTTGAGATCATATTTTCTGATTCTTTCAAGAATGATCCTTAAATCATCGAATGATCTTTGCGATCTATACTCTTGATAACGAGGTCATTAACATAGCACTCTACTTTTTGATGAATTAACCCTTCAAAGTTCATGTCATAGCCCTTTGGTATGTAGCTCCAGCATTCTTCAAACCGAAGGGCATGACTGTGTAGCAATATATGCCAATTGGTGTCCTGAATGAGATATATTTCTCATCTTTAGGGGTCATTTTGATTTGATTGTAACCTGACGATCCGTCCATAAATGAGAACATGTCATGATTTGAAGTGTTATCCACTAACAGTTCTGATACAGGAAGTGAAAAGTCATCCTTTGGACATGCTTTATTTAAATTCCTGAAGTCGATATAGATACGAATCTGACCATTCTTCTTTTTCACGGGAACAATATTAGCTATCCAGTCAGCGTATTTTTCTTCTCGAATAAAACCAGCTTCAATGAGCTTCTTGGTTTCTGCAACTACCTGTTCTTCAACCTCTAATCTCATTCTTCTAGAGACTTGCTTGACTGGTGCTGCCTTCGACTTGATTGCTAATTTGTGAACTGCTACATCAGGGGATAAGCCTGGCATTTCAACATATGTCCAGGCAAAGCAATCCCTGAATTCACAGAGCAAAGTTTTTAATTCTTCCACTTTATCTTCAGGAAGTAGAGCACTGATGAACGTTGGGCGAGGATCCTCCTCAGTTCCCAAATTAATTTCTTTAAGTTCATTGATAGTAGCTACCTGCCCACCATCTTCAAGCTCTTCAAGTGCCGGTCTGGCTTCCACTTCTTCATAATTTGTGAGACTGACATTAAAAATGACATTCTCATCTTCATCATTATTCTTAACTTTTATTCCTGTTATAGCGTAACAGGTGTATTCCTGTGGACCATTATCTTGGATGAAACCAAGGCCTTTGGTCGTGTGCTTGTTTCTCTTATCAATGATTTGAGAATCTTTTGGGTACCACATCATGTCAAAGAGCTTAGTCATTTGCTTACTTGCTCCAGCCTGGACCCCATGTTTGCGCATTAGGTTTTGCATCTTTGGAGAGTAATATTTTGGTATCCTTGTGGGCATAATTTCTTCTTCTTCAGATAGTTGCATTACCCAATCAGGATCTTCTTCTTGACACCCCTCGGATTTATAAAATAGGCTTCCTGGCCCGTGCTTTCCAGGGAGAGGAGGTACATAGAAGGTCACCAGTTCCTCAACTTTGTGAGTTTCTCGAGGGGTGATTTCTTTAAAATGTTGGAGGAGCGGAGTGACTGTGTAGTCTCCGATGGATCTATGATTGTTTTAAAGTAGGTGCATTGCACCTTACCTTCAAAAGCAGATTCAAACTCATAATCAGAGTCAAACTGATTCTCCTTAATCAGTGTTTTATTGGAAGATTCGTATGGACCTTTGGATTTAAAAGGAACACATTCGTCTTCTTCTTCAGTATCACTGCCTAGATGAGGGACAATGTTATTGATTTTGGACCTGTTCTTTATATCCCTAGGGATATTTGGAACAATTTCCTTTCCTTTATTCTTTTTTATTTTTCCCTTCTTCTTAACTTGTTCTTTTATGGGTCTTGAAGTAGATGCATTATTTGCTAATTGTTTTGGTAGCTTTGATTCCTTCGGAAAGAAGTAACTGGCATCTTGATAAATCTTCATTTCATGCACCGCAAAAGGTTGCATGTCACCCACAATTTGGCATTCTTCTCCATCCTTTGTATATTTCATACATTGATGCAATGTAGATGGAACAATGCCATAGTTATGAAGCCATGGTTGACCCAGAAGAGCTCTGAATGAAGTATCTGCATTGATCACATGAAATTTGGCTTTTGTGTAGAGGTCTCCAAATTTAAGAGGGTGGACAAATGACCCAATAGTTTTCTGTCCCTTCTCATTGAATCCTTGAACCATGATTTTATCTCATCCCAGATGTTGTACATCTAGAGATAGCCATCTAAGAGTTCTCAAGTTCATAAGATTCACGGAGGAATCAGGATCAATCAAGATCCGCGGTATCATAGTTTCATCACTTTCAGCTGTAACATATAGAGGGAGATTGTGCTCTGCAGTCCCAAGCATTAGATCATCTTCTGAAAATGTGACGTTGGAGGCTCTTGAACATGCAAGGTCTCCGTTAGACAGCGTTCAGTAAAATATGCTTCGAACTTCTCCGGCTCTCTTAGAGCTTCAATTAAGGTGTTACGGAGATCTTGACATTAGAAGTGCTTCATATACACTAATCTGCGCTGGAATTCTCCTTAGATGGGATAGAATATTGTAGTCGATCCCTTTTGATGAAGGCTTCTTATTTGAATCCTTAGGGATAACTTTTTCATTGATTTCAATTTCTTTTCCTTTATCCCTATTCATTGGCTCTTTCCTCTGTTGGAATGGTAGCACTCGACCACTTCTCAACTGTACTTGAGCTACTTCATTAGCATCTGAATCTTTAGATGACTTAGTTGCTTCAACATCTGCTTCTGCCCCATCTAATGATATACTAGAGGATTCAGAGTCGCTGTCCAATCTTACATTTTTCATATCTGGCATATGGCTCGATTCATCTTCATTTGGAAAACAGTTCCTCTAGGCTGTTATCGCCATCATTAAGCAAGACTCAGTAGGAAATTCTTCAGCTTCTTCCGCTTCTTCGTTGATCTGAAGATTTGTAATGAATTCAGCAAGTGTGATGGGTCATCTTGCTGGTTGTATGTAATCTTCCATATTATTGATGATCATTTGTGTTACGCTGTGACCATCAATAGTAGTAGTAACATTTTGTGCTACTGCCTTATTCTTTTTATTTAATTTATTTTTTCATTTGGCAGGTTTCTTAGCCTTCCCTTGCGGTATTTGGCTAGGCTGTCTTTCATGAGACGAACTAGTCTTCCCATAACTTAGGTTTTGTTTCAACTCAATGCAGCTCAAGTGGTGATTTCCGAATACCGGAATGCCTTCCAATTGCTTCAATATTTTTAATCTTTTAGAGCGTGACTTACCATCTTTCATCATCGGTTTCTTTTGCCTTTATCATTGCTTGATAGATCGGAGATGAGGTGATTACTTTGTGGATTCTTTCTTGGACGCGCAATATATTGTCCAGATAATGTATTCTATATTTTCTCTAGACAATCTTTGAATATGTAGAAATCTTCAATAGGATGACTGAGCACCCGATGGTATGGGCAAAAGTTAGGATTATCACTTGTCCGCCTCTTGCCTTTTACTCTCAGTAGCGGAGACCTTTGAGTGCATGCTTAAATAATTTGGCCACACTTTCCCTCTTAAAAGAATACTCTTTGTTCAGCTTTTCTTTTAAGGTCGGGGCCATTGAGTCGTTCACTCCACCCTATCAAGTAGCTCTTAAAATGTGGTAATTGAAGCCATGCAAAGATAAGGTGCCATCTTATCATCAAGGTTGCCCATCAATAATTGGATCGTATGCTCTTCTTCTAACTATTGCTCACATTTCATACTCACACATCTTGTGTGATATCAGTCCTTGATTCATCTTTCTTCCTCTTCAGAGAGATCATAATTATTATCTTTTTTGTTGCATTTAACCTTTTAATGATGTTTTCAAGTTGCAAAGTCTTGAGTCATTTGATAATTTCGAGATATCATTCTTGGTCAGTTCTTCTTTTTTAGAATAATAATACATCATTACCCTGTTCTGGCGGATGCTTTGAATTTAGATGCGCTTGGGATTATCATTTTGAATAGATTGAACTTTGCCATTGAATATCCCTTTGGATATGAAATTTGATCATACGGATATGGGACCTTTGCTCACCAATTTTTCACTGACCATATACTTTGATCTTCTATCTTCAAGATAATATCAAATTGAGAGGTCGCCGACTTTAGATATAGTTTGTATATTCGAAGCGGGGTTGCGGCGACTCATTTATTTCAATCCTCGCTTCAGGCTCAATTTTGGACCCTTGAAGCATGTGAGATCAGATTTATTGGAGGATTGTCATGGGCATTACTAGAGTCTTGATGATTATTTGGGGGGACAGGTGTTGGACTTGCCGTGATATTTCTCTACATTAACTGCATCATTATAGTCATGCATCATCATTTCGCTCATTTTCATATCCAACTGAGCGATTTTTTTATCTTTGGCTTTCATCTGGCGCTGAATTTATCTCTGCGCTTCTGCCAAAGTGGTAGTATCGGTGAAGGTGGGATTTTCTTCCCTTTCTTCTTCTTCTTCTTCTTCTTGTTCCTCTCCTGAAGACTTAGAGGATGCTTCCTCAATTTGAACATTTTGTTGTTCTTCAGGTTGAGGGGGATGTACTATTATACGACGCCTATGTTGATATTGGCGCACACCAGATGACTCATCGACTTATTGTACCATGTATACTATTTCAACAGTTGTAGCATCCTCCTCTTCTTCTTTGTCCTCTTGGACAATTTTGTCGATGTCTCAATGGACTTAGATTCCGGATGTGTATCGATCTTCTTCGATTAGAGGGCTTCGATCGAAGTTGACCTCCTCTCGATGGGGCGGAGTTGATTGACGATGGGATCCCCTGGAGGATTCTCCAAGGTGTCTATCGTCATATTCTTTATCATTGGGGGCCCTCTTTTTAGGCTCCCATCGCTGATAGATTTGAGTTGGGGCAGATCTCCAGGAATTCACACCAGATGTCATGCCGTTTCTTTGCCCTAAGAAATTTCTTTTTGAGGTCTAGGCCTCCATATATGCTTACCTTTCCACCGGGACCTTTCGGCAGTGGATTCCTGGACGCGTGGTCCAAGTGTCACACCCCGATGCTCACCGTGTGGGACATGGATATGTTGGCATCTTGCCATTTGAATTACGGGATGAGTTCTCCTTGGAGGAGCAGTCCTAGCATCCATGATAACAGGATCTTGATATTTTCTTTTCATTAGCCCTCTCTCCTTGGCAACTTGGAGAACCCGATGCACTCGTGCAGATATAGTTTCGGGCTTTCTCGTAGGAGGCTGGAACACTGACGTGGGGTCGAAGGACTTGAGTGACGGTAGAGGCTACTTAACCCACTTAAGGTTATCGAATCAATTTTGGGTAAGAACACTCACTACTGGTTCCATAATTGGTGTGCGGTTTTACTGTGATGCATGAGCACGCGACTCAAGGCTTCTTTTCTTCTTTGCCTGCTAAGCTTCAGATGATGAAGCTTGACATCGTGTCTCCCGCATAGGGTTCGGTGACGGATTGCATTATTCGAGGGACTAGGGGACAGTCCGACAACCCTCTTCATGATTGGTGTCTCTAAGGGGCTGAGCCTCTCAAAGACTGATTGTTTCTTTTGAAGTGACCCTACAGCAGTAGGGGTCACAATTTTAGCAGACTTTTTTAGAGATTGCTACACATGGCATGCAGGATGAGTTTGGACTTTAGCAAGTTGAGGCCTAGCAACTTGCTCATTCAAGATGGTTTGGGAAATCCCGCGGATGGTAGCTCCGTTCTTCCAAATGATGATGGCGTTAAACGGATATTGGCACCATGAGAAAATGATGACATGTGTTACGTAAAGCCATTCTTGAGCTTTCAAGATAAAAATTAGCAATTGAAAATAGCTACTCTATCACCTTTCTTCTAAAATATGGTAATAGAATAAACATACTAAGCACATGCACTAAATAAAATCTCAAATGGCTTAAGATTTTATTTAGAAACTTTAAAATTTTCACTTTTGACTTATCATTTTCAATATATATATATTTTTGTCATTTCATTCATTTTGTTTTTATACTCCACTGCAATTATAACTTAGATTTGACTAGCCAAAGATGGAAAGAGAAATCTACCCCAGTGGAGTCGCCAGAAATCTGTGGGATCCAAAAATTCGCCACCGACATCTTTTGGAAAACAAAAAAAGAGTTGTTTAAGTGTCGGTGATAATTTCAGAAGGCAGATGAATAATAGATAAGACACAACATAGAGATTTCTTTCTCATTTGGTGAGAACTTTTTTTATATTTGGTTTCAGGTTTCCTATAGGCGCAAGCCCCTATATTTAATTACCTCTCCCACTACTAGAGAGCACTTTCGATTAAGGCTTGTCAATGAATCGTTAAAGAACCAGTATATAATTGCAGTGAGTGGAGTTTAGAACTTATAAAATTTATTATTTAATCTAAAACTTTTTGTGGGGGGAACAATGACGCACCCGATCTAGATCCCATGGTTCTGTCATCCCGGGCTATCGTGGTCCCTACTCCACTTAGTCAGAGGAGATAGTCGACCCAACCTGACCGAAGGATCCTTGCCAGCAACACATAGGTTATGTCGTCCAAGGTGTCCTTGTGGACTTAGGGTGAAGTTTGTCTAAAGGGACAAATATAAGTCAACCTTAGCTAACATAGGGCATTTTACCCAACCAAATACATTCTACATTTCACAGCTCAAAGAGCAAAGTCATTGGGGAACATACGGGCTGCGGCCGTGACCGTAATTTAGTGGTGTCATATCGCGGCAAACCACCCGGTCAGAGGGCTCTGGTCGTAACCGCTATTTATATGGTGTCATATCGCGGCAAAATCATGCGGACATAGGACATGGGCCACGTCCTTACGGGCTTTAAGAATATTTGAGTGTGAAGTTAGTATGTATTTGATTTGACATTGGCTCTTTGTAAGCAAAAGTTTTCTTAATTTGTCACCCCAAGACAAACAGTGACGGAGGGGTGGATTGATTTTTTTTAGTTTTAGTTTTAATTTAAATAATTCATTTCATTTTTTATATTTATTTTGTTATTTTATTTAAATTTTGATCATTTTATGATTGATTTTAGATTTGAATATATGATCATTTATCATTAAAATTTTAATTATAATTACTTTTCTTGATTATAGGGCTAATATAAATTGATAGACCTTGTCTACTCTGTCCGATTTTTTATAGAGGATCGGGTCTAAATTCATTATCTCAAGAAGTATAATCCTTCAAAACCTTGTCCACTCTAACTTGTACATAGATGATCGGGTTGGACTTTTCTTCATGAGGGTTTGAATTTCAGAAGCTATGTTAGTTGATTCATATTTTGTATTACATGACAGAATTAGCTTCTCAGATATTATTCATTTGAAATTCTTATAATATCACATTTTTAAGTTTTGTTAACCCGGACCCGGTCCAAAGACCAAACCGGGAAGATGTAGCATATGTTCTTTGTTTCATATCTAATTTGCATATGGTTCTAAATGTCTAAACATTTCAACACACATACGAGTATCTGTTCTTTGAAAATTGCATGGACATATGAATGTCTAAGTTGAAGTAGTTGAATTTGACATGATGTAATACAAGTATGAGTTTTGATAAGAGATTTTTTTTTAGGTTTTGTTAACTTGGTCAAGACCAAAGCAGGAAAATAGACCACTCCTCACTTCTTCTTCAGAGGATCGGATCTAGATTAATTATTTCAAGATCTATCATTCTCCAAACCTTGTCAACTCTATGTACACAGAGGATGGGTTTGAGATTTTCTTCTTGAGATCTTGAACTTGAATAGATGCATTAACAATGATGCCGATAAATTTATCTTTTGTCATTCTATGATATAATTAGCTTCTAAAATTTTATTAGGTTAAAAATAATATAATGACATCATTAGATTTTTAGATTTTGTTAACCCGGACCCGGTCCTAAAACCAAATCGGGATAATGTAGATCTGTTCTGTCGAATATGAATTTGACCATTCCAAGTGTTTATCATAGATCAAATAGAGGTCTGTTCTATAATACTATAAGACATGAGTTGACTCTCTCAACTATTTATCATCAGTCAAGTATGGATTTATCTATAAGATATGCATTGAATCTTTCATGTACTTGCATGTATCAAGTGAGAGTCTGTTCTATAAAAATGTGAAAGCACATTGTAAACTAAGTGATTGTCTATTCTAGATGATTTAGGCTTGGTTCTTTCAATCACTTATCCTAGATCAAGCATGTATATATTCTTTAACAAATCAAGCATGCATTTTGTAGCATATGAATTTGATTCTTTCAAGTATTTGCATGAATCAAATGGTTAAGCAAAAAGAACATTGCTTCATAAAGTCATAGATTTCATTTAACTTGCATATTAAAGACATTCAAATTGAATAGAATGAGATAACACTTTGAATATGCACACTGAATCATTTCACTTAAGCATTTTAGCATGAAGCCCTTGCCATTTATTTCCTAAATGACATGACATGCAGATCTTTCCATGCATTGAGTGTCACATTTTCATTTCTCACCCATTCATATGGCATAATCACCACTTAGGTAAAATGAATTTAAACTTTAAATAAATAATTGTCATATGCTATGAAGATTCAGGTAACAACTAAGCTAAGCATAGATAAGCATACTGTAATTATCATATAGTATGATGAATGAGCTAGACATGAATAATCATATGCATGTACCTTCCTTTTTCAAACACTTAGACATTTCACATTTTTATTTATCAAAATTTTTGGCAGCCTCCCGACATCATCCCCGCATATGGGGGCTGCTTTGGGAGACTAGGCCTTCCCACCATGCCAAGAAAGGCGTGCATGATAGGTATCGTGAGACACCTCGGCCGAAAATTTATTTGCCCACCACGCCAAGAAAGGCGTGCATGCGTTAACAACACATTTTCTTTCCACTTTGGAACAACGTGAGCAAGTACTTATATCATAACAAGTTTTCCTGTCACGTTAGAACAACGTGAACAGGTACTTATAGCAATAGATTTACCTGCCACGTTGGAACAATGTGAACAGATACTTATCACAGGTTTCCCCGCCGTATTGGAACAATGTGAGCAGGTACTTATCGCAAGCATATTTCTCTGCCATGTTGGAACAACGTGAACAGGTACTTATTAAAAGTTTTCCCGCAGCATTGGAACAATGTGAATGGTACTTATCGCAAGCACATTTCTCTGCCATATTGGAACAACGTGAACAGGTACTTATCACAAGTTTTCTCGCCACATTGGAACAATGTGAACGGGTACTTATTGCAAGCATATTTCCCTGACACATTGGAACAACGTGAACAGGTACTTATCACAAGTTTTTCTGCTGCATTGGAACAATGTGAACGGGTACTTATCACAACAATTTCCCTGCCACATTGGAACAACGTGAACAGGTACTTATCACAAGTTTTCCCGCCGCATTGGAATAATGTGAACGGGTACTTATCACAACATATTTCTCTGCCCCGTTGGAACAATGTGAACAGGTACTTATCAAAAGTTTCCCCACCTCATTGGAACAATGTGAACGGGTACTTATAATATAGAGCAATAAATTTGCATTCACATGTATATGAAATTAAAGTATAATTGATACCCCCTTGCCATAGCATCATTTTCATCATCATTTCACCTGAATTTTGCATTTGACATATGCAATAGCAGGCTATAACATAAGCTTTTAATTACATGTAAGCACCTTTCTAAATCTGAAGTTTCATATTTCAGATTCATATTTCATTTGCCTGCTAATAAGATATCAAGTAATAGACATAGGCAAGTATGCAAATAGCCATACTAAGCTTACATGCATAAACTTTTTCCTTGAATCCAATAGAAGGTTCAATGAAATGACAACTTTATAGCAAACCGGAAACAAATTTCAGCATTTTTTTTTGGACCAAAAGAGTAACACTAGATCTTGTAGAAATTGAAAGCTCCTTACCCCGACAAGTTCGGGCTTTTCCCTATTTCATATCAACATTCAAATAAAAATATTATGAAAACCTGATTGCATAAAAAATGAGGGCCCAATACTTTGTTTTTCCTCCATCTTTCTCAAAATCTAGCACTTGTAATAGCGAGATATAAATAGATATTAAATTTCTTCAGCAGAGAATAAAATCATGAAAAATTTACTTCTTTCACATTACTTATTTATCCCTTGACAATCTTAAGTGATCAGCCAACTCTCCAAGCTTACCCCTTCTTTTTTTCTTGTATCTCACCACAACACAAATGGAAATGGTGAGGAGGGAGGTTCACGAGAGGAGAGGGTTCATCCAATCAAAGCATACATAGCATATGAAAGAACAACACTTCACCGGATATAGATGAGGGTACACCAACCATAGTATACATAGCATATGAAAGAACAGCGTTTCACCAGACTTATCTAAACAAAAGGGATGAAATAACGATAGGAAACTTAGAGTTAACCAACCATAGCACGTATGAGGATAAACCAAAATCATTTCCTTCGAGAAAAACCCACATAGCAAAATATAACTTAGGATTGAAACGAAACAACCTGGGGGTTTCGGTTGGAAGGGTGATTAGGAAGGATCGAGCCCTCTGTTTGCTTGACTAGGGTTCGGTGCTTGAACCAAGAGACAAAAGAGAAGGATTCTGGGGAGTTCGACCAAGTCGCAAGAGGGAGAAGGAGGTGCCTCGACTGAGAGCAAGAGGAGACTTGAGCGAAACAAAGAGGGAGCTCACGTGAGAGGCAATTGCGTCAAAGCGAGAAAGAAGAAGAACCAATCAAAGGGAGTTCACGAGCTTCAGAAACGAGAGAGGAGAGTCATCAGTGAGAATGAGGTCAACGTGAGGGAGTGTAAGCGAATCGCATCAACGGAGTCTTCGTGGAAAGGAAAATGAAGCTAGAGAGTAGAGAGGGTCTTTGAGAGAGGAAGGAGAGTCAAATGAAGAGAATGCCGTGAATGAGGTCAATGTGCCACACGATTTAATTAAGCCGTCGACGATTGGTTTACTAAATGGCGATAGGGATAGCGGCTACTTTAATTGGGCAAATGGGCAGCAGGGGTTAGATAAGGATTAGGGAGAATTACTTAGGTTAATTGAACATTATCTTAGTAATTAAGATAATTAGCTCTAATCACAGAAATTTTGACGAATCATCCTAATAATAAACCCTAGCAATATGGGTGTCAATTTTAGGTATTTCCGTTGTGCCGAACGCAACGACGCGATCGATTTTATGATCGGAGGTCGTTTTGACAATGTCGACGACGATCGGGATGAAATTAGGTTTACAATTTGTGCGGCGTCGCATTCGAATTGATCGATATTCGCGCACACTTTATCGAATCGATCGCGGAAGGCATCGTTTGATAGGTTTCTATGTTTCGGCAATGATGGCGCAATTAATTTCGTGAACGGAAGTCGTTCGAACGTCGTCGGGGCTTCCCGACTTCGATATGCGCATAATTTCATTAAAAATTGATTTTAATTATTTGATCGATCATTAATTGATTCTATATTTGTTATTTAATTAATTTTGATGCTTTTTTGATGCACTACGAAGTCGAATTTTCAAATTGAAGCGAATTTAATCAATTTCGATCGCACTTAGGGGGTTTTAACCTCTACTTCATTTATTTAATTTCAAGTGGCACATAGTTGTAGGTCAACATCGCTTAATCTCTTAATCTTAACACATCGTGTTCTTTTATTAGTGCACAAATAATAGTTACTTTGTCATTAGAATATATTAATTATGATTAATCTGATTAAATTTTCCTTGACAATTTTCCAAAAAAATGTAACCTTCTTTGTTAAAAATAGCATACTTGAGACATGTATAATTCAATGGTTTAACTAAACATATTATTTCAGATATTTTGTATAACAAATATCCAAATAAGTTATAAAATGTGAGTTTATGCTATAATAGCTATGTACAACAAATAAAGTAGTTGAATACTACCAAAGGAAAAAGAAAAACATGCATCTTTTGAACCCTAAAGTTTGATAACCACACCAAAAGTAGGGGTGCATAGATGTGAAGAAGGAGATAGCACGAAACTCTTAAAACCTTTAATAGAATGGATGAGAGTGATCAAGACTTCATGTATCTACTACAATAAAATTTTAGAGAGAGAGTAAAACTTGTGATTGATAAGACAAAAAAAAAAAAGATCCCCATAACAAAAGCAATCATTGGAGCAAAGAAGGAGATCATGGAGATTTGTACAAGGAGAAAACAAAGAAGAAGAAGTGAAGAGTAATTAAGGGTGGACTACACTTATTTTTTGGAGTGCTTAACCCCTAAGCATGAACAAGTCACGTGTAAAGTAGACCTAGCTTAAAGCAATGCGCATCACAATCGTTTGGTGTACAAAACTGCTATTACTAAGCCAGACATTAACCTCAAACCAAATAGAGGTTTAGAGTTACTTAACTATAACCCCAAACTATAATTAGTTGTATGGTTGCAACTAAAAAAAAGTAGGAATTATTTGGTTTAATGTTTTTAAAATACATGCATCTTAGAATAGCAAAGTAATTAAAATGCACACATCTCAAAAATATAATTGCAGTTTAGTTTGATACAAGTCAAATATATTAAAATATTTTTGATCTTAGTGAGAATATGTTTCAAACCTAACAAAACCTCTATTTCTACTCTCTATCCATAAAGTGGGCTCAACATGAGGAGAAAATATATTCAGTCCGTGAGCTTTACGTCGCGGACTCCAATCCTGTGACATGTGTCGATTTTTCCCCGTTTCTGATTAGCGGATGAGATCGCGGGCGGCTTTCCACGGCGGCGGCCCGTAAGCGTCGATGGCGTATTAGCGGATGGCGTAAATCATTTCCCTGGCAGGCCAGCCCGTTAGCGTCGTTCAAAAGGAGGAATTTAAAAGAAATATTGATTTAGGGTTTGGGTTAGTTTTTCCAAGCGAAGCAGGAGAGATACTGAAAATCTCATTTCCTTTTACAAAAGAACCATGAAGATGGAGAGCGTTGAGGAAATAACAACCATTTTAGGAGGATGTATTAAATACAAATTCATGGTAATGCTTCTCGTGCATTTTTTTCTGTTTATTAGTGATATTCTTGTTTAAGAGAATATGTTCATTACTTCAATTAAACAATTTGAATGTTTTTTTGTCGAATATTTAATTTTGAGTGTTATTTTGTACCTGCAATGTACCTCTTTGGAGGTCTGAATCAATTTGATTTTTCACATGTTTTTTGCCAACTTCTTATGATTATGTTTAGAACATTGCAAAGGAAGCATTTGGTTTGATTGTTTGATTTTGGGTGGGTTTAGTGCATCATGTACCTCTTTGGAGTCTGGAGACCTTTTGATCTTCTTTTCCATTTTTTTGCCAACTATGTATATGTGCATTACAAAGCATTTGATGGGTTTGGTGGTTTCAGGGTGGTTTAGTGCATCTACCCTGTGTACCTCTTTGGAGTGAGACCATTTTGACCTTTTTCCCAATTTTTTGCAACTCCTTATGATTATGTATGCAAAGGAAGCATTTGATGGGTTTGGGTGGTTTACGGGTGGTTTAGTGCATCACCACTGTACCTCTTTGGAGAGTCTGAGACCTCTTTTGATCTTTTACAATTTTTAACTCCTTATGATTATGTATAGCATTATAATGGAAGCATTTGATGGCGGTTTGGGTGGTTTCGGGTGGTTTAGTGCATCGTACTCGTGTACCTCTTTGGAGAGTTCTGACCATTTTTTCAATTTTTTTTGCCAACTCCTTATGATTATGTTTAGGGCATTATAATGGAAGCATTTGATGGCAGTTTGGGTGGTTTCTGGGTGGCTTAGTGCATCTGTACCCTGTGTACCTCTTTGGAAGGTACATACCATTTTTGACCTTTTTTTCCAATTTTTTTTGCCAACTCCTTATGATTATGTTTAGAAGAGGAAGCATTTGATGATGTGGTTTGGGTGATTTTGGGTGATTTAGTGCATCGTACCACGTACCTCTTTGGAGGTCTGGATCAATTTTTTTTCACATGTTTTTTTTGCCAACTTCTTATGAATATGTTTAGAACATTACAAAGGCGCATTTGATGTGGTTTAGTGGTTTATTCTCATGTACCTCTTTTTGACCTTTTCAGTTTTTTTGCCAACTCTTATGATTATGTTTATATAAAGCATTTGTAATGGCGGTAGTTTGGGCTTAGTGCTTATACCACGTGTACCTCTTTGGAGTCTGATCAATTTTGACCTTTTCCATTTTTTACTCTTGATTATGTTTAGAACATCGAAGCATTTGATGTCGGTTGGGTGATTTTGGGTGGGTATTTTACGCATGCTACCTCTTTGGAGAGTCTGGACTTTGATCTTCTTTTAGTTTTTTTTCAACTCCGATTATGTATAGGGCATTGCATTAAGGAAGCATTTGATAGATTTGGGTAGTTTGGGTGGTTTAGTGCATCATTACCTGTGTACCTCTTTGGTTGGAACCATTTTGACCTTTTCCAGTTTTTTGCCAACTCCTTATGATTATGTTTAGGGCATTATAATGGAAGCATTTGATGGCGGTTTTAGTTGGGTGGCTTAGTGCATGCCAATACCTCTTTGGAGAGTCAGATCAATTTTTTTTTCCATTTTTTTTACTCCTTAGATTATGTTTAGATTGAAAGAGCATTTGATGTCGGTTGGGTGATTTTGGGTGGATATTTTGCATACCTGTACCTCTTTGGAGAGTGCAGACATTCTTTGATCTTCTTTTCTGTTTTTTTGACTCCTTATGATTATATAGGCGAAGCATTTGATAGGTTTGGTGGTTTACAGTTTAGTGCATCACCTGTACTTTGGAGAATGCCTCACTCTTTTGATCTTTGGGTATTTTGCATAAGGAGTTGGCTAGAAAAAGCAAAGATCAAAGCTGCCCTCCAAAATTCTGAGCATCAATGTTCTTCACATCTATACTCATAATGCAAAAAAAGATCAAAAAAAGTCACCCTCCAAAATCTGCAATCTACCATCCCCACCCAAATTCGCATCATCAATGCTTTATACATAATCAGAGTTAAAAAAATTGTAAAAAAGATCAAAAGTGCAATACCCTCCAAAGAGGTACAGAATGCATAAACCAAATTGCGGCACATCAATCTTCCTGTAATCATAAGTTAAAAAAGCGAAAAAAAGGTCAAAATGATCTGTACCCTCCAAAAGGTACAATCTGAAATGCTAAAGCGCTTAAATCAACAAACATATTCTCGTAAGGGGTGAAAAAAAACAAAAGTCTGCCTCAGTACTCAAATCATATCACCCGATAAGGGGTGCAAAAAAAGAAGATCAAAAGGTCATGCCCTCAAAAATGGAACAAAATCACGCATAAACCATTTTATTATAATCTTCACATAATCCTGTGCGTAAAAAAGATCAAAGAGGTCTACCTCCAAGGTACCGAGATCTGATACTAACCGCTGTCAAATGCTCTTTGATGTTCTAAACATAATCATGGGTTGGCAAAAAAGAAGGTCAAAATGATCTGTACTCAAAGTACCAGTACAATGCAATACTCACCCATCCTAAACCGCATCAAATCTTCCATTAATCTCATAAGATAGAAAAAAAGGCAAAAGAGTCTGCTCCAAAGTGCAGTCGGGTACAAATACCAGCTATCAAAACTCGCGATCTGCTCATGTCATGGAGTGAAAAAAAAAAGAAAGAAGATCAAAAGGGTCATGCCCTCCAAAGAGACAGTCTGTGCAAAAACCCATCCATATCAATCCATACATAATCAGGGAGTTTGAAAAACTGTAAAAGATCAAAGAGGTCTGAAGATCCGGTCTGAATGTACATAACAAATCCATCAAATGCTTCCTGCTCATAATCAAGGAGTTAAAACTAGAAAGAAGATCAAAAGGTACACCCTCCAAAGGAACGGTACATGAATACCCAAAATCGCCATCAATGCTTCCATTATAATACTCATAAGGAGTTGGCGGAAAAAGCGTAAAAAAAGATCAAAAGGGTCGTCCAAAGAGGTACAGTCTTCTGCACCAAAACCCCAAAATCATCAATGCTTCCTTTGCAATGCCTATACATATCATAATCATAAGGGTTGGCAAAAAAATTGGAAAAGAAGATCAAAAAAGGTCCCCCACCAAAGAATGCAGATGCATACACCCAAAATCTAAATCCATGCTTCCTTTGCGTAATCTAAACATAATCGGAGTAAAAAATAAATGGAAAAAGGTCAAAATTGATCTCAAAGAGGATGTACAGTCTAACACCCCGAAACCATGCCATCAAATGCTTCCATTATAATGCTCTATACATAATCATAAGTTGGGAAAAAACGCAAAAGATCAAAAAAAGGTCGTACCCTCAAAGGTTTTCCAGATGTACTAAACCAAAGCTGCATCAAATGCTTCCATTATAATGCCACTAAATATAATCATAAGGTTCAAAATAGTGTACCCTCAAAGAGGGTACAGTACAAATACTAAACCAGAAATCACCCAAACTGCCATCAAATGCTTCCATTATAATGCCCTAAACATAATCATAAGGATTTGGCAAAAAAAATTGGAAAAAAAGGTCAAAATGGTGCACCTCCAAAGAGGTACAGTCTGAATCATCACCGAAACCACTAAGCGCCATGCTTCCTTTTGAATAATAATAATCATAAGGAGTTGGCAAAAAAAATGGAAAAAAGGTCAAAATTGCTCACTCTCAAAGAGGTCTGAGAATCTGATATAAAATAACATATAAAAAGCAGTCTCTTTCAGTATCTTGAAGAAGAGTAAATTCACTCAAGTTAACATGTGTAAATATCATGTAGTCACCTACAATACCTCAATTTATGATTTGCTATAGCGGCGGCGTCGGTCGTCGACATGGGGGGCTAAGGCGAGAAAAAATCATACAGCGAGGAATCGAGCGTCGGTAATGTTTCTCGTTCTTCTCCGCTTTTGAGCGCTAGCAGGCGGGTCGGGCGAGGAAATATTTAGCCGTCAGTTTCATATATCGTTCTGGCGGGTCGAACGAGAAAGCCGTCAGTTATCTATTGCTCGTTAATCGTCGGAAAAAAAAGGACACATCGTCAGTGGATTGGAGTCCTTAAATACGTCACTCGAAATATTTTCTCCAACATGAGGGCTAACGGATGGTCACTGATGATGGGGACTAGGACATGCAAGGGAGGAAATGAGAAGGGGCGCTGTTGATGTGCGACATGGAGAGACTCAAGAGAGGTTGAGGGCGATAAGAGGTGTCAAGGGAAGTCGTCGGTAATATGAGGGGCTCGTGGGATGTCGTTGGCAGCAAGAGCATCTCGAGGATGGTCACCAATGATGAAGACGATGAAGAATGATGGGAGAGCTTGAAGGAGGAAAGCATAGGATTTGAAAATTTATTGATTTCAAACACAATGAAAATGAGGTGTTTATGCTATTTTCTACTATCTCAAAATTTTGCTTTGCATTTGTTTTATTTTAAATCATATACAACAGAAAGTTAAAATGCAAGGGGAATATAGTACACTCCTAATACTTCCAACCAAACATCCTTCTGCATGCATTTTACAATTTTGGTGTTTAATTTAAGGAAAACGAATTCTAAAGTAAAATTTAGAGTTACTGAAAACATCCCAAAATTCTGAATTCCAAGTCTTGTGTGTGCTCCTACAACTCTCTAATGATCTCATGACTCTCTATGATCATGCCCTTGTCGTCATAATCACACCCCTTCCATAAACCTCATACTCGTCGTTGCTCATTGACATCGCCCCTTCCTATTGTTGTTACATGAATTCAGGACCCACAGTCTAGCCATTGACGAAGGATGTTGAAGATCTATGGCATGTATGACTAAAGATCAATGAACCAAATGTGGCACATAAGAGGTATTGTAACAGATGACCATAAATAAATAAATACTCTGTATGCTTTACATTCAACAAAACCAATTCGCGTAATAAAATATAAATCTGGCTTTTCCGAAAATCGTGTCCGTTCGGCCTTGGATGCAGCAAAAAAGGAAGAAACGATAACGTTGAAGAAAAACAGAAGTGGGAAAGGAAGGAATTAACCTCCTCGGCAAGCCTTACCTAAGAAGCAACGGATATTGGATGATGCAGGAACATAAGAAAAGAAAGAAGGTGGTAGACCAGTCTACAAAGAAAGCGCCGTCTGCGTAAGAAACTCTGGCGATTTTCCTTATTACAACGCTACTGGCAAGGGCGGTGGCCTTTACCCTCACCGTTCCTACTTAAACAAAGAGGGAGGTTGGCTTCGACGTGGCCGACGCGGGTCAAGTTGTGGCACGCGCCGTTGTCATAATTTTATCATTTTTGATAAAAATGATATGATTTCAAAATTTATATATATAAATATAATCTGAAAATAAAATTATTGTTATAAAATCGATCCTCAGAATTGCACCCAAATAGAGAGTTATCTCTTATTTTTCAATCTAAGCTCGACTGTATCAATTTATTTTATTTTTAATATTTATATTTTTATGTTCATCATTTTCAAAAAATAATAGTAAATAAATAAAATTTATCTTAGCAGATATAACCTCTTCATTTTTAAAGAGACACAAGATCAAATTTGTTTTTGATATTTAAGTTAATTTAATGTCAAATTCACACATATAATAGATATATAGGCTTTGCACACAAAACTTATGGGTTGAAAGCCCAATATCACAAACGAATTTTTTTTAAGTCACCCGTGCGGCCTTAGTGCACTGCGCTAATAGAAGTGAATATAATACTCATGTAGCGCTTGACTAGAATGCGAATAATATGAAAAATAAGAGAAGTAAATGAGAAAACTTTATTAGTACAAGAGTACTTTAAAATGCTTAGACTCTCACACTTGGGCACGCTTAGACACTCACTTGAATGGCTATAAATGAGGGGATGGGCTTTAGTTATAGTCCTATTTCCATGCCTAAGAATAAGCTAGAATACACTACAAATTGCATAAATGTGGAGTTCTCTAAAATACTTCACACTATTCTCTTTACAAAGTATTATATTTTATAATATTCTGGAGAGTTATGTAGTCTCATAGAATACTCTCTAAGCTATTATATAATTCTAAATATCTCTATAGATATGTAGAACCTTGTGGACTTTCATAATCTTCTGAAGGCTTGTAATGCCTTCTAGAGGGTTCTAAGCATGTGTAGCACCTTCTAAAATCTTTTGGCACATGATGATTCCATGCTTTGATGACTGTGATTAGTCTTCTTACCTCCCTTAGTAATGTCATGCCTAGGCTAGCACAACTAACTTTCTAGAGTTTCGCTCCTCCTGTTGACCTCACTTTTGGAGTGAGTCTTCAACCTCCTCATCATAGATCTAGGATTCTTATAGACACTAAGAGCTCCTTAGTCCTAAGACCCTTCTAGTAATTAGGTGAATACTTAACCTAAGCTTAGAGACTTAGAAGGGTTAATCATAAGGGTAGGTTGTGCCTTAAGGACTTAGAGAGACTTGCCTTTCCAATGGCCTAAACCCAACTTATGTTTACCTCCTCAAACTGAACCTCAAATTCAAATTCAACTACCAAACCCAAATCCAAATTCCAAACCAAATGGTTGAAACCCATAATCAAATCCAAAATCAAAACCCTTCCTAAACCATGTGATTTTATCCTATGGACTTAGCCTTAGCCAAATTCAATTCGATTCAAAATTCAATTAATTTTCTCCAAGATCAATTCAATCCCTCCATCATATGCCAAATCCAAATTCAAATTCAAATTCAACTTCAAATGATTGAAACCCATAATCAAATCCAAAATCAAATTTCCTCATAAGCCCTTTGATTTTATCCTATGGACTTATCTTAGCCAAATTCAAATCAATCCAAAATCAATTGATTTTCTCCAAGATCAATTCAATCCCCCCCCATCATATACCAAATTCAAATCCAAATCCAAATTCAACTTCAAATGATTCAATCCCAAAATCAGATTTCCAAAATTTAGGTCTATGACCCTTTCTCTTGTGATCTCCACCTAAATTATCCCAAACTAGATTGATTACTTTATAAATCAATTGGTCATTCATTTATATTTACAAATGTAAATGAAATCCATACTCAAATGGCCAAAACTAAATCAAACTAAATCCAAATCCAATCAAAACCCTTATTAAGCCTTATGGACCCACCTCCATAAGCTTAACCAAATCTCATGCAAATCAACCCAAAATCAATTGATTTCTTTATAAATCAATTATTCTTTCATTTATATTCACAAATATAAATGAAGCCCCCACCCCAATAATCAAAACTAAATCAAATCCCTACTTCAACCCTTTTGACCTACTTCCATGAGTTTAGTCAAATTTGCTTCCAAATTACTCCAAACTCAAGTGATTTTCTCATGAATCATTTATATATTCAATTATATTCACAAATATAAATGAAATATTCACATGACTAAAACCAAGTCCAAAATCAAGTCAAAACCCAATTCATGTCCTTTAAGCCAATTCCTTGAACTTGAAAATCCTATTCAAATCAAGTCAAAATCAATAGATTTTCTCTTGAATCAATCATTCCTTCAATTATCTACCCAAAAATAAATGAAACCTACAATTATCAAGCCAAATTCAAATCAACCCAAGTCAAGCCCAAGTTAGCCTTTTGACTTGAAAATTTCAAATGAACCAAAACCTATCATAGCCCAAATTGATGGTAGTTGGATTTATATTTCAATCCTAAACTCATATATAAATCAAACTAAACCTTAATAAAACCAAAACTAAACCAATTGATCCATTTAAGTCCACTTGACCCAAAGTGGCCTAAATGACCTTTTGAGCCAAGTTTTAATCCAATCTGAATTGGATTGAACCAAGTCCATCCAAGCCTCATATCATGATCAACAACCACCCTAGAGTGATCATTTGTCTTAAATTGGGTCAAACCAAGTCAACTTGGTTTTTTAACCAAGTTAACCCTTAGCTCAAATGAAACCCAAACTAGCCAAAACTCACCATACACCAATTTGTTTGAAACTATTTATTCATACTAACCCAAAATCAATATTTGAACATGACTTGACCCTCAATTGAGCCAAACAAAACTCAATTGGCCATTTGACCCAAGTTGACCCAAATTGACCTAAAAGGTCAAAATGAGTAAAATCATGATCTAACATAAATTGATTGTAGCCAATGGCTCAAGTTCATTCCAAATCCATTATTGAACATGACCAAAGCCATAATTAAGCCCAATTTGACCAATTGGTCAACTTGACCCAGCCTAGCCCAAATTAACTTAAAGGGTTAAATTGGCCAAAATCCAAATTAAATTCAAATTAATTCAAACCAACGCCTACAATCATTTTCAATTGACCAATTGAACATGAACCAACACCTAATCCAACCCAATTTGGCCAATTTGGTCAAATTGGTTAACTTAACTCATTTGATCGATTTGATTCCAAATGAGCCAAAATCAAACATAGACCTAATTAATTGAAGCCACTTGAACCAAAACTCTTCAAATCATTATTTGAATCTAACACAAGCCTTAGTTTGACCCAATTGGATCAATTGGTCAACCCAACCCAACATGACCCAATATTAACTCATTTGACCAAATAAAGCCAAAACCCATGAAACCAACTCATGAACCATTGGAGGTGAAACTGACCCAAAATCATGGGTCAACTTAAAATCAACCATTTGGATGTCCTCCATGGAACATCTCCCCACATTGGATTCTTTCCTCATATGGCAAAGTCCACTCTTCATTTCACCTTGGCAGCCCTCATCATCCAAATAAGGCATCCCCTAAGCCACCTAACCTATGCTAGGTTGACCATGGACCAAAGGGAGGTGAGTTAACTCACCTCCCATACAAATTGAGCAACCAAAGGATCCAAGCCAAGAGATCAACCAAGATAAAGCCTTGAGCCACCTCCCACTCCTTCCTCCAACCAAACTAAGCCACATAGACTTGATGGCGACCACTTTGACGCTCTGGCGGTAGCTGGCTAGCCAAAAAAATGAAGCAATCTTGTCCATCCACCTCAGCAAATCGAGGGGTATACTCCCTCAATTCGCATGGGAATTCCATCAATTCGATTCGTGAGAGCTTCAAGAGATGGTTTTGAACCTCCTTGCAATCCCTAGAGCGATCCCGAGCTCCCCACCTTCGACTTTTCTCCTCCCTGTGTGAAACTGAAATAAAACACTCCAATACTGATCCAAGCTCATTCATTTCTCAACTAAACTTCAATTCCTCTTATACACACCTTCCACGCACATCGTTGAAGCCACCCAAGTCGCCTTCCCAAGGTCCCAAGCCATCGAAGAATGGACTTCGATCCCATCGAGGTCCAAAGTGATCAAAGTTGATCCAATGAGTGAATTAAGGAAATTAGCTTGCGTGCTGCTCAACAGGGCCTCGTCTCTACTAGACGAAGCTACCTCCGTCGATCCCACTGCTGGTCTTGAGCTCCATCGAGGTAATTTCTCAAAACTGTAGAAATAGGAAATTTTTGATTGGAGCTTTTCAAAGGAAATTTGCATGTGAGTTGATCTTGACCGTTGGATGTTGGCGGATTCCTTTCCTGATGGTGTGTGTTGAATTTGGAGTTTATCAGATGCCATCGTTCGTTGCTCACGGGAAGAAGAATCATGGGTCGTTTGTTCTACATGATTAGAACGGACGACTCTGATTAGATCGCACTAGATCCATCTATTTTCTCCATTTATTCCATATGCACCGTCCGACCCAAGATCAGACGACAAAGATTAATACCGTGTCCTCCACTGGCTGACTCAGCGTGCAGATGTGACAACTTAAATAGTCAATCCTACGACACCACGTGGAAAGCACGCTGCGTCAACATGCCATGTGGCGCCGATGGGATTAAGGTTTAATTAGGTGATTTAATATTTTTTTAATGTTGAAACTTCAATAATTCATAATAAATTATAAAAAAAATCCAAAAATACAAATAATAGCTCATTTTAAAGGTGTTTCAGAGAGAAATCTATTAAAATTATCCTTATTTAATTTTGAATAGTAATGTTAGCTTAATTAGAGTTTAATTGAAAATTTAATTAGCCTAATTACTCCCTAATTAATTAACCCATCAATTTCAAACTTTCTGAGAATGTTTAAGGGGATGACCTTTACCTCCCCTATTTTTCTTGGAATTATTTTATTGATTAATTGGGGAAATTGATTGCTTAAGCCTTAATTATCTTTTTAACTTAATTAAGTGATAATTAAGCATGAGAACAGTAATTAATCAATTAATTGGACCCCTTAATCACTATTTAATAGTGGGGAGACAGGGAATTAAATTAGGGCCTCCCTCTTAATCTTTCCCCTAAATTTCCTTCTCTTTTTCAACAAAAATGCCAAGTAAAGGTTAATTAAATAATTAATGACTTAATTAGTTAAATTAAAACTCAAATCATATCAAATCATTTTTTATTAAGTAAGAGGCTTATGGAATTAGGTTGGGACCTCTTTCCCAAAATTTTCCCCCTTAAGCCCATTTCATTTCAAGGGTTAATCAATTAAATTTGGTGATTAAGTAAAAAAGGAATGGATTAATGTATTAATGACTTGATTAACCTAATTAAAAGGGTAATTGCATATATTTTTCCTTGATGGATCTATGGGTAGGTCTTTATGTGATCAATAGGCTAGAGAGGTTTAATGAAATTATAATTAGCTCATATGTGTGAGAAAATAATAAAAGTAATTAATGGAGTTTCTTAAGCTTAATTAATTAATGATTGTGAGCTAATTACATTAGGCCCCTCTCATTTCATAGGATCATTGTTATTTACTTTCAATTTATTTGCATATTATATTAGCTCATAATTATTTAATTAATTACCTTAAGGTAACATAGGTAAGGGTTTAATTAATTGACTTAATTCATGCCTTAACCTAATTAATTCATAAAATCAATCTAATTCCCTTTCATTAAATCAAGTTAACTCATAGATGGGGAATGGGATTAGAATTAGCAAACCTCCTCTCATATTTCTTAAATCAAATCAAACATTAAATTAAAAATGACATTAAGAAGCTTTGGTTTATTTTAAATAAGCTTATTTGGTATGATTGCCATTAGAAATTAATTGGATTGAATGAAATTATGTGTTTATGTCTCTTTATTTCTTTTCAATCATATTAAATGTTATATGTTACTTGTATTCATGCATACATCTCTTTCAAAAATTAATTAAGTGAAATTATTTCATTTATGTCAAGCTTGCATGTGTTGATTTAAATTAAAATATGTGTGACTATTATGACTATTCAATTAAAATTATTTTTTTTTAAAAAAGTAGATAAACCAATCATGACATATATAGTGATGAAAATTATAAATATTTATAAGCTTGTTGGTCCGTCGTAGAGCTTTTCAAGTAGGAGAGCTTGTTTTAGTTCTAAGGAGACCAATTATTGCCCATAGAAGGATGGGAGACAAGTTTGAACCTACTTGGGAAGGCTCTTTTGCCACAGAGAAGGCCTACTAAGGAGGATCTTATTAGCTCATAAATTATAAGAGTGCCCTATGCTTCTAATCAACGAGCTCTACCATAAGAAATATTATCCATAAATCTTATTTGAAAATAATAATCAATAAAATTCCTTTTCATATCAAATTTCACCTCTTATGTTTTAGAAATATCTTTTGCTTACGAGTCTGCCACGACATGTTTAGGTTAGGTGTAAGAGAACCCAAGTGACATCCTATCCTTCCAAAACACAAACACCATTTCATACGATTCTCCAGTGCTATTAGGTTAAGTGTAAGAGAACATAAGAGGTATCCTATTTTGACTAGCACAATTAAGTTAGGTGTAAGAGAACCCAAGTGACATCCTTTCTTTGTGGAGTTACAATTGCCCTTATGGCACATTACATTCGATTCTCCAGTGCTACTAGGTTAGGTGTAAGAGAACCCAATAGGCTTCCTATTTTGACTAGCACAATTAAGTTAGGTATAAGAAAACCCAAACGACATCCTTTCTTGGTGGAGTCATAATTGCCATTTGTGGCATCATTTTATCCATCCTTCTATGTGTTTAACGTAGGTGTAAGAGAACCCAAGTGACATCCTATTATCTCTTTTACAACACACATACACATATCATTTATCTCGGGCTTAATGATGTGGGAGCAATTACTCATCAGCTGCTCTAGGTTGGGCTAACATGCTACCTTGCTAGTGTGTCACCCCAATGGTCCCTTGTTCGTGGGATATAAGTCTACACGTTTTCTTCCTAACTTGACCATTGCAAACCAATGAGCACCCTGTTAGTTTGGTAGGCCTTACTGCTCAGCCAGTAAGCTACCCATGTCGAATTTGTTTAAGAGGATGTAAGCCTACATGCTTTATTCTTGGACTAGCCATCATACACTGACTGGGTCGAGTATATTTGAGGTTTAGGATAAGTCCCCTAGTGGCTCCATTCCTCTTGACTACTGTTGACCTCCATGCGTGATACATCAGTCAATTCGAGCTCAAAATCCAAATTCGATGGACTTTTGATGTAACAGCTCGCAAATCAGAGCTAAGATGCACAAGATATCACCAAAATTAGTCAAAATGACCTCTGATCGATGAACAAACTTCATCATCGCATTCAGAACATCAAAATTGATTGAAATATAAATATTGGATAATCTAACGAGCAACCGATCGAGCTATCAATGTGCCGACACGTATATTAGAGTCGAGAAGTTGTGACGATATCCAAACGACCTCTGTTCATAAAATTGATTACACCGTTAGCTTTAAAATATCAAAAACTACCAAATGAGACTATCCACGCTCAATTCGAATGAGTCTATACAAATGTTGAATGATCGAAAGTGATAACAACAAATCAAGACTGAAATACATCACCAAAATTAGTTGGAATGACTTTTGATCGATGAACCGACTTTGTCATTGCATTCAGAACATCAAAATTAGTCAGAATATAAATATTGCACAATATAACGATCAACCTATCAAGCGATCAAGCTATCAACGTGGTGACATGCATATTGAGGTCAGGAGGCACTGACTTAAACCAAATGACTTCTGTTCATGAAATTAATTATATTGTTAGCTTCAAAATCTCAAAATCTATCAAATTAAAATGTCTGCGATCGATTCAGACAAGTCTATGCAAATATTGAGTGGTTGAAAGCGATAATGCATATTTTGAGCCAAAATTGATCCAATTTGACGCCGACTTGAATCAAGCGGCCTCTGATTGTGAAACGGACTGCGCTGTTGTATTTGGAACATCAGAATATATATATATATAAACCATGTGATCTCGCTGGCGTAAAATTCAATTTAAGAGCGATTAAGTGCTTAAAAAATCAATAAAACCCATTTATGCCTTAAATCCCACTCAACCGGCCTACCATTCCCTATCTCCCCTTTGCTTGGTTCGGTTCGCACACCTCTGAATGTTCGTTCTTCCCTCCGCACGAAAGCTTCTCCATGTTCGTTCGATTTCTCCCTTCAACCGCACTCCCCAAGCACGATCTCCTCCCGCTCTTCCATTAAAATTGTTTACTCATACGCACCCTCTCCTCAACTGTCCCCCCTCCTTCCTCCTCCTTAAAGAACTGACGGTTCTCTCGATTATCATCCATTTTTCTTCCCTCTCTCGTCCAAACCGCACACAAGCAGAGGGTAAGGTTCTCCCTTTCCTTCCTCTCCCCTCTCCTTCTTCTTTCCTTTATCCTTACCCGACCTCACTCTCTTCCTCACCCTTACCCGACCTCCCTCCCTTTCCCGTCCACTTGGAGTAGCAGAAATCTACAACCCTCAATTGCTAGCAAACCAACCAAAATTCCCCTTTGCCGAAATCTGAAATTCCCCTTTGCCAAAATCTGAAACTCTCCTTTGCCAAAATCCACAATCCTTCTTGCTGATCATTAGAAGTGCATGAGAAAATAAGTTTGAAATGTGTGACTGTGGAGATATATATATGTGCTTGCATCTTTCTTTGCAGGTTTCAAGTCCCCTCTAATGCCTAATAGGGTGTAGTGGGTGTGAAGATGACTGTGGTATCACAAAACACCACTCACTACACTCAATAGGGCGTGCCGAGCAAGCTAGAAAAAATTATTAGATGTCGCCTCCCTAGCCGAAATGCTACTGAAATTTTGTCAAATCTTTGGACTTAGAAAAAAAATGGAGGAATAAAAAATTTGCTTAAAAACACTAAATAAAGAAATCTAAAGCTAAATTTAAATTAAAAAAATCAAATAAAAATATACATGATGAAAAATAATGTGAATATGAATGTTAAAAAAAGAGGCATATAAAAGAAATTGAGCAAATTGAAAACTTACCCAAATTTTGAGCCCTCCTCCTCTTTAAAGTACTTTAAAATCAAGCATATGAAAGGAAATCCCTAAACACTTCAATAAGCATCATGTGTTGACCTACTCATAAATATAAGAATGATTCTTAATTGAATAATCAAATCTTATTTCAACTTGTATTGGGGATTAAGTTAAGTAAATGATCATTAATATTGAAACTGAAAATTCACTCTTAAGTAAGAGAAATATAAATAGGATATTGTAAACTTTCAAAGTATTACAATTATATTGAGAGGGTCAAAGTGATTTGAATGGAATATGTAGTGGGATTAATTGCTTGCCAGAGCACATAAATCATTATGCAACATAATGAATGGATATAAATAATAAAATTGAAAGCTTCAAATTAAAGCTTACGTTATATTCGAAGGTTCATTAGTGAGCATAGATGAAGACTTTCGGTGATCCCAAATAGTATAATAATCAATGTAATGAAGGGATCTTAATGAACAAATGTCTCATACTTAACTCCAATTACATGAGTTGAGAAGAGTTAAAGAGTTTTGAGTAAAATTTATAAAGAATTGATGGCTCACCAATGGATTTGAATATAATCCTTACAATATTTCATGCCGAGTAATCTAAGAGTAAATTCAGTTGAACAAATGATCAAATCACATGAATCTTGCAACAAACTTGGAATCTAGCTTTGAAATGCAAATACAATTCAAGTATGATTCAAGCAACAAGGCTCACATCCAATAAGCTAAGTAGAAAGGGGTATAATAACTTGTTTATGGGTGAGAATGAAAGTTGAATATGAGGATTAACAAAGATGTAAAGTTCTGTCAATATGTATAAGTTCAACAGCCAATTTGTAATATTTTGAATCGGAAGTATGAAGTTGCAATATTTTGAATTGGAAGTATGAAGTTGAAATTATTGCCACCGGGTTTGCAACATATCGTACAAGAGAACATAAGGCATTAATTAAGGCATTCTTAACTACAACCGCATGGCCCCTGAAACTATGCTGATTGTTTAGATTCAAGTGTCTGAGGATGCTGCGTGAGTTGCTTCTCGGTTTGGTCTTAGGACCAGGTGTGGGTTAATAAAACCTAAAAATTCAATTATTATAAGAATTTTAGCTTATTGAAATATCTGAGAAGCTAATTTTGTCATGTGACAGTAGATCTAATCCTCTATTAGGAGCTAAATAGAGTTGACAGGATCTGAAGTTCTCAAATATATTCGGTTCAATCAATTAACTACCCCGATGATGGCTATGTTGAATGGTGATTTCAACTGGAGAGGATACTTCCATCAAAATGTGATTCTAATTTTAAATCAAATCAACTCAAATTAAGTATCAATATAAAAATGCTTAAATGAAATTCAATCTCTAAAAACTTAAAGCTAAAATCTAACCCACCTTCCACAACTGTTTATCGGAGGTGATAAATTAAGAAAACTCTAGCTCACAAAGGAGCCAAAGTCAAATCAAGTGTTATACTATATTCACTCTCAATCAATCTCACGCCAGTAAGGACATGACCCGTGTCCTCTTGTACTTTGGCCAGAGCTCCACATGATGCGAATGATCGAGTCCTCCGATGTGGTTTCTCAAATAGAACTATTATATTACAATCATGACCATAGCCTGTATGCTCCCCCATGACTCTACCCTTTGAGTTGTGAATCATAGGGTACACTTGATAGGAAAAATTCCCTTTATCAGCTAAGGTAGATTTAAGTCTGTCTCCTTAGATAAATATCACCCCAGGTCTACAAGGACTTCTTGGATGACATAACCCATGTATTGCTGATAAGGATCCTTTTATCAGGTTAGGTTGACTTCCTCTTCTGAATAAGTATACTAGAGATCGCGACAGCCCGGGATGACAGAACTATGGATCTAGATTGGGCACATCATCATTCTCCCAACCATTCACTTTAAGATAATGATGATGAATTTCATAAATTCATAAATCCCAAATTTTAAACTCCATATGCTGCTACTATGCGCTACGCATTCAACGATCTAATGACTAACCTTAATCTTAAGTTCTTTCTCACTTATTGGTAGGGATAATTAACTATAGGTGCTTGCGCCTATATGAAACCTAGAACCAGATATAAAGTTCTCATGAAATGAGGATGAATTCTCTGGGTAGTGTCTTATCTACTATTTCATCTACCTTCTAAAAATTTCACCGACACATAAATCACACTCTTCATTCAATTGCTGAGAGGTCGGTGATGAATTTTTGGATCCTATAACTACTTCAAGCCTGAGTTTAGTCCTTACATAGGACTCCTCGCTTAGCAGTCACCCTAGGTAAGATAGCCCCTATCGAACTGTAGATAGACTATCCCAGCAATCAGTTCTGCTTTTGGGAGATGTAAGTCTACACGCCTTCTTTCTAGACTGATTATCGCAAATTGACAGGCACCTTAGGTTGGTTGGTGTTCGCTATGTTGACAACGACTCACCCGACGGATACACCACTCTTGGCAGATATTAGTCCCCATGATTTCTCTTTGAGTTGGCCACCGAATACTTATAGGCTTTCTTTTAGAGAGTCTTGGATAATGCCCCTAGTGACACCTCCCCTGTGGGAACTCTATTTAGATCACGTCCTTAGCGAATCCATTTAGACACTACCTGGGTTACTTTTGGATTGGACAATCCCCCTTTCCTAGTAGCCACCCTGTGGTTAGAGAATTTGTTTAGTGGATGCACAAATTCTCCCTTTATCCAGAAAGTCTATGATAGGACTAGGCTAATATGAGCTCATTCTCAGTGTGGTTCCTCACAAACCAAATGGGTCCATGATAACATAAAATAAATAAAATATATCTTTATTTATGGATTAGGAACTCAAGCCCCTAGAGCCCCCTTTCCCAAGTAAGCATCCTATCTTTAGGGTAGTGTTAACAAGAAAACTCTCTATAGGAATTACTTGACTACTTTTAGTTGAGATAAGTCCTGGGTCAGCACTCTCTCAATAGTCACCCGTAGGTCGGGTTCAACTTGTTGTGCCACCAATGAGTCACCTCGAAGGTCATCCTTGCTTTAAAAGATATAAGTCTATTGTGCATTCTTTTCAGCACGATTGTTGCACACTAACGGGCAGCCTTAGGTCAAGTTTGATTTATTGTGCAAGCAACCGATCACCCAAGTGGTTCCTTGTTTAGGAGGATGTAAGTCTACAAGCATTCTTCCTGACTTGACCATCACATACCGAAAGTCACCTCTTAGGTTGGTTAGTTTTACCTTGCGGCCAGTAGACTATCCCTTTGGATTTGTAAATCTAAGACAGGTCTAGGCTGATATTAGCCCCTTCTTAGTCGATCCATCGCACACCGATGAGATTCATTAAATTATAACAAATTAAATTAAAATAAATACAATTCAATCAAATGACATTATCTTGACTACTTCCGAGCTGATATAAGTCCCTTAGCGTCATTCATTCAGTAGTCACCCTAGGTTGAGCTTGATTTGTTGCATCCAACAGATCACCCCAACGGTTGTCCCTTGCTTTCGGAGATGTAAGTATACTATGCTTTCTCCTTAGAACATTTATTGTACATCAAAAGGTAATCATTTAGGTTGAATAGTTCTACCATGTGGCTGGTGGACTACCCCTTTGCATTGATAAATTTGAGATAGGCTAAGGCTGACATAGTCCCTTCTCAGTGCGGTCCATCGCAAACCGACAGGGTCCACCTAAAAATTTAAACTTAAACAAACAATCAACCAACTTTTCCCCAATGAGACACCAATCATACCAACCTCCCCAGTGGACTCAATTAAATTCAATTCAAACCTGCATTCCCCATTAAGTGTACCCTAAAAAAAATCTCATCAAATCCTTATGCCTAGTGGAGCCCCAAGTCTTAACCTGAATCTGCTTCCCTAGTGGAAGGTTCATGCATCTATCCCCGACAAGTTATACATTCTAATCTCCAGTGGATCTACTTCTTCCCAAATTATATTTTGCAGTCAAACTCAAACCTGTTATCCCTCGTGGATAATCTGAACCTTCATCCTTAGTGGAAGGTTCACATGCTCGATCCCATAGTGGATCCCTTCTTCCTCCCTTATGCCCTTGACATGAGTGGAGTTGCACTGCACTAAGATCTTGATTCCTTCTACATCTCGAGTTTAGGAGTAGATCTTTCTGATAGTGTTTGTGATCTTTCAGACATTATTGATCATCTCCAACACCAATGCTGTGCCTTGTCGGACACCACACCCATTGGGCTTTTGTTGACCTTAATTTTGGAGTGAACTCTCAACCCCTCATCATAAATCTAGGACTCTTGTGACACTTTCTTAATCTTAAGACACTTCTAGCGATTAGGTGAACACTTAACCTAATCTTAGAGACTTAGAAGAGTTAACCATAAGAATAGGTTGTGCCTTAGGGATTTAGGAGGACTTGTCTACCCTATAGCCTAAACTCAATCCTTACTTCCTTCTTTCAAACTAAATCTCAAATTCAAATTAAAGATCATAAATTCAATTCCAAATCAAATGATTGAAACCCATGATTAAATTCAAACTCCAAATCCCTTCCTAAGCCCTTTGATATTATCTTATGGACTTAGCCTTAATCAAATTCAAATGAACCTCAATCTAATTGATTTTATCAGTTATCAAATTCAATCTCAAATCAAATCCCAATCCAAATTCCAAATCAAATCCAACTTCAAATGATCGAAACCCATGATTAAATTCAAATATCAAATCTCTTTCTAATTCATATGAACCACCTTTAGATGCTTAGCCAAAACTCCTTCAAATTAACCCAAATTTGATTGATTTCTTTATAAATGAACCATTCCTTCATTTATATTCACAAATATAAATGAAACCCACCATCAAATGAGCAAAAATAAATCAAACCAAATCAATTTCCTACTTAAGCCCTTTTGACCTACATCCCTAGACTTGATCAAATTTGCTTCAAAATCACTCAAAACTCAAGTGATTTTATCATAACCCACTTATATCTTCATTTATATTCACAAATATAAATGAAATATAAATTCAAATGACCAAAACTAAACCCAAATCAAATCAAATATCCAACTTTAGCCTTTTAGCCAAATTCTTGAACTTGACTAAATGATGCCCAAATCAATTCAAAACTCATGAATTTTTTCATGATTCAATCACTCCTACAATCATTGACCCAAATATAAACATAAACCATAATTATCAAACCAAACCCAAGTCAAGCCCATGTTGACCTATTTTGACTTGAGATTGTCATATGAACCAAAATCCATTTGGCTCCAAACCAATTGCCATTGGATTTATATTTCAATCCTAGGCTCATATGTGAGTTCAACCAAACTTAAATCAAACCAATTAACCCATTTAGACTCACTTGACCCAAAGTGGCCTAAATGGACCTTTTTCAACCAAGTTCTAATCCAACCCAAATTGGATTGAACTAAGCCTATATAAATCTCATAACATAACCAACAATCATCCTAGGTTGATCGATTGCCTTAAATCGGGTCAAACCAAGTCAAACCTAGCCTTTGACCAAGTCAACATTTAGCCCAAATGAAACCCAAACTAGCCAAAATCCACCATATGCCAAATTGATTGAAACCATTGATTCAAACCAACTCATAATAAATGATTGAACATGACCAAATCCTCACTTGAACCAAACCAAGTCTAATTGGCCATTTGACCCAAGTTGACCCAAATTGCTCTTAAAAGCCAAAATGGGTGAAATCATAATTTAATCCAAATTGATTATAATAAATGGATCAAGTTCATTCCAAATCACTTATTGAACTTGACCAAAGCCATAATTGAGTCCAATTTGACCAATTGGTCAACTTGACCCGACCTAGCCCAAATTGACCTAAAAGGTCAAATTGGCCAAAATTCAAATTAAATATAAATTAAATCAAACCAAAGCCTACAATTATTTTCAATCAACTAATTGAACTTCACTCAACACCTAACCTAAACCAATTTGGTCAAATTGGTCAAATTGGTCAAATTGGTCAAATTGGTCAACTTGACCTATTTGACCTTTTTGAATCCAAATGAGTCAAATTCAAACCTAAGCCAAATTAATCAAAACTAATTGAACCAAAACATCCCAAATTATCATATGAACCTAACCCAAGTCTTGGTTTGACCCAATTTGACCAATTGGTCAACCTGACTCCACCTAACTCAAATGAGTCTATTTTGACCATATGAAGCCAAATCACCCAAAACCACCTTATGGAAGCTTGGTGGCTGACCTAACCTGACCCAAATGGACCCTAGGTCAGTTCCAAACCATCCCAAGTCCAAGTGGGACCCAATCCAAGGGGATTAACCATTGGATAAGCTCATTTGCATTAGATTATTGCCTTAAGTGGCAAAGTCCACTTTGCCATCTCCATGACAGCCCTCCACTTGCTAAATGAGGAAATCCTAAACTCCCTTTGCCCAATCTAAGCCACCTAACACTTGCCATGGACCAAGGGAAATAAGCTAAGCTACTCCCTCTCATGACTGAACCCCATGGGCAAAGGCAAGGATCAATCCTATAATACTCTCTTACTTTACTTGATTTCTACTATGTACCTCCTATCAAATCCAAGAAATTGAAAAATAAAGCTAGCTTAAATTATATTTGTGTCACTTCTAATGGGTTGTCTAAATCTATTCCTAATGATATCTCTTCAAGTCTAAACAACAACTATAATTATTCCGATCTTCCTCTTTCTGATTCAGAGTTAGATTTTCCTACTCTGAATACTATGGGTTTACCTCTTGAGATAGACTTGGAATCATTGATTTTGAGGGTCCCAAGAAGCTTGGTGGCGTCGCGGTAGAGTCTTCCATTACCCTACTATAAGAGATCACCAAGTCAACCTCTTAGTGGCAGTCACCTCATAGCACCTTGGCATGAGGAAACAAGTCATTGGTTGGAGGATGAGAAGCCCTTCCATAGGATGCTCCACCCTTGGATATGCTTGTGGAGGATCAGCCCAAGGTGAACTATAATGTTCTCTCTCACCTAAGAAAGTTGCCATCTAAACTAAGCATATACGATGCCCTTATCTTATCCAAAGAGATGAGAGAATCATTAATCAATGCTCTCCTTAATCCTGAGATATGCTTAGCTTAGTTGACCGCTATTGTTGAGTAGGCACATTATTCTAGAGAAACTCAGGGGATCACTTTCATAGATGAAGATCTACTTCTAGGGGATATGGAGCATAACCTTTCCCTCTATATTACAGTTGACATGGGCAGATTCATACTTGCCAGAGTTCTCATTGATCTAGGTGCATCAGTGAACATTATGAGTCTAAAGACCCTTGACTATTTAAGGATCAACATCTCCATACTCCGAGGATATCGGATGATTTTGAGAAGATTTAATGAATAAGGCAAGAGAGCTTAAGGTTCTATAGTGTTACCTTTGGAGATAGGTGACTGGAAGATTGAAGAAAAGTTTTATATCATTGATTCGAATACTTCATTCAACGCTTTGCTCGATAGGTCTTGCATACACTAGAACAAGATGATTCCATCCTCTCTCCACTAGTGCATCAAATTCAGGAAGGATGGCATTGAGTACTGTGCCAAAGGAGATGAAAAGCCATTTTCAATTAGAGAGGTTGAGATATATGAGAATGCGACCTACTATCTTTCTCAAAACACCCTTTCTCATGAACTTGGAAAAAATTCAAATTCAAAAGAAAAAGAAAATGAAGAAAAAAAGCAAAAAAAAAAAGAAAAGAAAAATGAAAATCCAAGTGAACAAGAAAGGAAAATTGAAGAAGAAATAGAGCCGCATACACATTTCACCCACAGTTCATTCCATCATATGGACATGCGGTAATGACTTGACCTCCAAGCACACTAATCTTAGAGATGAAAGATTCCCTAGTAGGCCATCAACCAATTGGGGTTATGTTTCAATTCATAGAAGTACCCATACTATTCGCATAGACTTGGAATCCATCTCAAAGGACGAGTCTAATGTGATCATGCAACCCTCTTTTCATTGAGGTGACACTGAGGACAACGATGAAGACTGGGCCTCCAAACAAAGCAAAATATTTGAATCAAATGTATGTAAAACTATCAGGCAGTAGTTAAGAACCTTAGCTCTAACTTCACTTTCATCTCAAAAAGTTGAAAGTTTAGTAGGAAGCCCCAGCCTTCCGGGGATGTCAAGAGATTCTTTTGGGATCATCATCCTCAAGTCCTGAAGTTGATGTAAAACTTAAGGATGATTCATATAAGAAATTAATAGAATTACCTTTTGATTAGTACTCACTTTGTGTTATTAATCTTGCAAAGAAGGGTTTGATTCCTTATTCATGGTCCAAGCATGGAACTCAAAAGCTTTGGAACAACCGTGGATGCACAATAAAGATTAGGACTAGAATTCAATACAGTGGGTTCAGTCAAAGATGATGATTACTGCTTAGTAGTCACCAACCATCTGGAGTCTGTGTTGATCTCATTTTTAAGATGAGCTCTCAACCCCTTCATCTTAGATATAATACTCATCTTAGACATTAAGAGATCCTTAGTCTTAAGACACATCTAGTGATTAGGTGGACACTCAACCTAGCCCTAGAGACTTAGAAGGGCTAGCCATAAAGGTCATGCCTGGGAGTGTTAAGAAAAATTTGCACTTTTGAACCATTCCTCACTTCCTTGCTTCAAGTCAAATTCCAAATCAATCCTAATTGATTTTCTTAAACTCCAAATCAATCCTAATTGATTTTCTCAAACTCCAAATCAATCTAATTTGATTTTCTCCAAATTCAAATCAATATCACATGATTGAAATCTATGATTGAAAGCTATGATTGAAATCAATGATTGAAACCCATAATCAAATTCTAAGGTAAAATTCCAAAATCCAAATCTCGCCTAGGTCTTTTGATTTCCCTTCATGGACTTAGCCTAAATCATATTCAAATCAATTCAAATTCATAAAATTTTCTCATAACTTATTTATATTCTCATTTATATTCACATATATAAATGAAATATAAATTCAAATAAATCAAATCAAATCCAAAATTCAAATTCCAAACTCCAAAATCTTTCTTAAATTTATCTTAAGGACTTCTAGATGTCAAATCATGTCAAACTCTCATAACTCATTTATATTATCATTTATATTCACATATATAAATGAAATATAAATTCAAACAACCAAAACCAATTCCAAAACTCAAACTCAAACTTATTCAAAATCCAACCTAAGCCTTTCAAGTCAAAATCTTGAACTTAGCCAAATCAACTTCAAATCAAGCCAAGCTCTTGATTTTCCTTCGTGATTCAATCAATCCTTCAATCATGAATCCAAATATAAATAAAACTTTAATCACTTAACCAAAACTCAATTCAAAAATCAAGCCAAAATCCATTTCATGTTCACCCTTTGAACTTGAAATTGTCCAATGAATCAAAACCCATTTGACTTCAAATCACTTGAAAATAGATTTATATTTTGATCATAAGTCCATATATAAGTTCAATCAAACTAAGATCAAGCTTTGACTAATCCATTTGACCCACTTAGGCTCAGTTGACCCAAAATGACTTAAAGTATCCTTATGAGTAATTCTAATCCTAACCAAATTGGATTGAAATAAGCCCATCTTAGCCTCTCATCATGATCAACAATCATCATGGGATGATCAATCAATCAAATTGGGTCAAACTAAGTCAAACCAAAGGGTTGACCAAGTCAACACTTAGTTAAAATGAAACCCAACATAGCCAAAATTCACCATAGGCCAAATTGATTGAAACCATTGATCAAGACTCATTCATGATCAATGTTTGAACCTAACCAAGTCAACATTTGAGCCTAACTTAGCCCAATTGGCCACTTGAAAGTTGACAAGTTGACCAACTTGACCTAAAAGTCAAATGTGTCAAAACTTGATCTAAGCCAAATTGATTGAAATCAATGGGTCAAGTTCATTCCAAATCACTTGTTGAACTTAAAAGCCTCAATGGCCAACTAATAGTTGACTTGAACCCAATTTGATAAAGGGTCATATTGAGCCAAATTCAAGCTTAACCAAAATTGATTGGAAACAAAGATACAAATCCACTTCATATGATCAACCAAACCTAAACCTATCCATGACCTAGCTCAAATAGGTCAATTGAGTCAATTTGGTCAACTTGACTCATTTGACCTAAATGAAGTCATATGAAATAAATTCAAACCTAAACCAAATTGAATCAAACCAAAGCCACCAAATTATTTCAAATGGTCATATGAACTTAACCCAACCCTTGGTTTGATCCAATTTGACCAATTGGTCAACTTGACCTAAGTTGACCCATTTTGACCTAAATGGGTCAACATGAGCCAAACTATACCAAATGAACTCCAAATCCAATGAAACTTGGCCAAACCTATTTTCTCAACATACCAAACATACCCAAATTCAAAAATTAGTTAAATGACCATCTTACCCCTAGGCCATAGAGTAAATTTTGGCTAATTATACTTGGAATTTGGTCAAATCCTTTTCATACCTACTTGATACTCTCCTAGTGGATCAAGTGAACATTAAGGAGGGTGGTGCACCCAACCCAAGGATGTTGTGATAAATAAAAGTATAAATACTTTTGTTGTGCAGGTGCTTATACCCCTAAGCATAATCCAACAGGCGAGGTGGACTTAGTAACCCATGTGTGGGGTGAAAAGTCTAATATACATGCTTGGGATTTGTGTGATTTGTTTAGCTAATCTCTATTTTGTAGGTATTAGCTAGATTTACTTTTCCTTTTCATGTAATTTTTGTAATTAGGATTTTGAAATGATTATTTTGGGGATTAGGATCATAAGATTATCTCTTATGTACCATGTGAAGCCTTTGGAGCAACCACATATCAACCATCCAAAAGAAAAACCAAAGAAGAAAGAAGAAAAGAAGAATGAAAAAATGAAGCCTGAATACCCTCATTTGTGATCAGGGTTGTATCAAGATAGAGCTCGACTATCCAATTTATTTTCAGGTTTGCATGGTGGTCCCCAACGACAATGACCTCTTATTCTTTTGCAATTATTTTTATAAATTGATTGATGATTTGTTTAGCTTGTGCATTAAGTGGCATCCTTTTCCTAGTCTTTTCCTTATTTTATGTATGACCTGGATGACGATTAGGCTCTTAGGAAAAAATAAATCTTCTACCAAATCTAACAATGCAAAATTAAAATAAAGAACTCATAACCTTACTTAAAGCTTAAGCTTAAAATCAAAATAAAAGAATTAACAACCTCTTAGCTAGATGAGTATTTCTTTTATAACATCATGCATAAATGCATCTTGTTTCACTCTTGATTGAAGGGCTTCCATCTTTTCCAGAGAAACGTTGCTTAACCTTTGAGAGCCATGATGGAAACACACCTCCTCCCTTCTCGCTAATTTTAGCCAATAATCTTACTTCTTATGCATTAGGCATATGAATTCTATTAGCCTAAGTTGAAATGATTGTCCAAAAATAAAAATAAAATATAATATAAATTGCATTAGATTTAGGTCATTACTCATGCCCGCACATGATCTAGTCTCTTAGGGAGTGAGTTTATGGACTTAGTCTCTTTTTAAATAAATAATAGCTATCTTGCATAAAGCATATGACGACTTGCCTACATGAATTTAAAATCAGAGGAGGAGTTAGTTGGCCACCCTCAGCGTTGTAAGTCCAAATGGGTGGTTTGTCCTCTCTTGTGGAGGCAAACCAAATACCCATTTTCATCTTAGATTTAGGTTGTGCTTTTGGCTCTCATCAAAGCTCCGTAGATTTAGGTTCTGGGGTTGCTTCTCCCTTTTGTGGGCCATATGCGTAAATCCTCACCTCTTATGCATTTCCATAATCTTGTGTTGTAAAATCATAAGCTCTAAATTTCTAATGAAAAATTTAACTCAAACAAATTAAATTAATTTCAAAATGTAAAGCCCAACCATAGATAGTTTGAGATGCTCAGTTTCAGGCATCGAGCATCTCTTACTTATCTTACTTTGGCTTTGATAATAACTCCCTCTCTTTGATCAATCCCATTTGATCTTCTAAAATAAACTAATCGATTGATAGTCCTACCATATTGAAATCTTTAGAGACAATGATCATTTACCTTAATCGAGAGTCTTCTTAAGGAATCCTTATTTCTTAGGATGTAATTAACTATGGGGGCTTGCCCCTCTAGGGAACTTAACGAACCTGGTTTAAATAAAGCGTGCTTTACTTATTCATATAAAAGTAGAAGAATCTCTAGTACACCTCAAGACCCAGTCCTGGGAGTCCTTTATTTTGGTGATTAGGTCTATTGTAGGGTGATGATTTCTATCTTTCGAGATAGTACACCTCTCCTCAATGTCGCACCCAATCACCCTAATAAGTACATCTGTTGATTTGCATGGCGTCTGACCAAGGCATTATATTCCAATTCTCATTTTTCTTCTTTCCACCCACAGAAGGAGGATAGATGAAGACATGAATATTAATTTCCCCACAGATTTTTCTGACGACTCTGCTGGGGATGATTCCTCTCTCCATCTTTGATAAATGATCATTGTCTCTAAATATCGATAGTGGGTTTGTAATTCTATATGAACCCAAGACTATCTTTCTTTTCATTGGCACATAACTTATTTCATCCTTAAGTCAAGCTTGTCAACGTCTTTAGGTTTTAGGACCTCACCCCGTGTTGGTCTTAAAACCCCCGTTGGGTTCTCCAATGGGTAAAAATAAAAATCTAATAAAAGAAAATATTTAAAGACTTCCTCTTTATCATCTTTATGATAAAGAAAGGTTCATTCTAAAATAATAAAGACAAAATAAAATTTTCATAAAAATCTTGCTTTTCAAAAGCACCCTTTCAAAAATGCACATAATAAAATACTTTCAACAAAAATTTTCCTAAATCACCCTCATCTAACAATTTTCATAATTGCTACATGTAGGAATCTTCAAAAATGAAACCAACAATCTTTTCCAAAAGCACAAATGAACATCTTCCCTCAGTTCACTTTGATGAAGATTTCATTTTCAAAAATAAAATGAACAACCATCTATCCAAAAATCAAAATCAAAATTAAAAAATAAAAACTTTCAAAAAGCTCATATGAACCTCGCCATTCAAATTGAATGGAGGTTTCATTTTCAAACAAAACTAAATTTTCCAAAAAACACATATGAACATCTCCATTCAATATACCCAAATTTATTGAAATGAAGATTTCATTCCCAAATAAAAATAACATAATTTGGAAATCCCACTTAAACATATTCCATATATGATTAAGTTGGAATTCCCTCTTTCAAAAAGCAATAATCACACACAAAACAAAACTTTCACATTTCAAAAATAAGATTGACTTCCATTCCTATATACCCAAATTTTTGAAATGGAAGACTTCTTTTCAAAAATCAAAACATAAAAATTATGTTTTCAAAATTCAAAACACATTTGGAACTTCATTTAGCACACTCAAATTTGCTAAGTGAAGTCTCCAAATTAAAAAATCAAAAATTTTAAAACACATTTGGAACTTCATTTTAGCATACCACATTTGCTAAAGTGAAGTTTCCACTTTTCAAAACAAAATTTCAAACGCATTTGGAACTTCATTTTTAGCATACCATATTTGCTAAAGTGAAGTCTCCTTTTCAAAATCAAAGAAAATTTGAAAACCTTTGGAATTTCATTTAGCATACTCAAATTTGCTAAATGAAATTTCCATTTCACAAAATTTCTAAAAAACAATTCTTGAACTTCACTCTTTAGAATACCAAATTTGCTAAAATGAATCCCCTAAAACAAAACCAAAACACAAAAAAATTTGGAATTTCATTTAGCGTACTCAAATTTGCTAAGTGAAATTTCCATTTCACAAAATTAAGTGGAACTTCATTTTTAGCATACCATATTTGCTAAAGTAAAGTATCCACTTTCAATCAAAAATAATTCAAAGCCAAATGAAATACATTAGGATTTCCTTAGCATACCTAAATTTACTAAGGATCTTTTTTCCAAAAAAAATCAAAATATCCAAAATAAATGAAACACTTTAGGATTTTCTTAGCATACTCAAATTTGCTAAGAATCCTATTTTTAAAAAAATTTCTAAAAAATAAAACACACTTGGGTTCTTCACTTAGCATACCCAAATTTGCTAAGTGAGAATCCCAATGTTCAAAATCACCAAAGATTCCAAGACAAAAAACAAAAAAAAAAAGAAAATAAATAATTATTTTCAAATACCTCACTTAGCATATCCAAATTTGCTAAGTGAGTGGATTCCAAAATATCAAATCAAATTCAAAACATGAACCTATGGAAGCATATTTCTAAAGAATATTTGAACCCATTTTTAACATACCCAAATTTGTTGAAGTTGGATTCATATTCAAAAATTTCTCTTTTCAATCAAATCTCTAAATCTTCTCTAAAATCCATTTGAACCCCACTTAACACTTCTAAGATATTAGATGTGGTTCAAATTTTAAATTCAAATTCAAATCAACAGAATAAAAATTTGATCCAAGCTTGTTTCTAACATTATTGATTCTTAGATAATACTACAGTTCAGCTTCGGTTGACTATAAATGGCGCCTCATATAAGTTTATGTTTACTTTCCTACGGATGGACTTGGTCATGGATTAGCCAATCTCCCATGATCACCCATCTCATCCATTTTGGTGAGGTTTGAGGGGTGAGATCACATGTAAGGGCACTCCCTCACCACAGATGAAGGGTCGGGCAAAAGCCGGTCATTGATTGATTTCTGACTGATATCCCTCAAGAGGAAAGAGGTTTGTACCGGATAGTACCAAAGACACCTCGCTTTAGTGCACTGGTTTCTCTGCCCCGGGGCTAGCATCACCATCAATACCTTCTAAGGGTAAGGCTCCCCTGATCCTAGGGATTGCCTCCCATACTTTTGAGTACGGGTCTAGCTCTTTCTCTACTCACCCTACCAAAACATAGAGGAGGAACAAAAACTACATGATTAAGCAGTATCATACTAAGATTGCTAGGGAGATGGAGCACATTCGTTGTGAGGAGTTCTGTTGATTTCCCGCTAGTTACAAAACTATTCCATCCTCGGCGAGAGGATGCTAGAGGATCCATACTTCACCTCCACGTGCCAGCCTAGTGCTAGAGGAGGAGGTCATATGCCATCCTCCGTCGCCTATGTGTTGGAGCTTATGGACGTTCCAGTGAGCTCAATTTGATTTGAGATTTATCATCCCCGGTAGTGTGGGGAAACAGCTTTGATAGGAGAGTGCCAGAGAGGCCCATACATCTATTCATATCACCAGTAGGGAGAGGCGGAGGTTCAGTCGCCAGTCGATAGCTTTTGCACTCATTGACTTTCCAGCTCGGTGCACTACCCACATCGACCATACAGATAACATCTTGCTTACTGGGTCCACTCATCATAGTCGAGCTCCTATTTATAGAGAGTCGGTGGTGTCTCCACAACACCACTCTACCCCTCCCCATTATCGCCCATTCATGTCGCATCATCTCCAGTTCCGTCGAAGGCTATGAAGGCCACATCCGGGGAGAAGCGTACCTTGTTGGTGATTTGGCTATGGCTGAGGGATCTTACTCCATCTACACCACCTACCGGTGAGTCAAGCTCTCCTACTTGACCTTACGCAAGTGGTGCGGAAGGAATGGCGACCCAAAGCATAGGTCGCCTTCACCAACACCACCAATTCAGGACAAAAGAGATTGTATTCAGAGGGATGATAGCCTATTGCACCATGATTGTAGAGCCTCTAGAGTGTCACCTTGAGTAGGGCCGAGAGTGTGTCTCTTCTAGCTAGTGAATAGTCCTCATAGATTGATTCTCCAACAGAGGGGAGGTCTGTCCCTCAAGATATGACAAGGATCACACCGTCACCAAAACATTTGTAGATTGATCGTTCTTAGAGACATAGTGGCACATTATCTTATGGAAAAGAAAGAAATTTTGGGGTATGATTGGTCGATGAGGAGAAGATCAGCTTTGATCCCAACAAAGATGATTTGCTAGGAGACTCAGCAGGGGTATGCATGGTAGATACTAGAGGATCCCTCCTCAGAGAGTAGCAGGCTATGGAAGGTGATGATGTTGAGCAGGAAGACACAACCCACTCACACCAACACCTCCTAACATAATTAAAGCAGAAAGATGAGAAGATATATAGGATGAAAAGTAGCTTGAGGACTTATTAGCGGCAGTCTTAGTACTTCAAAATAAGCACCAACAGTTCATCCTACCACAGTTGAGACTAGTCAGCCAA
Organism: Cymbidium sinense; assembly: GCA_021442155.1. Lineage (NCBI taxonomy): Eukaryota > Viridiplantae > Streptophyta > Magnoliopsida > Asparagales > Orchidaceae > Cymbidium > Cymbidium sinense. Next base: position 160,516,474 of record CM038215.1, read on the forward strand.
AGTTAGTGCATGTCTTAGACCCATCCAAGGCCTTACCTCCCATCGAGCAAGGTAGCACTAGCATGTATAGGAAGGTAGTGGAAAGTACCTCTATACAAGAAAAATACATAAAGTCCTTCGTTGAGCAGCAAGTGAAGAAAGCATTGGCTCAAGTCTGAGGAGAATCATCAGTTCCAAAGGGTAGACCCTACCTGGAGGAATTTGATGCAATCCAATATCCTAAGGGTTTCATGCCACCTTCCTTCAAAAGTTTTGATGGCAGTGGAAACCCGACGCAGCACATCACCCATTTTAGAGCTGGTTGTTGCAACTCCGATGGCAGTGACGCTTTGCATTTTTGCCTCTTCATTAGTAGCCTAGCAGGATAGCTTTGATTGGGTCAACTCAATAGTTCAAGAAGATATCTTGAGTTGGAGCAACTCTTCATCAAGAGGTTTGCTGGAGCTCAGCAAAGGGTTACTATTGGTGATCTTGTTGTGGCACAATAACACCCAGGTGAGTCACTTGTTGACTATATTCTAAAATGGCATAACCTGAGTATGAAATGTGAACCACAATTATCTGAACAACATGCCATTAAGATTCTTCTAAAGAATATCCATGGCCCGGTCGCCTTCATGCTTAAGGGCTTCACTATCAAAACTTTTGAGAAGCTAATTAACAAGGCCTACAAGGAGAGGCCAAACAAATATTTTCAAGATCGTTGCCAAAGCCAAGAAGTCTAGAAGAAGAAAGAAGAAAGGATGATAGTGGGATAAAAGGAAGCAACCAGCTAGAGATTAATCCGAAAGACCATGACCTTAGTAACCTTCGCTCCCACCTCCTCTACCACCACTGAGGCAGCCCTACTGGCCTCCATAGCAGCCTCCACAGCTAGCACCATCATCGCCTTAGCCATATAACCAGCAACAACGGTATACATATCCACTTCCAAGTAGCTATGGTCCACCTACTCTTTTAGATAAGCTTAATAAGCCTTATTCATTTAAGAGGGAGGTAATCAGGAAGATCTTTAAGAACCTCTTAAAGAAGCGATTTTAGCTACCCAACCTAGAGACTGAGGAAGTAGAAAAGCATGATCCTAACTTTGCCCTACCACCATATGCTAGGTCATGTTTTGGAAGATTGCTTCACATTCAAGGATTGGCTTGAACATAGCTTCAAGATCGGTTATATCCCAAAGGAATACCTTGTGGAACAACCATCCAGTTCCATTAGGTAATCCTTGGGGATATGTGATCCTCTCCAAAACTAAAGAAGGTTGGGATATCTCTTATCCAAAACCTCTAAGAAGATAATTGAAGATCAAGAAATTTTGTCAGTTAGCTCAAACCTCCAACATCAAGGAAGGTTTGCAAGTTTCCACAGCCAACTCAAAGAAAGGGGAGCTCGAGCAATAATAGCAGGCTAGCCCGATAGCTAAGAGCGCAACCACCCATCAAGTCCACCTCCGCCTATCTAGCTACCATATCGACTTCTCCTACTTCCTTTTCTTCTTCTACTAGTAGAACTCTTGTATCGATGGAGGGCATCAAATCCCTTACCCCTCTTACTTTACTTGATTTCTACTTTGTACCTCCTATGAAATCCAAGAAATTGAAGAATAAAGCTAGTTTGAATTACATATATATCACTTTTGATGGGTTGTCTACTTCTATTCCTAATGATAACTCTTTAAGTCAAAATAATTATAACAACTCTGATCTTCCTCTTTCTAATTCAAATTTGGACTTTTCTACTCTGAAGACTATGGGTTTGCCTCTTAAGATAGACTTGGAATCATCCAATTTTGAGGGTCCCATAGGAGAAGTAGTGCAGCGCATGTGTGAGAATTCCATTACCCCATACAAGAGATCACCGAAGTCAACCTCCGTAGTGGCAATGTTTTACATCCTAGGACAGCACCTCAAGATAGAGGAAAACAAGTCATTGGTGCAGAGGATCAAGAAGCCCCTCCATAGGATGCTCCACCCTTGGATATGCTTGTGGAGGATCATCCCAAGGTTAACTACAATGTCCTCTCTTATCTAAGAAAGTTGCCATCTAAGCTAAGAATATACAATGACCTTGTCTTATCCAAAGAGATGAGGGAGTCATTAATCAAGGCTCTCCTTGATCCTAAAATATGCATAGATCAGCTGACCGCTATTGGTGAAGAGGCACATTATGCAAAAGAATCCCAAAGGACTTTTACAGATGAAGACCTTCTTTTGGGGGACTTAGAGCACAACCGTCCCCTCTACATCATAGTTGACATGGGCGGATTCAGATTGCCCAGAGTTCTCGTCGATCCAAGTGCATCATTGAATATTATGAGTCTAAAGACTCTTGCCTATTTGAGGATCAATATCTCCACACTCTGAGGAGATCAGATGATATTGAGAGGATTCAATGAACAAGGCGAGAGGGCTTTAGGTTTCATAGTGTTACCCTTGAAGATAGGTGACTGGAAGACTGAAGCCAAGTTTTACATAATTGATTCAAATACTCTATTTATTGCTTTGCTTGGTAGGCCTTGGATACATCGTAAGATAATTCCATCCTCTCCTCGCATCAAGTTCGTGAAGGATGGATTGAATGTCAATGGAGATGAAAAACTATTTTCAATTAGAGAGGTTGAGATTTATGAGGATGCAGCATACTATCTTTATCGACACACCCTTTCTCGTGAACTTGGACAAAATTCAAACACAAAAGAAAAAGAAAATGAAGAAAAAGAAAATAAAAATGAAAATCCAAGTCCACAAGAAAGGGGAATTGATAAAGAAATAGAGCCATATATCACATTCCACCCATAGTCCATTCCATCATATGGATGTGTGGGTAGAATGACTCAACCTCCACCAGGCAAAGGCAGAGGCAAAAATAAAGGCAGTTCTAGAGGTGGAAGACCCCTTAGTTGGCCATCAGCCAACAGAGGTTATGTTCTAATTTGCAGGAGTACCCTTACTATTCACATAGACTTAGAATCTAGGATGAGTCTAATGTGATTAGCATATACCAACCCCTCTCGGTTCCATTAGAGGTGACTTTCAATCGACTGATGAAGACCGTGCCTCTAGATAAAGCAAAGTATTCGAACCAAGTTTATGTGATACTATTAAACAACAGCTGGGAATGTTAGCTCTAACCTCACTTTCATCTCAAAAAACTAAAGGTTTAGTAGTTAAGGAATCCCCTAAGTCTTCCATGGATGCGAAGCCGAAGAGATTCTTTTTGGGATCATCATCCTCAAGTCCTGAAGTTGATGTAGAACTTGAGGAGGATTCATTTAAAGAATTAATGAAATTACCACTTGACTTTTACTCACCTTGTGTTCATAATCTTATACAAAAAGATTTGATTCCTCACATGGTCAAACAAGTCGAGTATTTTGAAAGCGGAAATAACAATACGGGAAGCACAATCAAGAGCGACTAGGATTTGGTGTAGTGGGTCCTTCGATGATGACAACCGCTATTGTTACCAATCATTTGAGTCGATAGGTTCTTTTCATACAACACCAACTCTTATGAGAATGTGTGTTTAGAAATCTTAGATGATCCAGATGATCTCCAAATCAAAGATGCACCTATAAATTTGAAGAGGAGATTCATTCAAAGACAAGCTTAAAGAAATCAACCTGGATAGAGAAATCCGCATGTACATCAATTCATTACTAAATGAAGAAGAAACTAATGACTTAGTTAGGCTATTGACTGAGTTTAAAGACTGCTTCATATGGAGTTATGAAGAGATACCTAGATTATCTCTTGACATAGCAGTCCATAAACTAGCAATAGATCCTAATGCTACCCTATCAAACAAGCTCCTAGATGCATGCGATTAAAAATCAAACAACATATCATTTCTAAAAAAATATCCTATCTGAACTAGTGTCGTACCGCCAAGAAGAAGAATGTGACCAAATTTGCATATGCGATTTAGGACTTAAATAAGGCATGTCCTAAGGATGAGTTTTCTCTTCCTATACTAGAATTAATGGTGGACATCACCTCATCTCATGCAATATTTTCTTTCATGGATGGGTCATCTAAAACCAAATCAAGATATCTCAAGATGAAAGAAACACTTTTGAACCTCGAAATCTTTTGTTATAAGGTCATGCCTTTCACCTTAAAATGCTAGTGCTACATACCAATGGGCCATGACTCGATCTTCAATGAACTCATCCATCATCGGTTGAGTGTTGATGATCTAGTAGTCAAAAGCAGAGAAAAGGAAGACCACCTCTTTGACTTGAGAGTGATTTTTGAACGGTTAAGATAATATAACCTCAAGATGAATCCCCTGATGTGTGCACTCAAAGTAGCTTTAGAAAAATTCCTTGGGTGTTGTCTAACACCGGGGAATAGAGATAGATCCTAGAAAGATCAAAGCTATCTTAGAAATGCCCTCCTAAAAGTTTAACTCAACTCGATCTTTCAAGGATTGGCATATCTAAGACACTTTATCTCCAACCTATCGGAGATGCAAGCCATTTTAGCACTTGTAAAAAAGGATGCAAGTTCAAGTGGGATGATAAAGTGCTAGCATGCCTTTGAAGATATCAAGCAAGATTTGGTGAAGCGCCACAGCTCTATCCCGCTACTCATCCTCTACACTACTTGCATTATGACTCTCGCATTCTGTTGGCCCAAGCCAATGACGAAGGGAAGGAGAGCGCTCTCTACTACCTCAGCAGTCATCTGATTCCTAATAAAGTGAACTACCCACATATTGAGAAATATTGCCTAGCTTTGATCTTTGTATCCCAAAAGCTATGACATTATATGCTTTCTTATAAGGTGAACTTGATCTCCAAAATAAATCCATTGCAGTATCTGATGACACAACCAATGCTATCTAGATGTTTGCACGTTGGTCCATGATACTTTCACAGTTTAACATTACATTTGTACCCCTCCATGCGGTAAAAAGATAGGCATTAGCAGATTTCTTAACAACACACCCACTTCTTATTGATTCTTCACTTAGTGATGATCTCCTTGATGAACAAATCATGAACTTAGGGTAGGACGGCAACCGTCGATGAGAGATGTATTTTGATGGTGCAACTTTTTTTCATAAAGGGGAAGCACTTCGATCTATTCTCTCAGGAAAGACAAGGGTAGGAATAGTTTTTCTAACTCCAGACCGTGATATGATGAGATTCTCATACTATCTTTCCAACCCCTGCACTAACAAAGAAGTCGAGTATGAGGGTTTGATTGCCGGTCTGGAGTTAGTCATCACAATTAGTGTCAAGAGCATCAACATCTTTGGGGGATTCTCAATTAGTCATCAATCAGATTGTAGGGTCTTATAAGGTTCTCAAACTCAAGCTTTGTCATTACCATTAGTATACCATGAAGCTGTTGGCCTAGATTCCCAAAGTCACCATCTATAAGGTTCCCTAAGTAGAGAATGTAATAGCAGATGCTTTGGCCATACTTGCCAATGAACTAGCATGTCTCAAAGATGAGTCCACTTCAATAAGGGTCCAAAATAGACAAGTCCTATCCCTTATTGATGTTGAACTCATTGAGAGACTTTCTCTTGAAGGGGAGGTTTCCATTGCCAAAAAGGATGAGGAGCTGGATTGGAGGCAACCATTCATAGACTATTTGAACACTGGCAAACTACCTCAAGAAAAGTCACAAGCCCATCGTGAAAGAGAGCTCTCCTATGCTCTCATGATGGCACCTATACCTGGTCCTTTGACCAAATGTGGTTACACTATTTAGATAAACACGAAGCCCATGATATTATAATCGAGGTACATGTGTATATGTGGAGCACATCTCGGTCAAAGATGAATACAAGATCAAGACTGGGATACTACCGCCTTTGATGATTACAGCATGGATGTAGCTAGAGATGCCATCGTCGTACACGGTGTCCTCCAACCAACCCCAACATTCTACACCCTACATTGGCCTCATGGCCATTTGAGTGTTGGGGTACCGACATTGTGGTCCATTGATCCTCCTTCTTCCAAGGGTCATCATTCATCTAGCCACCGACTACTTTTCCAAGTGAGGCAATCCCACTCGAGAGGTCACAACAAAGATGTGCTTCAATTTTTCAGGAACCATATCATATATAGGTTTAGGGTGCCTGGATAAATTATATTCGATAATGGTACTGCATTTAAAAGCACAAAATCAACAGCTTCACTAGAAGACACAGTATAAATTAGATATATTCTACTATCTACTATCCCAGAGCAAATGGCTTAGTGGAAGCATTCAACAAAACTCTCATCCAAATATTAAAGAAGACTCTTGATGATAACAAACGATAATGGAATGAGCAGTTGGTTGAAGCCTTGTGGGCCTACCGCACCACATACCAAACTCCAACTCAATCTACTCCATTTTTCTTAGTGTATGGGTCCGAAGCTGATCTACGTTTAAAAGTTGAACTCCCATCACTAAGAATAGCATTGGGTAGCAAGATCAATTCAGAGCAGAATACAAAGTTACGGTTAGAAGAGCTCAAAGGTTTGAAGGAAAGTCGCCTACGGGCATGCTAGAACCTTGAGTTGTACAAGGCCAAAATGATTCAAGCTAACAATAAGCTAGTCTGACCTAGGTCTTTCCAAGTATGAGAACTTGTGTTAGTCCTAAGGAGACCAATTTTTTCCTATTAAAAGATGGGAGGCAAGTTTGAACCCACTTGGGAAGGCCCCTATGCTATAGAGAAGGCCTACCAAGGAGGATCATATCAACTCATTGATTGTAAAGGGGAACACCCGATGCTTCCAATTAATGAGCTCTACCTAAAGAAATAATACCCATAAAATAAATCATGTTTGAAAATAATTCTATCAAATAACAAAAATCAGATTCCATTTTATCAAACCTTCTCTTCTTATGAAGCATTGTTTATTTATCTTACAAATTCGCCATGACGTATTTAGGGTAAGTGTAAGAGTCCTCCCGCGGTATCCTATCCCTCTTTTACATCACAAACACAATCTCTCAGCGTTGTTAGAATAAGTGTGAGAGAACCCAAGAGGCATCCTATTTTGATTAGCACAACTAAGTTAGGTGTAAGAGAACCCGAGCAACATCTTTTCTTAGTGGAAATTCTTGGTTACCACTAAGTTAGGTGTAAGAGAACCCATCGATATCCTAGTGTGTTTAGGATAGGTGAGAGAGAACCCAAGAGGAATCCTATTCTTGTTAACACATACACAAAATAAATACAAATCTTTTATCTGACTATTTGATGTGAAGCTCCTGTGGCACTCACTCATAGCTTTAGGTCTACATGCTACCTTGTTAGTGTGTTACCCACTGGTCATTTGTTGAAAGATGTGAATCCCCATGCTTTCTTCCTAATTTGATCATTGTAAACTAATGAGCGCCTTGTTAGTATGGTAGGCTATACTTCCCAGTCAATAAGCTACCTCATTTTAACTTTTCTTAAGAAGATGTGAGTCCCTGCATTTTCTTCTTAAATGAGCCATCATGCACTAATTAGGTTGAGTATATTTGATGTTTAGGGTAAGTTCCCCAGAGGCTCCTTTCCTCTTGACTACTTTTGAGTCGATATAAGTCCCCTTAGTGGCATTCACTCAGTAGTCGCCCTAGGTCAGATGACACCTGTCAGCGATGACAGACTATCCTAGCAATTAGTTCCATTTTAAGAGGATGTGAGTCCCAGAGCTTTCTTTTTAGGGTAATTGTTACAAACCGAAGGGCACCTTAGGTTGGTTGATGTTCGCTATGCTGACAATGACTCACCCGGTGAGTACACCACTCTTGACAAATGTGAGTTCTCGTACTTTCTCCTTGAGTTGGACACTGAATACTTATTGGATATATGACTAGTCATGTCATCTTTTCCAGGGTGTTGGATTAAGCCATTTAGCGGCCCCACCCCCTATGGGCATTCTATTTGGATCACGTCCTTTGTGAACCCATTTAGACACTATCCGAGTTACTTTTGGATTGGACAGTCCCCCTTTCCAAGTAGCCACCCATGTGATTGGAAAATTTGTTCAACGGATATACAGATTCTCCTTTGGTTCAATAAGTCTGAGATAGGTCTAGGCTAATATAAGTTCCTTCTCAACTTGATCTCTCGCAAACCAACATGGTCCATGATAAAATAAACTAAACAAAACAAACAAATTAATTTGCTTGTGGATTAGGAATTCAAGCCCCCAAAGGGCCCCTTTTCCCAAGCAGACATCCTATCTTTAGGGTGTGAGAACTCCTATAGGAATTGCTTGACTACGAGTTGAGATAAATTCTTGGTTACTCACTCCATAAAGCCCTTAGGTCGGGTTCAATCTATTTTTTATACAAGCAGTCATTCCGCTTTGGAAGATGTAAGACTATGACCCATTATTTCTAGCATGACAGTTGCAAATCGACGGGCAGCCCTAGGTCGGGTTCAATTTGTCACCAAAAGCAACTGATCACTCCATCGGTCTTTTGTAGTGGAAGATGTGAGTCCCCGAGCTTACTTCCCTTTAATTGATCATTGCAAACCAAAATGCACTCCTTTGGTCGGATAGTTCTCCCATCGGCCAGGAAGCTACTCCATTTAGTTCATAGTAAATCTGAGATAGGTCTAGGCTAATATGAGTTCCTTCTCAATTTGATCCATTGCAAACCAACGAAATTCATCAAAATAGAAACTAAAAAAATGAAATTAATCTTTGACTATCTTTGAGTTGACTTAAGTCCCCCAGCGATATTCACTCAATAGTCAGCCCTAGGTCGGGTTCGATTTATTTCCCAAAGCAACCGATCACCCCAATGGTTCCTTATTTCTAGAATATGTGAGTCCCCAAGCTTTATTCTTAAGACTTAACCATTGCAAACCGAATGGCACCCCTCTGATTGGATAGTCCTACCTCATGGTTGGTAGACTACTCCCTTTGGATTGGTAAAATCTGAGTTAAGTCTAGGCCTCCATGGCCCACTCAGTCTATTGCCCGATGGGATCCATAATAATCAAAACAAATCTAAAATGAAATCTTGACTATCTTTGAGTTGATTTAAGTCCCCGGCATTCACTCAATAGTCGACCTTAGGTTGGGTTGTCATTGCCTTGCCAATGGATCACCCCAGCAACTGGTCCCTACTTTGGAGGATGTAAGTCTACTATGCTTTCTTTCTAGTACAACTATTGTATACTGAAAGACATCCCTTTGGTTGACTAGTTCTACTATGTGTTTAAGTAGACTACCCCTTTAGATTGGTAAACCTGAGTTAGGTCTAGGCCTCCATGGCTAGTACTCAGTGCGATCTATCGCAAACCAACAGGGCCCATCTTAAAATCCAAAATATAAAAATTTGAAACAAAATCAACAAAATAAATCCATTGAAACAAAGAAACAAAAATAATCAATTAATATAAATCAAATCTTTTGCTTCTCCTTAGTGAGATGCAAATCTTTCTAGTCCCCCAGTGAATCTAGAATTCTAATCCCTTAGTGAATTTCACAACCCCTCCCTTGTGGATGACTTGAACTTGCCTTCCTAGTGGAGAGTTTACTTCCACTTCTCTATCCCCAGTGAAGCCTAATTAAACAAACAACAAATTGAAATAAATTCAACCATCTTCCCCAACGAAACTCAAACAAAATAAATATTTCTCTCCCCAGCGAGACTCATATCAAATCAAAACTCTCATCCCTTTATGGATGACTTGAACCTGCTTCCCTAGTGGAAGGTTCGCCTTCTCTATCCCTTAGTGGATTCCTCCCTCTCTCTTATGTCTTGGACATGAGTAGAGCCACATTGCACTAAGCTCTAGAATCTTTCTACACCTTAGGTTAGGGGTAGATTGTTTTTGTTAGTGCTTATGATCTTTCGGTGTTGTTGATCATTTCGATCAACACCAATAAGTGCGTTCCTTGTCACCAAACCCTATTGCGTTGACCCTCATTTTAGGATTAGCTCTCAACCCTCCATCTTACACATAGGACTCCTCTAGATTAAGAGATTCCTTAGTCTTAAGACACATCTAGTGATTTGGTGGACACTCAACCTAGCCCTAGAGACTTAGAAGGGTTAGCCATAGGATGTCATGCCCTATGAAAATTTTCTACCTTAGCTTGAACCATTCCTCACTTCCTTCCTTCATGTCAAACTCAAATCAATCCTAATTGATTTTCTCAAACCAAATCAATCTTATTTGAATTTCTCCAAACTCAAATCAATATCATGATTGAAACCATAATCAAATATTGAAATTAAAATCATCTTCCTAAGTCCTTTGATTTCCTTCATGGACCCAAATTAAAATCAAATTCAAATTCAAGAAATTTTCTCACAACTCATTTATATTCTCATTTATATTCACATATATAAATGAAATATAAATTCAAATCAATCAAATCAAATCCAAAATTCAAATTCCAAACTCCAAAATCTTTCCTAAGTCCTTAATTTCCCTCTTAAGGAATTAGCCTAGATCATGTTCAAATCACTTCAAACTCCTAAAATTTTCTCATAACCCATTATATTCTCATTTATATTCATATATAAAAAAGAAATATAAATTCAAACAACCAAAACCAATTCCGAAACTCAAACTTATTCAAAATCCAACCTAGCCTTTCAAGTCAAAATCTTGAACTTATCCAAATCAACTTCAAATCAAGCCAAGCTCTTGATTTTCCTTCATGATTCAATCAATCCTTCAATCATGAATCTAAATATAAATACAAACTTCAATCACTTAACCAAAACTCAATTCAAAAATCAAGCCAAAATCCATTTCATGTTCACCCTTTGAACTTGAAATTATCAAATGAATCAAAACCTATTTAACTTCAAACCACTTGCAAATGGATTTATATTTCAATCATAAGTCCATGTACAAGTTCAATCAAACTCAAATCAAGCTTTGACCAAGCCATTTGACCCACTTAGGCTCACTTGACCCAAAATGACTTAAAGTACCCTTATGAACCTAATTCTAATTCTAACCAAATTTGATACGAGTCTGGTTTGGGTTCAATGAACCGATTTGAGTGGAATGACCCCAGCTTGAGTGGGGAATAAGGAATGGGTTCATAATTTGAGCCATCGACAATATTCCTTCTAGCCATTGGATCTAGCACTTGGATTTACCTTATTAGCCTCAAATTTGTGCAGTTTGATCCTTTCTATCGATAATGGAATCCACGCATCTTCATCCTGGGGATCCGGTCTGATAATTGCTCCTTGAATGGCTTTGAGGCTGATGGAGTGTGCGGGTTTGGCTCGCCGCGATGAATCTTCCGTGATAAGTTTCCCTTTAACCTTATCTTTGTTTTCTCATTTAGATAGTTTGAGTCGTTGAACACTCCAGAGAGAGAGGCTGAGGGAGAAAGCGGAGAGGAGAGCAGCTAGGGTTTGTTTGGCCGGAGGAAGGAGTTTACCGGCAAGTTAACCCGAAGAATCTACAGGAGGATGAAGGAGAAGTGGAAGATGTAGAGAGAAAAAAGTGTTTCTTGCAGAATATTTCATATATCCCTCTGTTTGGTTTCTTTACTCTATTTATACTTTATATTTTTCTTCTATAGCCTAGATCTATGCTTTTCTTTACAAGGTTTGAAGTTCTGTAAACTTTTGTAGCTATTTTCTGTTATAGTTGGTTGAGTTTCTTGCTGTCTTTTATCTTACTCGTTCTCTAGAATATTGGGTGGTTATTCTGTTAACTTAGCCATCCAGAGCCCTTCTTGGTTTCGATTGCTTTATTATTCTTTTATCATCCTGAAAGCTCTATTTTGGGTTGATGTAGGTTCTTCGAAGTTATTTGGCTTCTCTATAATCTGCTCATACTCATCTTGGTTTCCTGATGTGTATTAATTCTCCAGAATGGTCTTGTATTGAGTTGTATTCTATCGATTTATATTAATTTGTGGTCCAGAATTCCCTCTTGTATTATAGTTCTTCATATAATTTATGGATGTATGTGGCCCATTTCTTACTCTCTAAATCTTTTATGTAGAATGGCCTATCGATTCTTATTTTATCATTTCCTATATTATTGAATGAAGTCTTTCATCTAATATGGAGTTTTTTATTTTGTTGCCATGTCTCATATCTCTTTCTCTTCAGACATCCATTTCTTCACTGTATTAAGATTTCTTTAATTTATTAAGATCTCTAATTATTGATGGTAGCATCGTCCATGAAATGAGTTGGTAATTTCTTTGGGTGTAGTGTAGAATCATGTATGTATTAAGTCGGATACATGAAGCACATATGTATCCTTGTTGTTTCGCAATTTATTCTATATACTTGTCCCTATTTTTTTATAGAATTTTAAAAGGACCATAGTATTTTCTCTGTAGTTTTGTATACTGATTCCCGGAGACTGAAGTTTGTCTATAAGGCTGTAGTTTAACTAATAGTAAATCATTTACTTTGAATTGAAGCTCTCTTCTATGTTTATCAGCCATTTGCTTCATTCTATTTTGAGCTTCCTGTAAGTTTATTTTTAGTAGCTGCAGAATTTTGTCCCTTTGTTGTAAAATTGTTTCCACCTCTATGTTGGTAGCTGTATTTCCATTATAGGGTATTACTGAAGGAGGAAGTCTACCATATACTATTTAAAAGGAGTCATTTTGTGGAAGTATTGATGGATGTATTATAGAGAATTCCATGGAAGGAATTGTACCCACATCCTTGGTGTCTCTAATACAAAACTCCTTAGATATTGCTCTAGGATTACGGTTACCTCGTTTGGCCATCACGAGGATGGTATACTGTGCTTTAATGTGGTTCCACTTAAGAACAATTCACGAAATTGCTCATAAAGATTGGGTCTCAAATTATTCCTTGTGGTAGTTTGGCTATGTCAGAAATAAAATTTGGGCTATATAAGTAAACCGGTTGGAAGGGTTGAGAAGTGTGCATATTTTGATAGTCTATCTACCACCACTAATATAGTAATTTTATTATGAGACTTGGGTAGTCCTATAATAAAATCCATTGATACTTCCTCCCAAATGGCTTCTGGTATAGGTAGTGGTTGTAGTAGCCCGGTTGGCTTCTGAGTATCATATTTGACTTGTTGACAAATAGGACAGGTTAAGATAAAGTGTTTAATATATTGTTTCATATACTTCCAGTAGAATTATTGATTAATTCTGGCCAATGTCTTCTGAATTCTCCCATGGCCTTCTACTGGTGTTGAATGTAATTCTCTTATAATAGTGTTTCTGATTGCTGAGTCTTGAGCTATGACAATCCTATTTTTATAGTGTATCAATCCATTAGAAAGTCTATATTTAGGAAATAAACCTGAATTATCTAATATTTTCTTATGCAGGTCTTGTAGTTCAGTGCTAGCATGTGTGTCCTCTTTGATTTGTTGCATTATGGTATTGATTTGTTGAGTATAAGCATATAATGAATGACATAAGTGATTCGAGTTGTCATCGGTTGTAGGACTATCTTACATTAACAATTTTGACAAGGCATCAGCTTTGTTTGTAATCCCGGTTTATATTCAATGTAGTCAAATCAATTTGATTAAAAATCTCTATTATTCGGAGTTTGAATTGTTTGTTGCATTAGCTCCCTTATGCTTTTGATTCACGATGGTAAACTTGTTACCTAACAGATATTGTCTTCATCTTGCTACTGTTTCTGTTATAGCAGATAATTCTCTTACATATGTTGATACTTTTTGTAATGATGGAGAGAGTTTCTTACTAAAATAAGCTATATGGTGTCTATTTTGTATTAAAACAGCTCCAATTGTCGTGCATCATCTCTATGATAAAAGGTGAGAAAAATTGGGATTATCGGGAGAATGTCATTGTTTTTTAATTGTAAAAATGTTTCTTTTGATTCTTTTGTCCATTAAAAATATTTCTTGGCTAACATAGAAGTTAGTGGAGAGGTAATGTCTGCATAGTGTTTAACAAATTTTCGATAATATTTATAAACCCAAAAACCTCTTAACTTGTTTGATTGGGTAATTATGACCATGCTTGTCTTGCTTGAATCTTTTAGGATCCTTTGCTAGCCCTTGTGCAAATAAATATGTCCTAAATACTCAATTTCACGTAAATGAGCATTTAGATGGTTTGATAAATAGTGAATGTTGCTTGAGTTGTTCCAATACTTGGAGATGATTTTGATGTAACTCCAAGGTTGCTATATATAAGTATATCATCAAAAAATACTAAGACAAATTTTCTTAAGAATGGCTTAAGCACTGAATTCATTAATTCTTGGAATGTTGATAGTGCATTTGTTAGTCCAAATGGCATTGCAATAAGCTCATAGTGTCCCTCATGAGTTCTAAAAGCTGTTTTGTAGATGTCTTCTTCAACCATTCTGATTTGATGATATCCTGATCTTAAGTCTAACTCTGAAAAGATTGTGGCTCCATATAATTCATCCATAAGCTCCTCTGGAGTGGGAATTGAAAATCTGTCAGGTATTATTACTTTATTTAGAGCTCAGTAATCACACAAAATCTCCAAGTTCCATCTTTCTTCTTGATTAAAAAGTGAGAAGATAAGGGGTGCTTTCTCCGATTATGCCCGTCAATATTTCTTTAATTAATTTTTCAATTTTTATTTTACAGTGTAGATATCTATAATTTTTTGACTTTCACCGTTGAGTTCCGTGTATGAAGCTAGTGGTCTATATCCCTCCTTGGAGGTAAGCTTCGGAATTTGAACTAGTTCTTGATATTGGGATAATACTGCGTATTTTGCAGTAATTCAATTCTTTTATGAGGAATCTGTTCCCTCGTTATTTCTCTAATGGAAATATGATATTATTTCCTTCTTTTTCAATTTGGTGAGTGATGGAAGGTAATCTGTCCACCTTGGAGGATGTATCCCTGCTCTTAATCTGTCATTAGAGTAAAATTTTATAGTGAGATTTTTATAATCAATTGTACACTCACCCAATTGTTCTAGCCATTGAACACCCAAAATAACATCTGCTCCTTGCATGGGTAGCAGATAGCAATCGGTGATAAAAGTGTTTTCTTATAGTTGGATAGGAATATTAGAGCATATTCCTAAACATTTTAAAGTTTCTCCATTGCCTACTAACACTTGAAAAACTGATGCAGGTGTTACTTTATAGTCAATGAATTTGGCTAGTTTGGATTGAATAAAATTGTGAATTGAACCACTATCAATACTTGTACTTTTTATTTCCAATCATCCTTGTAATCTTAATGTCCTAGGATTAGGCAGAAGGCATTTGAGGCGTTACATTCCTCTTATAATATTTGTATTTCTCGGTTCTTCTTTGCGGTATTGCTCTTGGTCATTATTGACCATCATTAAAAAAAATAATTTGGATTTCATATGACCTCTGATATTTTTCATCACGGTTAAAATATAGTCCTTTCTTTCTTCTTTCTTTCAACGTGTTGTTGTTAATTTCGGATTGGAATGTTTTATTTGTTGGTCATATTATTGCTATGGTTGGGTATTGATGGGGTAGACAGTAAAGGTGGTTGGTATATCTGTGGTTATTTTACTGGTGGGTATTGGTTGACTTTATAATTTCTGGCCATGAAAATATCATCAGCTAGTCTATCTTCCATTAGCTTAGCTAATTGAAAAGCTTGCTGAAGAGAATTGGGTTGTAAGGCTCTTACTTCCCTCATAATATCATGTCTAAGCCCTGATTCAAAATAGCATTGTAGAAATTTAGGTGGAATACACGACTATTCAAATTCATTGTAGAAATTTTGATGCTTATCTTTTGTTATAAGCTTAGCTAATTCTCCTCTCAAATCTATAGAGATGGACCAAATCTTTGAATGACCCTTTGAACTGTGTCCAAGAATGCAATTGTTTATTTAAGTGCATCCATTGATACCAGCTTATTGCAGGTCCATCTATGTATACTGAGGCAATTCGGAATTTTTGGTCCTCTGATAAGCTATAATACTGAAAGAATTGGTCTGCTTTGAACAACCAATCTCTAGGATTTTCTCCATTAAATCTTGGCATATCTACCATAACAGGTCTAATGTTTTGCTGTGTGTGTTGTCTATTTGGAATAGAATTTTTTGTATGAGAAAAAGTACATACCTGTGATTGTTTTTGTTCTTGATAATTGTTATCCAATTTTTCTTCTATAGCAGATAATCTTCTTGAAACTTCATTTAATATCATAGTGATGGAAGACATTTGCTCATCTATTTTGTTGAGTCTTCCTACACATTCTTCTATTGTCTTGGCTATGTGTCATGTTCCTTCTGCCATTACTGGTTGTGGTAATCAACAAGAGCACCAATGATACGAGTCTGGTTTAGGTTCAATGAACTGATCTGAGTGGAATGAACTTGGCTTGAGTGGGGAATAAGGAATGGGTTCAGCGGTTGTCTCCTGAGCCATCGGATCGCGCTGTATTCCTTCTAGCCATTGGATCTAGCACTTGGATTTACCTTATTAGCCTCAAATTTGTGTCGTTTCATCCTTTCTGTCGATAGTGGAATCCACGCATCTTCATCCTGGGGGATGGATCTGGGCGCCTGGATAATTATTCCTTGGAATGGCTTTGAGCCGTTGATGGAGTGTGCGGTAGCTGGGTTCTAGCCGTCTGATGAATCTTCTGTGATAAGTTTCCCTTTAACCTTATCTTTATTTTCTCATTTCAACAGTTTGGCTGAACACTAGGAGAGGGAGAAAGCGGAGAGGAGAGCGGTAGGGTTTGGGGAGGAAAGAGTTTGAGTTAACAAGAATCGAGACGAAGGAGAAGAGGAAGATGTAGAGAGAAGGAAATGTTTCTTGCAAAATATTTCATATATCCCTATGTTTGGTTTCTTTACCCTATTTATACTTTTTGTTTTTCTTCTATAGCCTAGATCTATGCTTTCTTTTACAAGGTTTGAAGTTCTACACTTTTTGCTTTTTATATAGTTGGTGAGTTTCTTCTTTGTCTTTTATCTTGCTCTCGTTCTTTGGAATATTGGGTGGTTATTATAGAGGTCCAGATCCCTTCTTGGTTTCTTGATTGCTTCTTTATTATTCTTTTTCATCCAAAGCTCTCTTTGGGTGTTGATGGGGTTCTTTGAAGTTATTTGGTTTCTCTTCATTTATATTTCTCATCATCTTTGGTTTCATGTGTATTAATTCTGTAGGGTCTTGTATTGAGTTGTATTATTGGATTTATATTAATTTGTAGTCTGTAATTCCCTTCTTGTATTATAGTCCTTCTGTTATAATTTATGGATGTATGTGGCCCATTTCTTACTCTTCTAAATCTTTTTATCAATAGAATGGCCTATACTAATTCTTATTTTATCATTTCCTATATTATTGAATGAAGTCTTTCATGCAATATGGAGTTTTTTTATTCCTTTTGCTTCTGTTGTCTTTTGGAGAATATGGAATCATATCAAAATTGGATTGAAATAAGCCCATCTTAGCCACTCAGCATGATCAACAATCATCATGGGATGATCAATCAATCAAATTGGGTCAAACCAAGTCAAACTAAAGGTTGACCAAGTCAACTCTAGCCAAAATGAAATCCAACATAGCCAAAATCCACCATAGGCCAAATTGATTGAAACCATTGATCAAGACTCATTCTTGATCAATGTTTGAACTTGACCAAGTCAACATTTGAGCCTAACTTAGCCCAATTGGCCACTTGACCCAAGTTGACCCAAGTTGACCCCTAGGCCATAGAGTAAATTTTGGCTAATTCCACTTGTAATTTGGTCAAATCCTCTTCATACCTACTTGATACTCTCCTAGTGGATCAAGTGAACACTAGGGAGGGTGGTTCACCCAACCCAATGGGTTTGGGTCAGCCCAAACTGACCCAATGGCCAAATCGACCATGTGCATGAAAATGGCCACATGGGAATCATCCTTACACTCAATTGAAGCACATGGGGAGCTCACCATTCCACTCCCTAGCCTAAAATGAACTCAAGGACAGCTCTAACAGATCAAAAAACCCACTTAATCAAGGTAATTGGATCAAAATGGCAAGCCCATGCTCGGTTGTCTGATTGTTAAAGGGGAAGATATACTCCCCCTAATTCATTTGAATCTTCACAGAGCCATTGTCGATTAAGAGTTAAGAAGTCAGAGAAGCCATTTGCAAGTGATTGTAAGCTTTCTAGAGGGAGATCTAATTTCCATCTTCTCGGTTTTCCTTAAGTGAAAGCATAGGAGCTCCATCAAAAGTCCATTTTACATCACACCTAAACCAAGCCAATTCCCTTTGCACACTCCCTCAGGGACCCCAATCAAGCTTTCCCAAGCTCTCCTTCAAGTTCTTGAAGCAAAGGAAGAGTCACCTAAACCAAAATTGAGCTCACTTGAAGAAGGAATTGGTCCATAGGAGAAGATACTCAACCTCAATCCCTTAAACTTTCATCAAAGTTTCGTCTCAAACAGATGAAGCTTCTCTAAGGGAATCGAGCACCGGTGAGGTTAGCCATTTTTTGAGCATTAAACTCAATGTGGTTTGGAGCTTTGTGAAAGAAATGTTAATCTCATAATATCTTGACTGTTAGATGTAATCTAGGTTGCTTGGTGATGGTGTGGGTAAACTTTCATCCCAATCTGAGCTCAATCGAGCTCAGATCAAAGCTTCAAACATGGACGGTGTCCATGGCTCACAGAGAGCGGCAGGGATGGATCTCTGGCTGTCCATCCACACATTTTAGATGGACGGCCGAGATTAAAATGCATGATATATTCATTTTTAATCCTCTGATCCACGACTTTAATCTCAGCCGTCTGATCCTTGATCGGACGGCTAAGGAGAAAACACATAGCGCTGCCACCACGCAGCGCTACGATGCAACATTTTATGTAATGAATCAGATGGTGACGCGTGTAAAGTGCATGCCACGTCAGCCGCTTGCGTGGCACCGTAGTATTAATAATAGGATCAGGGATTTATTTAATTCCTAATTAATCACCTAAGCTTCTAAAATTCATATCTCAACATAAAAAAATAAAAATTTATATGAAATAAATTGCATTAGAAAGATAATTGAACATAGAATATTCTAAAATTAATTTTGATTAATTTTGAATAGTTCTTTTCTCTGAATTTGAGTTTTATTAGAAATATTAATTTGTTAATTACTCTCTAATTAATCCACTGATTAATACCAAACTTCTTGGGTAGAATTAGAGGGATGACTTCTATCTCCCCTAATTTTCTTGGGATTTATTGGTGGCTTAATTAAGGAAATTGCAAGTTCTTTCCTTAATTACTCCCTTAATGTAATTAAGGTTAATTAAGATTGTAATTAGTGGTATAACCCTCTGATTGAGTTGATTAAGGTCTATTTGAATAAATATGAGGTTTAGGGAATAATTTTGGGGCATTTCCCCTAAGCTATTTTTTAAACTCTCTTTTTTCTTCATTTATCCATCCTTAATTAAGGGTTAACTCACTAATTACCCCATTAATTAATTTTACAAAATTCTAAAACTTTACAGAACTCAATTAATCCTTCTTAGGTAGATGCTTAGGTGTTCAAGAGCCTAAGTATAATTAAGAAAATCAAAATTCAACTCATATGTGTGAGAGGTGTTTTGAAATTACTTAAGTTAAACCCCTTAGTTTAATTAATCATTAATCATGAGACAAATTGGATTAGGCCCTTTTCTTCCTAGGTACATTGCTAATTTAAATTTCTTGTGTGGTTTATGTCATCTCATCAGCTCATAATTATTTGATTAACTATGCTAAGATGGTGTAGGTAAGGGGTAATTAACATGCTTAATTCATACCTTAACCTAATCAAAATATAAAATAAATCTAATCACCTAAAAATTGAACAAAAATGGCAAACACATGTGAGAGTGGGTTAGGAACAGCAAACTCAACACACATTTTTTAAATTAAATCAAACAAAAATTACATTAAACAAACTTTGATTTGCTTTAAGCTTTCTTATTTCATAAGATTGCCTTTAAGAATTAATTAAGGTGAATGTGTTTACATGATCTCATTACTTTAGTTCTTTAATAACATGCTAAATGTGTGTGTCATATGATTTTATACATTCATGCTTTTCAAAAATCAAATTTAAAATGAAAATATTTCATTTATGTCAAATTGCATGTTTTGGCTAAAGTAAGAATATGAGTGGCTATTATCACTATTAAATCCAAATTATTTTCAAAATATATGAATCAATTATCAAAACTAAAAGTGTATTACTTATATCTTACTTATAAGCTTGCATGTGAATAAAATATAAGGATGTGCTTAGTGTAGTTTTCATTCTCCTCTCTTTTTGGTATAATTTTGAATAGGATTTTGCAAAGTGTATGATTCATTTAAAAAGAACCCAACACTTGCCTAATTCCATCTCCTATTCATTCCTATGCTATTAGTTAGGAAGGATACATATACTTGTACATATAAATTACATAAACAAAAATAAATCAACCAACACAAACTCTTGCATTCTTTCTTTTCCATTCATTTCTTTTGTACACATGCTTGTATTTAAGGAAAGTGGTATATTAGTTTGGACAACCCTAGGGTTGCTAGGCTTTAAGCAGCCCCAAGTAGGTCTTACACCTTACTCCCCTGATTAACAATGGCGTCATACTCACTTATGTCTTTCATACATTCATATGTGCATGTGAAAATTGGATAAGAAACTCCTTTACTACTTAATGAAAATCATGCATCATAAACATTCAAATTTTCTTAAATAAATTACTTAGAATGCATCATAGAGTATGCTAAACATTCTCATTCATATGTATAGATATGTTTAGGACTCATTCATATGCATGTTATACATGTTGGGAAAGAAATGAAGTGATGTATATTTTGTGAATTTAGTTCATTTTACTTAATCTTAAAATATCTTTTTTTTAATAGGATTGTTTAGACTACATCTGAACTTAGGATTAATTAAAAAATATAATAAAACATTCACTAAACAAAACTAAAACATGAATCCACTTTATAAATTACTTAGGTTAGGGAAGAAAAGAGAAGTTCTCTTCTCTTTCACTTGAACCTAATCAAAACATAAAATAAAATCAACCCAAAATAATTAAATAACTTAAATGAAATCCTCCTCTAAGTTGAACATTCTTCACACTTAGAAAATTCTAACTTAAAGCCATAGCTAAGCATACCACACATTAGGCTAAGTCACTGCTTCTAGCTTTCGGTTAGAGCGGTGCATGATTTGATGCGCTTGCTTTTGTTTTGTGATATATATTTTAGTATGGATGTTAAGGTGAATATGCATAGAATGAATGATAGGATGATTTAGTCAAATCATTATTTTCTCTAGGGGATTGTGCTTAAGGGGAATTGTGATAAATAAAAAATAAATACTTTTATTGTGTAGGTGCTTATACCCCTAAGCATAATCCAATAAGCTAGGTGGACTTAGTCACCCATGTGTAGGGTGATAAGTCTAATATACATGCTTTGGATTTGTGTGGTTTTTTTAGCTAATCTTTATTTTGCAGGTATTAGCTAGATTTACTTTTCCCTTTTCATGTATTTTTTATAATTAAGATTTTGGAATGATTATTATGGGAATTTGGATGAACATTGGTCATAAGATAACCTTTTATGTACCATGTGAAGCCTTTGGAGCAACCACTTATCATCCATCCAAAAGAAAGAACCAAAGAAGAAGAGAAGAAGAAAGAAAAAAAGAAGAAGAAAGAAGAAATGAAGCTTGAAGACCCCCATAATAACGAATTCCTTGCTTAATTGTTTCTAATTCATTTGTGATCCGGGTTATATAAGGATAGAGCTTGGCTGCCCAATTTATTTTTGGGTTTGTGCGGTGGTACCCGACCATAATGGCCTCTTATTCTTTTACGATTAGCTTTATAAATTGATTGATGATTTGTTTAGCTTGTGCATTAAGTGGCATCCTTTTTCTAATTTCTTTCTTATTTTATGTATGACCTAGATGATGATTAGGCTCTTAGGAAAAAATAAATCCTCTACCAAATCTAATAATTCAAAATTAAAATAAATAACTCATAACCTCACCTAAAGCTTAGGCTTAAAATCAAGATAAAAGAATTATCAACCCCTTAGCTAGATGAGTATATCTTTTATAACATCATGCATAAATGCATCTTATTTCACTCTTAATTGGAGGGCTTCCACCTTTGCCAGAAAAACTTGGCTTGACCTTTGAGAGCCATGGTGAAAACACACCTCCTCCCTTCTCACTAATTTTGGCCAATAATCTTACTTCTCATGCATTAGGCATATGAATTCTATTAGCCTGAGTCAAAATTATTGTCCAAAAATGAAAATAAAATATAATATGAATTGCATTAGATTTAGGTCATTACTCGCACCCGTACGTGATTTCTATCTTTCAAGATAGTACACCTCTTCTCAATGTCATACCCGATCACCCTAATAAGTATATCCACGGATCTGTATGGCATCCGACCAAGGCATTATATTCTTGTTCTCATTTATCTTCTTTCCACCCACAGAAGGAAAATAGATGAAGACAGGAATATTAATTTCCCCACAATCTGATAGGTTCTTTTCACACCAAACCAACTCTTATGAGGATGTGTGTTTAGAAATCTTAGATGATTCAGATGATCTTTAAATCAAAGATACACTACTAGAATTTGAAGAGGAGATACATTCAACAATTGACAAGCTTAAAAAAATTAACCTCAAAATAGAAGAAAATCCACACTCGACATACATCAGTTCGTTACTGAATGAAGAAGAAACTAATAACTTAGTTAGGTTATTGACTGAGTTTAAGGACTGCTTTGCATGGAGTTACGAAGAGATGCCCGAATTATCTCTTGACGTAGCAATCCACAAATTAGCAATAGATCCTAACGCTAACCCTATCAAGCAAGCTCATAGATGCATGTAAAAATTAAACAACATGTTATTTCTGAAGTCAAAAAATTGATCGATGCTGGTTTCATCAGGGAAGAAAAATACCCTACATGATTAGCCAATGTCATCCTAGTTAAGAAGAAGAATGACCAAATTCGCATATGCATTGATTTTAGGGACTTAAATAAGGCATGTCCTAAGGATGAGTTTCCTCTTCCGATACCAGAATTAATGGTGGGCATCGCCTCATCTCATGTAATTTTTTTCCTTTATGGATGGGTCATCTAGCTACAACCAAATCAAGATGGCCCCCGAGGATGAAAGAAACACTACTTTTCAAACCACGATTGAAATCTATTATTATAAGGTCATGCCTTTTGCCTTAAATATGCTGGTGCTATATACCAAAGGGTCATGACTTAGATCTTCAACGAACTCATCCATCATCAGGTTGAGTGCTACATTGATGATATAGTAATCAAGAGCAAAAAAAGGAAGACCATCTCTTTGACTTGAGAGTAGTTTCTAAATGATTAAGATAATATAACCTCAAAATGAATCCCCTGAAGTGTGCATTCGGAGTAGCTTTAGGTAAATTCCTTGGGTTTGTTGTCTGACACCGGGGAATAGAAATAGATCCAGAAAAGATCAAAGCTATCTTAGAAATGCCATCTCCTAAAAGTTTAACTCAACTCAGATCTTTCCAAGGATGGTTGGCATATCTAAGATGCTTTATTTCCAACCTATCAGGGACATGCAAACTATTCTCAGCACTTGTCAAAAAGGATGCCAAGTTCAAGTGGGATGAGAAGTGCTAGCATGCCTTTGAAGATATCAAAGCATTTGGTGAAGGATGTACCCCTATCCGGGCGCTACTCATCCTCTACCTTGTTGGATTGGATGACTCTCGGTGCTTTATTGGCCCAAGCCAATGAGGAAGGAAGGAGCTCTCGCCTCACCATCATTACCAAGTAAACTATCTACCTATTAAGAAACACTACCTAGCTTTGATCTTTGCATCTCAGAAGCTATGACACTATCTGCTTTCTCATAAGGTGAACTTAATTTCTAGAACCAATCCACTGTAATATCTCATGACACAGCCAATGCTATATGGATGTTTAGTACGATGGTCCATGATCCTCGTAGTTTGACATCATATTTGTATCCCTCCATGCGATAAAAGGACAAGCATTAGCAGATTTTTTAGCAGTACATCCACTTCCTGGTGATTCTCTACTTAGTGATGATCTCCCTGATGAACAAGTCATGAACTTAGGGGAGGTTGACAACCGCCGATGGGAGATGTATTTTGCTGGTGCAGCTTCTTTTTATAAAGGGGAAGCACCATAATCTACTATTCCAGGAAAGGCAGGGGTATGAATAGTTCTCTTAACTCTAGACCGCGATGTGATGAGATTCTCATACTATCTTTCCAGTCCTTACACCAACAACAAAGCCAAGAATAAGGCTTTGATTGCTAGTCTGGAGTTAGCTATCACAGTGTGTGTCAAGAGCATCAACATCTTTGGGGATTCTCAGTGGGTCATCAATCATATTGTCGGGTCCTACAAGGTTATTAAACCCATGCTTCATCATTATCATGATTATACCATGAAGCTGTTGGCCCAAATCTTTGAAGTCACCATCTACAAGGTTCCTCGAGCAGAGAACATAGTAGCAGATGTTTTGGCTAAACTTGCCAAAGAATTGGCATGTCCGGAAGATGAGTCCATTCCAATAAGGGTCTAAAATAGATAAGTGTTATTCCTTATTGATGTTGAACTCATCGAGAGACTTTCTCTTGAAGGGGAGGTTGTCGTTGCCTATAAGGACAATGAGCTGGATTGGAGACAACCATTCATAGACTATTTAAACACCAACAAATTACCTCAAGTCATAAGCCCATCAGGTGAAACAGAGGGCTCTCTCCTATGCTCTCGTTGATCACACCTTGTACGGACGGTCCTTTGACCAAATGTGATTACATTATTTAGATAAACATGAAGCACGTGGCATTATAGCGAAGGTACATTCAGGTCTATGCATAGTGCATCAATCCGGTTCAAAGATGAAGATGAAGATCAAAAGACTATGATACTACTGGCCTTCGATGATTACAGACTACATGGATGTAGTTAGGAGATTCCATCAGTGTCAGGTACATGGTGTGGTCCTACATCAACCACCCAAAATTATACACCCTACATTGCCTCATGGTCATTTGAGTGTTGGGGTACCGATATTGTGGGTCCTATCGATCCTCCTTCTTCCAAGGGTCATCGGTTCATCTTAGCTGCCACTGACTACTTTTCCAAGTGGACGGAGGCAATCCCACTTAGAGAGGTCACTGCTCAGCATGTGCTTCAATTTTTCAGGAATCATATCATATATAGGTTCGGAGTGCCTTGATGAATTATATCCGATAATGGTAATGTATTTAAAAGCACCAAGATCAACAAATTTTCTAGAAGACACGGTATAGATTGGAGATACTCCATCATATACAACCCCAGAGTAAATAGCTTAGCAGAAGCATTCAACAAAACTCTCATATAAATACTAAAGAAGACTCTTGATGACAACAAGCGACAGGAGCATGAGCAGTTCGTTGAAGCTTTGTGGGCATACCACACCACATATACAACTCCAACTCAATTTATCCCGCTCTCTTTAGTGTATGGTTCTGAAGCCGTTTTACCCTTAGAAGTTCAACTCCCATCACTAAGGATAGTAATGGGTAGTAAAATCACTATAGAGTAGAATGCCAAGTTACAGTTAGAAGAGCTCGAGGGTCTAAAGGAGAGACGCCTATGGGCATGCCAGAACCTCGAGTTATATAAGGCCAGAATGATTCAAGCTCATAACAAGTTGGTCCACCCTAGGTCTTTCCAAGTAGGAGAACTTGTGTTAGTCCTAAAGAGACCAATTGTTGCCCATCAAAAGAAGTGAGGTAAGTTTGAACCCACTTAGGAAGACCCCTATATCATAGAAAGGCCTACCAAGAAGGATCTTATCAACTCATTGATTATAAAGGGGAACACCCGATGCTTCCAATTAATGGACTATATTTGAAGAAATATTGATCATAAAATATGTTTGAAAATAATTATTAACCAAAGAACAAAAATCTGATTCCATTTCATCAAAATCTTCTCTTCTTTCGAAGTGTTGTTTGCTTATTTTATGAATCTTCCATGGCGTGTCTAGGATAGGTGTAAGAGCCCCCCAGAGGCACCCTATCCCTCTTTCACAACACCAACACAATCAAACACAATCTCTCAGCGCTATTAGAATAGGTGTGAGAGAATCTAAGAAGCATCCTATTTCGATTAGCACAACTGAGTTAGGTGTAAGAGAGCTCGAGTGACATCCTTTCTTAGTGGGAATTCTCGGTTGCCATGTGTGGCACCATTTCATTAAATTCCCCAAGTGTGTTTAGGGTAGTTGTGAGAGAACCCAAGAGGCATCCTATTTCCTTTAATGCAAGCACAAAAACAAACACATATCTTTTGTTCCGGGCTATTTTGATGTGAGAGCAAGCTCCCTGTGGCACTCAATCATTAGCTGCTCTAGGTCGAGTCTGCATGCTACCTCATTAGTATGTCACCCCAGTGCTCATTTGTTGGAGGATGTGAGTCCCTGTGCTTTCTTCTAATTTGACCCTTACAAACTGATGAGTGCCTTGTTAGTTTGGTAGACTTCACTACCAAGCCAGTAGGCTACCTCGTGTTGATTTTGTTTAAGAAGATGTGAGTCCCCAAGCTTTCTTCTTGAACTAATCACCATGCACTAACTAGGTCGAGTATATTTGAGGTTTAGGATAAGTCCCCCAGAGGCTCCTTTCCTCTTGACTACATTTGAGTCGATATAAGTCCTCCAACAGCATTCGCTCAGTAGTAACTCTAGGTCGGATGGCACCTGTCTAGCCGAAGATAGACTATCCCAGCAATCAATTTCACTATAGGAGGATGTGAGTCCCCGAGCTTTCTTCCTAGGCTTATTATTACAAACCAACAGGCACCTTAGGTTGTTTGATGTTCACTATAATGACAGCGACTCACCTGGTGGATACACCACTCTTGGCAGATGTGAGTCCCCGCGCTTTCTCCTTGAGTTGGCAACCGAATACCTATTTGATATATGACTAACCATGTCATCTTCTCTAGGGTTTGGATTAATCCCTTAGTAGCCCCTCTCCCTGAGGGCATTTTATTTGGATCACATCCTTTGCAACCCCATTTAGACACCACCTAGGTTACTCTTGGATTAGACAGTCCCCCTCTCCTAGTAGCCACCCCTGTAGTTGGAGAATTTGTTCAGCGGATATGCAGATTCTCTCTTGGTTTAGTAAATCTGAGATATGTCTAGGCTGATATAAGCTCCTTCTCAGTTTAATCCCTCACAAACCAACAGGGTCCAAGTTAAAACAAACTAAACAAACAAACAAACAAATTAATTCGCTTATGGATTAGGAATTTATTGATCTCATTTCTAGGGTGAGCTCTCAACACCTCCATCTTAGACATAGGATTCCTCTTAGACACTAAGAGATCCTTAGTCTTAAGACACATCTAGTGATTAGGTGGACACCCAACCTAGCCTTAGAGACTTAGAAGGGTTAGCCATAGGATTAGGTCATTCCTTAGGGGTGTTAGGAAAGTTTACCTACCCTTAGCTTGAACCACTCCTCACCTTCCTTCCTTCAAGTCAAACTCCAAATCAATCTTATTTAATTTTCTCCAAACTCAAATCAACTCCATGTGATCAAAATCCATGATCAAAATCCATGATTGAAATCCACGATTGAAACCCATGAATGAAATTCCTAAGTCCAAATCTTTCTTAAGTCCTTAATCTTCCCATAAGGACTTAGCCAAAATCATGATCAAACCATATCAAATCCTTGAGATTTTCTCATAATTCATTTATATTCTCATTTATATTCACATATATAAATGAAATATAAATTCAAACCAATCAAACTAAACTCAAAATTCAAAATCAATTCATGAAACTTCCCAAGTCTTATAAATATTCCTTAAGGACTTAGCCAAAAATCAACTCTAAATCAATTCAAACACATGGGATTTTCTCAAAACTCATTTATATTCTCATTTATATTCTCATTTATATTTACATATATATAAATGAAATATAAATATTAATCAATTAAACCAAATTCAAAAATTCAAGCTCCAAACTCCAAAATTTCCCAAGTCCTTTAAAATTCCCTTTTAATGGACTTAGCCTAAATCATGATCAAATCACTTCAAATCTTTGAAATTTTCACATGACCCATTTATATTATCATTTATATTCACATATATAAATGAAATATAAATTCAAACAATCAAAACCAACTCCAAAAATCAAACTCAAATCTACTCAAAATCCAACCTAAGCCTTTTAAGTCAAAATCTTGAGTATAGCCAAATCAACTTCAAATCAAGCCAAACTCTTGATTTTCCTTCATGATTTAATCAACCTTACAATCATAAATCTAAATTTAAACATAAATTTTAATCACTAAATCAAAATCAATTCAAAAATCAAACCCCAAATCCTTTTATGTTCTTCCTTTGAATATGAAATTGTCAAATGAATCAAAACCCATTTGACTTCAAACCACTTGTAAATGGATTTATATTTCAATCATAAGTCCATATATATGTTCAATCAAACTCAAATCAAGCTTTGATGAAGCCATTTGACCCACTTAGGCTCACTTGACATAAATTGAACTAAAGTACTCTTATGAGCCAAATTCTAATCATAACCAGATTGGATTGAACCAAACTCATATTTGCCTCTCATCATGATCAACAATCATCATGGGATGATCAATCAACCAAATTGGGTCAAACCAAGTCAAACCTAAGGGTTGACCAAGTCAACACTTAACTAAAATGAAACATAACATAGCCAAAATCTACCATAGGCAAAATTGATTGAAACCATTGATCTAAGTTAATTCATGAACTATGTTTGAACTTGACCAAGTCAACATTTCAGCCTAACCTAGCTCAATTGGTCACTTGACCTAAAAGTCAAAATGTGTCAAACTTGATCTAAGCCAAATTGATTCAAATCAATGGGCCAAGTTCATTCCAAATCACTTGTTGAACTTGACCAAAGCCTCAATTGGCCAACTAGACCTAACCTAGCCCAATTGACCATAGACCCAACTTGACCTAAAGGAGTCATGTTGAGCCAAATTTGAACTTAACCAAAATTGATTGGAAATAAATATACCAATCCACTCCATATGACTACCCAAACCTAAACCTACCCTTGACCTAACCCAAATAGGTCAAATGGGTCAAATTGGTCAACTTGACCCATTTGACCTAAATGAAGTCATATGAGCCAAATTCAAAACTAAATCAAATTGAATAAAACCAAAGCCACCAAAATATTTCAAATGGTCATATGAACTTGACCCAACCCTTGGTTTGACCCAATTTGATCAATTGGTCAACTTGACCCAAGTTGACCCATTTTGACCTAAATGGGTCAACATGAGCTAAACCTTATCAAATGAATTTCAAATCTCATGAAACTTGGCCAAACCTAGTTTCTCCACATACCCAACATATCCAAATTGAAAAATCAGCAAAATGACCCTTCTACCCCTAGGACATAGAACAAATTTTGGCCTAATCCATGGGTAATATGGTCATACCCTCTTCATATCAACTTGATGCCTTCTTAGTAGCTCAAGTGACCTAATGAAGAGTGGTGCACCCAACACAATGGGTTTGGGTCAGCCCAAATGGACCCAAGGCCAAACCCGACCCCATTGGCTCATTCCAAATCCTTCCTCCACTCAATTTGATGCACATGAGAGGTTGGCAATCCACTCAAGGCCTCAAACCGACCATGTGTAAAGAGCTAACAATTCAAACAACCTTCCCATTGTGGTCAATTGGATCAAAATGGCAAGGGAGGTGTCGGTCATCCGATTGCCATAAGAGGAGATATACTCCCCCTAATTCAAACTGAAATCATCATTCCCCAATTCGAACAAGCCCTAGAGAGTGCTAGGAGATCAAAGAGCCTTCCTAAGCATTCTAAGAGGGATTTGAAAAGTTGCTTCCTCAATTTTCTCCATTTGAAAATAGGGGAGCTCCTTTGAAACTTCAATTTCCTCTACACTAAAATCTACTGCAATTCCTCTTGCACACTTCCTCTGAGGACCAATTCGAGTGCACCCAAGCATCCATTTGAGTTCCCACAATAAGGAGAGAAAGAATCGAATCCAAGTCGCAAGGGAGATCAAGTGGTGTTGGTCCATAGAGCAATCCACTCAACCCCATGGCTTGAAAATTTCAACAAGGCTTTGTCTCTACTAGGCGAAGCTACCTCATCAATCTCGAGCGTCGATGATCACCTCTGGCAAGGTATGAAATTTTTTGACCACCTAGAATAGGAGGTGTTGGTATTTTGTGAAAGGAATTTTCAAGTCATGCAAAATCCACTGTTGGATATGCTCCTTAGTAGCTTTAGATGGTGTGGGAAAAAATTTGTTCCAGTCCGAGCTCAATCGAGCTCAGATCTTCCCCTAAATCATGGATAACCTCTACTGATCCTAGGGGAAGAACTGGGAAGATCCTGGCCATCCATTCGCGCATTTTGGATGGACAGCCGAGATTATTCCCACATTTTAGAATTAATAATCTTTTTATAAACCATGAGATGATCCCTGGCCATTCGATCTTTGATTGGACGGTAAAGATCAAAGCACGTCCCACCGTCGCACCGCCACCTGATGTGATGTTTAAGTAATAGGTTCACAACGATGCGTGTAAAGAGCACTGACTGCCACCGCCGCGTGTCTCGCTATGAGCTAAGGGATTAGTTTAGGAATTTAATTAATAATTAATTAATCTTCTGATCTTCTAAAAATAATATCTCTCACAATAAAAATTAGAAAAATATGAGGTAATTTTTATGGAAAGATAATTCAACCTAGAATATTTTAAAAATAATTTCAATGGATTTTGGATTATCCTTTTCTCTGATTTTGGGTTTTATTGGAAACTTCATTTTGCTAATTACTCATTAATTAATCCTTCGATTAATCCCAAACTTCTTGGGTATGTTTTAGGGGATGACCTCTACCTCCCCTAATTTTCTTAGGATTTATTTAAACCTTAATTGGGGGAATTACAAATATGTTTCATAATTACTCTTTTAATTTAATTAAGGATAATTAAAGTGTGATTAGTGATTCTACCCATTATTAGAGTTGATTAAGGTCAAATCCAGTAGATGGGAGATTTAAGGAATAATTTTGGGACATTTTCCCTAACCTATTCCCTAAACCCCCTTTTCTTTCCTTAATCCTCTCTTAATTAAGGGTTAATTCATTAATTATGCCATTAATAAATTTCTAAAAATTATAAAAATCTTCCATAACTTAATTAATCTACCTTGGGTAAGTGCTTAGGTGTTTAATAGCCTAAGTTTAATTAAGGAAATCAAAACCCAATTCATATGTGTGAAGGAGTGTTTTGAAATTACTTAAGCTAAACCCCTTAGCCTAATTAACCATTAATCATGAGCCAAATTGCATTAGGCCCTTTTCTTTTTGGGTGCATTGCAAATTTAAATTTCTTGTGAGATTTCATGTCATCTCATTGGCTCATAATTACTTGGTTAACTATGCTAAGGTGGTGTAGGTAAGGGTTAATTAACTTGCTTAATTCATACATTAACCTAACCAAAAATCTAAAATGAACCTAATCATTTAGAAATTAATCAAAAATATCAAATACATGTGGGAATGGGTTAGGAGCAGCAAACACAGCTCACATTTTCAAAATTAAATCAAACTCAAACTCAAATAAAAATTACATTAAACAAACTTTGGTTTACTTTAAGCTTTCTTATTTTCTTAAGATTGTCTTTAGGATTTAATTAAAGTGAATGTGTTTACATGCTTTCATTACTTTAATTCTTTCCCCCAACATGTTAAATTTGTATGTCATGTGATTTCATTCTTCCATATTTTTCAAATTCAAATTTAAAAAATAAAATAAAATTATTTACATTATGTCAAATTTGCAATTGTTGGTTAAACTAGAAATATGAGTGGCTATTATCACTACTAAATTCAAATTATTTTCAAAACATATAAATCAATTATCAAATTTGAAAGTGTGCTACTTATATTTTAATTATAAGCTTGCATGTGAAAGAATATAGAGGTGTATTTAGTATAGATTTCTCTTCTCTTATGTTATTATAGTTTTGAATAGGAGTTGGTAAGATGTATGGTTCATTTGAAAAGAACCTAACACTTACCTAATTCACTATCCTATTCATTCCTATGCTATCACTTAAGAAGGATTACCTATGCTTGCACACATAAATTGCATAAACAAAACAAATCAACTAAAACAAATTTTTGCATTCTTTCTTTTCCATTCATTTCTTTTGTACACATATTTGTATCTAAGGAAAGTGCTATTTTTGTCTAGACAATCCTGGGGTTGTGAGGCTTTAAGTAGCCCTAAGTAGGTTTTATACCTTATACCTCTGGTTAATAATGGCGTTGTACTTAATTATGCATTTCTCACTCTCATGTGTGCATGTGAAAATTGGATAAGAAATACCTTTTCTACTTAAAGAAAATCATGCATCATAAACTTCCAAATTTCCTTAAATGAATCACTTAGCGTGCATCATAAAGTGTGTTAAATATTCTCACTTATATGTATAAATATTCTTAGGATCTATTTATGTGCATGTTATACATGTTGGGAAAGAAGTGAAGAAATATGTGTTTTGTGAATTTAGTTCATTTTATTTAGTCTTAGAATGCCTTTCTTTTTGAATAGGTTTGTTTAGAGTTCATCTAAACTTAGGATTAATCAAAACACATAATAAAATATTCACTAAATAAAACTTGAATTTGAATCTACTTTAGTAATTACTTACGTTAGGGAAGGAAAGAGAAGTCCTCTTCTCTTTTCCTCTCTTCATAACTTAGTAATTAATTGTAGGATTAACTTGAACTTAATTAAAAAATAAAATAAAATCAACCCAAAATAATTAAACAACTTAAATGAAACCCTCCTCTAAGTTGAACATGTTTTCACACTTAAAAAATCCTAACTTAAATCCATAGCTAAGCATATCACACAAACCTTTAAAGCACACACATTAGGCTAAGTCACCACTTCTAGCTTTAGGTTAGGGCAGTGCATGGTTTGATGATTTATTTTATTTTGTGATATATGTTTTAGACTGGATGTTAGGTTATATGCTTGTAGAATGAATGGTAGGACGATCTTAGTCTAACCATTATTTTTTGCATGGGATTGTGCTTAAGGGGCGCTATCATAAATAAAAATATATAAATGCTTTTACCTGTAGGTGATTATACCCCTAAGCATAATCCAATAGGCCAGGTGGACTTAGTCACCATGTGTGCGATGATACGTCCAATATACATGCTTGGGATTTGTGTGGATTGTTTTAGCTAATCTCTATTTTATAGGTGTTAGTTAGATTTTCATTCTTTTCTTTTCATGTAAATTTTTGCAATTAGGATTTTGGAATGATTGTTATGGAGATTAGGATGAGCATTGGTCATAAGATCCTATCTTATGTACCATGTGAAGCCTTGGAGCATCCACCTTCCAACCATCCAAAAGGAAGAACCAAGAAGAAAGAAGAAAAAAAGATGAAAGAAGAAAAGAAGAATGAAGAAATGAAGCTTGAAGACCCCCCCATAACAATGAGTTTCTTGCTTAATTGTATGTAATTCATTTATAATATGGGTTGTATAAGGGTAAAGCTCAGCTACCCAATTTATTTTCGGGTTTGTGCGATGGTGCCCGACCACATTTGGCCTCTTATTCTTTTGCACTTAGCTTTATAAATTGATTGATGATTTGTTTAGCTTGTGCATTAAGTGGCATCATTTTTCTAGTTTCTTTTTTACTTTATGTATGGCCTGGATGACAATTAGGCTCTTAGAGAAAAACAAATTTTTTACTCAACTTAGCAACTCAAAACTAAAAATAAAAAACTCATAACCTCACCTAAAACTTAGGTTTAAATCAAGATAAAAGAATTAGCAATCCCTTAACTGGATGAGCATTTCTTTTATAACATCATGCACAAATGCATCTTGATTCACTCTTGATTGGAGGGCTTCCACCTTTACTAGAGAAACTTGGCTTGACCTGTGAGAGCCATGGTGGAAACACACCTCCTCCCTTCTCACTCATATTAGCCAATAATTTTATTTCTCATTCATTAGGCATTTGAATCTTATTATCCCGAGTCAAAAATGATTGCCCAAAATGAAAATAAAATTAAATTTGAATTCCATTAGATTTAGGTCATTTGAAGCATACCTTTTACAAGATCTACTCTCTTTAAGGAGTGAGTTTAAGGACTTAGTCTCTTTCTAAATAATAACAGCCTAACTATCTTGCATTAACATATGACTTGCCTACATGTATTTAAAATCGTAGGAGGAGTTAGTTCCAGCCACCCCCAGGTGTTTGTAAGTCCAAGCAGTCGGGTGGTTTGTCCTCTCTTGTGGAGGCAAACCAAATACCCATTTTTTGCCTTAGATTTAGGTTGTGCTTTCGACCCATGTCAAAGCTCTATAGATTTAGGTTCTGAGATTGCTTTTTTCTTCTATGGGCCATAAGCATAAATCCTCACCTCTTAGGCATTTTCATAACTTTGTGTTAAAAAATTATAAGTCTTAGCATTCTAATGAAAAATCTAACTCAAATAAATTAAATCAATTTCAAAAATGTAAAGCCCAATCATAGGATAGTTTAAGATGCTCACTAGGTTTCTTAGCATCATGGAAATCTCCTACTTATCTATGTTTAGCTTCGATAATAAATCTCTCTTTGATCAATCCCATTTGATCTATAAAAATAAATCAATCGATTGATAGTCCTTTTCCTATTAAAATCTTTAGAGATAATGATCATTTACCTTAATTAAGAATTTTCCTAAGGAATCTCCATTCCTTAGGATGTAATTAACTATTGGGGCTTACCCCTGCAGGAAACTTAACGAACCCAATTTAAAATAAACCCTACTTTACTTTTCCATGTAAATTAAGGGAAGAATCTCTGGTACACTCTGAAGACCCAACATCTTTAGGAGTCCTTATTTTGGTGATTAGGTTCATTGTAGGGTGGTGGCTTCTATCTTTTGAGATAGCACACCTCTCTTTAATATCATACATGATCACCTCAATAAGCACATCTATAGATCTGGGTGGAGTCCTAGAAAGATGAATTTTTATAGTCTTGCCTCTCTTTCTACCCACAGATTTGAAAGGAAACTCTATAGAAATTTTTTACCATAGAATTCAAGTCCCCAAAGGGCCCCTTTTCCCAAGCAAGCATACTATCTTTAGGGCAGTGTCAGCAGAACTCCTTATAGGAATTGCCTTACTACCTGAGTTGAGATAAATCCCCAGGTCGGTACTCACTCTATAGTCACCCTTAGGCTAGGTTCAATCTATTTTTCCATAAGCAAGTTACCCCAGCAATCATTCTGCTTTGGAAGATGTAAGACTATAACACATTCTTTCTGGCATGACTGTTGCAAGCCGACAGGCAGCCCTAGGTCGAGTTCAATTTGTTGCCCAAAGTAATCGATCACCTCAGTGGTCTTTTGTAGTGGAAGATGTGAGTCATTGAGCTTTCTTCCCTTAAATTGATCATTGTAAACCAAAAGGCACTTCTTTGGTCAGATAGTTCTCCCATCAGCCGGGAAGCTATTCCCTTTGGTTCAATAAATCTAAGATAGGTCTAGGCTAATATAAGCTCCTTCTTAATATGATCCATCGCAAACCAATGGAATCCATCAAAATAAATTAAAAAATGAAATTAATCTTTGACTATCTTTGAGCCGATTTAAGTCCTCCAGTAGCATTCACTCAATATTCAGCCCTAAGTCGGGTTCAATTTGTGGCCCAAAGCAACAGATCACCCCAGTGGTCTTTTGTAGTGGAAGATGTGAGTCCCCGAGTTTTCTTCCCTTGAATTGATCATTGCAAACAAAAAGGCATTCTTTTGGTCAGATAGTTCTCCCATCGGTCAGGAAGCTATTCCCTTTGGTTCAACAAATCTGAGATAGATCTAGGCAAATATAAGTTCCTTCTTAGTGTGATCCACAAACTGATGAGATTCATTTAAAAATGAACTAAAAAAAATTAATCTTGACTATCTTTGAGTTGATTTAAGTCCCCCAGAGGCATTCACTCAATAGTCAGCCCTAGGTCAGGTTCAATCTATTGTCTTGCCAATAGATCACCCTAGTAACTGGTCCCTACTTTGGAGGATGTAGGTCTACTATGCTTTCTTCCTAGTACAAGTGCTGCATACTGAAAGGCAACCCTTTGGTTGGCTAGCCCTACTATGTGTTTAGTAGACTACCCCTTTGGATTGGTAAATCTGAGTTAGGTCTAGGCCTCTGTGGCTCCTACTCAGTGTGATCCATCGCAAGCCAACAAGGCCCACCTCAAAATTCAAAATATAAAAAATTAAAACAAATTCAACCCTCCTCCCTTAGTGGAGTCAAACAACAAACAAAGCAAATGCAACAAAACAAATCCAATCAATCTCCCCCACTACAATCAATCAAATTAAAAAAATCAAAACAAATTAAATAATTCAAATCTATTTCTCCCCAGTGAGACTCAAATCAAACCTCTCATCCCCTTGTAGATGATTTAAACATGTTTTCTTAGTGGAAGGTTCACATACTCTATCCCTATTGGATTCTTCCTTCACTCTCTTATGTCTTTGACATGAGTAGAGTCACATTCCACTAAGCTCTGGATTCCTTCTACACCTTGGGTTAGGAGTAGATCATTTTTGTTAGTGTTTGTGATTGCCTAATGTTGCTGACTATTTTAATCAACACCAAGATGTGTGGTGTACCTTGTCAGTCACACCACACCTATTGAGCGCCCTTTTTTGACCTCATTTTTGGAATGAGCTCTCAACCCCTCCTTCTTAAGCATAGGACTTCTCTTAGACACTATGAGTTTTCTTAGTCTTAAGACACTTCTAGTGATTAGGTGAATACTTAACCTAACCTTAGAGACTTAGAAGAGTTAGCCATAGGAATAGGTCAAGCCTTAGGGGTGTTAGGAAAATTTATCTATCCCTTAGCTGGAACAAAATCCTCACTTCCTTCTTTCAAAGTCGAACTCCAAATCAAACTAACTCCAAACTCCAAATCAAATCAACATCAAAACTTAAATCAATTCCAACTTAATTGATTTTATCAAACTCAAATCAATTCCAAATGATTGAAGCTTATGATTGAAATTCTAAGTTCAAAAATCTATCCTAAGTCACTTTGATTCTATCTTATGGACTTAGCCTAAATCAAATCTAAATCAATTCAAATTCAAAGAATTTTCTCACAACCCATTTATATTATAATTTATATTCACATATATAAATGACATATAAATTCAAATAACCAAAACAAAATTCAAAACTAAAATCCAAATTCCAAAAATCTTTCCTAAGTCACTTTGATTCTATCTTATGGACTTAACCTAAATCAAATCTAAATCAATTCAAATCAAAGAAATTTTCTCATAAACCATTTATATTCTCATTTATATTCACAAATATAAATGAAATATAAATTTAAATATCCAAAAATAAATTCAAAAATCAAATCCAAATTCAACCAAAATCTTTCAAGTCAAAATTCTTGAACTTAGCCAAATCACATTCAAATCAAGCCAAACCCTTAATTTTTCTTCATGATTCAATCAATCCTTCAATCATGAATCCAAATATAAATACAAACTTTAATCTTCAAACCAAAACTAAATTCAAACATCAAACCCAAGTCAAACTCATGTTCACCCTTTTGAACTTGAAATTATCAAATGGATCAAAACCCATTTAACTTCAAACCACTTGCAAATGAATTTATATTTCAATCATAAGTCCATATGTGAGTTCAACCAAACTTGATTCAAGCCTTGATCAAGTCAATTGACCTACTTAGGCTCACTTGACCCAAAGTGACCTAAAGTACCCCTTTTGAGCCAAATTCTAATCCTACCCAAATTGGATTGAACTAAGCCCAACTATGCCTCACATTGCGAGCAACAATCATCATGAAATGATCAATCACTCAAATTGGGTCAAACCAAGTTAAACCTAAGGGTTGACCAAGTCAACACTT
Organism: Cymbidium sinense; assembly: GCA_021442155.1. NCBI lineage: Eukaryota > Viridiplantae > Streptophyta > Magnoliopsida > Asparagales > Orchidaceae > Cymbidium > Cymbidium sinense. The sequence continues at coordinate 160,554,453 of CM038215.1, forward strand.
AAGCCAAAATAAAACTTAAACTAGCCAAAATCTACCATAGGATAAATTGATTGAAACTATTGATCAAAACTCATTCATGATCAATGTTTGAACTTTACCAAGTCATCATTTGAGCCTAACCTAGCCCAATTGGCCACTTGACCCAACTTTCCCCAACTTGACCTAAAAGTCAAAATGTTTCAAAACTTGATCTAAGACAAATTGATTGAAACTAATGGGTCAAGTTCATTCCAAATCACTTGTTGAACTTGACCAAAGCCAATTGACCCCTTTGTTTACTTTGAACCCAACTTGACCTAAAAGGTCAAATTGAGCCAAATCCAAATATAAATCAAATTGATTGGAAACATAAACTAACCCATGACCTAACTCAAATAGGTCAAATGGGTCAAATTGGTCAACTTAACCCATTTGACCTAAATAAAATCAAATGAACCAAATCCAAATATAAATCAAATTGAACCAAATCAATGATGCCAAAATATTTTAAATCATCATATGAACTTGACCCATCCTTTGGTTTGACCCAATTTTGACCAATTGGTCAACTTGACCTAAGTTGACCCATTTTGACCTAAATGGGTCAACATGAGTCAAATCATATCAAATTAACTCCAAATTCATTGAAACTTGGCCCAACTCATTTTTTAGTCATCCTAAACATATTAAAATTGAAATCCAAGCCAAATGATCATTTTAACTCTAGATCATAAAGTAACCTAAAATAAAAACCACTTGGAATTTGGTCAATTCCTTCTCATGGACACTTGGCATCTTCTTAGTTGACCAAATGGTCACTAATGAGGATGGCGCACATGACCCATTAGGTTTGGGTTAGCCAAACCCAATCCAAGGTCAAAATCGACCACCTCACTTAACATGGGCACATGGGAATCCTTTCTCCACTCATTTTAAGTACATGGGAGCTTCACTACTTCACTCCACACCCAAAATTAAATGCCATTACACTCTAAATGGCCAAACAAACCCATTGAATAGGGTGAATTGGATCAAAATGGAAAGGAAGCTTATGGTTGTTTGATTTACATAGGGGGAGATATACTCCCCCTAATTTTACTTGAAGTGCATTCTCTTTTATTCGATTGAGTAAGAGGAAGTCAGAGGAACAATTGCAAGTCTCTCTAAGCTCCCCCAAGCCAATTCAATTTCCCATTCTCGGTTTCTTCAAAATCAAAAACATGGGAGGTAGCAAGATTTTCCAATTATTCCAATACTCAACTTCAGTCCAATTCACTTTGCAAGCACCTTGAGGGAACCCAATCGAGCTCACCCAAGCCTTCATCCAAGTCCTCAAGCCACGGGAAGAGTGCTCTAGACCAAAGCCGCAAGCACTTGAAGGGCACCTTGGTCCATAAAGAGATCTACTCAGCCTCAACACCTCAAATCTTCAACAGGGCCTTGTCTCCACTTGACAAAGCCACCTCAACAGATTCGAGTATCGGTGATAGCCTCCAGCAAGGTATACCTTCAACCTGAGCTTAAATTAGAGAGTTTGTGGTCTTTGTGAAAGGAATTTTTATCTCAAGTAAAATTGGCTGTTGAATGTCTTCTCACTTGCATGATGATGGTGTGGGTTGAGTTTGAGCTCAATCGAGCTCGGATCTTACCCTAGAAGATGGACGATGGCCATCTCCCACAGGCGAGCTCAGGGACGGATCATGGGTCGTGCATTTTGGATGGACGACCATGATCAAGACGCCTAGGATCCTCTGATTTATCCTATTAATACCGCAGGCTTGATCTTAGCCATTCAATCTTTGATCAGATGGATGAGGAGAATGAGCGTAGCACCATCGCTGAAGTGGTGTTATGATGTGATAACTTAAGTGACCTCTCCCATCATGCCACATGGAAAGCGCGTGCCGTGTCAGCCTCCACGTGGTGCCGACAGGATTGGTCATATAATTAAGGGTTTAATTACTTAATAATCATGGAAACTTCAAAATAGCATAACTAATTCTAGAAAAATCATAAAAATACAAAGTAAAATGCACTGTAAATATATTTCTTAAGAAAATAATCTAAAATTGTTTTTAATGGATTTTGATAGTGTATTTTCCTCAATTAGGGTTTTAATAAAAACTTAATAATCCTAATTACTCCTAATTATCTCACTGATTAATTCCAAACTTCTCATGTGCATTTAGGGGGATGAATTTTACCTCCCTTAATTTTCTTGGGATTTATGGATGGGTTAATTAGGGAGATCAATTAATGAATCCTTAATCACTCTTCTTATATAATTAAGGGTAACTAAGCATATGAATAGTGGTTTAGCCCCTTTATTAAGTTAATTAATCCTTGCTTAAGTAGAGAAAAGGTTTATGGAATGGGTTTGGGGAATTTTTCCTAAGCCATTCCCTAAACCCCTTTCCTTCCTTAATCCAAACTTAATTAAGGGCTAATCCCCTAATCACTTGCTTAATTACTTTGATAAAATTTTTAAAACATTCTAGAACTTAACCAATACATCTTGGGTAGGTGCTTAGGTGTTCAATAAAATAAATAGCTTAAGAATATCAAAATCCAACCCATATGTGTAGGAAGGGTTATGAAAGTACTTAAATTAAACCCTTTAACTTAATTAATCATTAATTATGAGCCAATTGCATTAGGTATCTTTCTTTCCTAGGATGCATTGCTGATTTAAATTCCTTGTGATTTTATGTCATACATTGGCTCATAATTATTTGATTTAATATGTTAAAGTGGTGTAGGTAAAGGGGTAATTAATGCACTTAATTCATACCTTAACCTAAACTAAAATATAAAAATCATATAATGGTTCTAAAATTAAATTTAAATAACATACACATGTGGGAAATGGGTTAGGACCAGCAAACCTCTTCACATTTCTTAAATACAAATCAAACTCAAACAAAACTAAAAATCTCTTTAAAACAAATTTGATTTGCTTTAAATAATTCTATTTCATAGGATTATCTTTAGGAATTAATTAGGGTGAATGAATTTACATGCTTTCATCACTTTATTTCTTTCCTAGCATGTTAAATGTGTATGCCATATGAAAAATCATGCATTCGTGCTTTTTGAAAATCAAATTAAAAATGAAATTTTTTCTTTTATGTCAAATTGCATGTTTTGACTAAAGTAAGAATATGAATGGCTATTAAATTCAAAAATTACTTTCAAAGCTTATGAATCAAGTATCAAAATTGAAATGGTATGCTACTTATAATTATTTATGAGCTTGCATGTGAGTAAAAATATAAAGATGTGCATAGTGTTGCTTTCCTTCTCTTTTCTTTTAGCACAGTTTTAAATAGGATTTGTCAAAGTGTATAATTTCATTTGAAAAGAACACAACACTTGCTTAAATTATTTCCTATTTATTCCTATGTTATTATGTAAGAAGGACATCCACACTTATACATATAAATTACATAAACAAATCAAGCAAACAAATATAAACTTTTGCATCTTTCTTTTTCCATTCATTTCTTTTGTACATACATGTGTATTTAAGGAAAGTGGTATATTAGTCTAGACAATCCCAGGGTTGTGACGCTTTAAGTAGCCCTAAGTAGGTCTTGTATCTTACACCCTTGGTGCTAACAATGGCGTCGTACTCACTTATACCTTTCATACATATATTTGTGCATATGAAAAATGGATAAAAGAATCCCTCTTTTTCTACTTAACAAAATCATGCATCATAAAAATATTCAAATTTTTAAACAAATTCTCTTAGAATTCATCATTAAAGTGTGCTAAACATTTCCATTTGCATGTATAGATATGCTTAGGATTCATTCATATGCATGTTACACATGTCGGGAAAGAAATAAAGTAATATGTGTTCTGTGATAGTATTTCACTTTACTTAATCTTAAAATGCTTTTCTTTTTGAATAGATTTATTTAAGAAAAATTTAAATTTAGGATTAATTAAAACATAATAAAATATTCACTAAATAAAAATTAAATATGAATCTACCTTAGAAATTACTTGAGGTAGGGAGGAAAGAGAAGTTATCGTCTCTTTTCCTCTCTTTACAACTTAGTAATTAATTGTAGGATTCACTTAAACCAAATCAAAATACAAAATAAAATCAACCAAAGAAACTAAATCACTTACATGAAACAAACCCTCTAAGTTAAATATTTTCATACTTAGAAAACTTCAACCTTAAATCCCAGCTAAGCATACCACACAAATCTTAAATAACACACACATTAGGCTAAGTCACCATTTCTAACTTTAGGTTATAACAATGCATGGTTTAATGTTTGGTTTTATTTTATGATATTTTGTTTTATTCTTGATGTTAAGGTGCATGTGCATAGACTGAATGGTAGGCGATCTTAATCTAACCATTATCTTCTATAGGGGATTGTGCTTAAGGGGCATTGTAATAAAAATATAACTATTTCTGCTGTGTATGTGCTTATACCCCCAAGAATAATCCAAAATAGGCCAGGTGGACTTGGTTACTCATGTGTGGGGTGCTAAGTCTAATTTATATATATACATGCTTGGGATTGTATGGTTTGTTTGGTTAATCTCTATTTTGCAGGTGTTAGTTAGATTTCATTTTTCCCTTTTCATGTACTTTTGTAATTAGGATTTTGGAATGATAGTTATGGGGGATTAAGATGAGCATTGGTCATAAGATCATGTCTTATGTACCATGTGAAGCCTTTGGAGCAACCACATTCCAACCAATCAAAATAAGAAAGAATAAAGAAGAATGAAGAATGAAGAAATGAAGAATGAAGACCCCCATAATATGAATTCCTTGCTTAATTATAATTAATTCATTTGTAATCTGGGTTGTATAAGAGTGGAGCTTAGCTATCCAATTTGTTTATCGGGTTTGTGTGGTGGAGCTTGACCATAAATGATATTTTATTCTTTTGCACTAGTTTTATAAATTGGTTGATGTTTATTTAACTTGTGCATTAAGATTGCATCTTTTCCTAGTTTTTTTCTTGCTTTAATGTATGACCTGGATGATGATTAGGCACTTAGGAAACTATATTCTCTATCCAATTAAACAACTCAAATTAAAAATAAATAACTCATAACCTCACCTAAAACTTAGGTTATAAAATAAGATAAGAATTAACAACTCCTTAGCTGGATGTTGCCTTACTTTTCTAATATCATGCATAAAAAGCATATTATTTCACTCTTGATTGGAGGGCCTCCACCTTTGCCAAAGAACTTGGCTTGACCTGTGAGAGACATGGTGGAAACACACCTTCTTATCTTACTAATTTTGACCCATAATTTAATTTCTCATGCATTAGGCATATAAATCTTAAAGCCTATATCAAATTGATTGTCCAAAATAAAAATAAAATGTAATAAAATTTGCATTATATTTAAGTCATTAAAGCATGCCCTACATGATATAGTCTCTTAGGGAGTATGTTTAAGGACTTAGTCTCTTTCTAAATAAATAATCACTTAGCTATCTTGCAAAAGCATTTACTTGTCTACATATTTTAAAAACGTAGGAGTTAGTTGGCGATCACCCCCAGGTGGTTGTAAGTCTAATAGTTGGGTGGTTTATCCTCTCTTATGGAGGTAAACCAAATACCAATTTTGTCTTAGATTTAGGTCGAGCTTTTGGTCATTGCCAAAGCTCTCTAGATTTAAGTTCAGGGGTTACTACTTCCATTTACAAGCTATGAGCATAAATCCTCACCTCTTAGGCATTTCCATGACCTTGTATCATGGAATTATAAGCCCTAACATTTTTAATAAAAATTCAACTCAAAGAAATTAATTCAATTTCAAAAATGTAAATCCCAACCATAGGGTAGTTTGGGATGCTTACTAGGCTTCCTAGTATCTTAAGCATCCCCTACTTGTTTTCATTTGGCTTGATAAGAACTCCCTCTTCTTGATCGATCCCACTTGACTTTCTAAAAGTAAACCAATTGATTGATAGTCATACTTTTTTTGAAATCTTTAGAGACAATGATCATTTATCTTAATCGAGAGTATTTCTAAAGAATCTCATTCCTTAGGATGTAATTAACTATGGGGCTTGCCCCTACAGGGAACTTAACAAACCCAGTTTAAAATAAACCATGCTTTATTTTTTCATATAAAGTAGGGGAAGAATCTCTGGTACATTCTGAAGACCCGTAGTCCTTAGGTATTCTTATTGAGGTGATTAGGTCCATCCTAAGGTGGTGACTTCTATTTTTTGAGATAGTACACCTCTTCTCAATGTCGTACCTAATTACCCTAATAAGAACATCTGTGGATCTACGTGGTGTCTTAACATGGCATAATTTTATATATATTTCTATTTTTTCTTTATCCTTCTTTTCCCTAAAAAGAAAAGGGGGATAGATGAAGGCAGAGATATATATAAATTTTTCACCATAATATGCAATATGAAGCTCTCTTTCCTTACCTTATATGGATTTATAAATGTATAGTTTATTTGAAAAGAACACAATATTTGTCCAAATCTATTCCTATGTATCTCCATACTAAGACTTAGGAAGAATTTCATAACACATATGTAAATCATGTAATCAAATCAAATATGACTTCTTGCATGACTTCTCATTCTTGTGGTTCTTTTTGTACATTCATATGTATATAAGAAAAGTGATATATTAGTCTGGACATCCCGGGGATGCGAGGCTTTAAGTAGCCTCAAGTAGATCTTGTACCGTACTCCCCTGGTGTAGAACAATGGTTTCGTACCTACTTAAAACTCTTATACATATGTGTGTATAATATGACCAATGAATAAGAATCATAAATCAAATGAACCAAATATAACTTTGGCATGGGTTTTTCCTATTCTTATAGTTGTTTATACATCCATATGTACCTAAGGATAGAGGGTATATTAGTCTGGACATCCCAAGGATGCACGGCTTTAACTAGCCCTAAGGAGGTTCCTACTTCGTTCCCTTGGTGCAAAACAATGGTGATGTACTTGCTCAGAACTTTTATACATGTGAATGTGTACTTAGCTAATGGATAAAAATCCCCTTTTCTATTAAAAAATACATGCATTCATAATTCAATTAAATAAAATATTCAAATCCAAAATACACTTGTTTGCATTCATCATTTAAGTGTGCTAAGACACATATTGTATGTGTAGGTATACTTAGGACAAAACCATATGCATGTTACATATGATGGAAATAAATGAATGAATATGTGTCATATAATAGTAATTCATTCCAACTAATCTTAAGATGTCTTTCTTATTGGATAAGGTTATTTAAAGTGAACCTGAACTTATGACTAATTAAAACATATAATAAGCCACTCACTAAAGAGAATCCAGCTAATTAACTTCCTTTAGAAATGACTTGAGATAGGGATGAAAGAGAGGTCTCTCTTTTCCTTCTTTTTATAAGACTTCATTGTTAAGTGTAGGCCAAATGAAACAAAAGAAAATATTAAGTAAAATATTCAAATCAATTAAACTACTTAAAGATAAATCAATCATTTATAAATTAAATCCTTCACACTTAGCAAATTACAACCCTAAAACCTATTTAGGACATACAACACAAGCCTTAATGCACACACATTAGATTAACTCACCATTTTTAGCCTTATGTTAGAGCGATGCATGGTTTGATGTATGCTTATTTTGTGATGTGCTATTGTAGACTGGATGTTAGGGTGTTTGGGTGTAGTCTAGATGTTAGGCTGATATTAACCTAATCATATTTTTTGTAGGGGGTTGTGCTTAAGGGGTCGCGATGATAAAAATATAAATGCTTTTTATTGTGCAGGTTGCTTAGCCCCTAAGCATAATCCAAGTTAGGATAGGTGGGCTTGGTTACCCATGTGTGGGATGCTAAGTCCAAATTATTCATATAACTGCTTAAGTTGTATGGTCTGTTTAACTAACATTTACTTTGCAGGTGTAGCTAGATTTACTTTTCTTCTTTTAATGTAATTTTGCCTTAGGATTATGATAAGTGTTATGGGGGATTAGGATGAGCATTGATTAAAAGACCAAGTCTTATGTACCATGTGATGCCTTGAAAGCAAGCACATCCAATTCAAGCAAAAGGAGGAAAGAAGTAAAGAATAAAGAATGAAGAATGAAGAATAAAGAATGAAGACCCCATAACATTTATCATTTGCAATTATAACTATTCTCTTGTAATATGGGTTGTATAAGAGTAGAGCTTGGCTACCCATTTTTCTTTTCGGGTTGTACGGCGGTACCCGACTACACTGGCCTTTTATTCTTTTGTGTTAGGTTTATAAAATTGTTTGATGTTTTATTTAGCTCATTATAAAAAGCATGCCTCTTCATAGTTTATTTATAATTAGTGATTGTTGTATGATCTGGATGCGATTAAGCTCCTAAGATAAAAATTGATTTTTTTATCCCAACTATAACAACTCATAACTAAATTTTCTAAACAACTCATAACCTCACATAAAGCCTAGGTATTAAATCAAGATAATAAAATATTTAGTAACCTCTTAGCTTGATGTTGTATGCTTAACATCATGCATGCCATTTTGTTTCACTCTTGCTAAAGATGGCTTTCATCTTTGTTAGATAGTAAGGACTTGACCTTTGGGAGCCTATGATGGAAAAATACCTCTTTCTCTTTTAATTTAGCCCATAATCAATTTTATCATGCATTTAGGCATATAAAAATCTATAGCCTATGTGAAAATAGAGTGTTAAAAATCAAATAAATTTTGATAAAATTTCCATTAGCTTAAGTTATTATTGATAAAATCATGCTCTAGTCTCTTAGAGAGTAGGTTTAAGGATTTAGTTTCTTTTCAAAATAATAACAATCTAACCATCTTGCAAAAGCATAAGACTTGCCTAAATAGATTTAAGCGTAAGAGGAGTTAGCTGGCTACCACTCTAGGCAGTAATAAGTCCAACAGTTGGGTGGTTTACTCTCCTTTGTAGAGGTAAATCATATACCTATTTTCACCTTAGATTTAGATCATGCTTTGGCCCTCACCAAAGCTCTAAAATTTAGGATCTGAGATTGTTGTTTCCCTTTAGGGCTACTAGCATGAATCCTCACCCCTTAGGCATCCTAATAATTTTGTGTTGTTAGAGTATAAGTCATAGCTTTCTAATAAAATGTCAACTCAAACACATAAAATCTCTCCAATTTCAAAAATATAAAGCCCAACCATAGGATATATTGGAATGTTCACTAGGCTTCCTAGTATCATAAATATTCCCTATTTATCTCTTTTTGGCTTCGATAATAAGTTCTCCTTTTGATCCATCCCACTTGATTTTCTTGATATAACTAATTTATTGAGTCCTATCTTTGAATTCTTTGGAGACAATAATCGCCTACTTTAATCAAGAGTATTCCTAAGATTCACTTTCCTTAAGATGTAATTAACTATGGGGGCTTGCCCCCATAGAGAACTTTAGAATTTGGTTTAAATAAATCCTACCTTATTCATCCATGTAAAGTAGGGGAAAAATCTCTGATATATTCAAAGACCCATCATGCCTTAGGAGTCCTTATTAGGTGATTAGATCCATTATAGGATAGTGATTTCTATCTTTCGAGATAGTACATTGTTCCTCAATGTCATACCCAATCACCTCAATAAGTACACCCTCAGATCTGCATGGTGTCCCCCCATATACACACACACACACACACACAAACCAAAAAGAAACACCAAAATAACTCTTGCATCATTTTCATTCTTATAAATATTTATACATCCATGTGCATTTAAGAATAGCAAGTATATCTAGTCTGTATATTTTGGGGATGCACAATTTTAAGTATTCCCAATGAGGTCTTTACCTCACCCCCATGGTTAACAATGGCGAAGAACTTGCTTAGAACTTTTATGAACTTATATGTGCATTTAGTTAATGAATGAAAATCTCCTTTCAATTAAAAAGAAATACAACTTTTGCATGATTTCCATTCTTATAGTTGTTAGTACATTCATGTGTATTTAAAAATAGTGGATATATCTAGTCTGGACATTTCGGGGACACATGGCTTTAAGTAACCCCAAGGAGGTCTTTACCTCACTCCCCTGGTTTAACAATGGCAAAATATCTGCTTAAAACTTTTATACACTTGTATGTGCACTTAGCTAATGAATGAAGATCCCCTTTTCTATTAAGAGATACATGCATTCACTCTTTTATCCCTACCTTAATTCATTTATAAAGTATATTAATTAATTAATTATTTTTATTGAATGACTTATTATATATTTTAAATTAATCCTAAGTTTAGGTTCACTTTAAATAATCATATTCAATAAGAGAGACATCTCAAGATTAATTAGGATGAATTACCATCACATAACACATGTGCATTCATTTCTTTCCATCATATGTAACATGCACATGATATTAAATCCTAAGTATATCTACACATTCAATATGTCTTAACACACTTAAAAATGATGGATGTATGCATGTATATTTGGAATTTAGATGTTTCATTTGGTTGAATTATTTTATCATATTAGTTTAAAGCTCTATCTAAATTCTTATATAAAAATACATAGGAATGAAATTAAATAGGTACATGTCATTGTTAACTAAGGAAGTGAAGTAATCAAATGACCTCCTTGGGGCTAACTAAAGCCTCATATTCCTTGGATGTCCAGACTATATACCCATTATATTCAAACATATGTAAGTTTATACACATGAACATAAGAAAGAAGACTTTAAACCATATGACCAATCAATTCAATCACTTGAATAAATATGAATGCATGTTTTTAATAGTATAAAAAAGGGATTTTCATTTATTAACAAAATGCACATACAAGTGTATAAAAGTTTTAAGTGGATACTTCGCCATTGTTAAACCAGGGTAGTGAGATAAAGACCTCCTTAGGGCTCTTTAAAGTCGTGCATCCCCGGGATGTCCAGATTAGATAAACCCACTACTCTTAAATACACATGAATGGGCAAATAACTGTAAGAATGGAAATCATGCAAGGGTTGTGTTTCTTTAAATATTTATGCATATGGAATAAAGTTTGATATAAATTCTGGTATTGAAGCATGTAAGAATGAAATCAAATGTAGTACGTGCTATTATTAAACCAGGGAAGTTAGGTAATCAAATGACCTCCTTGGGACTAACTAAAGCCTTGTATTCCTTAGATGTCCAAGTTATATACCCATTAACATTCTTACTTACATAAATTAATACATGAATGGAAGAAAAGAAACTTTATTTCATACACTTAAGCTATAATCACATACATCTCTTATATAATTATAACTAGCATTCATAGCACATGTAATCATTCACTTATAAGTTTTGAAAAATATATTTAGATTTAATAATGATAATAGTCACACATATATTAATTTAAATCAACAAATGCAAGCGTGAAATAAAGGAAATCATTTCATTTAATTAATTTTGTAAGAGATGAATGCATGAATCAAGTGACATACAATATTTAATATGATTGAAAAGAAATAAAGAGACAAGCACATGATTTCATTCAATCCATTTAATTCCTAAGGACAATCATACTAAGTAAGCTTATTTAAAATAAACCAAAATTTCTTAATGTCATTTTTAATTTAATGTTTGATTTGATTTAAGAAATATGAGAGGAGATTTGCTAATCCTAATCTCATTTCCCATGTGTGAGTTAATTTGATTTAATGAGAATAAATTAGATTGATTTTATGGATTAACTAGGTTAAGGTGTGAATTCCTATGTTTCCTTAAGGTAATTAATCAAATGACTATGAGCCAATGAAATATGCAAATGAATTGAAAATAAATAGCAATGATCCTATGAAATAAAAGGGGCCTAATGCAATTAGCTCACAGTCTCTAATTAATTAAGCTTAAGAAACTAACTTAGTTACTTTTATGGTTTTCTCACACATGTGAGCTAACCATGAGTTCATTAGCTCTCTTTAGGCTATTGAACTCCTAAAACTCTACCCATGAATCAATTAAGGGAAATCAGATGTAATTCCCCTTTTAATTAGGTTAATTAAGTCATTAATCCATTAATTCATTCTTCTTTACTTAATTACCAAATTTAATTGATTAACCTTTGAAATGAAATGGCCTTAAGGGGAAAAGGTTGGGAAAGATGTACCAACTTGATTCTATAAGCCTCTCATTCAATTAAATATAATTTGATATGATTTGAATTTTAATTTAACTAATTAAGTCATTAATTAGTTAATTAATATTTACTTAGTATTTTTGTTGAAAAAGAGAAGGAAACTTAGGGGAAAGATTAGGAGGGAGGTCCCAATCCAAGTCTCTTAAGTCTCCCCACTGTTCAACAGTGATTAAAGGGTCCAATTTATTGATTAATTATTATTCACATGCTTAATTATCACTTAATTAAGTTAAAAAGATAATTAAGACTTAAATAATCAATTTTCCTAATTAATCAACTAATAAATTCCAAGAAAAATAGGGGATGCAAAGGTCATCCCCTTAAACATTCTCAAAAGTTTAAAATTGATTGATTAGTTAATTAAGAAGTAATTAGGTTAATTAAATTTTTAATTAAACCCTATTTAAGCCAAAATTTCTATTCAAAATTAATTAAGGATAATTTTAATGGACTCTCTCTAAAATACCTTTAAAATGAGCCTAAGTTTATATTTTTTGGATTTTTCTATAATTAGTTATAAATTAGGAAAGTTTCAGCATTAAAAATACATTAATTAACATAATTAAGCCTTAATCCCCCCGACACCATGTGATGTGCTAACACGGCACGCTTTCCACGTGGCGTCGTGGGATTGGATATTTAAGTAGTCACATCTGCGCGCTGAGTTAGCCGGCAACAGACGCGGTATTGATCTTCGCCATCCGATCTCGGATCGGACAGCGTAGATCAAACTCGAGGTGTAATGGGAAAAAATAGGGGAGATCTAACATGATTTGATCACTATCATCCATTCCAATCATGCAGAACATATGGCCTGTGATCCTCCTTCCCGCAAGCGACGAATGATGGAGTCCATCCGCCATGGATCGCTCGATCCGAGCTCACCCGAGTTCGGATTCACTCCAAAATCAACCCACACCATCAGGGAAGGAATTCACACACATCCAACAGTCAAAAATTTCCTTCAAAATTTTCAACCAAAAATTTCTATTTCTACGATTTTGAGGAATTACCTCGCCAGAGCTCAAGACTGGCGATGGGATCGACAGAGGTAGCTTTGTCTAGTAGAGATGAGGCCCTATTAGGCAAGCCAATTCCCATTGGTTCGCTCAGTGGATCAAGTTTCGTCACTTTGGAGCTTGGTGGTGATCGAAGTCCATCCTTCGGTGACTTGGAGCTTGAGAAATGACTTGGGTGGCTTCGACGACGTGTGTGGAAGGTGTGTGTAAGAAGAATTGAAGTTTGGTTGAGAAATGAGCAAGCGTGGATCGGGATTGGAGTGCCCTATTTCAATTTTGCATGGGGAGGATAAATGACATGAGTGGGGAGCTTGGGATGGCCCTAGGGATTGCAAGGAGTTCAAATTTGTGCTAGAAAGCTCTCATGAAATGCATTGATGGATGGAGTATGCTCAATTTTTGAGTTTATGCCCATGGATCAGTATGGGTGGCCATCAGTCTACATAGCTCGATTTGGTTGGAGGAAGGAGTGGGAGGTGGCTCAAGGCTTGATTTGGGCAGATCTCTTGGCTTGGATCCAAGGGGTGTTCGGTTTGTAAGGGAGTTGAGTTGGCTCACCTCCCTTTGGTCCATGATAAGTCCCACTCCATCTAGGGTGGGCTAGGAAGTTTAGTGATGCTCCATTTGGAAGTTTTATGGGTGTCAAGATGAAAGGAAGAGTGGACTTTGCCATTTTTGGCAAAAATCCCACATGGGGGAGAGGATCCATGGAGGATTTGCATTGGACTTGGCTCCAAATGGGTTTGGGCTGATTTTAGGTTGACCCACGAAAGGTTTGGATCAGGTTTGGTCAGCCTCTAATGGATCATGGGTTGGTTTTATGGGTTTTGGCTTCATTTGGTCAAATGGGTTAATATTGGGTCATGTTAGATTGGGTTGACCAATTGGTTAAATTAGGTCAAACCAAGGCTTGGCGTAGGTTCAAATGATGATTTGAAGAGTTTTGGTTCAAGTGGTTTCAATTAATTTGGCTCATTTCCATTCATATAGGTCAAATGGGCTAAGTTGACCAATTTGATCAAATTAGTCAAATTGGTTTGGGTGGGTGTTGGTTCATGTTCAATTGGTTAATTGAAAATGATTGTATTCTTTGGTTTGAATCAATTTGGATTTATTTATGTCAAATTGGGCTAGGTTGGGTCAAGTTGACCAATTGGTCAAATTGGTTCAATTATGGCTTTGATCACAATAATCAATTTGGAATGAACTTGAGCCATTAGTTACAATCAATTTGGGTTAGATCATGATTTGACTTATTTTGACCTTTTAGGTCAATTTGAGTGGACTTGGGCCAAATGGCTAATTAAATTTGGTTTGGCTCAATTGAGAGTCAAGTCATATTCAAACATTGATTAAAGGTTGGTGTGAATCAATAGTTTCAATCAATTTTGTGTATGGTGAATTTTGGCTAGTTCGAGTTTCATTTGGGCTAAGTGTTGACTTGGTCAAATGACCAAGTTGACTTGGTTTGGCCCAATTCAAGAAAATTAATAACTCTAGAGTGATTGTTGATCATGATACGAGGCTTGGATAGGCTTGGTTCAATCCAATTAGGTTGGATTAGAACTTGGCTCAAAAAGTTCTTTAAGGCCACTTTGGGTCAAGTGGACCTAAATGGGTCAATTGGTTTGGTTTTGGTTTGATTACGGTTTAGTTGGATTTATATATGAGTTTAGGATTGAAATATAAATTCAACTGCAATCAATTTGGGCTATGATATGTTTTGGTTCATTTGGAATTTTTAAGTCAAAAGGACTAACTTGGGCTTGACTTGGGTTGATTTGGATTTGGTTAGATGCTTGTAGGTTTCATTTATATTTGGGTAGATGATTGAATGAATGATTGATTCAAGAGAAAATCCATTGGTTTTGACTTGATTTGGATAGGATTTGGCCAAATTCAAAGAATTGGCTTAAAAGGCTTGAGTTGGGTTTTGACTTGATTTTGGACTTAGTTTAGGTCATGTGAATTTACATTTTATTTATATTTGTGAATATAAATGAGGATATAAATGATTTATGAGAAAATCACTTGAGTTTGGAGTGATTTGGAAGCAAATTTGACTAAGCTCATGGAGGTAGGTCAAAAGGGCTTAAATATGAATTAGTTTAGTTTGATTTAGTTTTGGTCATTTGAATAGGGGTTTCATTTATATTTGGAAATATAAATGAAGGAATAATTGATTTATAAAGAAATCAATTGAGTTTGGGTTGATTTGCATAAGAATTGGTTAAGCTCATGGAGGCAGGTCCATATGGCTTAAGAAGGGTTTTTTGCCTTGGTTTGATTTGGTTTGATTTAGTTTTGGCCATTTGAGTATGGATTTCATTTATGTTTGTGAATATAAATGAAGTAACAATTGATTTATAATGAAATCAATCAAGTTTGGGTTGATTTAGGTAGAGATTTGGCTAAGCTTAAGAGAATGCGTCATATGGCTTAAGAAGGAATTTTGGGATTGAATCATTTGAAGTTAAGTTTGGATTTAAATTTAGATTTGGTATTTGATGGAGGGATTGAATTGATCTTGGAGAAAATCAATTGAATTTGGATTGATTTGAATTTGGTTGAGGCTAAATTCATAAGATAAAATCATAGGGCTTAGGAAGAATTTTGATTTTGGATTTGATTATGGGTTTCAATCATTTTATTTGGAATTTAAATTTGAATTTGGTATTTGAATTTGAATTTTAGGTTTGATTTGAGAAGGAAAGCATGAGTTGGATTTAGGCTATAGGATGGATAAGTCTCCCTAAATCCTTAAGGCACAACTTGTCCCTATGGCTAACCCTTCCAAGTCTCTAGGCTTAAGTTAAGTATTCACCTAATCACTATAAATGTCTTAGGACTAAGGAGTTCTTAGTGTCTATAAGAGTCCTAGATCTATGATGGAGAGGTTGAAGACTCACTATAAAATTGAGGTCAACACCCCCATACACCTATTCAAAATTAAACACTACACCTCCCCAACCTTATCCTGGCATTGCCCTCATCACGAGTTCTCCTGTGGTAGTGTTGGTTATCATCCGTGGTCATCTTTTAAACCTTGGACCTCTCCTTGCTTCCTGGTTGAGCCTCTTCTTTTATTTCTTTGGTCCTTCGTTGTTACTTCCTTACCCTTTTGTGGTAGTCTTATAAACAACTCTTTAGGTATAATGTCCTTAAATTCCCTAAGAACCTTCGTTTGTCCCCATAGCTTGTCTTATTTAGATCATGGCTCCTCAGCCCCACTAAGTAATGCCAAGGGACTCCCCTTGTCCTCAAGGCATCCTTTCTAGCCTTTGGTGTCTCCTCCATTAGCTTGGTTTCCACAACTTTGAGTGATGTTAGCCGTCTCAACCTTTCTTGGTGCCTTGCATCATCGACAACTTGAAAATCGTGTCCCCTTCCATGATGTATAAGCTAATGGCGAACGACATAGGGAACGCCTTGGCTTAATCAAAGAAGTCCAACTTCCTCATCCAAGCACTCATGCTCACCTTGCGTGTTATGCCTTGGATAGATTTTGATGTTGAGTTTATTGGCTTAATGAGGCCCCCTTCATCATTTGCTTTGGTGCCCAGCCTCTTTGCCTTGGTGGTTTCTTACTCAATGGTCATCTCCATAAAGAGGTCCCCCACCCCATTCTTATAGCTTTGCCCTCAGCCTTTTCCTTGTCTTCATGGGTGATAAGGAGTGATCTCAAAGCCTTCTTATGTGGACACTTTCTTACTTAATGAGGACCTCCATAAAGGAAGCACGCATTCTTCTTCCCTAAGCTTTTGCCATCCCTTAGCCTCTCCTTCTTCTCTCCCCTAAAGTATTGAAAATGCTTGCTTTTGTGTTGGCCTTTGTCTCCTTGGTGGCCCAAGTCTCTCCCACCATTTTTATGGTTGCTCTTCTTAGGTTTGGGTTTCGTAGAGTAGTCCACCAAGCCATCCACTAAGGTTATGGCGTGGATAAGTCTTGTACCACATGTCACCTCAACTTCAACTTTACCCAATGTTGGAGTCTATCCATAAAGTTGAAGACAGAGTCTTTGTCTGACATGTCAAGGATCTTTAAGAGTAGATTTATGATTTTTTTTATATAGTTTTGGATGATCCCCATTTTCTTTAGCCTTCCCAAGCAGGCACAAGCTTATCTTTCACATTCTTGGGGTGAAACTTCTTTTTGATTTCTCTCTTGAAGTCCCAAAAAGAAGACATGGAGCATAAACCGTTATGCCCATCTCATTTCCTTTTTCTCCTCTAAAGCATGAAAATGTTTGTGAAATAAAGGGCCATGAATTGTATTTTCGTCTCTTCGTCCACTATGTTCATCACCTTGACAAGAAGTTGTCCACCTCCTTAGCATACATGAACCCACGAAACTCTTAAGATTTGTCATATTAAAGCACCTTACTTCACTAATGCTGCATGTAGGCGTTGTCGCCAAAGTATCCTTGTCACGTCCTTGCGTAACTCCTCAAAGTAGGACATCATCCTGTTGAGTTTATCCATGAAGTCTTCATACACCTTGGCCATCTTGTCCACCATGGTCCCACCTAATTGGATATCATGTCCTTGAATTCAAATTGGACTGTGACATCCTCAATACCATTCACTTGCTCCTCTAAATAATCTACCGAGACTCCCATGTCATTCATGACCTCCTCCACAATAAGTTAGTCGTGAATCGGAGATCGTGTCCTTGGACTTCCCTCTTGGCTTTAATGTTGCAAGGACACTTTGCTCCTCACGTGTTTGCACATGTTGTGATGCCTTCACATTTGTGGTCTTAGACATCACAACATGATCCTTGCTATTATTGGCCATGTCTAGATCACACCTCTGATACCAACCTTACCCTTGGGATTGAACCACTCTGATACCAATTATCATGGATGGACTTTTTCCAAGTCACCTATGCAACTTTAGCATACTCTGCTAGTGCTAAGTCAGTGTAATGCTCATGCAATGCTTGGATAGATTGCAAAAACACAAGAGAGAAGGGAAGTAAATAGGAAAATTTTACTAGTACAAGAAAACTTTACAAGGCTTAGATCTTTTACATTTGGGTATTGTTGGAGTCTTACTTGGATGATTACAAATGAGGAGGAGGGGTCATATTTATAGCTTTCCTCTCATGACTAAGAACAATCTAAAATACAGTACGTATTATATATATGTGTGGAGTTCTCTAGACCACACTATTTTATTTACAAAGTATTATATTTGAGTTTTGGAGTCTCCTAGAATACTCTCCAAGCCTCTAAATATTTCTAGATATGTAAAAACCCCATAGACTTCTATATTTCTTTAGAGGGTTATGGGCATGTGTAATGCCTTCTAAAACCATCTAGCACATGGTGGTTCCATGCTTTGATGGCCTTAGTTGGTCTCCTTGACTTTCTTAGCCATGTCATGCCTAGATTAGCATGGCTGAGCCCTTAGATTTTTGGTGGGGTATGACACTAAGCTAATAATCACTAGGCTAAGATTATTTACATTGGAATACCTTACTAAATAGCTACTACATTTGTCTTCTGCCAAAATTCCTGAATCATAATCTCTCACTTCACTCGTTCTTGTAAAAAAACATGAAGCCCTCGATCATAAGAAATCGAAAAGAAAGTTACAAAAAAAATTTATTATTAAGAGGCATTAAACAAACAAGCAATTTGAGAGAGGATTGTAACAATATTTTATAGGAGTAAGGATATCGATGAAATCAAAGGTGTGAAGCCTTTTATGATAAAAAAAGAGATGAGAAGTAGCAATAAGATCTCACAAATAGAACGGCATTGATGGGACCGACATCATGTAACATGAATTTGTGGTGGGGATGAGATTTATAGGTTTTTGCTTTTTTTTTTTTTATTTAAGACACTTTCCTCTCCCACCATAAATTTTTTAGTATGTTAAAAAATAAACAAAAAGATTATTGTTACATTAAAATGTCATGAAACTAAATAACCCTTCAGCTCAGTTTAATTTAAAGGAATTGTATAGAATGTACATTATTAGATAACTATTTGATTTTATTCGATAATGGGATTTAACCAAAAAAATACTTTCTAAATGCCCAAAAAAAAGTTTAGAAGAAGAATTTATCAAATCATCATTAAGGTTTACATATACTCTCCTTACAAAAAAATAAAATTTTAATATCTTTCTAATATGATTGAAAATTTGTGACAGTAGAGAGAATTTTATGTTCTTGTTTTGCATGAAAAGTTTCCACATGAATAGATAAACAAATGAAATATAGAAGATACCAAAGTTTTTACAAAAAAATATCTATAAAAAAAAAATTCTTGAAGCATGGCTTATTTAAAATGATCACCATATATTTGAGGCTTAAAAAATTCACTCTTCACAATTAAAAAAAAAAATAAGATTACAAATTTAGAAGCACTTTCTTAGTCTTTTGTGATAAATAACGACAAATGTTCATAACAATTAAGTGATAATAGTCGAAATGATAGTCAAATAATAACGATTAGGTAATGACAATCGGATAACAATAGAGAAGGATAACAGTCGAACAACGAGTATTGAATAATGATGGTTGGGCGATGACAATCAAGTGATAAAAAATGTTGGTGATGGTTGTTAGCATCATTTATTAAGAAGAGTTATAGAGTTTTCAGGCCTCTCAAATCTAAGTTTAGGTTGCTCAAGTAAAGAATGTGGCTCTATTATAGCTTTAATGTCTTAATGACTTCAATATCTAGTCATCTTAGGCTCTTTAAATCCCTCCTGAGACACTCAATTTGACAGTAAGAATATAATATTTAGGTATAATTATTTGGGCATGTTTAGATTCAAAAAAGAACTATTTTGATGTCACTGTTCATCTCATTTAAATATTCAGTTGGACTACAAATTTGCCAAAATCAAAGAATGAATAGTCATGAATTAACTTATAGAAATTTTCAACTAAACAACTACATCAAGATTCATGTTGAATTTGATAAAATTTTATATTACATATCACTCCAACCTAATTAGAAAGAAAAATATTTCTAATTATCTTGATCCAAACAAATCAATGAATGAAAACTATTTTAATTCAATTCTATTACTATTTTTTAAATTTTATTTCTTTTGCTGTTCCTTTCCATCAATTCCTTCAAACCAAACACAGCCTAGTGTCTGGTTCTATTTACTTTTGAAGGAATTAGAAACAATGAAAAAAAATAAAATTTACATCAGAATGTAATCTTTATTTGGAAAATGTTGAAGAGAGATTAGTAAACCCTAGTTGTAACTCACAAGCTCTGTTAAGAACAACAAAAATCAATTTATCATCAACTAAGCAAATAAAATAAAATAAAAATAAAAATAAAACATATTTCAATTCAAATTCTTTACATCTTCCCAATTTCACAAATTTCCCTTACACAGTTAACCAAAATGCACAACCACAAAGCCACTCTTAATAAACCTAAATCAACCCTAACACTTACCATCTATTTATACAACTAATAGCCTCTTCTCCATTAAAAAAACATATTTATTAATCTCAATGTTTTCATGTTAACTTTTCCATTACTGAAAAAAAAATGTTATATTCCCATTTGAATATTGAAGAATTTTGTTGCAAAGAAGTAATATGGGAGAAGGGGAGGAGCTTATATCGCTTTCTATTATCCTATATTCAAAAGAAATATCAGATTAAATCTCAGTTTAAATATGTTTAATTTCTATAATTGGCTGTTGAATATGATGTAAGAAGAAATATTTACAAATATTCAAAAAAAAACATCATTTGTAACAACATATTTTTCTTTTTGCAAGCAGCCAAACGAGCTCTTTGCTTAAAATCAAGATCCATTTTTTATGTCATGGAAAGCTAAAATACTTCAAAAAGAAAAAAAAAAGGATTAAGAATATCCTTACTCATATTTGACCCAAATGAATTTTATAGTTATTAAATTTATTTTAAGATAAATACAATATAAATTTTGATAATAAATTTACGTACACTGGAATGAAAAATTTGAAAGCATAGGGGAGAATTCTGTGCATATGAACAAATTTAGGGTCTGTTTGGACTAGTTATAGCAGTATGAAAGTACAGTGGCAGAACTACTGCATAAGAAGCTACTATTTAAAAAGTTGCGGTGAGTATTAGAATTTTTTTATTTTGAAAAAATATCATCTTTAGTAGCACTTTATCTCAGAGTCGAGTTAAATTTTTCATGGTTCTTGAAACAGGAACTTAGTTTCCCAAATGACATTAGTGGAGCGGTTCAGACTTCATTACACTGCTATCACCGCTCCAAACGAGGCCTTTGTAAAAAGTTATATCAGAATACTCTCCCAATATAGATTTAATAAGATAGAGTTTTATAGTCTTTGAAATAGTAAGTCCTAAAATACAAATTTTGATTAATTATCTGAATTTCACTCATCTCAAAGGATCAAAAAAAAAAATTTATCCTAATCAAAATTACGTTTGAATATCCCTACCCACATTTTTCTTTACTTCAATCTCATATCTCTTACAGTTCACCAGCAATTTCTACAGGAACATGATCCTCGTCTAAAATGGTGAAACCGGCGTCGGTCCCTGACAATAATTTCCCTCTCAAAAATCTTTGATATCAACTCAGTGTACTGATGACACTCACTGCACATTCTGAGATTTGTAAAGATTCTTATAGTAGAGACTGAGCTCGTGTTCAACAAAGCAAAAGCAATGGCAATCTTCTGGCTCTTACCTTCAGAATTTCCAAAGTTATCAGTTCTATGCCCCTCAAATCTCAGCTGCCAATCCATCTGGTAAAGCATCTCCTGCACTTCATCACTCTGTGGAAATGATTTGTCATGTGAAACAAATGTATATATCTTCCCTTTCACCTGCACCTGGCTGAATCCCGGCACCTGTGCGAGGCCTTGGTTCGCTATTTCGGTTCGAATTTCAGCTGCATCTTCCCATCTTTGCAATTCTGCATACATATTTGATAGAATCACGCAGTCCCCAGCATTAACAGCATCCATCTGCTTCAGCTTTCTGTAAGCAATTTCTGCCAGTTCTATATCTCCATGGAACTTGCAGGCACTCAGAATGCTTCGCCAGGACGCGTCGGTGGGCTCGACCGGCATGTTCTGTATGAGTTTGTAGGCCTCTTTCTGTCTCCCGGCGCGGTTCAGGAGGTCCGCCATGCACCCATAATGCTGAGCATTAGGCTTTATTTGATGATCAAACCTCATTTGGTTGAAGCATTTAAGGCCTTCTTCTGCCATCATAGCGTGGCTACATGCACTGAGCCAATTAACATATATAGCTTCATCAGGTTGTTGGCCTTCATTTAACATGTCTGAGAACACCTGCAAGGCATTTTTGCTCTTATTATTCATTGCTAAGCCTGAGATTACAGCACTGTAAGTCCATAAATTCTTCTCATGCAATTTATTAAAAATCACCATTCCTTTATCAGATTGTCCACATTTCATGTACATATCAATCAGGGAAGTCTGCATGATTATGTTCAAAGTTTGGTAATTCCTTAGCAACGAGCAATGTATGCTTCGGCCGAGATCTAGCAAGCCTAAATTGGAGCATGAGGAGAGAGCCGTGGCGATCGAGGTTTCATCAGGCTTCAGTTTCTCAGTGCTCAATTTAGCGAAGAGATGAAGACAATCAACCCAGAAACCCATTCTATTGCAAGCTGAAAGAAGAGTACTCCAGGAAGCGACTGTCCTTTTCGTTGCCATCAACTCAAAAATCATGTAACTGCTCAATCCGCCAGACTGACATCAAATCCGAGCTTAATTGCATGACCATGCCTTGAAAAAGAACAAATGGAAGAGTAAACTTATCCGGATTGACAGATCTCTCTATCATCTCTCTATACAGTTGCAGTGCTGATTTTGATTGACCATGATTGACTTTTGCTCTGATCATGACGTTGAAGTCAAACGTGCAGGGTTCTTCAAGGTGGAGGAAGATTGCAAGAGCATAGTCAAGGCTGCCCCAAGGGGAGAGAGCACAGGCTGCGAGGAGCTCTCCTGTGCATCGAGGAATGAAGTCAAGGCCGAGCTTTAAAAACTGCGCATGAGCTTGCTTGAAGTCTTCCATGGTTTCGATTTGGTGAAGGGGAAAGAGGCGTGATGGTTGTATTAATGGAATCTGGTCTTTGAGATGGCTATGATGGTATGGTGATGAGAGCAGGTTGTGTTGGAGAGCTAAGCTTCCAACCATGATACCATTGCCCTTATGACGTGCTGTTGAAGGAAGAGGAAGAAGAAGATCGAAGGGATGCAACAGTTGGAGATCTGTGTGGAGATTTCTTGTTTATACTTACGAAATTTTGACAGTGGGATAAGGGTGGAGTAAGAAGATGGAAAGGGACCCACCTTCTTGATCCTACGTGGAAACTTTTTTAAAAAAAAGATAGCTTTCAATTACAGTGGAATGGGACCCACCACCCTCTTAGCTATAGCATTTGCTTGGTGAGTTCAGATTGGGCTATAGTGCATAGATAAGATTGCGTGGGCCCCATAATTTCCACATCTACTCCAATACTTCTCTTATGTCCTCGTTAAGAGTAATTAAGGTTTGCCCAACTTAAATTTTTTTATGTATTAATATTTTTATAGTATTATAATATTAAAATATAGGAACTCTTACAATTAAATTAATAAAATTAATATATATTATGATTTATAAGAAGATAAATATTTTATATATTCAAAAAACTAAATGATTTAGGGAGAAGGCTAATAAGATTGATAATTTAGATTTTAAACTTTAGTATTCAGATAGAAGTAGAATTAAAAATTATGTAGGTATAATTATAAATAAAAGTTTGAAGGATGATGTTATAAATATTAATATGATTGGATATAAAATTACATCTTTAAAGATTATTGTTAATATTAAGATTATCAATGAGATTTAAAAATTAATTGAGCGTGAATCTTTAATCAAAGTTGATCACCGGTTGAAGCTAGTCAAATCTCTTTAAAATATCATTTGAAACTTTGGGATATCGGTTAAATCGTAAATAGCTTAGCGTGGAGTGTTTATAGTTAAATCGGCGTCTTGTGGCAGAATCTAATCTTAACCCATAATTTATTTCGTTTGAGCATTCAAATACTCGTGAATGATCAAAGGAATCATTACGGCGTCGATGAAGTGGAGTGGTTAAGATTTTAACAAGAGAGAGAGACAAAACGAAGATCCTCGGCGTAATCGAACCACGCAAGCGATGTGACCTCCTCGTTGGTGGTCAACCATTGCCGTCGCGCCATCGCCGCGATCGCTTGTCGTCGTTGATCCACGACCGTCTCACTAAATTGGTAATTGTTTCCGCAAGAGCTATTACGTAGTTGTTGTTCCTTCTCGTATCATCTGTAATCCCATTATCGGAAAATTTTGTACTCTGAAACAAATACATAGTGGAAGATTTTTTTTTGGGCTAGCAGTAGTTTTCCTCTTTTGAGGTTTTAGTAAAATTACTTTTCTTGTTTTAAATCTTTGTATTGTGCTGGATTTCTACAAAGCTAAACGCTTCTGTCCTTGGTTTTCAGCATAGCAGGTTTGGCCGTCGTGAGAAAAGAACCCTTGATCCAATTTACGTGAACACTTTATGGCCTAGGTGCAACTCATAACAAGCAGCCTCAGCTCCGACTCGTCACTCTCGAAACCAATCCTTGAGGATGCCAGCTTACCTCACTCCCCACGATGATGATTGATAGAATCTCTTTAAAAAATGCGTGTATTAATGGAAGAGTCTCAAAATGAGATGATCCAACTTTTGCAAGGAATACAACAGCCACTACCATGGTAAACACATCTCCCCCAAGATCGATCGTTAGCCGTGGGAGATCAAAATATTAATCTCCGACGAAGTTCTTACGCATAGAGGCGTGATCGATCTCTTTGACCTTTAGTTACGCTCATCCATCCGTCGCTCGATCGTAATCCATAATTATTCGGTAGCTTGACACATTCTCGTCCTGTTGACCTCACTCGTCATGTTATACGTGCAAAATTACGATGCATAATGCAAGACAAATTTTACCTTCAATACATAAATCATATTCCCCCTCACCGCGCCTATGAGGAATCCTCACCTTTAGGCGAGCTATTCTTCTTCATTCCCATGGGTTTCATTGATTTATGATGGGCGTGACCCACATGAACACATCGACCATTACAGGGCTATCATGCATATCCAACAAGCTCGACACTTACTTTGTCGGGTCTTTCCGATTACCCTCGAGGCAAGCTCGCGGGTTCTACTCCCTTTCCGAGGGGATCCATCGTACCTTTGACGAACTTCGCCAAGATTTTGTGGAACAATTCATTGCAAATAAGAGATCATTAAATTTCTCCCATCTCTCCACATTCGTAATGAGGGTGAATCACTAAGGAATACTTCCGAGGTTCTCCTAAGCTCGCCAAATACCGAGTAATCAACTATTAAGTGAAGTTTTCCTTGAGGACTCCGCCCGTGGCCTTTTACTCACTAATGCAAGACACGCGCCATATGCCGAATTTAGTTCATCGGTGGAAGCACAAATCTCGCCATGAGGCTATTAATGCCCATCAAAATAATTTGAACAATCTACGAAAATATAAGAGCCTGTGGAATGCGCGACCGCTATCCCATCAAAAGAAGCAACAAGCAATCACGATCTCCCTCCACCCATATCAACGACGCGTGAACCACAAAAAGGAATACACGCCGAACACGCCTCGTGTCAACCTCGTGATGGCTATTCGAGATGAAGAAAACATCAAGTCATCCACCAAACCAAAATTCAAGAAATCGAGCAATATTGTCACTTCCATCAAGTCGGACACATACAGAGGCATGCAAACAACTCAAAGAAGAAATCGAGACTCATTCAACAAGGATATCTACGTGATTTGTGAAGAATCAATCAATCAAACAAACATACCTCCAAGCAAAACAATCATCACAAAATAATAAAATAATCATCAAACAATTGGGAAATTGAAACAATCGCAGAGGACCAATACTATCTAATCAAGTTCTCATTACCACCAAGATCCGAGTTAAAGAAGTCTCGTATTGATCATTCCATCACTTTTAATGACTCGACTTAAGAGTTCCTCTCATCAAGATCCACTTGTCATCGCAGTGGATCGACCCATGCTATAATGTTAAGAGAATTTTGATTGACAATGGAGTTCATGATGTCTTATTTTACCTACATTTCTTAAAGATGGGCCTGTGGAAAAGCTCCAACCCGCAGACCATTATACGGGTTTGATAATCGCCTGCAAAGTAGAGGGGACAATCACCCTTCCCGTGTCCTTGGTGAATTTCTTCGACAAGTGACTCATTTAATCCAATTCATGGTGGTCAAGTCGATTCAAAGATATAACGCTATCTTTGGAAGGCCCCTCCAATCAATTTTCGGTGCAGTCACTTCAGTATCTCATCTCAAGATAAAATTTTCAACCCCCATTGGAGTTGGGGTGGTCTATGGAAATTAACAAATAACGCAATCATGCTACCTCAGACAAGCTCAACCATGCCTTTCTGTGACCTTCATCATCAAAGATTTTAATTTTTGAGATGAAGGAGTACCAAAAGCTTCCCCGTAAGACTTCTGTTGCATTATCGATGACCAACCATTACGAATAGTGCAAGTTGGATCTCTACTCGATGAACAAAGGGAAAATACATAGACTCTTGCAGAATCAAGACATCTTCTTGGAGTCCGATGGACATGTCGGGGTCGAATTATGATCATGCACTCCTCAAGATTGATCCGACATTCAAACCGATCATCCGTAAGAAGAAGTTTTGCACCGATCACCTCCGTTATTGAGCAAGAAGTTAACAAGCTTTTAAGCGGATTCATACGAGTACATTACCCTACATGGCAAGCAAATATTGTCATGGTTAAGAAAATAAATGAAACATGGAGAATGTGTATTGATTAATCGACCACAAAAGCTTGCCTGAAAGATAGTTTTCCTCTTCATCGAATTGATCAATTGGTTGATGCTACATCTGGACATCAAATATTCAATTTTTTGGATGCTTACTCTAATTACAATCAAATAAAAATGGACCCAATGGATGAAGAAGCTACAGCATTTCAAATATATAAAGGTTTATAATGTTACCAAGTTATGCCATTTGGTTAAAAAACGTTGGTGCTACCTATCAACGCCTTATGAATAAGGTTTTTAAAGACCTATTAGGTCGCACAATGGAGGTATATGTGGATGACATGTTAGTAAAAAACTAGGAAGAATCACGATATTTCGACTTAGAAATATGCTTTAACCTTCGACGTTATAACAGACTTAACCGACTAAGTGTGCTTTTGGTGTTACGGAAAATTTCTTGATTTATGGTAACCCACCGGATAGAGGCCAACCAGAAAATCAAAGCTCAAATATTGACTCAAGAATATCAAGGAAGTTCAATGTTTGAATGGATGAATTTTATCCCGCTTCTAGCTCGCTTTAGGGATAAATACTTGTCATTCTTTAAAATATTAAAGGAACTAAAAATAATAATTTTAGTAATCGATGAATGTCCGAGCAACTAAGGGAGTATTTAGCATCTCCACCCCTATTATCCAAGCCTATTCAAGGAGAGATGTTATACTTATATCTCGCTTTCTACCCATGCGATAAGCTCGCTTTAGAAGAAAAAATGGGATACAATAACCAATTTATTACGTCGAAAAATTCTCTCTAATATAGAAAGTCATTATCCACTTGCGATAAGGTGGCTCGCTTTAGTTTTCTCTAAAATTACCCATACTTTCAAGCTCATACTATCGGCGTTTACACTCATTTATCATTAAGGGTCATCCTACAAAAAACCAGAAGCATCTGGGAGGTTAATTAAATGGTCTGTAGAATTAAGAGAGTTTGATATAAATTTTCTTCTACCGCTATAAAGTCTCAAGTACTCACAGACTTTATAATGAATGCACCGCCAACTAAAAGATATCGCTACATGCCTTTCATCTCTCAATGGACCCTCTATGTTGATGGAGCTTCAAGAAATAGTGCCGGTGCGAATCTTACTTATTTCCCCAGAATACTTAGAGTATGGACTTCCTAAAATTTTTTGCAACTAATAATATGGTAATATGAGGCTCTCATCGCAGGATTGAGACTCCATTGATCTAAACTCAAGACTTAGTGATCCACACCGACTCTCGACTTGTCGCTCCCAAGTTGAGGGAATCTTTAATACTCATAATTCTCAGCTGGCACAATACCTCCACTTGGTAAAGTCTCTTTTTTCTCATTTCAAGACACATCAAATTATTCACATACTGAGAGAAGAATACTGACGCTCTCGCTACAAGCTTATTGGAGATCTATTTAAGAGAATGCATGTTGAAGAAATATATTTCCTAGTATCCAAGGGTCGTGGGTAATCCAAGTAATTAATGAGATAAAGGAACCTTCATGGATGGACCCCATCCTATCTTTTCTACAATAAGGGGCCCTTCCTGAAGAACCAACTACTGCAACTCGTCTCCGAAGACAAGCTTCAAACTTTATTATCATCGAAGGTGAACTATACAAACGAAGCTTTTTCGGTCATACCTCAAATGTCTCTTACCATCGAGGTCGATTATGTATTAAGAGAGGTTCACTGTGATATGTGGAGAACACCTGGGAGGAAGTTAGCCCTTATAAGGCAAAGGGTTCTATTGGCCTACGATGAAACAAGATGCCTTGAAATTCACAAAAAAATGTGCAAGTTATCAGTTGCACTCTAACCTCCCTCACATGCCGCATACCGAGCTCTCATCCATTCAAAGCTCGTGACCCTTTGCTCAGTGGGGAATCGATATCATGGGACCTTTTCCGATAGCATCAGCACAACGAAAGTTCATCATTTTAGTCGTCGACTACTTCACTAAATGGGTGGAAGTCAAACCACTCACTAAAATCACGGAGGCAAAGGCTAAACAATTTATTTGGAAAAATATAGTATGCCGATTCGGTCTTCCTGCAAAGATCATCATTGACAATGGAACCCAATTTACTGGAAAAATATTTACATCCTTTTGTAAAAATCTTCATATTCAGCTGCTGCATACGGTTGTAGCACATCCTCAAACTAATGGACAGACTGAGGCTACCAACAGAACTATACTCAAAGGACTAAAAACATGTCTTGAGAAGGCTGGGGGGAAATGGGTTGATAAGCTTTTTAATGTTCTTTGGGCTTACCGCACTACATCATGAACCCCGACTGGTGAGACACATATAACTTGTGTTTCGCACATGTTATTATACCAGATATCGAAATTCCAAGTCCAAGAGTTCAATTATTCGATCATGATGGTAATGCGGAAAAACTCCAATGGCGCTTAGACTTGCTCCCCGAAACTCATGACATGGCCCTATTTTCATCGCTTCATCACCAAAGGGTAGCTCATCACTTCAATAAGAGTAAAACCTCATCCCATATCCGTCGTGACTTGTCTGCGAAGTCTCGCAGTGCAAAGACCCTCAACAATAAACTCTCACCTCTTTGGGATGGCCCATATGTGATTATAGCTATGGTAAAGTCGTGAACATTCAAGCTCAAGGATCCAGGGAAAAACTTTACCTCAACTTGGAACACCGAGAATCCAAAATATTATCGAATTCCTACTGCATAATTATTGCAACTTTTATTTTGTCTCATTTATCATTTCCTCTTCATGTAGCCGACCCAGCTTAGTGGGATAAAGACTTGTTGTTGTTGTCATTTCCTCTTGAAACTCATATCCGTGTTAAAATCATCTTATGATTGTATTGTCGAACTTATCAGAGTAATGAATTTATAGCTTTTTCTTACAAGCTTGTTTCTTCTTCATTTAATCCTCCCACTTGAGAAATATATAACTCACGTTGTATCTCAATCGGGGCATAATCAATTCCAAGGTGACTTGATCGGACCTCTTTCATACAGGTAAGAAGTCAAGTAACACTTTGGCTGATACCTAGGATAGGTCAAAAGGTCCTTGGTGGACATCCTCGACCTCTTCCATACGTTAATGTCATCAAGTAATACTTGATACCAGGATAGGTCAAAAGGTTTTGGTGGATATCCTGGCCTCTTCCATAGTTAACGCCATCAAGTAACACTTTGACAAACAACCTGGATTGATCAAAATGGATCAATTCAACCTCATCCGCAGTTAGCTTTGAATAATATTCACCACCACCAATTATGTAAAATAAAATAAGAGCGTATCATCTAAAAAAAATTTCATTGACAGCATTAACATAATGAAATAAGAAAGAATCAAGATTGATACACTAATAATACATAAAAAATGCATCCTCAAGTGACACTACATCATATCGTTGGTGATATCAACGCCCTTCCTCACCACTGGGAGATGCTCCTTGGACTCACGCTCAACTCATTCATCTCGAATCGTGAAGAGTCTTGATACTTGGTGGGAGATAGATCCTCAATACTAGCTCCTTGATGCACAAAGCGGATTCCTTTAGAACCCTCGGATGAAGCCCTCCTCTAAACATTGATGCTCCAAGTCCTTCACTTCAACATCAAGAATATGATTACGAGCTTCATGAACAAGGTCTTCAATTATATCGCGATAAGCCAGGGAGCTCTTAAAGTCTTCCACTGCCTTCAAGGAGATTTCATTTGCTTCCGCTTCTAACATTATATGCTCCTTCTCAGAAAGACGATCTTGTAATGCTTTCTTCTCCGAGAGTTTCTCCGCCGCAGTTTGAGTCTTTTCTCTTCTGAAGTCTTTGTCCTCACCTCAAGCTCATCACGAGTGCGCCACCTCGACCAAGAGAAAGAGAAGTCGACATGTTCGCTAGCTCAGTTCTGCACCCGATCAGCTGATCCTCCAAAGTCACCACTTCTTTGCCTTAACACTCATCTTTCGCTCATACTCGTCTTGCAGATATTTTATCTTCACAAATTCAGTATTCCACTCATCTAAAGCAATGCACAAATGAGCCATCTGCCTTAATGCTTGAGTTACCTATAAAAAAATAAAAATAAAAATAATAAAAAAAAATCGTCACAAATATTACACAAAAAAAGAAAAGAAGAAGGAGGAGAAGACAACGTTCAATTCATCCGTTTCTTGACGCCCAAAGGTATAGTGATTTAACACCTCTTCAGAATGTGTGACTGAGAAGCGAACTCCCCATCATGAGTTGAAAGCCTAAATTCTCGAGGAACTGGCAACATCTTCGCAGATATCTGACGTAGTCATTTCAGCACATGTCTTCTTTTTCTATAAAGATGAAACATTGCTACCATCGTGATTCTGTAACGAGCTTCTTGAGAGAACCCTATGAGTATGAGGAGACCTTTCATCACATTTACTTGACCTCTTCAGTGGAAGAGCATGAGATTTTCTTGCCTGGATGGAAAGGCCAACCTTGAACATCCTATCTTCAACTATATATTTGTCAATATGACGTAACTCATGTTGCAAGCTTCCTACATCAAGAATATTAAGAGTTATCAGGATCTCATTCTCTGCCATCAATAATGGATCTGGAAGGTCATTCAATCTCCCCCATCTCTCAGGGAGGCCCCACTCATTTTTCACAAAAAAGAATCCATTAGACCAATTTTTAGACGGATCTCGTGCTAAAAAATTATATTCTTTATAGCGATAAGAAACACGCCCCGAGCATCACATGTGAATCTACACATTCAACACAAGTATTTGATGTTCAAACACCACGCTCTCAAGAAGACTAAACCGACGATGACCACTAAAGCGAAATGAAAATTGTGACAAAGCTACACCATATGTTTTGAAGATCTCAATCAGCTTGGGAGTTAAAGGGAATCACAATCTAGCATGAAGAATCATCTCAGAAACAATAAAGTACCCTGGTGGAGGTGAACGGGCTCGATGAGACTTTTTAGCAACAATGGTCACACCAACTTATTAGGGAAGTGAAATTTTCATGGAACACCATTAAACTATCTGATGTGATAGTGGATGATATATCGTCTGTAGCCGTCACGTTATGAGTTTTCTTCTAGCTAACACCCTGTGAAAATACATGATAAATAAAGAGGAAGAAATGACAAAAATATGGAAATTTTGTGAAGCAACTTACTTACCCCAATACTTGGGCGTATTCTTTTTTGATTCTCTCGCTCATGGATAGCTTGGGATTTTTCATACGACCGAAAAAAGATACATATACATATGAGAAAAAAAGAGAGAAGATACTCTAATGATGCTCAAATTACCGCCAAACTTTGAGTCGTTCAACGATGGTTCCTACTTCCCACCTTGGCGTTATCAACCGGCAACCATCTATTGAAGTTTAAAGAAATCAAATTTCCTACAATAAGAAGTAGGAACTACGAGCCTTGATTGTCTCCAAACCCGGTCGGTCCGACAAGGGTAGTTAACGCCTCTTTCGAGGGAAAATCGGAGCCTCACCATATGAACTACGGGCCTTGATTGCCTCCAAACCTGGTCGGTCCGACGAGGTAAGTTGACAACTCTTTCGAGGGAAAACTGGAGCCTTGCCGTATGAACTACGGGTCTTGATCGCCTCCGAACCCGGTCGGTCCGACGAGGTCAGTTGACACCTCTTTCGAGGGAAAACTAGAGTCTTGTGATGAACTACGGTCTTGATCACCTCAACCGGCCGGTCAACAAGGTCGTTGACACCTCTTTCGAGAGAAAACTAGAGTCTTGTCAGATGAACTCTGATCCCCTCGACGACCTTCACTCAAGAAAAGAGAAGCACTAGCACATGAAGTGTGCCTTCTCCTTGTCATAGGGGTTTTATAGACCCATAAAAAAGGTTAAAAATCCAAGAAAAATGGCTTAAAATCGCTCAAAACTACGAAAAAAGGACAAAAACGGATGAAAATACCCTCATCGGCATGGTTTGCATCACGGCGTGCAGGCCTGGACACCGCAAGCACCTTATGGGTTCATAACCCCAAAATCTTGCATCCAGCTGCACAGACACATCCGCGCCCTCGCACTCAAGTCATAATCTTGTACTCACATAAAGATCTACTCTCTCAAAATGTATGGTTAATGGACCTGTAAATATCATTGAAGAATTTGCTATTTTCAAGTATATGGAATAAATATTTTTGGATAATTGAGATAATGTCATCCAAAAATAGATATGATGACATCGAAAATTCTACCAATAAGCACGAATCTTGATGTCAAAAGTAAGTTGATCCTCTGAAATTAATTGAGATATCTCAAAAGCACTTAAAATATCATTTGAAACTTTGGGATATCGTTAAATCCATAAATAGCTCTTAAGCATGGAGTGTTTATACAAATCGAAGGCGTCTTGACGAGCCAAATCAAAAGCCCAAGATCTCATAATTCGACTTTGTTTGAGCATTCAAATACTTAAAATACATCAAATGATCAAATGAATCCGTCCGATGAAGTGGAGTGGTTGGATTTTGCATGTATTTATAGACGCTACCTCCAATCTATAAATACCTCATTTCAAGGGGAGCCCAAGCAAGAGAGAGGAGAGAGCTCTAAAGCTTAAAGATCCTCCAAGCATAATCGAGCCACCACTCGACGATCGTCGACCTCCCCTGTTGGTGGTCAACCACCGCCGCCAGTCGCCGCCGCCACCGCTGATCCTTGCCATCATTGATCCCCGTCATTTCCATCATCTGCTACCACTAGCAATTGTTACCACATGAACGTGACTACATAGCTGTTGTTCTCTTCTCATATGCAATTCTGTCATTCCGTTATCGGGAAGATTTTGTACTCTGAAACAGATACATAGTGGAAGATTTTACTTGCAGTTGGTTTTTTTCCCTCTTCAGATTTTCGAAAAAATTGAGTTTTCTTGTTCACTCTTTAAATATCGTGTGTAATTTCACAACAAAGCTAAGGCGTAAACTTTCACTCTACCGCAATTGGTTTTCTAGCACACAACAATCAATATTATAAGTGTTTATGCTCCTCAAGTTGGTTTGGATGTAGGCTCAAAAAAAATTTAGAATGAATTAAAGGATTAATACAAAAGATATCACTTTAAAAAAATATTTATTGGAGGAGATTTAAATGGGCATGTTTGTAGTGGCAAAAGATTTTAAAATTATTCATAGTGGCTATGGATTTAGAACGATTAATGAATTTTAATTTAGCCTATGATTTTATAGTTACTAATACTTTATTTAAGAAGAGATGAGCATATTATTACTTATAAAAATAGATCTAATAAAACATAGATTGATTATTGTCGATAAAAAAAATAGATCGCTTAGATTGTAAAGATTGTAAGGTCATTCTGAGTGAAAGTTTAAGTAACCAACATCAACTTTTAGTTTTAAATTTTAAGATGAAAGATTTGAAGATGAAAAATAAATCAAATTATTATCTTAGGATTAGATGAGGGTACTTTAAAAATACTAATAAAAATATTTTTAAGAACAAGCTATAAGAGCTTAGAATTTGGGATGTTCATGAGGAATCTAATGTTATGTGAAAAAAAAATATAAGTAAAATTAAGCAAGAAAAAAATATGAAAAATCAAAAGAAAAGCTTTTTAATAAAATAGTTGGTAGAGTCAAAATGTGTAAGAAAAGATAAAAAATAAGAAGTATTGTTATAAAACTTAGTTTATATGTCAAAACTCGGAGAATTAGGAAAGATATAAAGTGAATCATAGAGATTCTAAGAAAATAATATATGATAAAAAAAATTCAGCTTTTGGTGATTTATATAATAGTTTGGATACCAAAGAATGTGAACGATGTATGTATAAGTTAGCCAACCAAAGAGATAAGTAAAGATCTAGTTCAAGTGAGGTGTATTAATGATGAAAATCATAAAGTATTTTTCTTAGATAAGGATATTGAAAATAGGTGGATGAGATATTTTGATAAAATTTTCAATTAATGATTTGAAAATACGATTGATTTTAGTAATCTTAATACCCTAAATAAAAATAGAGAATTTTATTTTTATCATCATATTAGTAAATTTGAAGTTGGAGAAATTTTAAAAAAAATGAAGTGTGAAAAAATAATAGGACCTGATAATATTCCAATAGAAGTGTGAAAATGTTTAGGAGATTAATGAATTTCTTGGCTTGCAAATCTTTTTAATATTATCTTAAAGACTGAAAAGATGTTAGATGAGTGGAGAAAGATTTTGTTGATTTCTATATTCAAGAATAAAGATGATGCACAAGAGTGTGCATATTATAGGGGAATTAAGTTAATGTGTCATACATTAAAATTATGAGAGAGAGTAATTAAGCATAGATTACGATGTGATATAAAAGTTTCTCAAAACTAGTTTGGTTTCATGCATGGTAGGTTTAATATCGATGGCATACATCTATTGAGAGGTTTGATGGAGAAGTATAGAGAAAGTAAGAAAGATTTACATATGATATTTATTGATTTAGAGAAAGCTTATGATAAAGTTTCAAGAGATGTGCTTTGGAGAGTTCTAGAAAAGAAATGAGTTAATATTAATTATATTCAACTCATTAA
Source organism: Cymbidium sinense (assembly GCA_021442155.1). Classification (NCBI taxonomy): domain Eukaryota; kingdom Viridiplantae; phylum Streptophyta; class Magnoliopsida; order Asparagales; family Orchidaceae; genus Cymbidium; species Cymbidium sinense. The sequence goes on from CM038215.1 coordinate 160,590,039, forward strand.
GGATATGTATACTATAGCTGTTACTTGTGTCCAAATACAAGAAAACTTGACAAAATATTTTTCTATTTCAGTTGGATTACATCAAGGATCGGCTTTAAGCTCTTATCCTTTTGCTTTATTTATGGATGTTCTTACTAAGCATTTACAAGAAGATGTACCTTAGTGTATGCTTTTTGCTATGACATTCTTCTTGTTGATAAGACTAGAGAGAGTCTAAGAGAAACTTGAATTATAGAGGTCAATCTTAGAGTCTAAAGATTTTCATTTAAGTAGATCTAAAATTGAATATATGGAGTATAATTTTAGTTGTACAAGTGTTAGTGGTGGTATTGTGACATTGGGTGATCAAGTCAATAAAAAGAGTGAGCGTTTCAGATATGCAGACTCTATTGTTCAAAATGATGGTGAAATAAATGGAGATGTTATTAGTAGAATTCAAGTTGGATGGTTGAAGTGGAGGAATGCATTTGGTCTGTTGTGTAATAGAAAAGTACAACTTAAACTTAAGAAAAAATTTTATAAGATGGTGGTAAGATCCACAATGATTTATGATGTAGAATGTTGGCAAATAAAAGAGAAGCATAAGACTAAGTGTTGCAAAGATGAGAATGCTCAGGTGGATGAGTGACTTTACTCTTAGAGATAAAATGCAAAATGAATATGTTCAAGAAAAAGTTTAATACAGATAAGATTAAAAGAAGTATTAAGCCACATAAAGCAGCCAACCATAATTAGAGAGTAGGGTATTAGATTTTTATGTTAAAAAAGGTAGAGGTAGACCTAAAAAGACTTGGTTAAGATGTAGTATACTTGAATTAAATGAGAATTTGACACATAATATGACACAATAGAGAAAAAAGATTCATTCAATCAACCCCACATAGTGGGATAAAAACTTGTTGTAATAATTTTATAGTAGATGTTATATCTAAAATATCAATACACAGCAAGATACACATCCCATGCACTGATTTTATCTACTAATTTGGCGAAAAGTGGAGCCCGTGGGGCAGCTGTAGTTGTTTCTAGAAGTTTAAAACTATTATAAGAAAATTAAAACTTTAAAATCATTACATATATATATTATTTCAAACATTATTATTTACAAAACTAGCATATTATTACATCTATTTTTTAAATTCTAACAAAAATATCAAAATTCACAATGAAATCAAAACAAATGTCTAATTTTTTTTATCAAATTTTCAATATCTTAATCATGACATGCATAACATGAGTCTTAATTTTGAGTGCTAAGTAAATAATTATTCCTAATTTCTTTATCCAAAAGTGGGAAAATAACTTTCTTATAACTAAAATATTTTAATAAATATAATTATCAAAAGCTCATTCTCACTAAAAAAAATGATAACAAAATAAAATATAGAGTCTATTGGGTGAAGATATCGTATAAAAAAATTTGAACTTGGATTAGTACTACTTCTAGGAGACAATATAAGCATAATACATATTTGAATATAAAGGGAGACTAAACCCCACAAATTAAAACTTATGTGAAGTAGAACAGTCCTATTGGGTGCTAATTTTTTCTTTCTTTTCCAAATAGTTCATCCTCTGATACTTAGTAATAGCAATCTGGCCATTGTTGAACCAAAATATAAAAATAATAATAACTCAACTGCTGATCAAGAGTACTACTCATCACACCAGTGCAAGAGGAACAAGCATTATTCTTCTGATAATGCTTCCCTTCAAGTACTGACAGGAGAGTTTTTTAACTGCTCAACAATTATTATGAAATACAAAATCAAAATAACACCAATTGTATGTAATTGCAGCTGAAGAGAAACTTCGAGGTATCTCATACAAACAAAGTTCAAATGGATAGACTCTTGAACATAACACAGAATCAAAGCATCAAATGCATGCAAATGAACCAAAAACTAAAACTACATTAAGGTTTCCAATCCTGCCATGGGACAAATTATTCTATTTAGGAAGTAAATAAGTCTCTACCAAATGTCCCAACAAAAACATAATGACTCAAAGGCGGGGTAGAACGACGCACCGATGGCATCAAATCTTCGACTGCCTCGCAATCTTGAACCACTCGGTGTGGAACGATCCGGGTATGTCAGTCCTCTCATATGTGTGAGCTCCAAAGTAGTCCCTCTGAGCCTGAACTAGATTCGCAGGCAGCCTATCCCTCCTGTAAGTGTCAAAATAAGCCAAGCTTGCAGACATACCGGGTGTGGTGATGCCGGCATTAATAGCAAGACAGATAACCCGACGCCACGCCGCCTGCCGATCTATTATCTCCTTGGCGAACTCGGGATCAACGAGAAGATTCGCCAGATCAGAATTCCTATCATAAGCTTTCTTGATCCTATCCAAGAAAATGGCTCGAATGATGCACCCGCCTTTCCAAATCCTCGCAAGCTTGCCAAGCTTGAGTCCCCACCCCTTCTCGATGCTCTTTGCTCTAAGCAAGTTCATCCCCTGTGCATAGCTGCAAATCTTTGAGGCATACAGTGCTTGCCTGACATCATCGATCAGCCTTGCCTTGTCTACGGGCTGGCTGCTTAAGATGTCATCAAAACCACCTGACTTGAACACTTTGGAAGCCTCGACTCTTTCGTCTTTCAGTCCACTTAAGAACCTTGAATCCAAGGATGCCTCAATAGTTGGAGCAGCAACTGATAAATCTGCTGCTTGTTGAACTGTCCATTTACCAGTACCTTTCATTCCTGTCTTGTCCAGAACTTTGTCGACCAAGTAGCCATCGCCGTTGTCATCTTTGATCCCAAATATGTCAGCTGTAATCTCAATCAAGAAACTAAGAAGCTCTCCTTTGTTCCATTCAGTGAAAACCTCCTGCAACTCCTCATTCGAGAGCTTGCCTACAGACTTCAGCACATCATAAGCTTCAGCAATAAGCTGCATGTCACCATATTCTATCCCATTATGAACCATCTTCACAAAATTGCCTGAGCCTCCTGTGCCAATATAAGTAACACAAGGTCCACTATCTGGAACTTGAGCAGCCACCTTGAGAAGAATGTCTTCTATGTTTTTGAATGCCTCAAAGGAACCTCCGGGCATCAGGGAAGGCCCGTGTCGAGCGCCCTCTTCTCCGCCAGAAACTCCCATTCCCAGATAAAGTAGGCCACGCTCATTCACGGCTTTCTCTCTCCTCTCTGTGTTTTCATACCATTCATTGCCACCGTCTATTATACAATCACCAGCCTCTAAGAATGTAGAAAGCGTCGCAATTGTTTGATCGACAGGTGCACCAGCTTTCACTAGCATAATGATAACTCGTGGCTTTTGAATTGAGTTGACGAAGGATTGAGGATCATGGAAGCCATAAACTGGGAGATTTCCTTCAAGCTTGGCACGTTCTATGGTCTCATCAACCTTGGAGGTGGTTCGATTGTAGACAGAGATGGGGAAACCTTTCTCAGCGATGTTGAGAGCAAGGTTCTGGCCCATGACAGCGAGACCAGCAAGACCAATCCTCGTGAGGGCTGCCATCTTCAACCTGTTTAAATATTAGGCATCATAAGCTTCAAAAAAACATAATGAATAAGAATCTATCAAAAGAGAGATCATATTAAGCTGACTATTTGATGTTTCTCTCTCTAAATTGTCTTAAACAAGGATAGATAGCATAAAAAAATATGCATAAATTAAAGATTTAAGATAGGATGAGATAACTATTCAAATGGTAGTATTATAGAGATACTAAGAGTCTGTTTGTAGAATAAAAATATTATAAACTATTTATTAGAAATAACTTTTGAAAAGTTTGTGTGGTTAATATAAATTTCATTTGAAAAATCACCTTTCGGAATACACTCTAAATTCGATTCAAAAGATTTTCATAAACTTTCTAAAAGTAAAACCGAGTCAAAGAAACTGTTTTCTTTCACTTCAAAAAGCAAAGACCAAAAACATTCTAAGCGTATCCTAAGAGTTATGATCAGAAGAATGTTGAAACATTTAAGGAGAGGAGTTTTCATTTTTTTTTTTTTTAAAAAATACTTAAGGATGAAGTTGAGGATGTTGTACCAAACTGGAGAAGATTTTGTGTAAATTTATTTGAAAGATAAAAAGGATGGTTATGGCTATTACCACTATATGTGAAACTATCACATGAGTTATATAATCAAATCAATGCAGAGGTAAACTACACAAATATTACAAAATAATGATCAACTTGCTTTGACACCAAGTTAAAAAACATCCACTAGCCTATGTTAGCAAGCTAAATGAAGCTCGCAAGAGATATTCCAACTATGATCATGAATTATGTGTCATAGTGCCAGCTTGTAGTATTGGCATTATTATATAATATCTCGAGAGTTGATTATTTCATGAAGCTCTTAAGTATTTAAACTCTCAAAAGAAACTTGGTGTCAAGTGCAATTCTTCCAAGAATACACGTTTGCTCTTAAACATAACATAGATATTAAGAACAAGGATGTGATGCCTTCAGTTAAATGTCTTTATTTTTTTGCATACATGAGTGTGAAATCAATGGCATTTGGCAAGATAAAGTCTAATCATTCTTCTTGTCATGACTTTTGTCAAATTTATATCTCATTGACCAAGAGTTAACCTATCTCCTTAATGACTATCTCTTCTAAGGTACACGCCTTTGTATCTTTAATTCTTTACTAAGATTTTCTTATCAAAAAGTTAACACATTTCAGTCATGACAAGACCATAGCCATGATTGAGGATTGATTATTTTAGCTTAGTCTCAAATAAGATATGGGTAATGTTGTTGCTTAATATCTTCTTTGCCAAATGGCAAAGAGCGAGATACATGATACTAGCTTGCATACCCCACTCCCTATTCCACAAAAACCATGGGATGATCAAAGTATGATATAGACTTTGTCCTTGGCTTGACTCGCACTATATGAAGGTAAGGCTCTATCTTTGTGAAAATGGATATTTTTAAAAAAATGATATGCTATTATCTACCACAAAACTTGGGTGATCTATTTAAATGTTGGATTAGTGACCATGCCTCTAATGAGACGTAATTTTACCAATTAATGAATTTGCTTATTATTGTCCTATTAATGAATTATAATATGAGTTCATTCATATTATTACTAGATATGAACCTTGAAAAATCATTGATATGGCTAATCTCCACAATTCATATGGGATTATTGAGTTTGCATCCATTTTTGTATAGCATATGCATGATCTTCATACCAAAAATTGAACAAAAAATGAAATAAATAATGATAAGAGTAAACTGGCAGTCCATCGGCGAATTAATCATTTTTTTAAGGAGATGATTTTTAGTTCAACTTTGTATGGAGTAGGGATGTCATTATTGGACTTAACATGAAATATTTGAGTTTAGGTCAAATTTTGTAAAATTCATCTCACTTTCAAATCATATTAAATGACAAAAAAAATGGTGGTGTTTAGAACAACCTAAAAATAATATCTTGTTTCAATTTTTTTCATTTAAACTTGATAATTTTTTTTGTTATTTGATTTTAATTTTTGTATCCAAATCAGTTAATCGTTCCAATTTCAGGTCAGGTTAAAATTAACCATCACAACTTAAATATTTGTCATGTCAAGTTTGGGTCAAATTTTGTTGAGTCGATTTTGGGTTAATATTTTAGATTTATTTAATAAATGAGTCATATTTGTTTGATTAAATTAACATCATGTTATTTTCTTGTTGGATTTGAGCTTAACTCATAAACCCAAATAGACACCCCAAGTCCTAAGAGATTTTCACTTGGAACTCTTAAGAAGTTTTCACCAATGAACTCAACATTTTACAAAATCGTCAATGTTTTCTTGCACCAAAGCAAAAATCACATGCTAAGAAGTCCTCCAAAAGTGAATGACAAGCAAAAGAGGGAACTCTCAAAAAAATCTCATTTTATTCCAACATGTCTAAAGAGATATAAAAAAAACTCATATATATAACCTAAATGACACAATTATTGACTAGCACCATTCAAACATAAGAAAAAATAAAAAAATAATAGAAAAGAAAAAAAGTGCTAGAGAAATCCAAAAGCAGTAAAGCAAAATAAGGGAGAAGTCAAACACAACTATAAACCAACATCATTCAAAACATGGTAGCTTAGTAAAAACCTATTAAATTGATATATGACTAAATAATGCATATGGCCCTACATGAATCATCATGATTCAAGACTAATAAGTACCATGATAGCACCAAGCACTCAAATTACATAAATCCTCACTAAACATGAAAATAACTCATATATGCATGATGAAAGATCCTAAATAAAATCAGGTTAGACTAAAGACTCAATAGCATGGTGATGAAAATGATCATGATGCTCCGCATATCCCAACTTCAAACAATTCAATTTCAGCAAATTAAATGCCTAGCAAGGGTGTAAACAAGTCAAGTCGAGCTCGAGCTCTACTTGTCATCCAAAAAAGTGACTTGAACTTGAGCTCGAGTCAAGCCCATAAAATGACCTCAAACTTAACAAGTGTATTTTTTTCTCAAGCTCGAGAGCTCGACTTGCAAAACTATCGTTGCCAAGGGAGTAGTTCTGAAGCAGCGATCACTATTGAGACTAGTGGACAAACTAGGGACAAGACAAAGTAGTTGAATTAAAAAAATATTAAAAAATTTGCAAAAGGCCATTAAGTTCCCCAAAATGATTACTTTGACACTCTTTTAAAAAAATAAATGGCAACTACTAAGATATCATAATAAATACATAATTTTAAGTGCCCAATAAAATGCACATGGTTTGAGTTTTGGCCACCTTTTTAAACAATAAATCACAACTTTCCCCTTACCATTTTTGAAAATAGAATTATTTTGGATATATATATGCAGTCACGAGCAAACGAATCGAGCCTTAACAAGCTCGAGGTTTGATAAGCCTGGCTTAAGAGCTTATAAATTAGTTGAGCTCGAGCCAATTCAGCTCACTTACACTTTTAATGCCTAATACCCAAAAGTAGTTAGAAACATAAATGTTATAACTACTTAAACTTCATCCATAAATTTTTCTCGAGGGGTGATAGTCCTATCCATCAAACAAGGCATCTCTAATCCATCAATAGAAGAAATGATCTAATCGACCTAGTTCTTGTCTAAGACATGAGATCTTAAGCATTGAGTTGATAATGATGGTAGTGTTTAGGCATCATCATGATCAGTGCTCATAGGTACCTCAAAAGTGAGAGAAGAATAGAGAGATGAAATAAGCTAGGGTGATTTACTTAGATATATGATTAGTGCCCATACCTTTATCTAAGACTTAATTTTACAAGCTTTTGAATTTCCTAATAATAGTTCCATCAATAAGTTTGCTACTATAAGTACTTTTCATATTATTATTAGATATGTACTTGGAAAACCAATTTGATCTAGCCAAGATCCCAATTCCATATAAGACTATTGAGTTTGTATCCACTTTTGCACAACAAATGCATTATATACATGTTGAACTTCAATAAAAATTCTCAAAAAAAATATCATAATTACAATTTGATGGCCAACTCATGCAAACCAATTTTAAAAATTTTTAGAGGGAGATAAAGTTTTAGTTTCACTTCGATCTATACGACTTTAACTAGGAATTATTATAAAATAATCGATAAAAAACTCAAAACCTTACAAAGTAATCAGAAAAAAAATGCTAACATACATGAGCTTGATCTATATCACTAGAACTAACTCTTTTCTGAAAGCCGGCTCCTAATACATGTCGTAAAGAAATAAGATTGTCATGACAAGTCTTATGTTCTTACTTTCCACTCTTGTAGGATTTTATGTGCAAGAAGGTCTTCCTTCTGCTTTAGAGATCAACTTGATGAAACAACTATTTGTGGAATTGTTTCTTTAAGTTATCAATACTCTTTCATCTTTTCCCTTAAAAAGCTTCTCCAAATAACCCTTTATTTTCTCAAGAATTGTGTTAGATTGCTAGCATAGTGATTGTTAGCTTTGTTTACATTTAATCAAAATGGCAGAATCTTATGCTTTGAGAGTTTATTTGCTTTGGGATTTCATAAGTTCTTAGCATTTGCTTAATATTTCAAATAAACAAACTTAAAATTTTATTTCCTCCTATAAACTTTCCTCAGAATTTTTATGTGATCAATCTAAGATAGTACTTAAATTAATCTGCTGCAAGTTCTCTTAAAAGTATTTGTAAAGATATTTTCATTTATTAATGACAAATGTATTATCCAATCTATCTTGCATTAAAGAGAATCATAAAATTGTTATTAGATAATCAAATTATTTTAAGTGAGGTGTTATTAGATAATCAAATTTTCATAAGAAAGTAAAGATCTAGTTCAAGTGAAGTGTATTAAAGATGAAAATTATAAAGTATTTTTCTTAGAAAAGGATATTGAAAATAGGTGGATGAGGTATTTTGATGAACTTTTCAATGAAAGATCTGAAAATACGATTGATTTTAGCAACCTTAATACTCTAAATAAAAATAGAAAATTTTATTTTTATCATCTTATTAGAAAATTTGAAGTTAATGAAATGTGGAAAAATAGTAGGACTTGACGATATTCCATTAGAAGTGTGAAAATGTTTAGGAAATCAAGGAATTTCTTAGCTTATAAATCTTTTTATGTTATTTTAATAACTAAAAAGATGTCAGATAAGTGAAGAAAGAGTTTGTTGATTCTTATATTTAAGAATAAAGGTGATGCACAAGAGTGTGCAAATTATAGAGAAATTAAGTTAATGTGTCATATATTAAAATTATGGGAGAGAATAATTGAGCATAGGTTACGATGTGATACAAAAATTTCACAATCAATTTGGTTTTATGCCAGGTAAATCTACTATGGATGTTATACATTTGTTAAGAGGTTTGATGGAGAAGTATAGAGAAAGTAAGGAGGATCTACATATGATATTTGTTGATTTAGAGAAAGCTTATGATAAAATTTCAAGAGATGTTCTTTGAGAGTTCCAGAAAAGAAAGTAGTTAATATTGGTTATATTCAAGTCATTAAGGATATGTATATTAGAGCTGTTACTTGTGTCCAAAGATAAGGAGGATTAACAAAATATTTTCCTATTTCAGTTGGATTATATCAAGGACCAGCTTTAAGCCCTTATCTTTTTGCTTTAGTTATGGATGTTCTTACTAGGCATTTACAGGAAGATGTACCTTGGTGTATGCTTTTTGTTGATGATATTCTTCTTGTTGATAAGACCAGAGGAGAAACTTGAATTATAGAGGACAACCTTAGAGTCTAAAGGTTTCGTTTAAGTAGATCTAAAATTGAATATATGAAGTGTAATTTTAGTTGTAGAAATTCTAGTAGTAGTGTTGTGACATTGGGTGAACAAGTCATTAAAAAGAGTGAGCGATTCAGATATCTAGGCTCTACTATTCAAAATGATGGTGAAATAGATTGAGATGTTACTAGTAGAATTCAAGTTGGATGGTTGAAGCCGGAGGATGCATCTGGCCTATTGTGTGAAAGAAAAGTACGCTTAAACTTAAGAGAAAATTTTATAAGATGGTAGTAAGACCTGCAATGATTTATGGTGTAAAATGTTGGCCAATAAAAGAGAAGCATAAGACTAAATTAAGTGTTGCTGACATGAGGATTCTCAAGTGGATGAGTGGCTTTACACTTAGAGATAAAATGTGAAATGAGTATGTTCAGGAAAAAGTTAGAGTTGCCCCAGTGGCAGATAAGATTAGAGAGAGTCGCCTTAGATAGTTTGGCCACATAAAGCGTCGTGATGACCTTATGAGAGTAGATGCATTAGATTTGCCTTATGTTAAGAAAAGTAGAGGTAGACCTAAAAAGGCTTGGTTAAGATGTATAAAAAATGACCTTAGTATACTTGAATTAAATGAGAATTTGACACATAATAGGACACAATGGAGAAGAAGGATTCATGTAGCCGACCCCACATAGTGGGATAAAGGCTTCTTATTGTTGTTGTGTAATCAAATTATTTTTCTTCCCGAAAGATCAACAATGAAGACTATGTGTGTTAAGATAATAATGAAAAAATCAAACAAAAAGAAAGATATTCCTATGATTTTGATTGATGTCCAAAAACATATAATCGAATCAAATGTGCCTATTTATGTTTTTCAAGCCTTACTATATCCACCCAATCCTCCTATACCCATGTTGGGTAGGCCCATGTTAAGAATGTTATGAGTGAGAACAATGGGATGCATGTTTGAAAGCTACCATCCTATACATTAGTAACCAAAACAAAACAAAAAATTATAATGTTTAAACATGCTAATAAAATGAGGAATAAAAAGAGGAACACAGCTATCAATCAATTACTTTTTTAGTTGACAATTTTTGTTTGTAAAGGTTTTAGAAACCACCATATTATACAAATGTATAAACTTTAAGGAAACCAAAAGGCTATGTTGATGTCTTGGAGAAGAAAAAAAAATCCTAGCCATACTATACTCTCAAGCCATTTCACTACATCCAAACCAGCAAAAATCAAATTGGACTAATTCAAACATATTGTTATCTATAAAAAGTTTGCATCGAGGAATGTTATACTTTTAGATTGGTCATGCATGGTTGTGCTCATAATAAATATTTGAAATATCATCCTTAGCTATATCATACATGTAGGCCTAATAAGTAAATTTGATATTGAAGTAAATGAGATAAATTAGAAAAATAGACCAAAACAATGGCAGGAAGAATAAATTAAATCTTTGCTAGAAATACTAGGCCTTCTTTATTCATGTTACTGCAAAGAGATGGACATGATTTCCAACAAAATGTTTTTAAAAAGCTGCTCAATTCAATAAGTTTTAAAGATTGTGACATATATAAAAGATATAGTAAACTTCTAATTGAAAAAAGAAAAAAAAAAACAGAAAAGCATCAGCCTTAAAAAATGAGGCCTGAATACTAATACGAAATTTAAGAGGTGAAGAAGGACAACATGATCAATTATGAAAATATCTGATTGTGTTCTTAAGCTAAGCAATCCAATAGATGATGATACAAGTAAGAATTGCTCCATCTTGAACTAATTACAAAGAAAAAAAATATTATAGAGAGTAAATGTAAAAGTACTATTGATTTTCCATCCAAGTAGTTTGGGGGGATCGAAGTAATCAACTAATATGATGTTCACATAAATCAACATAAAAATCAGTGCATTCGCACTCTCGTTGAACTTTGCAAACTCGAAAGCTTAAAGTTTGGTGATCAAGCTATATTAGGAAAAAACATTAAAAAAATGATAATGTATGTCTTTTGCATTGTTTATTACAAGTAAAATTTAATTCAAGAACAATTTAGTAAACCTTGTAAATCCATAATTAGTGGGCAATAATTCTTAATATTATTTACATTTGATTAAATCTTAGTACGCTATTTTGCAGATGTTTTCAAGATTTAGGATATAAATGAAGAAGCATAAAAGAGACATGAGAAAAAGGATATAAATCTCTTAAACTATACTGCCCCATAAATTTCAAAATTCAGAAATAGCCCTAAAAAGAAAATAAAATAGAATTTAAGAAGATAATAAAATTTCCAAGAGTCAAAATTATCATGTAAGACTTAAGATAAATCTAGCTAAATATTGCAATCAAACAACCGCTTGGAAGATGAACTCATGACAACTAAAAACATTTGATCATGATATTTTGAACAGAATATAATCATAAATGCGAAATAAAAAAAAATTCAAAATCATTATGGAATCAACAAGCTAGAAAGTACACTTCTGAATCAAGTAAATTGTTACACATAAGATCATTATGCTGCATAAAAGACAATAAAAAGGGTACAAAAGATCAGTCATAAAAGAAAATTCAAAACATTGGAGATCAGACTTCAAAATAAATAAATAAATGTTTGAACCAAGGAGATCCATGTAAACCAATGGCACATACAAATGCCTAACGTTGTTTCAAGGCTGTTATCAAACACAAACACGCCTCTCAAAAATTAAAAGAAAAGAAAAAGGGTCAGACAAAAAGAACTAGAAGCAATGACTTTGGATCTTCCCTCTTATTATCACTTCGACAAGTTAAAAAGAGAATTAAGCAACCGAAGCATGGACAGCTCGGATGCAACAAAATTAAGCTAAGATGATACAGATCTCCGATTCTACTCCCAGGAAATCCTTTCAATGAAAATTTAAAAGAAAGATCTATTGAAGAGACCAAAGAAAAGTTCTTTATGAATCCATCCGTAGATCTCAAAAGCAAAAAAAGATTACACAGTGTGGCAAAGATACACGAATTTCAGAACAAAATTCGAGCCCCGACCTTGATGACTGAAGTTGACCTCACAAATAGCCGAAATAAATAATAGGATAATTAAAACTGTGAAAATCTTGAAATCCAATGAACGGCGGAATAAGAAAAACAAGGAGAAGAGAGGAAGCCCAAACCTTTGAGATAATTTTCGATCCCTTGCCGGTTGGGATTCAGAAAAATTTTTGCCTTTCTATGCCTTCTTCCTTTGCCTAACACCAATGGGACTTAATTATAAGAAAAAAGATGGAGAAGATGAAATGGAACTTTCCTCCGACCAGTCTTTCTCCGCTCGATGGTTCAACCCTTGCCCTCTCCCTTTCTCTGATTCATAAAAGAAGAAAAAAATATGGTTGAATTTCTTCCGGTCATGGGTAGGTAGGAGCCAGTCATACAAATGGGGATGCCATTGAGTAAAAGCTAAGAAGCGATTAGCATAAAAAAAAATTAAAATACATTAAAATGAAATAATTAAGGGATTTACACCCATACCACGGAATTCTTAGTGATTTACATATCTCACACCTAAAGTTTACTATTTACTCAAATAACACATAAATCTTTTAAATACATCATTTTTTTCCTCGCCGTTATCATCTCGGTATAACTCCGTTTTAAGAATACCGTGAAACAACTACTCTTCCTCCCGCGTCTGAACTTCCCTCGTCTGCTAAATCCTTTTGGCGGGATTAAAGACGCGCGAAATCTTCTGGTTCGTCTGCGAAGAAGAAGCCGGTAGTCGCTCTCCCTCCATCTGAACTTCCCCGTTCCCCTCCATCCTCGGTTGAAGCCCACTCGCACTCCAACGGACGATTTCTCGTCGTCTCAGACCGATCAATCCAAGCCGAGATCTTGATGTTCTGTCTCGCCGAAGTTCGTCTCTTCCCGTGACTTACATCCCCGACCTCGTCTGTCGAGAAAACAAAAGCGACCCAAGTTCCAGGGAACCATCCGGTAATCCTCTCAACCCATCATACTCGTTCATCCCATCTCCAAATCCTCTCCATCCAGAGACTCGGCCACCCTCTCTGGAAACTCAAGCTGTAGAATCAATGGATCACACAATTCTTTCCTTTTGTCGGGATCAACGTTTGTAGTATCTTACTTCTGATTTTATTTCTGATTTTATTTTGTTCAATTATCTTATCGATACACAAACTCCAACAAGAAAACAGGATAAACAGAAAATGAAGAAGAGAAATGACTATTGAATAACAGCTCGATTCCAATAAACACACTCCGATAATTTTGTGATTGTAGCATAAATATATTGTATTATAGCATTGTAGGGATATTATTGGTTCAAGTTTTGTATTTGAGACTTTGTTTTTTATGTTCCTCCTATTCGAAGATCTACATCATAATCTTTCTAGGTGGTGAAACTTGTATCTTGAGCAAATTTAGATGGATCACGACTTTTCCTTCCCAAACTTATCCTTCCTTGTTCAACCAGCCTCATCTTTCCCAAGTCGCCAAGAGCCAACACCAAGCCAACCCTCTTTTCTCGATTTCCATCATTTGATTCCTCTCTTGTCAAATCAACATCCCAAAACTTATCCTTGATCCTTTATCATCCTCTTGAGTTCCCAAGGTTGATGTTAGCACCACAATATATATAGATCGTGAAAATTGTTGATTGTATGAATTAATTAGAGGAGAAACTCTACTTAACCTATCCAACTACCTAGGAACCATCGATCCAAACTCATATGAGTGAGCCAACATTTCTAAGGAGAAATTGCCCAAATCAATAAAATTGCTTGGAAATCATCAAGCTTTCTTGGCATGGAAAAAGAAAAACTAAATATTGCTTCGTAATATGCATGTTATAATATAAAATGGCAAGTAAGTTCAATTGACCAATTATATAAGTATTTCATTTATTTCATCATTGCTTTCTTCATAGTTGGTAAGCTTTGTTTCATTCATTTGAACTTCGCGGATATCGAGTCATGCCACGTGGTGGAGTAGAGACGATGCCACAAAACCAAGAAGGTTTATACTGTAGGGACATGCTACAACATGAACATGTAAGCTCCGACAATGATAGCCAATTTCCAGATGAACTTGCTTTATATAATGAAGATCCATTAACTAGTCAAGTTGCAGAAAATATGTCATTATTAGTTGGCACTCGATTTGATGATGCAATGAGTTTCAAGCATTTTATTCGGTCTAAGGCTATTCATGAAAATTTTGGAGTGAATATAAAAGCTAGTGACAAGACATGAGTCATTGCCACTTGTGCTTATGTAGGGTGTCCTTGGAGAGTGAGAGCTTCTTTATGTGTAGATGGGCAAACATTTGAAGTCAGAAAAGTAGAAAATTTACATGTATGTCCAGTGTGTCAGGCTAATAAGCGGTATATCTAAATGGGTTCTTGAACAAATCCAAGATATAGTTAAAAAACATCCCGTCCCTCCAAAACAAATAAATGAAGAATTAGAGAGTAAGTATGGGCTATCACGCCTTATATGAAATTGTGGCTCAAGAGAATTAGCACGACAACCTCTTTGGGCGGTTGATGGCACTACAAATGGATCCCTACTCTACGGGAAGAGCTTATTAGAAGAAACCCTGGTCTCACATTACTTATGAGTATGATATCATTGACAACTCCTTCAGAAGGTTCTATGTTTGCTTCAAAGTATGTATCAATGGTTTTCTAGTAGGTTGCCGACCTCTTATAGGGCTTGATGCATGTCATCTAAAATCAAAATATCTTGGGGTGTTGTTATCCGCAAATTCGTTAGATGGCAATAATGGTCTTTACACCATTGCTTTTGCAGTGGTTGAATCTGAATCAAAAAGCTCATGGCAATGGTTTTTGAAGAATTTGGTTGACTCTTTTGGTTGTGAGGTGGTGTCATTATCTTTTATTTCTGATATGGAGAAGGGATTGGGAGAAGCAATTAAGTTTGTATTTCCTAATGCAGAACATAGAGTTTGTATACGCCATTTGTGGAAGAACATGAAGAGGTATCATCACTTTCAAGATAGCCAAAAGATTAGAAATATTTTTTGGTTGGCTGCAAATGCATACACAAGACATGAATATGAGACAAAATTTAGTGAACTATGTAAAGTTAGCCCTCAAGTCTATTCTTATCTTCTAAATTTACCATATAAATGGTCAAGAGCTCAATTCCTTCCTGAAATTAAAAACAACTACAACATTAATAACTTATCAGAGTCATTTAACTCTTGGATTGGAGTGGCTAGAGATAAACCAATTGTTGAGTTGATAGACATGGTTAGAGGGATGATAATGGAACAAAGAGCTGAATGAAAGATAAATGCATCAAATTGGAGAGGTGAATTAGTCCCTGCCATTGAAGATTATATGCGAGAGATAACAACAAGAAAGGATTATTTTATTATTAGACAATCTACTTCATACATGGCAGAGGTTGAAGGGCATTCTGAAAGACATGAAATAAATATTGAACTAAAATAGTGTAGCTGTAGATACTGGCAAATGACAGGCCTTCCATGTATACATGTTGTTGCTTTCATCGGTTCGAAGGGACAGCCACTATGACACACTTATGTGGATCAATATTATCATGTTAATAGGTAATTTTAATTATTATGCATTTATTTATGTTTGTATATTACATATTTCATGATGAACTTGCAGATATGTTATGGCTTATGATGGTGCAATATCAACTCTACCTGGAAAAAGTCAGTGGAGAAAATGTAATGACGACGTTGAGATTGGAGCACCTAATACACTCGACCAGGGAGGCCAAGGAAGAGAAGAATAAAAGCTTCATGGAAAACAATACCAAAAAGATACAGAGGCTACATAAGTGTAGTCGTTGCGGATGTTGGGGTCATCACAGGAA
Source organism: Cymbidium sinense (assembly GCA_021442155.1). Taxonomy (NCBI): domain Eukaryota; kingdom Viridiplantae; phylum Streptophyta; class Magnoliopsida; order Asparagales; family Orchidaceae; genus Cymbidium; species Cymbidium sinense. The sequence continues at coordinate 160,606,132 of CM038215.1, forward strand.
CACTTGCAAAAATGCGCTTGATGGATCAAACTCAAAGATGCCAGATGTAGACATCAATGCTTACAGTTCTGAACTATCATATGCTGACTTGGGAAGTAGGGAAAAACTATTGGTTAAGAGAGGGCAACATAACGATGAAGTTGAGGCAATTGATTAATGAGAGTAATAGCTACTAGTAATTTTCATAGCAGGAATTACATGTATTTTTTGGCACACATATGGAACAATTGACAAGTTTTTGTTGTTGCTTTTAGTTCCAAGGGTAGCATGATTTTTTTGTAAACTTTCTTCTCAGACTGTAATCACAAAACTGCAAGTTGCTTTCCTATATTTCAATCAGAATTCTTTTCTACAATTTAAATACCACATCCTTTTAACTTTGGTCGCAAACAAGTTGACTGCCGTTGATGGTTTGTTTGTGTTATGAAACTTTGAGTTAAAGAGCATTGTAAGAACAGCTTGCCATGTGTTTAGTTTTTTTGGTTATGAATAAAAAGTGAGTGGAGTTTGTTGTTTTATGCAAACTATTATTGTTTTACTGTGCTTTCGAGTCTTCAAGATTGTAGCCTCTATGCTTTGCTTTTTGAGCATCTTTACTTACAAATTACTGCTTGTTGAATTAATTAAGTAGCTCATTTTGTTTGGAGCCCACAGAGAGAGATGGTGTGAGGCTAGTGTGTGTGGAGAGGTTTACATGTTACCATTCATGCTCCAAGGAAAATTGTGCTTGCATATGATGTTTTGTTGAGGTGAAGGCCTTGTGGTGTACGTGTAACTGTGATGCCAAGAAAAATAGAGATAGTGCCAAGGTTCTTGAGGTGGAAGGCTTGTTGAAGTTGTTACAATTGTTGGTCTGTCACCTCATTGTGATTTTTGGATCTAAAATCTGCTTGGTATTGTTGTAATTATAACCAAGAATATTAGTTCATTTTTAACTAGTTAATGTTTTTCTCATAGTGAATCATACGTCATCTTACATTTTCAGGTCTTTCGGGGACTGGATAAAAAGCTAGCTCAGAGGAAGCATTTTCCGTCAGTTAATTGGCTTATATCATATTCCAAGTACACAAAGGTTGTTTGGAAGTGTCTTTGTGATGTATTATCTTGGTAAACCATGTTTTCTATGGTTATTTTTGGATAGAACACATTCTGGTTAAAATTTTTAGAAATATCTATTAAAAATATGCTACTGGCGGAAGATAAAATCATTTCTCTTGAATGTAATTATGGGTGGCATCTATTTTCTTTTTTTGAAAATGAATTATCTTTGCTTAAGTGTTACATTAATGATGTATAATATAACATAGTGTTTAGATGGTGTGGTTTACCTTCTAAGCACTGAGCCTGTGGCCCTATTGTATGTATATATATATATATGCAATCCATGCAAATGAATGTTGCATGTTTTTCTGTAGGCTGTTACATTGCTTCTTTTTTTTCAACTTGTATTTTACGATGAAACCAACAATTTGTAAATAATGCAATGAAATCGAAATAGTTTCTCTTCTTGAGCTACCTTGTAATTTTACAATTTATTCGAGGAACCTGTTATGCTTGATCAACTGAGTCCCAAAAGACTCACGCATTTGTTATTTTATATTATTTTCTAGAGTAAAATAGATTTGTTCATTAATTGTACACCTCTTGAAATGAGTTATGTAGGAGGATTTGTAATTGTATTAAGACAAGGTGATTATAATATTACTTATGATCAATATGATAAAATGAATTATTAAGATTATAGCAACTTGGATAGCAGATCGATTTCTAAATATCTTTACATGTAAATATCGAAGCATCAAGCTTCTTGTTTGCTTGCATGGTATATGGTTTCCAGGTGTCTCTTGCAGTTAATTATTTGTTTTTTTTTATGTTTACAGCTATATAATCACGTGCTTTGATTTTAAATTTAATTAGATTATTGGATTATCATTTTAAACCAATAAAATCACTTCGATTCATCTAATTCGATTTTAAATTTAATTTCTGTTTTTTTTTGCAACGATACTAAATTAGTTATCTGAAATAATGCTTTTTAATATCAGGCATTAGAATCTTTCTATGAGAAATTCGACCCAGATTTTATTGACATTAGAACAAAAGCTCGTGAGGTATTGCAGAGAGAAGATGACTTGAATGAAATTGTCCAGGTATATGTTTTTTCCCTTTTATGAAGTAAAAGTCACAATCTTCTTCTGTAGACTTGTTTAGCTATTTCATATTTATGGTTTACAGATGCCATTGTTTTATTAACTGGTTCTTTGCTGTGTTATTTTGGATGCCTAAACATTGATAGATGCTAGTTTTAACCATTCCTAAATCTTGTTGGTCATGCTTTACTTCCTGTGCTACTTTTTGTTTACTTTGAAGCTTTGTGCCCTGGCGATGTGAGCACAGCTTATAGTTGGTCTGAAATATCATTTTGTTTGCATTTAGTACTCCGCACTTTGGTATACCCAATGCATGTATTTAAAAGTTAAATTTATTTAAAATTTTTGGATCGTTTTGCTTTTTTTTTGGGACGGACGAGAGGCTGGCTGATCGGGATGTAAGTCACGGGAAGAGACGAACTGAGCACGTCAAGATCTCCTTGGATTGATCGGTCTCTCTGAGGCAGACGAGAAATCATCCGCGTGTTGGACTTGCAGGAGTGGGCTTCGAACCGAGGGATGGAGGGGAACGAGGGGAAGTTCAGACGCGGGAGGGAGAGCAGCCGACGGCCCGCGTTGCTTCTTCGCGCGCGTCTTTAATCCCGCCAAAAGGATTTCACAGACGAGGGAAGTTCAGACGTGGGAGGGAGAGGAGTTGTTTCAAGGTTCCTAAAACGGAGTTATACCGAGATGTATATGGCGTGAGTCGGGTGATAAAAATGATGTATTTAAAAGATTTAAATGTTATTTGAGTAAATAGTAAACTTTATGTATGAGATATGTAAATCATTAAGAATTTGGTGGTATGGGTGTAAATCCCCAATAATTAAATATAGAATTTTAAATTTTGATATATTTTTAAAATTATTTTTATTTTAATATCTGGAACATTATTTTTATTTTAATTATTAATTATGAGAACGCAACGAAGTAATTTAAATATACATAAAGCACTTCCCAATCATCAATAATTAAAATAAAAATAAAATTATATTTTAAATATATAAAAAAATTATTTCTTACACTACAGACATTGATGTTTGCAGCACTAGGAATTCACATCAATGTCTATAGTGTAAAAAATATTAGCATTCCTGAAATTTTTTTTTTAAATATATAAATCAAATGAATTGCATAAATGCTTAAATTCAAAATTTTGAAAAAAAAATGATTTGCACAAAATTTTAATAATATATAAATACATACATTAATTAATCAATAATTGCTTTAAATTTTATGAAACTAAGATTTTTTTTTTCATCCAAATTTTCTTCTTATTAACTTGCTGAGATAGCTTTGATTAAGTTACTTTAAATTGAGTATAATATACAAATAATCAATTAAAATTTATATTATTAGATCTTAAAATAAATCCTAAAAATTTAAAATTATCTTGGCTTCATTTTTGTATAAAGTAATATTTAATTGCATTGATTAGAGACTATTTAGAGAGGATTTCATATTCAAAGATAATGGCGCATAAGAGTGTTTATTCTTTGTTGATTCTCATAATTGTGCAAAAGCATTGATAACATAATAATTACTATTAATATTTGATGCATGATCTCGTGTGCTTCTGCAGTTGGTAATCATGTAAGTTTTTAAGTTTTTTATCTTGGAATGGAGTTAGATCCCATTCACTTTGATGAAAGATCTTTTGTATAATGCATTTGATTCTTATAGATCTAACTGTTGCAAATCCTGTCAACAGGTAGATTATTACAAAAATATTATTAATATGTCTGATCTTTATACGCTCACTCATGAGCAAAAATATCAATTTATTAAACTTTTAGCACAAGTTGAAGATGATTTAACTCGTGATAAAATCATTAATCTTCTTAATGATAAGAAGAAATATAAGCTGGAAAAATTTGAGTTAAAACCTCTTATATACTCCATGACTGAAGTATTTCGTAGGAAAGCTGAGGTCAGTTCATCTTCTTCTTCAGTTTCTTTAACAGAATTAAAATCTGAATTAAAGAAACTAAAAATGGAAATTCAGCAAATGAAAGCTAAGCAAGATCTGATGAATGGACGTCTTATGGATATTGAATTAAATCAAAAGACGCACAAATCATTTGAAAACATTGAAGCCGATTCTACTCAAGAACCAGGTTTCTTACAAAATATTCAAAAGGCAATATACCATAAATGGTATATTTCCATTAAATTAATTATAAATAAAGACTTTATTTTATCAAATTTAACTGCTCTGGTTGATAGTGGACCAAATTTAAATTGTATACAAGAAGGGATAATTCCTTCTAAATATTTTGAAAAAACTAGTCAGCGGTTAAAGACAGCTGACGGTGAGTCTTTACAGATTAAGTATAAATTATCATCTGTGGTCATGTGTCAAGATGATGTTTGTATTCAAATGCCTTTTATTTTAGTCAAAAATTTAACATAACACATTATTTTGAGAACTCCTTTTATTCTTAAAATAATGCCTATAACTAGAATTGATGATCGAATTGATTTTCTTTGGAATAAAAAAAATCGCTTATCATCAATCCTATAAGAAATTATCATAATGAAATGAATAGACTTAATAATAGTCATGCATATCAATTATTACAAGAAGAAATTACTACTTTAACAATTAAGCAGCGAATTTCTTCCCCTCAATTTCAGGAGAAAATTAATCATTATCTCCAAGATTTCCAGAGAGAAGTTTGTGGGGACAACTCAATTGCTTTCTGTGAAAGAAAGATTCATTTAGTGAAACTCTCGTACATTGATAATTTCAATGAAATGGACATCCCCACTAAAGCTCAACCTTGCCAGATGAACGAGTATTATCTTACTTTATGTAAAACTGAAATTATCGATTTATTAAAGAAAGGAATAATTAGGCAATCTTACTTCCCATGGAGCTGTACCACATTCTATGTAATGGGATCAGCTGAAAAAGAAAGAGGGAGACCGAAACTTGTAATAAATTACAAGCCTCTAAATAAAGTATTAAAATGGACTAGATATCATATTCCTAATAAAAATGATTTATTAAATTATTTGCATAATGCAAAAATATTTTTAAAATTTGATTTAAAATTTAGTTATTGGCAGATCCAAATTAAAAATTTGGATCGCTATAAAACTATCTTTATTGTTCCCTTCGGACATTACGAATGGAATGTAATGTCATTCGGACTAAAAAATGCTCCGTCCGAATTTCAACATATTATGAATAATATATTTAAAGACTATTTTAAATATATTCTTGTTTATATTGATGATGTTCTTATTTTTTCAAAAATTATTGAAGAACATTTTAATCATTTAAAAATATTTAAATGGTTAATCCTGAAAAATGATTTAGTTATTTCTGAGCCCAAAATTAAATTATTTAAAATTGAAGTAAGGTTTTTGGGTCATATAATTTACAATGCTTCTATTATTCCAATTAATAGAAGTATTGAATTTGTAGACAAATCTCCTGATATTATTGTGGATAAAAACCAGTTACAGAGGTTCTTAAGAGCCCTCAACTATGTAGCTAATTTTTTATGTCAGCACAAGATCGACTCTTTGAAAGATTGAAAAAGACTCCACCACCATGGTCTGATATTCATACCATGGCAGTTCGTAAAATTAAAGAAAGGGTTAATAACCTTCCTTGTCTTAACCTTATTGATCTAGACATTTTCAAATTTGTTGAAACTGACACCTCTGATCAAGGCTACGGTGGTATTCTGAAACAACGAAAAAATTCAAAAGTTGGATTAGTTCGCTTTGTTTCGGGACGATGGAATCACACTCAGTAAAAGTACTCTATTATTAAAAAGGAAATGCTTTCAGTCGTCAAAAGCATCTCTAAATTTCAAGATGATTTATTAAATCAATATTTTCTTCTTCGTATTGACTATTCCTTAGTCAAATACATAATTGAGCAAGATGTACAAAATTTGGTTTCTAAATAAATTTTTGCATCATGGAAAGCTCGGTTGTCTGTCTTTGACTTTGATATCGAATTCATCAAAGGTAATAAAAATTCCCTTCCTGATTTTCTGAATTCTTGTAGCGACGTGGAGTGGATCACATGGAAAGATGTCTCCTCCTAACCGAGGTGGTAACCCTTTTGGAGTGAGCGTGGCGTGTAATGGAAAAGATCGTCAACTCAGTTGTCATGATCGACTTAAGACATACCATATGGTATCGTCATCTTCAACTACGGTTGAAAAGAGTGAGATCTCTAAAGTCAACAAATTAAAAGATGTAGTTTGAACTATTTCTCTAAAGAAATAAAATAGAATATTATTAAAATTAATCCCTCTAATTATTCAATAAATAATATGTGGGCTTTATTTGAAAGATATTTGAGAAACAATCCTTTCTCATTTGAATCTAATCTCTCAAGAGAGAATTATGAAAAATTTTTAACATAATTAAAGTGTGTTGAGATTAATCATGTTCATGATCAGAAGAACTATACAGTTTTGTATAGCAAATGCGTTATACAAAATATCTTTCATCAAAGTGAATGTGGTCTAACTCCATTCTAAGAAAAAAATATATTTTTATCCTCCACTAATTTACAGTACAAAATTGACGTAAATTATTGATGTTATGTGCAAGCTATGATGAAAGTCTTTTTCCTTCTCAATGAAAAGCGAAGGTATTCATGGATATTCATAATGAATAAATAAATTATCAACAAAGAACTTCCAGCATGGTTCTTTAGATGGTGGAACTATTTTGGAGCAGAATTAAATATTCTTTCGGATCCAATCAAAGAAGTCTTCAATGAATGGATGAAAGCTGCCCCCAAAATGAGGGCCATTAAACCCAGAAAAATGATTCAAGGGCAAAATCTTGCCCATTTCTTCACGGACTGTCAAATCCCATGGATTTGAAGCTGGAATGTTATACTCAGAAAGGACCCCTTCAATCAGTTAGTCCTTCAAAGATAATTTTTATTAAAATGGTGGAATTCTATCAGCATTGAGGATAAGCTCAAACAAATTAAAATTATTATTAAAGCTTATTCTGAATTAATGATTCCTCAAAAAATTAAAGATTTTGAGTTATCAGTTGATGAGGTGCTGCAGAGCATTAAAAGACGATATCCTCATGAGAATGAAATTCAACATAAGAATCGTCTTAAGAAAATCTATGAAAATCAACTCGCCAAAGTATTTAATCACCCAATCTACATATGTGATAGCGTGGAGTCATCCGATAGCATTGACATCGAATCTACTAGAGAAAATTAATGGATTCCAGTCTATCAGAATTATTAAATCACTTTACAGCTCTAAAGTGATCCACTTTGCCAGAATTATTAATCTCACTTTGCTTTACAGCACAAAAGAGGATAACATTATCTCAAAAGATTCTCACTTTGCTTTCCAGCACAAAAGTGATAGCATTATTGCACTTACTTTACTTAAAGTAAGCAACATTATCTCTAACAGTAAAAGGAATCTACTTTACAGCGCAAAAGTATTCCCATCAGTTGACAACTCATTATATCAATAAAGTTTTTTGTCTAATACTGCTTTCCCATATAAAGGCTTTGTCTTTCTTATTGAGTGCTTTGTTTTCTTTCCTCTCTTCTCCTCTCTTCTGCTCTCTCTTGTACTTCCTCTCGTGTGCTTCTGCAGTTGATAATCGTGTAAGTTTTTAAGTTTTTTAATAAATCAGTATTTACTTTAATATCCTGGTTGTAGCTGCTCTCGCTAATTTTGTATTATAAATTAATGGAGAATAAAAATACATTTTTCTCTTGGAATGGAGTTAGACCCCATTCACTTTGATGAAAGATCTTTTATATAACGCATTTATTATACAAAATTGTATGGTTAGTCTGATCACGAACATGATTAATTTCAATACACTTTAATTTTGTTAAGATTTTTTCATAATTCTCTCTTGAGAGATTATATTCAAATGGGAAATGATTGTTTCCCAAATATCTTTCAAATAAGGCCCACATATTATTTATTGAATAATCAGAGGGATTAATTTCAATAATATTATGTTTTATTTCTTTAGAGAAATAAAGTTCCGCGACATCTTTAGAATGGTGTTGCAGCTTTAGAGATCTCACCCTTTTCAACCGTAGTTGAAGAGGACAATGTACCTTAAAGTGATCTAATAATTCTGATAGACTGGAATCCATTAATTTTCTCCAGTAGATTCGATGTCGACGCTATCGGATGACTCGCCGCTATCACATATGTAGATTGGGCGATTAAACACCTTGACGAGTTGATTTTCATAGATTTTCTTAAGACGGCCCTTATGCTGAATTTCATTCTCATGAGGGTATCGTCTTTTAATGCTCTGCAGCACCTCATCAATTGATAACTCAAAATTCATAGTTTTTTAAGGAATCGTTAATTCAAAATAAGCTTTAATAATAGTTTTAATTTGTTTGAGCTTATCCTCATTGCCGATAGAATTCTACCATTTTAATAAAAATTACCTTTGAAGGACCAATTGATTGAAGGGGTCCTTTCCGAGTATAACGTTCCAGCTCCAAATCCATGGGATTTGATAGTCCGTGAAGAAATGAGTAAGGTTTTGCCCTTGAATCATTTTTCTGGGATTAATAGCCCTCATTTTGGGGGCAGCTTCCATCCATTCATTGAAAACTTCTTTGATTGAATCCGAAAGAATATTTAATTCTGCTCCAAAATAATTCCATCATCTGAAGAATCATGCTGGAAATTCTTTGTTGATAATGTCTTTGTTCATTATGAACATTCATGAATGCCTTCGCTTTTCATTGAGAAGAGATAAGGCTTTCATCATAGCTTGCACATAACACCAATAATTTATGCCAATTTTGTGTTGTAAATTAGTGGAGGATAAAATATATTTTCTCTTGGAATGAAGTTAGACCCCATTCACTTTGATGAAATATCTTTTGTATAACGCATTTGATATACAAAATTGTATGATTCGTTTAATCATGAACATGATTAATCTCAACACACTTTAATTGTGTTAAGATTTTTTCATAATTCTCTCTCGAGAGATTAGATTCAAATGAGAAATGATTGTTTTCCAAATATCTTTCAAATAAGGCCCATAGATTATTTATTGAATAATCAGATGGATTAATTTTAATAATATTCTGTTTTATTTCTTTAGAAAAATAAACAGGTTCATGTGCAATGACATCTTTTAGGGATGGTGTTGCAGCTTTAGAGATCTCACCCTTTTCAACCGTAGTTGAAGATGACGATGTACCATATAGGTATGTCTTAAGGTCATGTCAACCAGCCGTTGATGGATCTTTTCATTATTAGCATGGCCACGCAGACCTCCCGAAAAGAGTTACCCGTTAGGAGGAGGCATCTTTCCATGTGGGGTGATCTACCCGTGATCGTCCCTGCAAGAATTCACGGGTTAGAAAATCAAGAAGGGAATTTTCATTACCTTGATGAATTCGGTATCAAAGTCAAAGATGGATAGCTAAGCTTGTCATGATGCAAAAATTTGTTTAGAAATCAAATTTTTTACATCTTGCTCAATTATGTATCGAGAGCATCAATAAGAAGAAAATATTGATTTAATAAATCATCCTGAAATTTAGAGATGCTTTTGACGACTGAAAGCATTTTCTTTTTAATAATAGAGTACTTTTGCTGAGTGGGATTTCATCGTCCCGAAATAAAGCGAACTAATTCAACTTTTGAATTTTTCTGTTGTTTCATAATACCACCGTAGCCTTGATTAGAGGCGTTAGTTTCAACAATTTTGAAACTGTCTGGATCAGTAAGGTTAATACAAGGAAGGTTCTTAACCCTTTCTTTAATGTTACAAACTGCCATGGTATGAATATCAGACCATGGTGGTAGAGTCTTTTTCAATCTGTCAAAGAGTGGGGCCACATCTTGTGCTAGATTGTGATAAAAAGTAGCTACATAGTTGAGGGCTCTTAAGAACCTCTGTAACTGATTTTTATCCAGAATAATATCAGGAAATTTATCTGTAAATTTAATACTTCTATTAATTGAAATAATAGAAGCATTGAAAATTATATGACCCAAAAATCTTACTTCAGTTTGAAATAATTTAATTTTGGGCTCAAAAATAACTAAACTATTTTTTAGGATTAACCATTTAAATATTTTTCAATGATTAAAATGTTCTTCAATACTATTTGAAAAAATAAGAATATCATCAATATAAATAAGAATATATTTAAAATAATCTTTAAATATATATTATTCATAATATGTTGAAATTCGGACGGAGCATTTTTTTGTCTGAATGGCATTACATTCCATTCGTAATGTCCGAAGGGAACAGTAAAAGCAATTTTATAGCGATCCGAATCTTTAATTTGGATCTGTCAATAACCAGATTTTAAATCAAATTTTGAAAATATTTTTGCATTATGCAAATGATTTAATAAATCCCTTTTATTTGGAATATGATATCTAATCTATTTTAATACTTTATTTAGAGGCTTGTAATTTATTACAAGTCTCAGTCTCCCTCTTTCTTTTTTGGCTGATCCCATTACATAGAATATTATACAGCTCCATGGGGAGTAAGATTGTCTAATTATTCATTTCTTTAATAAATCGACAATTTCAACTTTACATAAAGTAAGATAATGCTCGTTCATCTGACAAGGACGAGCTTTAGTGGGGATGTCCCTTTCATTGAAATTATCAATGTACGGGAGTTCCACTAAATGAACATTTCTTTCCCAGAAAGTAATTGGGTTGTCCCCACAAACTTCTTTCTGGAAATCTTGGAGATAATGATTAATTTTCTCCTGAACTTGAGGGGAAGAAATTCACTGTTTGATTGTTTAAGTAGTAATTTCTTCTTGCAAATAATTGATATGCATAGACTTATTATTAAGCCTATTCATTTATTTATGATAATTTTTTTAGAATTTGTGATAAAGCGGAATATGATTTCTTTATTTCAAAGAAAACATTGAATTCTAGTATCATCAATTCTAGTGATATGTATTATTTTAAGAAGAAAAGGAGTTCCCAAAATAATGTGTCGTGTCAAATTTTTGACTAATATAAAAGACATTTGAATACAAACATCATCTTGACACATGGCCACAGATGATAATTTATACTTAATCAGAAGACTGTCCTTTTCTTTGGTTAGTTTTTCAAAATATTTAGAAGGAATTATCCTTCTTCAATTTAAATCCTCCTATCAAGAAAGTTAAAATTGGTAAAATAAATTCTTTATTTATAATTAATTTAACGAAAATATATTATTTCTAGTATATTGTCTTTTGAATATCTTGTAAGAAACCTAATTTTTGAGTTGAATCGGCTTCAATATTTTCAAATGAATTGGACGTCTTTTGATTTAATTCAAGATCCAAAAGACGTCCATTCATCAGATCTTGCTCAGCTTTCATTTGCTGAACTTCTATTTTTAGCTTCTTTAATTCATATTTTAATTTTGTTAAAGAAATTGAAGAAGAAGATGAATGACTCGCCTTTCCTAAATATACTTGATGAGTATATATGAGGTTTTAACTCAAATTTTTACAGCTTATCTTTCTTCTTATCATTAAGAAGATTAATGATTTTATCGAATTGAATCATATTCAACTTTGCTATTAATTAATTGATATTTTGCTCATGAGTGGCGTATAAGACCATACATATTAATAATATTTTGTAATAATCTATCGGACAGATTTTAATAGTTAGATCAATCATCAAATGAAGATGATGAAGTGTTATCTTCTTCCTCGATTCTTTTTTAATCAGAGGATGTAAGAAGAATCTTCATTAGGGTTTGTTTTAACCCTTTGTCAATCTGAAGTTCACTTAACTTCTTCTTGATCGTACATCTGTTAGCATAGTGACCAGTACGGCCACATTTATAGCATTTTATTACTCTTGTCTCTTTGGTTCTTGAACTAGAGGGACAAGAGTGCTTAGATTTATACGTGAATTTCTCACATTTATTTTTATGAGATTTTTTATGCTTAGGAAAAATAATCTTTTTTGTTTTTCCTTTATGTTTGGAAGGTAACTGACGTACTTGAGGATCACATTTGAATTGATCACAGAATTCTCCAAGCTATTTTCGCTCAAGCAGTCGTTCTCTTTTCATTTGATCTTTTAATTTAATATCAGAGCAAATAACTAATCCTGTTTTAATAGAGGCAGAAATAAGGTTTTCATATATAAGTGTTTCATATAGAATTGTTCCATCGTAAAGACGAAGAGTAGCTTTGACCTTTTCAGCAAAAATGTTGGAAAGGCCTTCAATGAATTTTTGTTTCCAATGAAGGCTATTGGCATCATAAAGCGTTATAACGCGTGTCAAAAAAATATCCTTATACCATCAAAAATGGGTTAAGGATGGACATCTTAATTTTTGGAGTAAGAAGCGAGTTTTTTCTCCATGATCTCTAATGGATCCAGCAAAATGATCTATAATTATTTGAAGAAGATTATAGACCGAATTTTCATTAGGTTTTTGATGTTCTTTTGGAAGATCCTTAGTACTTAAATCAATTTCGCTAAAGAGGTCTTCCTTTTGAGGAACAGTGAGAAAATTATCCCACCATCCTTTCAGAGTTCTAGAAAATCCTGAAATGATGGCTCAAGTGACAATATGAAATTTTGTTGCTGCTTGATGTCTAGATTGAATAGCAGTAGCGAACATAAACATTTGATGAAGGGTATGAATGATTTGATGTTCAAAAAATCCATCAATATTCCATTCATACAAAGAATCTCCATCGTAGGAATTTCCTATGAAATGAGTATCTTCCTCAAATAATAAATCAGGAGGTGTTGGTTTTTTATAATAATATTTTTCCAAATTTTTCTTGGGATAAGAAAGTTTTTGGATATCAAAATGAGGATGTGAATCTTATAATTCTTGAAAAAGAGCTTGAACTTTTTCAACATTACTTTGCTGATCAGTTTGTTCAGAATCAGATTCGGTTGAGGATTCGTTAGAATCTTCATCCGATTGGCTAATATCTTCCAGAGCTCCAACATATTTTTCTCTTAAATTTAGAATCAAATTTTGAATGTCTTCAGAAGAGGGTCCTAACTTTAGAGATAATTTATGAGGTGGTTAAATAAAAGGTTTTACAAAAGGATTTGAACTAGTATAAGCTTTCTCTGAAGCTTTGCTAGTTTCGGGGCTGGTTACCTTTTGCATGAGCATTTCATCAATTTTAGACTCTAGGCTAAAAAGATGATCAGCAATTATTTGAAGTATACTATTACTATAATTAAGCTATTTAATTATAGTAATAATTCCTTCAGAATTTGTGGATCACAACTTATTTTTCCGAAAGCCGCTAATTCTACAGATTTATCATCCACCATTTTTGCAACAGATGGAGGATAAGATGCTTCAATAATTTTTTCTTGCTCAGATTGCCATTTTTTGATAGACAAAGTAGCAACTTGGGCGGATTGAGCAAAGTAACTGTAAAACCAAGCAACGAAAGGAATAATTGATTTGGCTTGACTATTTCTTTCTCTCATTTTCTCAAAATATAAATCATTTATTTCGAGACATTGGTTTTCAGAAGTAAAACTTCTATACCAAGTACGAAAGTTATCATACTTTGGTTGGAAGTATTCCTTCAGAACTACTTCTCTAGTCTTAGAACCTATTTTGTAGCTCATTAAGACTAAAGTTTATTTCAGATGGAGTAGAAGATTGATTTTCTCTCACTAGATGATAAATATGATTTCTATTTAGGCGAAGTGGCTCGACAGATGGTTCAGGAGTTTGGGAACCATCAGATCTAGACTTTACTGAGGTTTCAGAAGGAATTGAAATCCTAGGAAGTGTAATAGATCGACGAGGGCTGAATCTGACTTCAACATTGCCATCAGCCATTTGGATTATTTGATCAATGTCTTGATTGATGGTTGGTCTAGGTGTGACCGCAGATGGTATGGTCCATGATTCTGGAAAATACCACATCATTTCATTTAATCACTCTGTTAGTAGCAATATAAGATGCTAATAGATTTATTTCGATCAGAGTAGTTCGTTCGGTTGGTTGAACAGCTTTCTGAACTCTAGGATTTAAAGTATTTAAAACTCAAAAATGGATTCTAAAAATTAGGGCAATAGTTTCAGAACCCGGGAGAAAATCATAACCATAAAGCTGTAAATATAATTTTAAAGCTTCAAAAAGGTTTATATTAGAAAGACATAAACTTAAATTAGGAAATGTGTTGAAGTAAAGCGGGGTGTATCTCCACAACACTCATAAGAGATTGTGCCCAATGAAGGCATCTGCCATCTCTTAGACTGGCTAATATAAAAGCATTTAATCCTTTGAGGGTTAAGAGCTTAAATGTTATTTGTATCATTCCAATATGGATATACTTGAAGTCTTGCATATATCTATGTAGATCTTCATGAGTTAATAGATAAATGATTTTGTCTATTTGATATACAATAATGGTTTGTTTTACGGTTTTCACCGAAGATTTTTCCTTAAAATCAAGTTTCAAATTGATAAATGATAGTTTTATCAATTTTGGGAAGAGACCATCTGTTCAGGTCTTCTTCATTCAAGGTGAACTTTGTTATTTCAGAGTTCTTGATTAAATTATTATTCATTATAATCGTTAGATTATAAGTTACATCTGAGGAAGATGAAGATGCCATAGAGAGGGGAGGAGGGAGGAAGATGATGAAATAGGTAGTCTTCAACTGAACACAAAATAAGGATTAAACTAACCTAGTTCGTAACTTTCACCCGAACAGTATTCCAGACAGTCAACAAAAATAGGACTTACAACCCATATCCGTAGGGATTTACGGCCATTTGCGACGAAGACGGAATACAGACATGGGAAGTTGGAACAGAGTATAGGTTAATCGAGAGTAGGTGAGAAAAAGAAGAAAACTTCTAACATCGTAATGTGTTGTATCAAATTTTTGACTAAAATAAAAGGCATTTGAATACAAACATCATCTTGACACATTGCCACAGATGATAATTTATACTTAATCTGTAAAGA
The DNA here is from genome assembly GCA_021442155.1 of Cymbidium sinense. Classification (NCBI taxonomy): domain Eukaryota; kingdom Viridiplantae; phylum Streptophyta; class Magnoliopsida; order Asparagales; family Orchidaceae; genus Cymbidium; species Cymbidium sinense. The sequence goes on from CM038215.1 coordinate 160,621,244, forward strand.
CTCACTGTCGGTTGCCTTTAACCACTGACTAGTTTTTTCAAAATATTTAGAAGGAATTACGGGAGTTCCACTAAATGAACCTTTCTTTCCTAGAAAGCAATTGAGTTGTCCCCACAAACTTCTTTTTGGAAATCTTGGAGACAATGATTAATTTTCTCCTGAACTTGAGGGGAAGAAATTCGCTGCTTGATTGTTAAAGTAGTAATTTTTTCTTGTAAATAATTGATATGCATAGACTTATTATGAAGAAATGAGCAAGATTTTGCCCTTGAATCATTTTTCTGAGATTAATAGCCCTCATTTTGGGGCATCTTCCATCCATTCATTGAAGACTTCTTTGATCATATCCGAAAAAATATTTAATTCTGCTCCAAAATAGTTCCATCATCTGAAGAACCATGCTGGAAGTTCTTTGTTGATATTTTCTTTGTTCATTATGAATATTTATGAATGCCTTTGCTTTTCATTGAGAAGGAAGAAGACTTTCATCATAGCTTGCACATAATACCAATAATTTACGCCAATTTTGTACTGTAAATTAGTGGAGGATAAAAATATATTTTTTTCTTGGAATAGAGTTAGACCACATTCACTTTGATGAAAGATCTTTTGTATAACACATTTGCTATACAAAAATTACAGATTTTGAGTTATTAATTGATGAGGTGTTGCAGAGCATTAAAAGATGATACTCTCATGAGAATGAAATTCAGCATAAGGATTGTCTCAAGAAAATCTATGAAAATCAACTCGCCAAGGTATTTAATCACCCAATCTACATATGTGACAGCGGCGAGTCATCCGATAGCGTCGACATCGAATCTACTTGAGAAAATTAATGGATTCCAGTCTATCAGAATTATTAGATCACTTTACAGCTCTAAAGTGATCGGCTTTGCCAGAATCATTAATCTCACTTTGCTTTACAGCACAAAAGGGGATAGCATTATCTCAGAAGATTCTCACTTTGCTTTCCCGCGCAAAAGTGATTAATTTTTGTATAAAGTAATATTTAATTGCATTGATTAGAGACTATTTAGAGAGGATTTCATATCCAAAGATAATGGCGCATAAGAGTGTTTATTCTTTGTTGATTCTCATAATTGTGCAAAAGCATTGATAACATAATAATTACTATTAATATTTGATGCATGATCATAAAATTTGTATGGGCACATAAAAAAGTTTGATATTAATATTTGAATTCTAAATTTATATATCAGACCTTGGCACTATCTAAATTATATTTTAACAGATTTATAGTCCAATCATGCATCGAGCTAGGCAAGACTTATCTAATGAGTCAAATATCTCAAAATTCTAAAAACATTAAGGAACTCAAATGAATAAAAAATATCAAATATACATTTAAGCTGTCTAATTGAGTATTTCGAGGTTTTGAATATGATGTATAGAAAAAAAGCTCCGAATAAGCCTGCATTTTACAAATAGAGAAACTTCGAATCACAGAGCTCTATTAGTAGATCAACTTCGATGATCATCATCGAAAATTGATGTCACCTAATCACTATCATCGAACTCTCATCGCCAGATCAATTCTGGTGTCAACCGACATCAATAACAACTGCTACTCGAACTCCTTAGCTAGCGATTAGTCAATATTCAACACCCAAACTCATCATCCCTCACAATTTCTTTAGTATCCTGTATTATTCTCATAGGAGTCTAAGCCATCAATCCAAATACTATAATCATGTCTTCTATAGTTAAGGAAAGGGCGTATTTTATGATTGCCAATCACATTTAGATTATTTGAGCTAAGTAATGTCACATGACTTTTCCTTTCATAGTTTTATCCATGTAAATTTTTTGGGTATTTTAAAAGAGGTTTTATCTCTATGTATGTGAATCTTCGTACAATGCTTCGATAGAAAATCCTTACTCTACTCTACCATGACAAAATTTCTGACACCCAAAAATGGCAATTATTATGCACCAAAAATCATGTAAGTCGAGAGATTCAATGATATATAACATAGTAATCATAATTTAACACATATTTGTTGAGGTAAAAAGGCATGAAACCTTGTAGTTATTAAAGAGATTCATGGATGAGGATATGCTTTGATTAGGCATATCAAGATTGAAAAAAAAAATTAACACACACAATAATTTTTTCAAAAAATTATTTTCTCCACAACAGTTTTACAATAAGTTTTTCAAAAAGCTATAGCTGACCCAAACATACACTAAGATAACTTGTATATAAATTAAGTGGCACTTACATTAAAACTCATTTTAAAACATGTGTCTAAAAAAAATCAAATAAAAATAATTTTCACATCAATTTTTCCAATAAAAAGATTTATTTTGTACTCTATTTGTGTCTTGTAATGGAATATTGTTATTACATGCAGAATGGGAAATGTACATGTCAGAGGAGGCACAGCTAGTTGGCAAACACAACAGATAGAAGACCCACCGTCTTACTTCGGTGGACGAAAGCACGGAACCGAAGTTCGATTTCTCTCCGCGCAGTCACGCGTAATGGTGGGAAAAGTAAGTGACCACACGCGTGTGATTTAATGTGACGCCAGATGATTAGTCACAACGACATCTCTACCCACAAGATGGGTGAGGTGTTGGTGGATACCCATTCAAAAAAAAAAAAGAAAACAGTATAGCAGCAAAGAAGTGCTTTAAGATCCTGGTGGCAGTGAAAAGAATTGTAAATAAATGATTTATTACATCATCACATATTGGCACATAATTTACAGACATTTTATAATCAAATTTTCAATAGTATTTATTACACAATTTGATCAATAATATTAATAATATTTCAAAATACAATTTATGTATAAATAAAAATTATATTATTAGAATAAAAATGACATTTCTATTCTAAATAATTATTGACTAAATTTTCATTTAAAAATATTTTGTAATGAAAATGATATTTTTTAAAATATTATTAGAATAGAAACGGCACATAATATTTAAATTTATTTTATGAATTTATTTTAGGTTCGTCTTTACTATATTATAAGATAATTGATACTTTATTTTATAAATATTTTCTTTAACTTTTATGAGCACTGCATATATAAAAATATGAAGTTAATTATTATATTTGAATTTTTTTAAGAAATTATATGTATTCATATAAATGAATTTTTTTTGGTGCAATCCAGCATTGGTTTTGCAAACCATTTTTACTAGAGTGTTTAGTATTAACTAAATATTTTTCATGATTTTTGAAAGTTTAGATTTCAAGAAATAAATGACTTTATATTAAGAATTATAATAACAATAAAAAAAATTATAATGTTGACAATTATATCCTTTTATTTATTAAATACAAAATTAATATTTTTATATATCCCATCAGTTGGCAAAATTGATTATCTCAAAGTAGGCTAGCTATCATTACTTAAGGCTGTTAGTTTAACTCAAAAATCTAATCAAAATTTAAACTGATTCGAATTGAACATATTGAGTCAAGCTATGAGCTAAGGGTTGAATCGAACTTTTTTTCGTGTTGTTTTCGAGCCAACCACAAATCAGATCAAATCAACTTGAGATCGGATCTAAAATTCTATTTAAAAAAAATTAAATTTATATATAATATTTGTAAGTTTATAACAATAAAGTTATCTCTAAAATTAAGTGTATTGAGTTGTAATTTATATTTTTTTAAGATAAATGTAATATATTTATGAATATAAATGTTATTGTTTTGAAAGTCATATATTCTTTTATGTCAAGCACTCAATTTAAAATTTTAATTTTTTTTTAATATTGATATTTTATTTTTTATAGCTAGCTCAATCAAAATGAAACAACTTCATTCAATTTCAAATAAAAAAAAAAGTTGAAAAAAAATTAAATCAAGCTAGCTCAAAATCAAAGTGAGGAAACTCAAAATTGATCAAAAATGCATCGAGCTAGCTCCAAATTGAATGATTTAGGCCACGAGTCAAACTCGAGTCACTCAAAAATTTTCTCAGGTCAGTCTTGAGCCGACCTCGGATCAGCTTATTTACAACCCTATCGTTACCCAACTTAATTATTTTAGAAAATTTTCTTTATGTACAAATTTTGTATAAAACAAGATATCTCACTATCCAAGAAAATGATATTTATTTTAGTTTTTTTTTTGACATATACTTTTAATACTAGAATTGTTCTTACATGCTACACTTAATATGAAATGTAATAAACCTATTAATTTACTATTTTTTTTATATATTAGACACTATTTTAATGTATTATGTTGAAAATATTTAGTAGATTTTATGCAATTTATTGAGTATTTATATTCATTCCTGTCTTACCTATATTTGCAAATTTAATAAAAAAAAGGATAAATAACATGTCGATTTGAGAGAGAGATTACAAATTCATATTTATAAATATGTCTTTTGCTAGAATGTAGTTATTTTTTTGCAATCATGATGTTACTATTTTAGATCGAATAGATGTGTATCAGAATTATTATGTATAATGAAAGTTGATACCTTTAATTTTATTATATTTTGATTTTAATGGCTTTGTGAAAAAAAGAGAGAAGAAGAAAATAATTTAATCTAAATAAATCTTAGGTAATATCTATTACACGTCTAACACGGTGTGACCCGCCTTAGTTTAAAGGTTATATCATTTCAAGCTGTAACACATAAATCAAGACATTAATAGCAAATTAATTATTGAGACAAGTGTTGCCTCTTATCCCTAGATTTTGATATGAACAAATCGATAATAATTGAGCAACTAAGATGGATGATCATATTCTCAAATTTAGCATCATTAAAAGGAAAACTAAATTTATGATTGTCGACCTCTTGTCATTGTTGCCAATGGCATGGACACATATTGTGTCGATCATCATCACTATTGTTCACGCACACCACAATCATGTAGCCACCTTTTACTAATCGCTACCACCTCCTAATTTCTATCACCATCAACCACCCACCACCACCACTTGGTCACTTTATCATCACCCACCACTGCTACTTAGCCACCGACTGCTATTGCCACCAAGTCGTCGATCGAAGCCTGCCAACCTCCACCAATGGCATCAGCCACTGCCTTTACAAGTTTGGGCCATTGATGTTGAGTTCTACATTGATTTTTCTTTGCTCCAAACTAAAAAAAAAGAAGAAGTAATATCATGTGTTTATTTTAAACCAAATTAAATAACTCTAAAATATTTTAAATACAATTGCATCTTAATTGGTTGGATTTCAATTAGGCTGCATTCATTTTTCAGCAAGCCTATTAGTAATGAACATTTTGAGTTTAATTTTTGAAATAATGAATAAAATAGTTTTATTATATTATTTTTCCAAATGTAAATTATAATTAATGTGAATGAAAATTTCATTCACATAAGGAATAATTAAAAGTAACTTAGATTATTATAGATAAAACTAATGTATAGAAGTAAAAAAGGGAAAAAAAAATCAAGAGTCTAATTTAATTGAAATGATTCTATCAATATAGTCATCTATTATAAATGATGTCATACGACATGACTAAATAAAGCATTAATACAATATAGTTGACATAAATTATAAAAAGATATCTTATATGATGGAAATAAAAATTTTGAAATGTCTAAGATGGGCAAAACCCTGACCATCATACTATAATCTTTGCATGTGATCTAGCTTTCTTTGTCACTTCAACTCATTCTTTTTAAGAAGACTGAGATAAGACATCATGTCTTGTTCGAACTTGCAATCATCAATCACACTCTTCTCTCTATTTCTTTAGCGGCCATGAGACAACTGAAAATCCCTTTCAACTAAGCAGAAGAGTTTTTAACTTTACTTTTTCATAAAACAATTAAAGAAAAGCGGTTCATTTCTACTCTTTTTTTGCTTTAAAATTTTATGATGAAAACTATTTTGGTAACTGATTGTGGTACTGTTAGAAACTTATTTTTTGAATTTAAAAAAAAAAATATTTGTATAACACAGTAATTTTTTCAAAAAATTGTTTTATCTACAGTAGTCTTACAATCAACTTTTAAAAAAATTACAGCTGTCTCAAACATACCCTAAATATAATGACCAACAATAAGCCCTCGCCTTTTTATTCTCTCTACATTTTTGCCGTCCTTATTATTATATAAATCTTAATTGATCTCATATACACAAGTTATTACTAAGGAGATTCATTATTTTTTAACTTTTAATGAATTATTATATTTTTTTTATATACAATTTGGGTTTATGTTAGGCAATTTTCGATCATAGAAAGTTCTTTTGCATTTTAATAGAATGAATTTAAAGGAGATTATAATTTATTTTTAAAAAATTTAGATGCATAATACTTCAAACTTTAACATGTATAATACACCTATATGCAAGAATCCCAAGGAGTGCAAATTTAATTTTAATGAAATTAGAGAAGGCATCTCCGAAATATTCGAAAATATTGTTCCTTTTAGTTGAAAAACCCTAAAGGCTAGCCTGCCGCTTCCCTCTCTCTCTCTCTCTGCTTCCTTCTACAGGTAAACTCTGGTTCGCCGTGCGCAATGGGCCGGAAGCTTGAAATTGAAGACACCTTGCGCCTCGGCGAACCAGAAGCCCTTGAAAACCCAGAAAACAACGTAAGCGATCTATATGAGAAGGAGAAGAAGAACAAAAAGGACAAGAAGAGAGAGGAGAAGGATGTGCAGATGAAGGGCACGGTTGAAAATGGACACCACTTCATAGAAGAAAGACAAGCCCTTAATAAATCCGACAAGAAGGGTTCCAAAAGGAAGAGGAAGCACACCGAGATAGAGCTATTCTTTGGCGTGGTTTCAGAAAGCAATGGAAAACACTCGGCGAATGGAGAGAGGAGAGAACATAAGACGAAGAAAAAGGGTAAGACGCAAAGTGCGGACAAAGTCGTAGAGGAAGGTGTGGGTGATAAAGATGAGATCGAAGGTGCAAAGGGCGTGGTAGTGTCCGGGAACGGTGTCAAGGACCCCAAGTACCAGGCTTTGAGTGCGTTTGCTGATTCCGGGCTTCCTGATGAGGTACTCGACTGCTGCAAAACATTTAGTAACCCATCACCGATTCAAGCACAAGCTTGGCCATTTCTCTTGGATGGCCGAGACTTCATTGGGATTGCGGCTACTGGTTCAGGTAGTGTCATGACTTTTCTTCTCCTTGCTAATTATGCCATAAAATGGATTTATTGATCGTTTGAGTTGTTTATAAACTCATATCTGCTACTTTCCTTTTAACAATTGACTACATTACTATCCACGCTCTTCCACATGCTTTCTTGAGCCAAGAGATTTATTTGAATTTTGCAAATAATTTATTTATTGATTATTTTTTTTAATGGCTTGGCGATTTTTCTCTGTAGGTAAAACCCTAGCATTTGGTGTTCCAGCGCTTATGCATATTTTAAAGAAGGACAATAAAAAACAATCCAAGAAAGCAGTTCCTCGCTGTCTTGTACTCTCTCCTACGAGGGAATTAGCTCAACAAGTATGTGCATCTATACATTTATTACTTCCCTTTTTTATTGTTGTATTTTACTTTACCACACTTTATTATTTTTTCTCCCTATGCCTTATACAGTAATTATTAACTTTCAAAAACTGCAATTGAACATTCATAGGCTGTATGGATGGTTTAATGGAACTACTAATACAATAGAAATTTTCATCCATAATTTCATTATTTCTGGTCCAGCCGATTGAGTTGTACTGATTATTTGATATAGACATTTGGCAGCACTTTATTTTATCATCCAAGGACCTATATCTATTAATCACCTTAGTGCACATTTTTGTACAGTATTTAGTGTTTTTTTCCCATGCAATACAGCATCTTACATCACAATTATGAAGGGTAGTCCCGATACCGTCATCTGAAGATAAAAGTTTTAACACGGTTCATTACATATGTGATAGATGAAATGTCAAATTATATATCCACATGCTTGTATGTGCAATTGCACATATTACATATGTAAGAGATTTAGCGTTCGTGTGCCTTATGCATACCTTTGTATGCATATTGATCCAAATATTTGACCTATTAATTGATGCTAGGGTGCCTTAACACTACCTTTGCCGGTCCCAAGTTCGGATGTGAAAAGTGGAGGGTTGCGATAGATAGTCGACAGCAAGCGTAAAATTTGTCGAAATAATCATGACTTGAATCCTTTAAAACATTGTGTTAATGTTAGTCCCCTGAAGTGACGACCGTATGACTGAATACTGAAAAGTGTGCAGCGGCTACGGGTGCGATAATAAGCAAGGGTTCCCACATTATGGACGAATACGGGCAGAGAAGTTAGTCCATGAAACTAGAATTAGATTGGGAACTTGGAATATATGTACTCTTATAGGTAAATTAATGAAATTAATAGATATTATGGTTCATAGGAAGATAAATATTTTATGTGTTCAATAAACTAAATCGGTTGGAGAGAAGGTCAAGGAGATTGATAGTTTATGTTTTAAATTTTGGTATTCAGGTAGAAGTTGTATTAGAAATGATGTAGGTATGATTATAGATAAAAGTTTGAAAGATAATATTATAAATATTAATAGATGTGGAGATAGAATTATAGCTTTAAAGATTATTGTTGATACTAAGATTATCAATGTTATAAGTGTTTACCCTCAAGTAGGTTTGGATGTAGCTCAAAAGAAATTTTTTGGAATGAATTAGAGGATTAATACAAAAGATATCTCTCAAGAAAACGATTTATTTGAGGAGATTTAAATAGTATGTTGTGATAGAAGATTTTAAGATTCACGATGGTTATGAATTTAGAATTAATAAAAGAAAGTGACTATATTAGATTTTACTTAAATTTATGATTGTAGCTAATACTTTTTTTAAGAAAGAGACGAAAGATATTATTACTTTTAAAATGGATCTAAGAAAACATGAGATTATTTTGATAAGAAAAATACATCATTTAGATCAGAAGTTTGTAAGTTCATTCTAATTTAAGAAAAGACAAACATCGATTGTTATAGATTTTAAAATAAAATATTGGAAGATGAAAAATAAATCAAATTATTGTCTTAAGATTAGAGACACTTAAAGAATCTTAATTAAAATATTTTAAGAAGAAGCTACAAGAAATTGGAATTAGATTTAAATGTTAATGTATAGAAAAAAGTAACAAGTGAAATTAAGCAAGTTACAAAAATTATGCTTGGAGAATCAAAAAGAAAAACTTATTTTAATAAAATTAGTTGGTGGTGAAGTCAGAATGTGCAAGAAAGGATAAGAAATAAGAAGTATTATTATAAATTTTGGTTTAAGTGTAAAAATTCAGAGAATTGAGAAAGATATAAAGTGACATATAGAGATTATAAGAAAATAATTTATGATGCAAAAAAAATAGCTTTTAGTGATTTATACTGATAGATTAGCGAAAGACGAAGATGTATTAACCAACCAAAGAGATAGGAGGAGGAAAAATCTAGTTCAAGTGAGGTGTATTAATGATGAAAACCATAAATTGCTTTTCTTAGAAAAATATATTGAAAACAGGTGAATGAGATATTTTGACAAACTTTTCAATAAAAGATTTGAAAATACAATTGATTTTAGCACCCTTAATATCTTAAGTAAAAATAGAGAATTTTATTTTTATCATCATATTAGTAAATTTGAAGTTAGAAAAGCTTTAAAGAAAATAAAATGTGGAAAAATAATAGGACCTGATGATATTCTAATAGAAGTGTGGAAATATTTAGGAGATCAGGGAAATTCTTGGCTTACAAATTTTTTTAATGTATTTTAAAGATTAAAAAGATGCTAGATGAGTGGAGAAAGAGTTTGTTGGTTCCTATATTTAAGAATAAAAGGGATGCACAATAGTGTGCAAATTATAGAGGAATTAAGTTAATGTGTCATATATTAAAATTATGGGAGAGAGTAATTAAGCATATGTTATGATGTGATACAAAAGTTTCTCACAATCAGTTTGGTTTCATGTCAGGTAGATCTACTATGGATGCTATACATTTGCTAAGAGATTTGATAGAGAAATATTGAGAAAGTAAGGAGGATCTACATATGATATTTATTAACTTAGAGAAAGCTTATGATAAAGTTTGAAGAGATGTGCTTTGGAGAGTTCTAGAAAAGAACGAACTTAATATTGGTTATATTCAAGTCATTAAGGATATGTATATTAGTGTTGTTACTTGTGTCCAAACACAAGGAGGATTGACAAAATATTTTCTTATTTCAGGTGGATTACATCAAGGATCAGCTTTAAGCCCTTATCTTTTTGTTTTAGTTATGGATGTTCTTACTAAACATTTACAGGAAGATGTACCTTGGTGTATGCTTTTTGTTGATGACATTTTTCTTGTTGATAAGACTAGAGAGGGAGTCCAAGAGAAACTTGAATTATGAAGGTCAATCTTAGAGTCTAAAGGTTTTTGTTTAAGTAGATCTAATGCTGAATATATAAAGTGTAATTTTAATTGTAGAAGTTCTAGTGATAGTATTGTGACATTAGGTGATCAAGTTATTAAAAAGAGTGAGCGATTCAGATATTTAGGCTCTATTGTTCAAAATGATGGTGAAATAGATGGAAATGTTATTAGTAGACTTCAAGTTGGATGGTTGAAGTGGAGGAATGCATCTAGCCTGTTGTGTGATAGAAAAATACTGCTTAAACTTAAAGGAAAATTTTATAAGATGGCAGTAAGACTTGCAATGATTTATGGTGCAGAATGTTAGCCAATAGTAGAGAAACATAAGACTAAGTTAAGTGTTGCAGAGATGAGGATGCTCAAGTGAATGAGTGACTTTACTCTTAAAGATAAAATGTGCAATGAGTATGTTTGGGAAAAAGTTGGAGTAGCTCTAGTGGCAGTAAGATTTGAGAAAGTCGCCTTAGATGGTTTGGCCATATAAAGCGTCGGTCGTCTGATGACCCGGTTAGGAGAGTAGATGCATTAGAGGTAGACCTAAAAAGACTTGGTTAAGATGTATAAAAAATGATCTTAGTATACTTGAATTATATGAGAATTTGACACATAATAGGATACAATGGAGACGAAAGATTCATATAACCGACCCCACTTAGTGGGATAAAGGCTTGTTGTTGTTGTTGTTGGGTGGGCAAGAAAACACATTATCTTACAACATTGAATATATAAATCTTGAGGCACTCAATGGGTATTTTGATTTGTAATCGTTTGAAAATCTAAGAATCTGCATAATTGGATCATAGGGGATATGCTTTTGATATCCTTTTGTGAAAAACCCTTTAGATAATGCCACCTCTTATCCACCAGATAAAGATTCATTTGCATGTAAGATATTTACTTGACATCATTATTCATTTTTAAAATGGGCAATGATCTTATTGATTAGTTTTTTGTTGTGCAACAAACTCCTTCATCTCTTCTTCCAAGGCCAAGGAGCTTAAGTTGTTGGTTTCATCTGTCCCTGCATGAATTACAATTCGTGGTTTCTTCTTTTATAAGCCTCAAGTGCAAAAGATTCATTTGCTCAGTTTAGTTTAATTTAGAGGAAAGATGGATGCAGAGCGTCCTTATATCGAGTCATCTTTTTCATAACACAACCCTAAAAAATGTGGTAAAATCTCTTGATGGTTGTTTTGATTCCTTCTTATGGGCCATTCAGTGATAATTTTAATGACAATAGATTTAATCATTATTGTATATGGAAAACTCATATTCATGATCAGACATTTGTTGCCATGTCCTAATTATCATTGATTTATTGCCCTACGATAAATATTTACTAATTCTTAGCAAGGGCTAAGGTAATTGTTGCATTCAACTTGGCTGTCCATACACACGAAGAATTAACTTAACCAATGTTCAATAACGGCAAAGGGCTATTATGTGAATGAATAACATGCCAAATTTTTAGTTGGTATAAGGTTGATGGCGGTGGTGACAATGTGCTGCCCGATATGGAGCAACATTTGGAACATCAATGCTCTCTTGAGCTTTTTCCGGTTGTGTTTGTGAAAATGTTGCATCTATTTATCACCATCATTATCTTTATTCCAACTATAAAAATGGAAGGAGACACAGCCGTTGCTTAAGAAAGTTGATATGGGTTTGTTTTCGTGGTCATGATTACCCGTCAAAGCCTTAAGGCTTGCTTTATATTTGTTTTACCTTATTGTTCTATGTTCATATAGTGAGTTGATGCTGTCTGATGTCTTTGTTAAGCGAAGGATTACTTCTTTGTAACTGAATGTTATGGAAATATCCTTCATTTACAGATTAACCATGAAGCATTTTTCTAATTTGAGCTTTTTGATGATAGATTGCTGATGTTTTACTGGATGCTGGCTCTCCTTGTGGTATAGCATCCGTTTGTCTGTACGGAGGGACTTCTAAAGGGCCACAGATATCCTCCCTCAAAGCTGGAGTTGTAAGTTGCTCCTTCATCCTTGCTTTAATTGTTATCAGTGCCCTCTCCACATTCATGTACCATTTTAATTTATTCAATAATAAATGCATGCACCCATTCTCTCTTGTTAGATTCTTTACCATTTTAAGATCAGTCTTCTCATTGCTCATCATGAGCACGATTATGTCTTTGTGTATGCAAGTTTATACCTAGAGTCTCATATTTCAGGAATTTGTAGTAATAGTAGCAGTTGATGATTTTTTATCAAAAATTTACTGGGTGTTTTAAAACCTTCCAGGACATAGTTATTGGGACCCCTGGCCGTCTGAAGGATCTCATTGAGATGGGCTTTTGTTGTCTGAAAGATGTTTCTTTTGTGGTAAGATTCCATCCAATTTTCTCTCTTTGAAATATCTTATTGTGCCCTGAGTATGTTGTTCATGCTTTTATGACTTTTTTTTTTGTCAACGTTCAATTAGTATTGTTGTGAGGCTTTTATTGAAGCTTTTGAGACTTGAAAGGTTCAAAATGAAAATCCATTCTTCTCTGTACTCTAATGCCATGAAAATATGCATTTGGTAAACTTTGGACAACTAGTCATACATTAACAAGTAAAGAACAACCTAATTCCAGCTTTCTGGCAATATTTACAATGTGCCCCAGACATAGCAGATGAAATGCAACTGAACTTTAGTATTTCGGTGAAATAAGAAAGTATGAGCTAGCTGGTTATTACTGATTTTCAGCAATTATATCAGTTGTATACTGGGAGTTTTAAGTGTGTATTTCTGATGGTGGACCATAGAGTAGGAACCATAGGTTGTGGATAGAATAATCTAGGTAGCAATTGGTTCAAAATCAGATGATTAGACAGCAAAAATAATTATTGTGAGGTCAAACATAGAAATTGCAATTTGTTATGGTGCGGATCTTCAAGTATATGGTTGCATGAAGCATTGAGGCGTAAGGTCATGCCACTAATGAGGCAACATCTCTTTCTAATCCATTTACTTGTTGTTTTAGTTGAGTGCTTCTCTAGTGATGCAGTAGTTTACTACCCATTTTAGATTTGGTTTTGAACTAAATTTGGATCCTATGCAGATGCATGAATGCTATTGTATTTTTGTGATGTGTTGCTCTGCGTAGTTCATAATTGATCATATTGCTTAATATTTTATCATATGGTACGATCAAATATGATAGATTCATCATGCGATACATTTAGATTTGATCATGTGTTATGCTCAGTAAAAGGTGTAGGTGTTAGTGTTGATCTAGTTCTAATTTCTGTTAATTTTCAGTGCCCTCTATTCGGGGCATTTTTTAAAACTTTTTTTACCTAATGTATAGTCTTTACATAAAGGACCTCCAATGAATTGTTTCGCATCTCATGCTATGCATAGCTTGATGATGGGCATATAGTTTGTCTGGTGAGATTGTACCTAGTTTGTCTAGTTTTATATTTTTCTCTCTTATCTTCTGAAAGAAAGAAGAGAGTATAAGAGAAATTTAGGAGACAAGTTGATGAATACTCGATTTTGTTTATTTGGCCAAAACAGTCTTATTTATAGAGATTTATAATGGGTAACTAGTGAAAGAAATGAACCACACTTTGGTAAGAAAGGAAAGAAAAATACTGCAACAGAAATTGCATGAAAAAATTACTAATTCAGCAATTCCTGCAAGTGTTGTGTCATCAATTTGAGGGCAAAGGGGATTTCCCTCTTGCTGTTGCAGCTGCAATGCCATCTTTGGCAGCCTGCCAGCCGCAATTGCTCCATATATTCTGCCTTCAGGCTGCCCACCAGCAATCAACCCTTCTAATACCATCCAGATTAAATATTTCTTTCCTCTTCGCAACATCTTGCAATTCCTCACTAATTTCATTCATTCTCGCTTTTCCTGTTAATCCAAAGATTAGGAAAGTTCTTGTTATGGATTTATTTTAAAGGTAATAACGATAATTATCTTCAATTGTGCTTGAACTTCAGGAAAAATCTAAGATTTTTTAGGTTTTCAAGTTGTAGACAACTGAATATTCAAATTGCTGTCGTTTATTGTTTTGTGACAACATTGCTTCTCTCTTGAAATTGCGGAAGCACCTATAGGTTGTTTTAACATATTTCGGAAACATGCACAAATGATTATTTTATTTATTTCACTAATTAGAATAATGATATATTAATTAGGGTAATTAGGATTAAGTAGTGCATAACCAAAGTCATTAATATTTTATTGATGTTTAATTATTATAATTAGGTCTAAAGAATTAATAAATTAATTACTAAAATAATTATATATATAGTTGAAGGAATTGTTATTCTATCAAATAGTTTAGTTTTTTACATCATCTATAAGATGAAAGAATTGTTAAGATTTAGCCAGCCCTTACTTTAGGTCTTATTTTTCATTACGTATTTCTTTCATTTGTCTAAAGCAATTAATAAATTAATTACTAAAATAATTATATATATAGTTGAAGGAATTGTTATTCTATCAAATAATTTAGTCGTTTACATCATCTAAGACGTAAGAATTTTGTCAAGATCTAGCCAGCCCTTACTTTGGGTCTTGTTTGTCATTATGTATTTCTCTTACTGATGAAATTTCTACACTTTTTTTTCATTTAGTTTTTTGTTTAGAGTCCACCTGCTACATTTTTCATCACTCATGCTTATATTTCTTGCAGGTTCTTGATGAAGCAGATCGAATGCTTGACATGGGATTTGAACCAGAAGTTCGTTCCATATTGAATCAAACATCCAGAGGTTTGCAACAATTCTGCTAACTTATCATTTTTGTTGGTTGTAATGCTATGTAATTTTTTAAGAAATGGCTGAACAATGTCTATTAATTTAGTTGGCCTTTTGAGTTTGACATGACTGAGTGCACTTTGTTTTCCTAGGCAAGTGTTGCTAGTGATTCTTGAGTTAATGACTTTATTTTTGTTAATTGAACCTGTGATAGGCTAGTGGTTCTGAGCATAATCTGACCAATTGGTAAGCATTTTACCTGTCAAAGTGCTCACGAGAAAGAAATTAAAATATGTTGGTTCAATTAAGAACAAAAAATGAAACAACAACAATATTAAAACCCAGGTGATAGACATTAAATTGAAACTTACCATACTCATATGAGCTACAATCCATCATACCTTAATGAGAACTGAAGAAGAGATTAAAAAATTGACATGAGCATAAGTAGAACATAAATCTACAAACAAACAGCTAAATTAATGGAGAGAATTAAATTTCATACATAAATCATGTCACCTAGCAAAAATCAAGATCCAAACATAATCCATTAACAATATTCATGACTTGTATAAATAATGAGTGCAACAAACAACGTTCACAAAATATGAAATATTAAGAACTCTTGTCCCACATGAAGCAATTTAAAGTATAATTTGGTTTGTTGATCACCATTTTCTCTTTCATTCTTGTTAACATTAATCTTTATGATAATCTATGATTTCATGAAATATCAAAATCCATCAAGTCTGTAAATAAAAAAGAAACATATTAACAATTTGCATGAAAACATGTTTGCTTAATAATGATAATTAGTTTGAGTATGTTTCTTACCTTGTTCTTCATATGGCCAATCTTTTGCACGGACCAATACCTTAACAATACCATGTTTTAATTGGGGTGATAGTGAGCTCTTCTAAAAGTTTCTGAGGTTCTATCTAAAGCAATAAAAAGGCTAGGGTGATGGGGCTGAGACTAGGGCTAGATCATGACAACATTAGAGAGTTGATTAATGATCGTGTGTTGCAAACTGGGGGTGAGGAGTGAGAGAGTTGGGATGATTGTGTAAGCAGGGAGAGGAGGGTGGCTGCTGGGATGTTGTCTAGGTGAGCGAATCTAATACTTTGATATCATGTGGGGAGGAAAACTATTTGTTATTATATTATCAATTGAATATTGGTGCTTATATATATGGGCAAAGAAGAAAAATATAAAAGAAGAAAAAGAGGAGAATATTTTTAATTTTGAGGTTATAATACAATTATAAAAGCACATCATACTAATATAGCAGTTTGCTATGATGACATTGCATTTTCCAATCAAATTTTTTTCCCTGCCGTAGCAGTTTACATGTAGGATCCAGAGTTTCATGGTGTTTTTGCTATGTAACTCATTAATCTGACAACTCAGATGCAAATTTCAACTCAAATATTTGTATAATGTCACTACACTCGTATCATCTTCTTATGCAGTACGCCAGATGGTCATGTTTAGTGCAACATGGCCTCTTGCTGTCCACCAGTTATCCCAGGAATTTATGGATCCAAATCCT
The DNA here is from genome assembly GCA_021442155.1 of Cymbidium sinense. Taxonomy (NCBI): domain Eukaryota; kingdom Viridiplantae; phylum Streptophyta; class Magnoliopsida; order Asparagales; family Orchidaceae; genus Cymbidium; species Cymbidium sinense. The sequence goes on from CM038215.1 coordinate 160,637,896, forward strand.
GTAAAGGTATGCCTTTTGTTCGTTTGTTTATTCATCTTTTGAATGCAGCTTATATGATTCTTATGCATGAACTCAAGCTGCTTTCACTCCTTTTCAGGTAGTTGTTGGATCAGAAGATTTGGCAGCCAATCATGATGTGATGCAGATAGTAGAGGTACGGTCTTGTTCTATCTTTGTATCTTTTATTGAAGGCTGTGACATCAAATGTACGTTCTCTTTTCTAATTTTCATTTCTTAACTGTAGGTGTTGGAAGACAGAACTCGGGATTCTCGATTGGTTGCTTTGCTAGAGAAGTATCATCAATCACATAGGTACGGTAACAACAATTTGTTGTGTATCAGCTAGTTACTAATGGATAAGCCTGATTATTCAAGCTTACTTGAAGTGAGAAGCTATAGCTTGTAATTTTGTCTGGAAATAGTTTCGGATCATTTGCTTTTGCCTTAATGCATGTTTTTTGTGGTGTAAATTCCATTTTATCTATTTAAGTTGTGCCTTATGATATGGTATCCTTATCATTCTTTTATGAATTTTCACCATCTAAGACATTCTTCATTTATCAATGTCGTGTGACTTAGTAATTTTGTAATCCAGCTATTTTACTAAATGATTTTTTGACGGTTCAATTACTTTCAGAATGCCAAGGCCTTTTTTTCTTTTTAAACTAATTTTACTGGGCAGCTTTGTTGACAACAGTTTTTTTAAAAATGGTTTCATGTGTATGTGGCCAAGTAATATATGGATTAACAATATTGCAATTGTTCATTGGATCTGATTGAAATGCTAAATTGTTTTAACGCGAAGCTAAGTTTGGCCATCTGGTGCGATCAAGTTCGGCTCTCTATAATATTATTTGCTTGAAACAAACCTGATGCTTTTATGAATAAAGCAGAATTGTATAACTAAGTTTTCTTTTTTCTTTTAGTGCCTGTCCTTCTAGTCTATATTTTTGGCTTTTGACTTACCTAATTTGTATTTCAATGTTTGAGTGCTATAAGGGTTCATGAACCCATATCACATTCTTCTTCATTCCATTTATGATTTGAATAGAAATTTGTTTGTAATTTTAATAGGTTTCTTTTGCTTTTTATGGTTGTTAGTTTAACTATTGAGTTCTATTCCACAGAAATAGGGTTCTAGTTTTTGTATTGTATAAGAAGGAAGCTGTTCGTGTGGAGAATATGCTTCAACAGAGGTATGTTTCTTCTATTTTCTTTCTTACATTATGTTTAATTAATTGGCCCAGAAAACAAAGTGTCAATGCTGTACTAACCAAGTCGTTTTTAGAGTTGTTTTTCTAGTTATTTTTTCTCCTTAAGCCAATGATTTATGGATAACAATCAATATTGGTTTCTAGAGGGTGGAAGGTTGTCTCAGTGCATGGGGATAAGGCTCAACATGATAGAACAAAGGCTCTTTCTCTATTCAAGGAGGGGAAATGCCCCTTAATGGTATGCTACGTATAAAATAAACTATTAAATTCAATTTTCACTTTCATTGAAATTCTTTTTCTGCTAATGAACTGACAATTACAAAATGATTTTAGATGCTTTGGTTGAAAATTTCCCTCAAAATTATTGTTTTTTTATGCAAGAAAAAGAATATGTTAGTCTTACCCTTGGATCCATGTGATGCACCTCTTCATATTTTGATGGTGGAGATGATGATGGTGGATGATGCATGACACCATAGGATCTGTAATTTTCATTGTAGATCTAACATGTGATTTAGAAACCAATGCAAGAAACACAAAATTCACAAGACTCGAGCTATTAATTTATAATATGTCCCTTTATCATGTAATATTCCTGTGACATTCTTCCCATTTCATTCAAAAATATTTTACATTTATGTCATTATGATTTAAGCGACTACATAATGATTTTGTTGCATAAATCAGATTGTAACATAATAATTAAGGACCAAGGAAGAAGGTTGAGTTATGCTATGTTATCTAATATTTTGTAGATTGCCACTGATGTTGCCTCTCGAGGCTTGGATATTCCTGACGTCGAAGTGGTGATTAATTATAGCTACCCTTTGACGACTGAAGATTACGTCCATAGAATAGGGCGGACAGGTCGTGCCGGCAAGAAGGGAGTTGCGCATACATTCTTCACAAAGGAAAATAAGGTGCCAACCATTTTCAAGTCTCCATTTTTTGCGATAGAGTTAATGCATTCAATATAATTTTCACATTATATGCATTTTTTTCTTCTAATTATGCATAGGGCCTTGCCGGCGAACTAGTGAATGTACTCAGAGAAGCTGGACAAATCATTCCCTCGAATCTCACAAAATTTGGAACTCATGTAAAGAAAAAGGTATATGATTTTTTTTAATATTCCAATAAATGTGGGCAGAAATTGTTTACTTTAACTGGAAAGAACTTTTTTTGTTAGAATATGCTATATACAAAGGTTACCAAGTTCAATTACCAAGTTCAAACCTTAGATTTTCTATATATAAGCGCTAGGTGAGTTTCCAATCCATTTGGGTAGATAGTATGGCTTGAAAATGTCGGAGCTCAGTTTAGGTAAAACATGAGATTCTTAAAATCTCATTTTAAAGTCTTGAAGCTCTTCAAATATGTTTGAAAAGTTGAGATTCTGTTTGAATAAAAATAAACTTTTAAAATTTAGATTGAACCAAATTCATATTAGTTGGAAATGACAAATATCTTCATCTCTTTATGAGAAATATTCTAAAAAATGGCGATTAGAATTTGAGATGTTTAGGCTATTCAAAAATACATAAATACATGTCATTGTGACATACTATCGTATGCATTTAATATAAAACACGCTAGAAAAAAAACTACAAAAGCTGCGGAGAAATTTTCCACTTGTGAGTGAAATGCTGCTTCCATATCGCTTTGCAACACAAGGAAACATTCCGAACACATAATACTTGGATAGGATTTTCCGGCAACATAGCGAGAGGAACACCTTGGATACCAACCTTAGGTAGAGCTGCTCGGAATGCTCCGGTTGCTCGATGCTGCTCGGCGATTCTCGGGTGATCGTCATTTGTCCCTCGCCAGGTAGCGGAGAAGAGAAGCCGAGAGGAGTGATAAGGATCGTGGGAGAGGAGTGGGAGAATGGGGCAATCACAATATTTTTCCCAAAAGCGATGGTCGAGAAGCGGAGGTAGGCGTTCAGTTTGCGAACTCGCTTTTTTATTAAACGGAGTTTACTAAAACCACTATTCAAACACTTATAAAAAAATATATATACCCACTCCCAAAAGCAAAAAGCACCAAATAAGCTTAAACAAACGGAGCCTAAGACTATCGCTCCTGCTTTTCACCGGCTTTGATAGAATCTGATGTTGAACACGATAATATTAGAATCTTCCTTATAGATGGAAGCTCATACTCTCCTAAGAATTTGTGTATTCTTGGTTTTGAATGAGCAGCTTAGATCTGATGTTGAACAACCTGCTGCTTCTAAATAGCTTTGCAATCCGTTTGTCACAAGCCATTGAGACCATTATCTTCTCCTGCGATTTGCTCTGCCTCTGCACTTGAGAAATAATAATGGTCTGTCTTGTGATGCAGGAGTCGAAGCTCTATGGGTCACACTTCAAAGAGATCACAGCTGATGCTCCCAAAGCCACAAAAATAACCTTTTCCAATTCTGATGATGAAGATTGATTCTTAGATCTCTCCTGCACAACCCCGGTACGGTTTGTCTGAGGGGACTGGGTGACTTTTCTAACAGCTGGTTCCTCCTTTTGGTGCAGATCTCTGATGAGATCTCATTTTATTTGGCAACATGGTTCCACTTAATTCAATATTTTATAGTGATAGATGTTATAGTTGATGGGATGAACTGTTCTTATGTTTTTATTATTTTGTTTTAATATTTTTATTTATGTATATTTTTATTTAATTTGGTCTGTAAGGCTTCCTATTTAAACACAGTTTTGTAATTTATGTGCAAGTTATTTATAGGTTGGTAGTTTGCACAAGATATGTATGACTAAGAAATACCTGTTTGATGAGAAAGTTTCCTTTTCTTTGTATATATATATATATATATATATATATATATATATATATAATTCTTTAAAGAAGCTCAAGAGTTAAAAATAACATTAATGGTAATTTGAATAATTATTATGCAAACAAGATTTACTTATATTTAATAACTTGGTCTATATTAAATTGAATTAAGACAAAGAAGATGAGGAGAAATAATTGGAACTAATACACTGGAATTATATAATAAAAAAATATGTTTTCTAGGACAATGAAATATGGTAATTTGTAAAATGCATTCGTAATTTGATTTTTTTTTCCATTAAAATAGAATAGATTAAATTTTAATATATAAGGTTAATCACGTATTTTATGAGTAATGATAATTAATTCTGAATCTATATTAATTATCCTTGAAACACAGATTACCTAATTTATTATAAAATCTTAATATTATTATAAAAAAAATTTCAAAAATTCATGATATGAACACAATTAGTTATTTTGTTTATGAAATAGGTAAAATATTATTGTTATTTATTTATTAACGTATAAATTTTGTGATTTTTCAGGAATAGAAATCACTAAATTGTATAGATTTATAACCTTCTATGATTAAAAAGTTATTTGAATTTTGAACAATCAGTAAAATTTGTTATGGAAAGATTTACATGCATATTATATAATTTTTATATATTTATATATCTAATATTTAAAATTAAATATTTATTTATCTAATATATTTTTATACTTAGAAAAAGTGAGTGAAGATATTATTTTTATATGATATTAAAAATTTAAATATAAAAAAATTATGTGGTATATATAAATCCTCAAATTTATTTGAAGATGCTGTCTTGTCAAGGTGGATAATTTTTTTGTATATTTAAATTAATTTAATTTCAAATTTATACATATAATGCATATTTAAAGATTTAAATTTAAGATTTTTTATTGAAAATCAAAACTGCTTTTTGATTGCCTAAATTTTGGGTGTAAAGTAAAGTAAATACATGAGTTTTTACTTTTTCTGTTCTTGTCACGGTGCAAAGTAAAATTTTCAAAATAATATAATGTATTTAGAATAGTTATTTTTGGTGTATTTAGAATTCACGTTGGCGTTCAAATACAATCAATAAAGTCTTTGAAGGCTGTCTTGCGTCATGCTCTTTGCCGTCAAATTCATCCGGACGTCAAAACTTTCAAAATAATTTACATTATATTTTTTTACCAAACATAAAAAAATAAAATCATGAATTTTTAAAACTCTCAATCAAACAACTATAAAATAATCTTTTTAGACTATTCTTTTTAATCTGGATTTCTTTTTCAGCCAATCAAATCACTAGATAAAGTACTGCCGGTTGGCTTGGATGAGAAAATATTACGTCAGTCACGTAGCGCTCAATCCAGACATGTGTCGATTTTTTCCCGTTTTTCAGGCGGAGCGGAGATCGGGGCCTTTCGGGCCCAAATGCGTCGATGGACGTAATCATTTCCACAGCGACCTCGTTAGCGTCGTTCAAAAGCGGGAGGAATTTAAAAAAATATATATCTAATTTAGGATTGAGTTAGTTTTCCAAGCGAAGAAAGATACAAAATATCATTTCCTTTTACAAAATGAAGATGGAGAATGTTGAGGAAATAACAACCATTTTAGGCGAGGATGTATTAAATACAAATCCACGGTAATGCTTCTCGTGCATTTTTTTATTGTTTATTAGTGATATTCTTATTATCCAGAGAATATGTTCATTCACTAGAAGCAATTTGAATGTTTTTTGTCGAATATTTAATTTTGAGTGTTATTTTCGTCATGCATACCTCTTTGGAGAGAATGAGATCAATTTTGACATTTTCACATGTTTTTTGCTTATTATGATTATGTTTAGAAGCATTTGGGAGATTGTTTGGGTGATTTTGGGTGGGTTTAGTGCTGCGTACCCTATGTACCTCTTTGGAGGTACATATCTCTTTTGATCTTCTTTTCCAATTTTTTTGCCAACTCCTTATGATTATGTATGAGGCGCAAAGGAAGCATTTGATAGTTTGGGTGGTTTCTGGGTGGTTTAGTGCATCGTATCTGTGTACCTCTTTGGAGAATTACAGACCATTTTTGACCTTTTTTCCCAGTTTTTTTTGCCAACTCCTTATGATTATGTTTAGGGCATTATAATGGAAGCATTTGATGGCAGTTTGGGTGGTTTCTGGGTGGTTTAGTGCATGTACCATATTCTTTGGAGGTACAAATCAATTTTGACCTTTTTCCTTTTTTTTTTGCCAACTCCTTATATATTATGGCATTACAAGAAGCATTTGATGGCGGTTTGGGTGATTTGGTTTAGTGCATGTACTGCAGTAATATCTTTGGAGTCTGAGACCATTTTGACCTTTTTTCCCAATTTTTTGCCAACTCCTTATGATTATGTATAGTGCATTGGAAGCATTTGATGGCGGTTTGGGTGATTAGTGGTTTAGTGCATATGTACCAGTACCTTTTGGAGTCTGGACCATTTGACCTTTTTCCCATTTTTTTTGACTCCTTATGATTATGTATAGGCATTACAAAGCATTTGATGGCATTTGGGTGGTTTGGGTGGTTTAGTGCATCGTACTCTTTACAGTACCTCTGAGCCTTTTTTTTTTCCAATTTTTTGCTCCTTATGATTATGTATAGCATTGCAAAGGAAGCATTTGATGGCAGTTTGGGTGGTTTCTAGGGGGTTTAGTGCATCTGTACTCTGTGTACCTCTTTGGAGGGTACAAATTTTGACCTTTTGATCTTCTTTTTTTTTTTGCCAACTCCTTATGATTATGTTTAGGGCATTATAATGGAAGCATTTGATGGCGGTTTGGGTGGTTTGGGTGGTTTAGTGCATATATGTACCTCTTTGGAGTCAGACCATTTTGACCTTTTTTTTTTCCAACTCCATGATTATATTTAGCATTATAATGGAAGCATTTGATTTTGTGATTTGGGTGAGTGCATCGTATCATTTACCTCTTTGGAGTCGATCAATTTGACCTTTTATTTTTTTACATGATTATGTTTAGATGAAAAGCATTTGATGTCGGTGATTTTAGGTGGTATTTTGCATCGCTTATGTACCTCTTTGGAGTGTACAAACCTTTTTTGATTTTCTTTTCCAATTTTTTTTTGCCAACTCCTTATGATTATGTATAGGGCATTGCAAAGGAAGCATTTGATCGGTTGGGTGGTTTACGGGTGGTTTAGTGCATATACCTGTACCTCTTTGGAGTCTGAGACCATTTTTTTTATTTTTTTAACTCCTTATGATTATATATAGCATTGCAAAGGAAGCATTTGATATTTTGGGTGGTTTTACGGGTTAATTTTCCATCCATATTTTCTAACATATTTTTGTATATTACGCGGGTAAATGATCAATGACCCATATTTGGAGAAACTCCTTGCTTGTTGAGAATGAAAGCGGAGGCATATACCTATCTTGTTATGCACATCAAATTAACCGGTGTTGGAAGGACCATTGGCCAAACTCAAAAGTGAAATCAAAAGATATGTCAAAAATTTGGTGGGAAGAAATGCGCGATCTAAATAAACAGAAATTCGAAGGTTGATACTGAAGCTGGATGTCCATGATTAGATTCTCTGTTGATTTGGAGGAATTAGGCGATTAAAAACATCTGAAAGTCATAATCATTCTTTGGCGAAACTGTACATCTTCTCGGATCACGGCATTAGCGATGAAAAGGCGTCGTGTTGAAGAATGATAGAGGCGGTATTAGAAACAGCGATGCATTATATTTAGCGAGGAAGTTGGCGTAGAAAATATCGGGTTCACCAAAGAGATGCTTTCAATTTTATTGAAATAGAAAAGATCGAGGATTGCAAATGGTGATGGTAATGCATTATCTGATTGTTTAAGGAGGCAAGCATCGGATGGGATGTTTGCATGGGATGTAAGTTGATGATGGATTGCTTAGTAAGTTTTTTTTTGTAATGGCATGTTAAGATAGAATATGATTATTTTGGGGATGTGATAATTTTGATACAAGCTATCGATAAATATAATCTCGTTTGTGCCTCTTGTTGGAGTGAATCATCTTGGCAAAATGTATTATTTGGGTAGCCTTTTATCGGAAGAGACAATTGAGTCATTCTCATGGCTATTCCAAACTTTTCTTGGTTGATGAATGAGACATCTTATAACAATATTCAGCGATCAAGATGGCTATGAGTGAAATTATTACTCATCATAGGTTGTGATGGCATATTTTAAAAGCTCCTTCAAGGTTCATTGCTTTAATAGTAATAAGATAGTACAAGGCTATTTTATAAATGCATGAGTAAGTGTGACTCGGAGGAAGAGTTTAAAGAGGCTTGGTATGCCATGCTAGAAGAAGGCAATTTGCATGATCATGCTTGGTTGTCGAGCTTTATAAGATTAGATCCAAGTGGTCCCTTGCATTGAGGACTCATTCGTTATGGGCATCTTGTCATAGCGTAGTGAGTCCACACAATGTATGTCATGGAATATCTAAACCAACAAGTTACTCCACAGATTTCTTGGGGTTGGAAAAGGTTATGGAGACATGGCTTGGAATGAACATGAAGACTTGAATAATGTCATCGATTGTTCACGTTGTTAAGACAGTCAATTCTAAAACAATGCTATGTTTTACAAGAAAGGTTTACACTATGTTTGAAGAGGAATTTTTTGCATGGGGTTGGGGTGTCAGCTAAGTCGGATGCGACCATGGAGTATTTGGTAAGAAACTTAGAGAATAAAATGCATCAAAACATGGTAGTGTATTTTGATAGGACTACCTAGAAGTGACTTGTAGTTGCAAAAAAATTTGAGATGATGGGATTACTTTGTGCCCATTGTATCGAGTTCTTAGTCGGGAAGATGTTGCGCATTCAGGACAAGTATCTTCGATCACGATGGTCTTAGAAACAAGAGGGATATTTACAATGATAGTGCATCTGAAAATTAAGAGATGTGGCAACCAGATGGAAATGCTTACGGCATTATTTTGAACCACATAAGTCGATATGCATATCAAATAAGCGTCGAGCAGGGCAATAAGAGGGGCTATGCTTGGATCCCTAGAAAAACTATATGATGATGTCGACTCATAATAATAGTGGAATTCCCCTCCAAAGCGGTTAGGAAGAAGAAGTTAACCACGATAAGGAAAAGACATCTTAAAGATCGGTTAAACAGCGTCAAGGGTGTTTCCAACTCAAGGCTTAAGGGATATTGGGAGAGATCCAAGAAAGCCAAGTAATTTTCTACTTAGTATTACTTTTGGTATTTTAAATATTCTTAATCTTCAAACCCTTACTTTTTTTGGTTGCGAAACCAAACTCTGATCGATAAGCGTGGCGAAGGTGCTTCCTCACAAGTTGCATCACCTTTCTGCTATGCCAAAGTGTTTTCAGAATGCACATAATATCACACATCGATCTTTGTAAGAAAGTATCAGTATGATGTTCTACATGCGAATTTAACTTCGAGCTCCATGAAACAATCGGTGAAGGGTACAAAGGCGATGATGGATATTATCTCGGAAAACATTTTGATACATGACATTATCGGTTTTGATTGGTTCGATAGAGGAGATTTTGACCTTCTTGTGTTTGTAGCTCTTTAAGCAATAGTGATTGAGTTAATCCCTTTGTGGAAATTGTAATCAGACGATATCGATAAATATGTACCAATAATAGATCAATTTTGACTTTTTTTTCCAATTTTTTATTGCCAACTCCTTATGATTATGTTTAGGGCATTATAATGGAAGCATTTGATGGCAGTTTGGGTGGTTTCTGGGTGGTTTAGTACATATGTACCCTGTGTACCTCTTTGGAGAGTCTGGTCATTTTGACCTTTTCCATTTTTTTACTCCTTATGATTATGTTTAACATCGAAAGGAAGCATTTGATGGCTTGTGACGGGTGGTTTAGCATCTACCCTGTGGTATCTGGAGGTACAAATCACCTTTTCACATATTTTGCCAACTTATGACATGTTTAAATATCAGAAAGCATTTGATGTCGGGGGATGGTTTAGTGCATCTGTATCCTGTACCTTTGGAGGTACAAACATTTTTTGATCTTCTTTCCGCTTTTTTTGCCAACTTTATGATTATGTTTAACATCGAAAGATTTGATGTCGTTTGGATGATTTCGGGTTTAGTGCAGACCATGTACCTCTTTGAGGCAATGAATTTATTTTTTCTTTTTTTGCCAACTCAGATTATGTTTAACATTATAATGGAAGCATTTACGGTTTGGGTGATTTTGGATGGGTATCTCACTCGGTACCTCTTTGAGGGTACATTTTGACCCTTTTTCCGTTTTTTTGCCAACCCTTATGATTATGTTTAGAACATTGCAAAGGAAGCATTTGAGGTGGTTTGGTGGTTTTCTGCATCTGGTACCCTCTTTGGAGGGTACAAACAATTTTGACCCTTTTCCGGTTTTTTTGCCAACTCCTTATGATTATGTTTAGAATTGCAAAGGAAGCATTTGATGGGTGGTTTGGTTTAGTGCATCTCGTACCTTTTGAGTACAGACCTTTTTTTGATCTTTTTTTGCGTTTTTTCCCAACTCATGATTATGTATGAGCATTACGAAGGATATATTATAATCTATTATAAAAAATTCAGACTCTGTAATCGAATAAATTAAGCCTCTAAAGCCGATAAATTATATATAACTTCTTCAAATCATTGAAATAATATCTAAAATTTAAAATATATATGCACATGAATAATAGAAATTCTCAATATTTCGAGTTACCATAAAATGAAGTTTTCCTAAACTCGAATAGATTCATAAGAGGCTTAATTTATATAATTGTTCAAATCAATGATTTGGTTTGATTTAACTCAAGAAAAAGCCCCACTCCAAAATGTATTAATCATTAACATCACAGTCAATATCAATCCTAATGTGACAAAGCATAAATTCAGAGCTCATAAATATATTCAAAGTGAGAAAAAAGTACGACATGTTAAGCACAACTAAGCAACAATCTACCCTAGTAAATAGAATTACTAATCAACATTTACCTCACAATCAGAAATATAAAAAATATATATATACAAATAAAACCACGACTTCATTAAATCATATATAACTACACTATATCAACTAAATATATTTAACAATCATTAATCATAAAACAAACAATGTATTTAGAGCAAAAACCTAAGCATTTATTCAAAGGGTACTTCAGTGACTCTGAATATTTGAACTTCTAAATCATTGTTCGATTTTATTTTGAAAAGTTATTTTTACGTCCATCTCATGAACCAACCGAAATTATCAATCATCACTATCAAATACAAATAGATCCATATCATATGTGAAAATATACAATGCGTAATCACTATTCATGACAAGGAAATACTCAATATTCAAGGAAAATATACAATGCGAATCACACTTTATGGCGGGAAATCACTCTTATATTCACCTCCATGCCAAGTCATCTTCTTTTTCTCTATTGTGAATTGCACGAGGAGAAGGTGAACAAGAGAGAGGATGAGTTCCTCCCATGATCTCTTCACGACTTGAAGAAGAGCTCTTGGAATTAGCTTTGGGAGCTTCAGATCGATGCATGCACAACAAAAGTCTTCAAAGAATAAAATATCATCCGTGTCCATGCACTTCAACTATAATGAGAGAGGAGAAGTTAAACAAAGGGAGTAAAATATCATCCCGTCTATGCACTTTAAAAAAAAAAAAAAGCTCAAAGCCACCTAACAGATGCATTAAACAAAATCCTATATCACAAAATAATATTGTTCTCACTTCACGGATTTTAAGTCCCAAACAAAATGTAGCTAAGCAACTCAAACTAAATATATTCATTATCTTTGGCCAATCGGTCTACCCACCCACTGAGGTTTTGATCGCCGCTTCCATGTATTTGGTGACAAACATTCCAGCCGACACTATTTTCTTGAACGGTATCCCACTCACGCCGATATTTCCTTGATCGCCGCAAAAAGCGCCACATCTTCAACAAGTAATTTGATCTAAATAGGCAGAAAAAAATTTCAATAAGTTGGACCAGGAAAAAAAAGTAAAGATGAACGATTTGAAAACAGTTCTACAATCTCGGAAGAATGCTTATGGGTTGGTTTGGCAATGAGTCATAAAAATACTGCCTCGATTTAATATGTCCAACGTGTCCAAGATTTCACTATAATCGGCTAAGATTAACTCGACGACACACCGTCAAGTGATATTTGGATGAACATCTTTTCCATCTTCGCCGCACTGCATAACTCTGCAGAAAAGAAGAGAACAATTACACACATGCCTTTCATCTAAGCAAAGAATGAATGTATAACATTCTGTAACATACCCAATGCAAGCATGAAACGTACAAATATGGGATATACAGAGCGAAAGCATTTCTCAAGAGAAGCGAAGGCATCAATGTGTGCATCCGAGATATTGATCCGTGAACTCATCGACCCTGCACAATAATGATATTCCCACCGAATACCGTATCACGCAATTAATAAATATTTTAAAGTGATCAAGCAGTAGTTATTTTTTGTATGAAGGGCGAGGAGGTTTGACTTACTTATCCTCAACCGAGAAAGATAAGATCATTGGCTTAGTAAAATAGCGGATGAGAACTCAACAACATGAAGTGCCTCTGATGCCTGCAACGAAATTACTGATGACAAAAGCTAGCGATGAAAAGCTACATTCACTATGAATAAATCCTCGATCTACTGAGTTGATGTATACCTCCGACTGATGCTTCTCCACCACGACGATGGCGCGGTCATCGAATTCTATGCTCATCTTTTGCTAAACTATAAAACAATTTAGTGATGACGAGCTACTAAATATGACTTTGGATCGAGATGAGATTATTAATACCTCCGATGCTCGCCACCACAACAAGATGCACTGTGGGTCATCGATCTTTATTGCATCATCTTGCTAACCTATACAAAAAATTTAGTGAAAGACTATTTCTATTATCTCAAATTTAAAAGAAAGTAACTTAATACCTCTCTCCAGCTGAGTGGAGGCCACCACATCATTTGTTCTTGCTCGAGACTTCCGTAAGTGTGTGTGTGAAAGGGGAAGTAACAATTTTCCTCTTTCTTATCTGCCGAGCTTTAACACCACCAATGCCAATTCGTTTCTGAGCATCGTATGTGTGGTGGCCTCCACAAGAACTTCTCATGGTCAATTCCACGCGCTTCCCATTTTGAAGTATCCAACCCCAATGGAATCTCTGTGGTAGCCTCCACAAGAGCTTCCTTTGTTGTACCTCCTGGGTCAGACACGCAGGTCTCCCTGGGTACCATCCAGCTGGTAGCCTCAAGAGTTTCCCTGGTGACCCCAGAACCTCCCATTTGGGGTGGTAGGACCCCGCTGCCTGGATAGAACATCCTCGATAGCAAAGAATCAAGAATCAAGCCCATCCAACCTCTCGTTATTGTATGGAAAGACGATGTCTCTCTGTCCTTCAAACTGAACATCCTCTCCACCGCAAAGTCTTGGGGTAGGGCAGAGGGCGAAAAACCGGACGGGAGAATATCAAGAGAGATATAAGGAGAGTCGGGGGCTTGATTGGACTTAAACGGGACTACTATCTGCCCCCACATGTAGATTGTCAGGGACTGACCGAAGGAGCCACTCGCTTCTAATAAGTCCTCGAATGAAAGCATGTTGGTAAAAGGATAAAAATTTTGAAGACATACAACATAAATGGATACATTCTTATTTGAACTAAGTGATATTATTATATGTCACCCCCTCCCAAATCGTGAAAGCATTTTTGGGAACTCTATTTTAGCCCATCGCAAAGATAATGGTTTTGTGTTGATGACGCTTATGATGCTTATGTGCTCTTACCATATCTACAATGAATATATTAAACAAGAAACTTCAAGACATTATATTTCACATTAATGGAGATATAAAACATACCATCGTAAGAGTGACAAATCCACTCATGTAGCCATTTCAGTCCGAATCTTTGATGCAATAACATCAAATCGGAGACTAGAAGTCTCAAATGCATAAATTGTCTCAAGAAATCTATCTATATCATCTAAGCAATCAATTCGATGTCACTGTAATTGTGATACAAAAAATAGATTTGTAAGAAAACGATACAAGCACAAATTGCGGGCAACGAGCCATCAATTCTCAAGTCAAGAATGATGAACAAATGAGGGATTGCCATACAACCTTCTCCCTCTGGCATCCCTATCATCAATGCAACTTTATGGGTGAAATGAATGTACCACCCAAAGTGAAAGCTTGCTTTTTTATGTCCCAAGAAGACAGATCGATGTAATGGCAACCGAGTCTTGTTTGATGCGGAGTCTAATGAATTGATGGAGATGAAGCTTTAAAATGTCATATTTCAGCGTCGTAATATTATCGAACACATTTCTCACAGGTAGCACCTCAAGTTATCCTTTTCAGAAGACAGAAACTTTAAAGACAAGTAATTAGGTCAAAGAGGTCCATTCCAAAGAGGTACACAGGTACGATGCACTAAACCATCCAGAAACCACCCAAACTGCCATCAAATGCTTCATTTGCAATGTTCTAAACATGATCATAAGGAGTTGGCAAAAAAAAACTGAAAAAAGAGGTCAAAAGAGGTCCAGACCTCCAAAGAGGTACATGAGGGATGCACTAAACCACCCAAATCACCCAAACCGCCATCAAATGCTTCCTTTTGTAATGTTCTAAATATAATCATAGAAGTTGGCAAAAAATATGTGAAAAATGCCAAAATGATCTGCACTCTCCAAAGAGGTACTGTGGTACAAATGCAAAATACCCACTCTAAACTGCCATCAAATGCTTCCATTATAATGCTCTATACATAATCATAAGGAGTTGGCCAGAAAAAATTGTAAAAAAAGATCAAAAGAGGTCTGTACCCTCCAAAGAGGTACACAGGATACAGATGCACTAAACCATCCAGAAACCACCCAAACTGCCATCAAATGCTTCCTTTACAATGTTTTAAATATAATCATAAGGAGTTGGCAAAAGCGGAAAAAGATCAAAATGGTCTCAGAATTCTCCAAAGAGGTACGTGGTACGATGCACTAAACCACCCAGAAACCACCCAAACTGCCATCAAATGCTTCCTTTGCAATGTTCTAAACATAATCATAAGAAGTTGGCAAAAAAAAAGAAAAGAAGATCAAAAAAGGTCTGTATCCTCCAAAGAGGTACACATGGTACAGATGCACTAAACCACCCAGAAACCACCCAAACTGCCATCAAATGCTTCCTTTGCAATGTCTAAACATAATCATAAGTTGGCAAAAAAATAAAATTGAGCATTCCAAAGACATACGTGATGCACTAAACCACCCGAAACCACCCAAACCGCCATCAAAAGCTTCCATTATAATGCCCTAAACATAATCATAGTTGGCAAAAAAAAAAAACTGGAAAAATCAAAATGGTCTGACTCCAAAGAGGTACATGAGTCATGCACTAAACCACCCAAACCACCCAACCATCAAATGCTTCCTTTGAATGTCTAAACATAATCATAGAATTGGCAAAAAAATTGGGAAAAAGATCAAAATGGTGTAATTCTCCAAAGAGGTACACAGGTACGAAAACCACCCAAACCACCAAACCGCCATCAAATGCTTCCTTTGTAATGCCTCTATACATAATCATAATGAGTAAAAAAAAATTGGGAAAAAAGGTCAAAATGGTCGTAATTCTCCAAAGAGGTAAAGTGCAGAACTAAACCATCCAGAAACCACCCAAACTGCCATCAAATGCTTCATTTGCAATATTCTAAACATAATCATAAGGGGTTGGCAAAAAAAAACTGGAAAAAAAGGTCAAAAATGATCTGTACCCTCCAAAAAGGTACACAGGGTACAAATGCAAATTAACCACCCAGAAACCACCCAAACTGCCATCAAATGCTTCCTTTGCAATGCCCTATACATAATCATAAGGAGTTGGCCAGAAAAAACTATCAAAAGGTCAAAATAGATGTACCCTCCAAAGAGGTACACAGATATCAACCTACCCGTAAATCACCCAAACTGCCATCAAATGCTTCCTTTGCAATGCCCTATACATAATCATAAGGAGTTGGCAAAAAAAATTGGAAAAGAAGATCAAAAAAGGTCTGTACCCTCCAAAGAGGTACACATGATACAGATGCAAAATACCCACCAAAAATCACCCAAACTGACATCAAAAGCTTCCTTTGCAATGTTCTAAACATAATCAGAAGGAGTAAAAAAAAATGGAAAAAAAGGTCAAAATTGATCTATTCTCCAAAGAGGTAAAGTCATGAAAAAGCCACCCAAAAAACCACCCAAATCCATCAAATGCTTCCATTATAATGCCCTAAACATAATCATAAGAGTTGGCAAAAAAAATGGAAAAAAAAATGGTCAGACTCTCCAAAGAGACACTGATGCACTAAACCACCCGAACCACCCAAACATCAAATGCTTCCATTATAATGCCCTAAACATAATCATAAGGAGTTGGCAAAAAAACTGGAAAAAAAATGGTCCACCTCCAAAGAGGTACATGTATACAGATGCACTAAACTACCCATCAAATCAGCTCAAACGCTTCTTGAATATAATGAACATAATCATGGAGTCAGAAAAGAAAAAAAAAATCGGCTGTACCTCCAAAGAGGTACAAAGAGATGTGATACAAAAATAACATATAAAAAACACCAATCTTTCATCAGATATCGAGAAGAACGAGTAAACCCTAAATTCATTAAAGTTCGAACGATGCAGAATACCTCATGTAATACCTACAATACCTCAATTTATAATTTGCTATACCACTGAACGTACGCTACCGATCGACAACGGAGCTAGGCGAGAAAATCCTTCATGACGGGAATGTCGAACGCAGAATGTTTCGCTCTTCTTCTCCGCTAACGATGCTAACGGCAGGTGGAAATGTATTTACGCCGTCACGCTATCGACATTTATGGGTCGGGGAAAGCCGTCGTTATCTCACCGCTCTAACCAAGAAACGGAGAAAAATCAATACGTCGTCAGATTGAGTCCGCGCAAAGCTACGTGCGGACTCGGACGTAATATTTTCTCCTTACAGATAGAACGACTAGCGATTTAACCCCTGGTCTCGCTTTGATCTTAGTCGGAGCTGAACCATGGCCGGCAAGAGACTTGCCAGCCTCGTCAAATCTCTCGATCGCATTATATTACCTGGGAAATGGAGTTCCAGAGCAATCAACACTCTCGTTAGTGAGCACACTACCAAATGGATGGAGGTATTACCTGTAAACACCTCTCCTCAATCCTCATACATGGGGTTTCCTTCCGACTTAGATATCCTAGATTCATTTATATTTACATTTTTTTTAACCTTCAATGACTCTTATGAACGACCATGTAGTTTAAATGGTTGAGTTGATTCTCTTTAGTATTTTGGATTTCTTGGACATTAATGAGTCGCTTGCATTTTGTTCTTGTCCAATTAGATCTTTTATAGAAGTTAATGACTAGCTTTGGAAGTCTAATATTATTTTCCACCCTAGACGCAAAATGCTCTGCCTTTGTTTGGTCTGCTGAAACTTGGCTGATTTGGCTATGTTTATCTTGCAGAAGATTTGTGAAGAAATGATTTATGAATGTTCAAACTTGGCTGATTTGGCTATTCCAATTTAAGCTTATGTGTTGGAAAGCTAATAATTTATGAACATTCAATGTATGTTTTGACTTTCCATTGCTCCATACTCTCTTATGACTTAATCTCCTTTGCAAATGGAAGTAGTCCACAACAGCCATCATACCCCGCTTTAAATTGGAATATTTTTTGCATCAAGACAAGCCAATGTACACCAATGAGCTTACTCCTTCATGGGCATGCAATGTAGGAGTCACCCAAAATTTTCACAACCATGGGAAATGTACATCAACAATTAATTGAGCCAAGGCAAACCTTCTACTTCAATGGCACTTGATAAGGAGCATGAGTCATAGGGGAATATGTTAGAGATTATACACTAAACGATAGAAGACTATTTTAGACAAATGTTTAGGCTTACTAGTGAGGTTAACAAGTAGTGTATTAACATGACATGCCTTTCAAACATTTGATATAGGATGAAACGCATTTACCTCAAGTTCCTCAGCATAAATTTGTCTTCAAAACTCATCCTAGTGAATTCTTTGATATGATAGGAAACACATGGATTCATAAATTGGCAAAGAATTTAGCAATATAAAATATATACTATGAATGACATACTGATTATTTGTTAGGCTAGGAGAACTTGCCCCAAAGTGGATAGGAAATTAATTGCAGGTCAAAAAAGTTTCAACTCGCTACACCCAATGAATTCCCCTTATAGTTTTAGTCCTAGGTATTTGGGGAACTATCAATAAATTTGATTTTTAAGTTCTACTTGAAGTTAACCATACTTCATGTCTAAAAGATAGAGATGGAAACGATTTAGATTAAAGTCAAGACAAGTAATTTTCTAAGTATCCACTCAGCCAATTAAGATAGTTACAAACTATTTCAAGTAGGTGACTATAATGATCTTTATTTAGGGTAAAGTCTAAAGTGTGTGACTACTCCCTATAAGTGAACTAACCTTAAAGTAGATGAACAATCTACACTTAATGAAGTCGTTCGAAAACTGAAATTAAATCATGAGTTTCATTACCAAAGAAAATAAGTCTAATGAACTTAACAATATCATACGGAATGTTACTTATCTCCTAACTTGTCGAAGTGATATTCTTCTAGTAATTTATACTCAATACCTGATATCAATGTTCTCATTGGAGAGTAATTCTTTGTATAATTGAAAGTTCATTATGGTATTTTTTTATTCTTTAAAGTCGACTAATGGCTGCTTAAGTTGGTTTTCGTACAAACTTACACAACAAGTGAACCCCCCATTTTAAATATCTGAGAAAGTAACTTAAGTCCTAAAATTTGGATTCTCCTTTTGTGATGGGATCTACAATGAGAACGAAAAGGCTATTTTAATTGTCAGTCTTATAGGTTACCTGATAAAAATAAAAACTTTAGTGTAAGATGAGGCTCACGGTGATGAGTTGTTCTTAAAAATACACAATACACTAGAGAATAATGGTTTAGTAAGGCTTCAAGACAAGCATACGTTATTCAAATGTTCTATCCTATTTTGAATTTCAAAATTTCCAAATTTTCAAAACTTTTTACTGAAGATAAAAGACAAAGTTACAAATTATATTCCTACTTAAATAATGGTCATTTTTGTACATGCAAGTGTCATCATTCAAGTACTGCAATAAGTATTCTACGTCTTTTCTTACTAGATTCAGAAAGTCTTGCTTTACCAAATCTCTAAGTAAAAAGAAATCACTTGGTCTTTACTTGTAAAAATCTTTGTTTGTATATCTACTCATCAAAATGAACAAAGTTAATTATTTTGTTTATATCACATGGGCAAATTGTTATTTATGCATAAGATTGTAAAAGATCTCAATAGAGCAAGAAACCAGTGCAATCAAAGAGATAATTGTCAAAATAATATCTCTGTAATATATTCACAATCATTGTGTATGAACTTGGAAAGCTCAAACGATGTGCTGCCTTTAACCCAATTAACAATTGC
The DNA here is from genome assembly GCA_021442155.1 of Cymbidium sinense. Classification (NCBI taxonomy): domain Eukaryota; kingdom Viridiplantae; phylum Streptophyta; class Magnoliopsida; order Asparagales; family Orchidaceae; genus Cymbidium; species Cymbidium sinense. Next base: position 160,657,508 of record CM038215.1, read on the forward strand.
AAATATCTTCTTTACAACAAAGGTCAACTTCCGGGTAAAAGGATGACTTCAAAATAAAAAACTGTGTTCAATACATTCTGATTTCATACAAGCTAGGTTGAGCATGCAAATAATCTCTATTGTCGCTAGTAATGTTACCATTTTGGTTGGTTCCTCTGGTGAGTTTAGTCTCATTTATTGACAAATTGGTTCCAATAATCATCTCATCATTGGAATACTGACTTCACCATCAATAATAATTCTCTTAGAGTTTATTTTTCAACGCTTCTAACTTATTCCTCGCCCATCCAATGAGTTAAATGAGCTTGCTTTTGTATTCCACTAAAGTCATCTATAATACTTGGGGAGTCTTCTCCTCCATTGATTCTTGGAGGTTTGTGGCTAACTTTATGACTGACATTTAACTGCAAGGAATTTCAATCCTTACATCTTTAAGAGTCTTATTTAACTTTCCTACAAAAGAAGATCCATGAACGATATTCACTGCTCCCTTTATTTGGAGATGAATTAAACCCTTACCACCACCATCAAAATAGTCCTCAGATGATTCCCAACATTTATCACCAATATGCTTATTCTAGAGATGACAACCTCCTCTCATATGCTGGAAACCACCATCTCCAGGATAGCTTCTACAATTGCAATCTCCTTTTTTGGTGGAAAAATTATTCTTGGCCATTTTTAGTTTCTTCTGATGGTTCAATCTTCACCTTCTTCTATGGGGGTACCTTAAAACATACAAATCTCTGTATAGTTAGTATAATTTTACATGCCACAAATTCCTTGAGTGTTTTCAATAATCTATCAGATACTTGAGCTAGAAATAATAAATTTTATCTTGAAGAGCTCAAACATTTCAAGCCTTACAATAAACTCAATGCTTTGTATTTATAAGTTTTGTATGTTGACATGTTTGTCACTTATCAAAGATCAATGCACCTTGTTGATCCAATATCTTACTTAGCCCAGATTGAATTGAGTTGATGGATTCATTCTCTTGCTTCTTGTCGACTTCTTAAAAATAACACAAGAATTGTGGAGTTGATGTACAACAATATTCATCTAAGTCAAATTGATTAAGTCATCATAAAAACTTGAACCTACTTTTATATGTTGCTAGTCATGAGCTAACTCAACATTCATCCAAAACTTCCAACTTCCACTCACCTAGTCAGACTTGCCAAATCGCTTGCGAGACAAATCTTACTAGGTCCCAATTCTCATATATTGAATTTCCTTTATAAGACTCACAAAATCACCTACTTGCCAAGGTTATTGCTATTCATCTAGAGTATTTGATCATCAACTGGTGGTTCTCACTAAGACTCATTTAAGGTGCTTGCTCTCAATTTGGAACTTGCCAAGTCCTCGACTAGTGCTCAACTACTAGTCAAATTTGTCCACTAACTGCACTAGCTGCGCCAATTGAGGATAGCAGCAGTAAATCTCCCATGCAGTTGATTAATGAAGTTCCACCAATTAAAGTTGAAGGTATAATCATGGCCTGTGACGGATGTATCTCATCCAAGCTTCCAGTTTCAAGTGTGTTTACTTGGGATTAATTCTACTCCCTGTAAAGCAAAACCTCCTCTGTTTATCAAGTTCAACTGACATTTCGTTCTCTTGTGCTTCTGTCTTTGCTCTTTTGGATTTTTAAAGTTATCTTGCTATTATTTTTTTCACAAACAGTTGCTTTTACAAATGAATCATCAACTATTGGGATTCAGAACTTGAATCTGAGAGGATTCGAATACAAATAGAACTACGATTTACTTAGTTTTGGATTGTATAGTTACAAGATCTTTGATTTGTTTTTCTTATTGGCGTGCAGATTCCAACCCTGCTCTTGGACATCCAATTGAATTCATATGCCTCCACTTAAACGATCCAGCTATCTGAAAGTACTGTGGCCTCCGCTTTGTTCAGCATCATCACCATCATTAGGCTTTGTTGCTTGTTGCATGTTCGTAAGAGAATATATTTTCTTTGTTCACATCTACGCAATTTGTTCATCTAATACTCCTGATTCAAAGATATATACACAAACACACACGAAATTATGTCTGTTAAAAGAACGCATTGTAAACTTTTAATCAATGCTTAAATGGAGATTGGGAATATTCAACTCATACTCCTCTTGCAAGAGCGACTTTATTTTTTTTCTACATACATATGTTTAGATCTTCATACATATGTAATATTTTCACATTTTATAAATGTGTATGAGTGTTCAAATTTACTGTTAAAAACTTAAAAGAATTATTGTCATTTAAAAATGTTTAGGATTGCATTTAGTTTATCTTTTTTTTTTTCCTTATTTTATTCTTAATGCAAAACTTTAGCAGAATTTTGACAATAATCTTTAACAATTTTACTAATTGGCACCTATAAATGTGCTATTAGAGGAACGATTATTTCCTTTTTGCTAAGATTATTATATTAACAACTAAACACATAAGCAGCATGTAAATAAGCCAAGTTTAAACAAGTTTGAATCTTTATTTATATTTAACTTATTTAAAAATTATTTTATTCGCATTCAAAATGATTCAAAATTTCAATATTTATATTTAATTTGAACTGTTTAAAATGACTCATATAAACTTAAAATAATTTGACAAACAATAATCCGAATCCGATAAATCTGTAAAAAAGAATTTAAACTTGAGCCATTTTTTTATGATAAATACTCACATCACTAAATTATGTTTACAATTATGATATTATATATATATATAATAAAATAATATAATATAATATAATATTTTATTTCAAATTAAATTGAGCCAAAAATGATTAAACGATCGAACACAATTTTTTTCATATTCAACTCATTTATAAATCGAGCTTGAAATATTTATTCATGTTCAACTCATTTGCTTGACAAAAGAGCCGAACATAAATTATTAACAAATAATAAACTTTTTTGATAGCTCTAAATGAGAATTGCTTCATAATGTATGAATCAGTCTCTTTTAGTTTAGCATTTAACTAAAATAAGGATGACTAAGACTATTTGATTGAAAGGAAACATTATAAAAGATTGATATTTAATTAATTAAAAAATATAATGTAAAATTTTAATGTATATAAGATGAAAAAAATACATTCAAATTTTACATTATATTATTTAATTAATTAAAAAATATAATGTAAAATTTTAATGTATTTTTTTCATCTTTTAATATTATATATATTCATATTCAGCTAACCAAATATCTCGTAAAGCCAAAAATAAATAAATAAATCTGGTCGCAGAATTATTTTTCGATCCCTCAAGACTAAAGCCACTGGCGATATACGAAATACAAAGAAGCTCCAAAAATGATGACTGACATCTTTCCTTATATAACCTAAAAAGAATGAAATTTGCCAAAAGCCCTACAGTTTCTACTCACTTTCTGGTAGCGGAATTTGTTTCTCCCACATATAGTTTGGAACCTCAATATAAGCAAACATTATATACAGCTGTAAGTCCATTGCCGTATGATGATCACACAAAAAAGAATCACCAAAATTTTACGACAAAATGATTTTTCTAGCCACATAGAGAGAGAAATTGAGTACCTTGGAGAGAGATTTTAAGACGTGGGAGCTCCAAGAAAGGCAAATACTCTCAGCCGAAATAACCGGGCAAGATCAATGATCTCTGGCAAAACCTGTGTTTTATTATCCCCAAAATGCTTCGAATATACTTGGATTCTCCTTGGTAGCCTATTAGCCACATCGATGGTCAAGCTTGCGGTTGTCTTGCTGCCAGTTAACACTCGCAAAGTCCTATCAGAATGAGTAGGATGTGATGCTAAACGATTTAGTAGAATCAAAGCTTCTCTGATGAGAGAGATCCTGCAAAATTTATGCAAAAGTATCTATCAAAGTAGTATAGTACAGTATAGGCATTACTAATAAGAGATCGAGTGAGAAATCACAGGATTGATCTAAATATTGGTGGATTTATTTTGAAATAAATGCAAGACAAAAAATCAATCAAAATTTATATTACACTAATCTTAAAATAAAATCAATGACTTTTAAGACTATTCCAAATTAAAAAGTAGGTCAAATATCATGAGCCATTTTTTTCTAGAAAAAAACAACTAAAAGTTTGGTAAGCCGCACGATCATGTTTGTATAAAGCTTAGAAGGAAGTCAAGTGCATACAACCAAAAAAAAAGAGGAACAGATAAGGCTTATAAATCGTTCAACAGGACAGAATATGCCTGTAGGTTTGCCCTAAAAAAAAGGGTAAACTGAAAATCTGTTCCTCTTAATTGCAATTTGCTATCATAGAATCTGAGAAGGGCGAACAAAGTAAGATGAACGAAAGATGGCAATATCATTCTCAGTTATTATTGGCATTTACCTCTCCTTGCACAAGTCCTGAGTTAAGCCATTGTCAGGCATTTCTGCATCCATCTCATATGCTAATAATTGGATGATCAGCTCCAGGAAATTTATTTGCTGAGGTGTTACTGAACGTAAAAGGACTTCAAAGCCAGTTTTCCCAGATGATGCTATAAATGCCAACAAAATGATCACTCGCCTACGAAATTTGAGCTCCTGAAAGTTTCATTTCAGAAAGTTTTACTAACAATTAACAAAAGAATGCAATGTTCTCACACATTATTACAAAGAATATAATCAAGCATCCTAGTTTTCTCTTTGGTGCAGAAAATAAACCCTTTTCTGGACTTTTATAAAATATTAGGGACAAAATATTGTTTAAGCCAAGCACTTCTAAGGGGGCAAGCATGGACTGAACCATGTAGATGGCAAACTTAGAATGAGAGAGAGAGAGAGAGAGAGAGAGAGAGAGAGATGATAAAAGGAAGTCACAAAGATTTGATTACCATGTTACACCATAACGTATATCACACAGTAAGAATAAATGGGAATGATAAAATTTGAATGATTATATTAAAGAAATAATTGGAGTGATATTTATTGATTATAATGCCTATTAAATGAGTAGACAAAATTAACAGCAAAAAGTTACTAATAGTTTAAAGTTACATGAATAAAAATTGTTTAAAATGATTTGCAAAGACTAAATTTAATATCATAGGCAACATCCAACTGGCAAAAATGATAAAATTAAGACAATTTGAGAATTGCCCCATTAGTAGCTAAAAAAGATGCCAACCCCAATTCAACTTATAAGTTATACTACAAAAGACTAGAAAATTGCCACATTAGCTGCAAAACATACTCAATAGTAAGGGTATGATAGAGTTAAGACAACAAATGAGCTAAGCTCAACAAATTGCTTATAAGTTAAGCTTAACAAGCTAATGAGCCAAGTATGAGTTAACCCCATTTCAACTTGTCAACTTACAAGCTGGTATGTTTAAAATATAATTAAAAAGATGCTTTAAATATTTTAGAATTTAAGTGTTGAAAAATAAATTTATTAAAAATGATCCCTTTCCTTAAATGATTTCTTATTATATAATCTCTATTTTTTATTATTTTATCATCTTAATACAATAATTATATGAATTAAAATCTTCTCTCTTCCATAATAAATGAGTTGATTTAAACTTATAGAATTTAATAAAAACTTAGAATTTGTTTGAGGCAACTGTAGCTTTTTGTAAAGATGGTTGTAAAACTACAATAGATAGAACTTTTTAGAAATTTGCTATGGATATTATAAATATTTTCTTAAAAAAAAAATCGAACAATAGATTTCTGACAACCATCATATTTTAATAGCTTTGATTCTCAAAATAACTTTGCCACATAAATTTTTAAAAGTAGTCAAGAAGCTAGTAGCCAAATGCACCTGTGGCTGCTTTTTGAAAAAGAAAACAGTCAGAAAACTGTCCTAAATGCATCCTTAAGCTCAAACTAGATTAGTTATTCAACCTTAAGCTCAAGCTAAAGTAGGGTTATCAATGACTTGGCTCTATCACTCGACCCGAAAAATTTAATTGACACAATAAATGGGTCAAGTTTAAATCAAGCATATTCAGATCAGGTCAACTTCAAATTAAACTTGATCCTAAACCGCTAACTTGAATTAGCACACATAAGCTCAAGTCAAGATGACTTGCTCATTTATAACCATAATCAATAACAAAGACTTACAATTGTTGTACATCAAGTCACATGAAATATGAATGTGATGTATGATTTCCTTATAAAATAACATAAAAATGAAAATTTTCATAGCCCAACTAGACATAGCTCATATATTGTAATAGGTTAGATCAAGTAAAACACAAAACAAAGGCTTATCTAAGAATTATCTCAATAGCCAATCCTCTACTACTACTTGGGGCACCATAACATCATGAAAAATTGCAACTGTAGCCTATAAAATATTTTTAGATGCGTCTCTCTTTTTCACTATGCAAGTTGACATCCTATTTTATGTATCATCCATCAATTGAACTATCAAATTAGCAAAACCGCATCATGAAATCTGATTTTATAACTCTTGTTATACTTTGTATTGGTAACACCTACTTGAAGTCATACCCATTAATTCTTGCTCTTGATGATACATGGACCGCAACCACAACATAATCAATCATACACAATAACTCGTAATGATGCAAATGCATGCATACTAAAAAGAAAAGATTAACTTTAAAATTACCCAATTTCTACTATCCCTCTCATGATCAATCCTATGATTTTGTGCTTAATCAATTCCTCCAAAATCATTTCTTTTAAACCACAAACTTAAGACAATTATCACTTACAATTAAGAAAAGAATTCACCAACGTTATAATTCTCATTTTTAATCAATTTTGAAGACTACTTTTTGCTTTTGATGCTAGTCATTCATTTATTACTAAAAAATTCTTTTTCATTGGATTTATGTTCTATTTTATTGCAAACTAGCATATTTATTATATTGTTTGCTAGAATTTATATGACAGCTAGTTATGCATGTATATATAGCATCAATATTTTCTGTTAGAAAATTAGAGACTGGACTTATTAAATTATCTTTGATTAAATTGATATGATCTTGAGAATGTATTGACCAAGAGGATACCAATATGGATTATAATAACAAGAGAGTAACATTGAAAGTGTCAAAGAAATATTGTTATGAATAGTATCACAAATTAGTAAGATGTGAAGAAGTACTATATATCTTTCACATATAATAGTTAAGAGTAAATCTTCAATCTTCACTCCCATTAATTTATTTGATTGCATAAATCGTGTAAAGGATTACTTTATAGTTTGGTTAAGATTTTACAAATTCACGACTTGCTTTTTTTTTGTTTGGTTGACAAAATATAATGTAAAGAAGCCGCTTTGACATCTGAATGGGGCTACGGCGCTGACGGCGCACGGCTGAAATGCGGCGGCGATGACGGTCCGCCGGTCAGGTACCGGCGTGGCACCACGGTGCCGATCACTTTACATTAGTGTATTTGAATTCGCCCAACCGGCGAATTCCAAATACACGAACCAAATCTTTCGATGTATTTGAAATACGCTGAAATTTTACTTTACTTGCAACAAAACGCTTGAAACGTTCAAAAGCGTGCATTTGGAATGTAGTGCATTCAAATGCAGGCAACCAAACAGCCCCTAAAAGATGTTCATGTAAGGTATGAATGATGTATTTCCCAAGGAATTAAAGAATTTTTATCGAAGTGTTATTTGATACATCTCCTATAACTAATCCTTAGAAGTTAACACCAAAAGAGTTACAAGAGTTAAAAGTTCAATTGCAGAAGTTGATGGATAAAAATTTTATCAGACTTAATATATTTTTATATAGTGCAATTGTATTATTTATAAAGATACATGATATAATTCATAGGAGTGTTGACTATAAAGAACTGAAAAAAGTGGTCATCAAAAATAAATATACATTACCTAAAATAAGTAACTTATTTTATCAATTGAAAAGCATAATTATATTCTAAACAATAAATCTAAGATCAAGATATATCATTAATTGAAAACAAAAGGAAGGATAAGGTTAAAAAACATTCATCACACGTTATTATCATTCTAAATTTTTAGTTATATCTTTTGATATGAGTAATGCAATAACAGTGTTTATGGATTTGATGAATTAGATGTTTAAGTCATATTTAAATCAGATTATGATTGTATTCATTAATGATATATTAGTGTATTCAAGAATCAAAGAAGATCATACAACTCACTTGAGATTATTAATGGAGATATTTAGATAATAAATTATATGTAAAGTTCTTACAATGAGAGTTATGAGTCTTAAGTAATCACCTTCATGTGCTAATATTCTCATTCCAATCGTGTTGTTGGTCCAACATTGTTGAGAATGCAATTTTTTAAGGGCATCTAATTGCTCCTTACTAAATGGGCAGAAATTAGGAGAAACTTCATTAGTAGAGGCATGATTTTCATAGCTTTCCTTATCAAGTGCTGAATTTGAAGGCTTCTGATAACAAGTTTACCATGGAGGATTTGGTTAACATCTATCTCGTGTATAGCCAAACTTTCGACAGTGATCACACCATAGTCTTCCCTTCTTTTGGTGATTGTCACAATTATTGTGTTGGATTCCTTGGGCAGTTCGGGCAGAGTTGTCAGTAGTAAAGGTGGAAAGAGATTTTCAAGCATCGCCTTCTTTCTACTTTCTTCTTGATGAACTTCGGAGAAGACTTCTCACATATTGGGTAATAGTTTAATACCTAATATGCACTTCAATGAGATTTTTGTTAAGTCCCATCAAGAATTTAGAATTTCTTTTCTTCTCGATAATCTCACTACATTTTTTTGCATCTCCCACACAACTCCATTAATATTCTTTGGACACATCCAATCAGTGTCATTGGCATGAAAGAAGATTGTACTATTGAGCGACATAATACTAACATTATCAGAGATTATTAAGGCTAGTTTTGATCTCAAAGATTTTTGAGGTGATTTCCCTGAGTAGAATTCTTTCATTGCATCCCAGATTTCATAGTAGTTTATAGAGTAAAAATTTTTCACTAATTTCGTTCTTCTTTGAATTAACCAACCAAGACATAACCATATTTTCTCAATATTCAAGGTTTTGAACTTTAGACCCCGAGCCTTTGGTTGAACGATTTTGCCGGTGAGATATATCCTTTCCCTTTCCTCAAATATACATTAGGACTGATTGCAACCATTGAAGATAATTATTTTCATTCAAATATTCTAGGCTTTACTCTTCGAGATAAAATGTGAAATGAGTATGTTCGGAAAAAAGTTGGAGTAGCTCCGTAAGAGAAGAAGAGAGCTTTAGATGGTTTGGCCGATAAAGCCGACGTCCGAATCCAGTTAGAGATTAGATGCATTAGATTTGCCTTATGTTAAGAAAGGTAGAGGTAGACCTAAAAAGACTTGGTTAAGATGTATAAAAAATGACCTTAATATACTTGAATTAAATGAGAATTTGTCAAATAATATGACACAATGGAGACGAAGGACTCATGTAGCCGACCCCACTTAGTGGGATGAAGGCTTGTTGTTGTTGTTGTTGTACAATTTGAATGAGAATACCTTCTATACCACCATGATTGTTGGTGATGAGAGTTTTAGCACTTGATTATCTTCTTGCTTTTTGTGGGCACCCCATATTTGATCATCAAGGAAGATTGGAGATGCAACAAATATTAGAGGCCTCACAGATCTAGCATGGGGTTGCGAGGGTGAAAATAAAAGTTGAAGCAAAAAGCACTAGCGATGAGATGAGAATAAGGAGCAGAGAGACATGGCTTTGATACCATGAAGAAATAGAGGAATTCATTTGATACTCATGCCTCTTGGTGAGAAGTTAAATGATTTAAATAGTAATACAAGGAACTGAAAAAAGAAAAATAGTAAATTAGGAAATTGATATAATAATACCAATATCCCATTATTTCAAAAAATAAATAAATAAAAAATAATTAAGGCATGTAATCTTTTAAATCTAAATTTTCATAGGATTTTAAGTATTCAATGATATGTCGTGAAAGATTTAGAATGTGCTTTCTTGCAACATGATAAAGTAATAGCATGTACCAAAAAATTAAATCCATAAAATTAGCCTCTAAATGATTTAAAATTAATAACTCTTATATTTACACATTAAATTTTAGAGGTATTATCTATATAGAGTAAATGTGAGACATACATTGATCACCAAATTTTTAAATACCTTTTTACATAAAAAGAGTTAAAGTTGAGGTAGAGAATATAATTGAAATTGATTAATTATGATTTCAGAATTCTCTATCCACATAAAAAGCTGTGCTACTTATCAATGTAATTTAAGGTCACATTCTTGTGAACTTAAGCGTTGTCCCAATTGGAACTTCCACAAAGTTCTCTACACACAAATATATATATATATATATATATATAGACACACACACACACACGAAGATGTTAGAAAAAAAAATGTATGATTGTAATTGAAGTAAAAACAAGTGACATTCTGGAAGCATATAGTTGAAGTAAAAACAACCTTTATAATGATTTTACTTAATATTTTAAGGGACATTTTTTTCTAAGTGAGGCAATGTAAGTACAAAAAAGGCGTTGGCTAAATTAGTTTAAGCTAAAGAAAATTTAGAAAACTAATGTCAAGCACTCAAGTGTGTGGAAGCAGGTCAAATGGTCCCTTAATTGAGTCATCAATTTCAGGCCAGCAAAGAAAATAATGAAGAGGGATGACAAAAGACTAGGATTTGGATGGCAAAAAAACTAGAGAAAGGAATCAGATGATGTTTTTCTTGTCTATCTGAGGAGGAAAGTAAAGAGACTGTGAAATTAAGGTAGAATGGATAGAGACACAGAGGAACCAATAAAAAATGAACCAAAAAACTGACCAATTGGAAACAGGCACAGAGCTTGAATTTCCAGAGATAAAGAAGCATATTCAAGAACCATTACTAGCAAAAATGTTATAGCAGAAGTAAAATAGCAAAAGCTGGTATATACACAATAATTTAAAGGAATACCTGAGCACAGCTTTGGTTGAAAGTTAGGCACTCTGCTATATTGTCAAGCATAGATTTAATTGCTTCTTGCCATGCTGTAGTAGACATGAGAGTATCATCAACTTTTGTATGGTCAGCACCATCTCCTTGTCCACTATTGAACATTAACAACATCTTTGGGCCTGCATTTTTGCAAGGAAAGAATCAGATGCTAGGCATAGACCAAAGAGTTACAAGCATCCAACAAAAGATCAACATATCATATAGACACAAAAATTTAGATGGGTGCTAACTAGTGGAAAAAAATTTTAGTTGTTATGAAGATCTTAGGATTAAGTAGGATTAAGGGAGTATTTAGAGCAGCAATGTGGCAATGACGAGTTACGAAAAGCAACCCATGTGTTGTTTGGAAGAGCCCATGCGGCAGGATTTTAGAAAGTTGAGTCGAAAACACCATTCTCAAAATGTGGAGTAGCAACTGCGTCCAATTGTTCCGATTTTGAGATTTCTAAATTGCCTGCATTTCCTGCTTAATATCAAGATTCAAGAGTTGCCTATCCCCTCGACAGCGATCCCAATGCCAAAGCTAATCAAATTGTTGCTTTGATTTTGTTAGAAGATGGAAAACGTGAGCCTGGGATGTTGGAGAAGCCTCTTATGAAGCTCTATAAGGGGGCATCAGACTGAAATTCAAGATCTACCTCCAAGACCGTGCAAGCCGAATATAATGATTTGGTAATGAGTAGGATAATTCAATCAAGTATCAAACCAGTTAAAATACATCACAGTTTCTTCTGAATCCATTCTCCTCTTTGTACCCGTTTGAACTTTAAAGGCATAGCAATTTGATGAAGGGGCAGATGCTTTAGGGTTTTTGGTTGTTATGAGGTTTTATTTTGGAGATAAAGCTTAAGTAGCTCAAAGGTCTTCTAGATAGCATTCGATAGTTCTCTAATCCAAAGGTAGTGCAAATTTTTAAGTTTCTTCCTCTCTTCTCAATTTGTTCTGCTTTTGGGTAAACCAAGCCACGGACATTGGTTTTTCTTTTATTCTTTTTCCCTGATTCTATCATCCCTAAATTGTCATTGAGTGTTTTTTCTTTCTAAAGAATAAAAAAGTTTGATTTTGTTTCTCTTCCTAATTATCATCATTGTTAGCTTTATCTCAACTATATGAATCCTTATCTTCCAACCGAGCTTGTTAATGCTACATGTGATGTTAATCCTAATTGGCCATATTCTAATACATAAGAGTATTACAAATCTTTTATCCACAAGTAGTTACAGCATAACAAATTCACAACTAAAATTTTCAAACAAAAATACTGTTCTAGCAACGGAGTTGCTTTTTCAAATAGTTGTACTTCCCCAAACACGCCATAAATCCCAATTGCATAAAATTTTAGATGAAGAATGATGGATCAGCAACCATAAAGGAAAATGGAGAAGGAAGATGAACAAAAAGTAAGATAAAACGAAAATTCAAAATAATACAAATAAGATCGTTTTTAAAAATTCAACTGCCTCAAATAAATACACCAATTTTTCAGGCTTTCTACCCTCTTGTTATATACTGCCCAAATTAAGGTTGTACAAGCATAAAAAATGTTGACAAGAACAGTTTCAACAAAAATATGAAGTTGCGATCACTTTCTTGACTTAGGCACATAGGTAAAGTAAAAAAAGGAGCAATAAATCGCCAACTTAAGCACATCAAAATCTTTATATTATCCTTCTTATGTCGGGGATATAAGCCCAAATCTCTTAGTTGGACAAAATAAGTCAGTTGATAATGCCAAAATTTAAAATCATACAAGGTTAACAAAGCCTAAAGTCATAGCCCATTCACACTGATAGACATTCCTTCAAGTTGATCGGTGATATAACACTTCTAATTATCCACCATTATATATCATTCTCTTCTTAATTCACTGACTCATACTTAAAAAACTATTTCTTTTAAGATAATCGCTTTCCCACTCCTAATTTTATCAATATTCCATCATATTGAATTCCCTTGCTTAACTTTCCATCTATTACATTTGCATCTCTAGCTAATGTTACTAAAATCATGCCCAGCACTTTAAAAAATTGGTTCATAATTTATATGTTGTAAATTATCTAGTGCTTTCTAAGAAATATTCAAAAATATTTTTTTTATTGATTGGAAGCACTGGTCTTAGGAATATTGGCTAGTAAAAGAGAATCATAAAATTAAGATGGTTCACTGGGCCCATTATGTGATAGGAAAATACCGCTTAGACTCAAGAGTAAAATGATAAATTTTATAAGATGGTGGTGAGACTTGCAAAGCTTTATGGCACAGAGTGTTGACCAATAAAAGAGAAATATAAAATTAAGTGTTGTAGAGAAGAGGACATACAGGTAGATGAGTGACTTTACACTTAAGACAAAATAAGAAATGAATATATATGTGATAAGATTGGAGTAGCTCCACTGACAGATAAGATTAGAGAGAGTTGTCTTAGATGGTTTGATTACATAAAACGTAGGCCGTCCAATGACCAATTAGGAGGGTATATGTATCAGATTTGACCTATGTTAAGATAGAGTTAGACCTAAAAAGACTTGGTTAGGAAGTATAAAAAATTATTATAATTTATTACGAATAAATGAAAATATGATACTTAATAAGACACATTGGATAAAAAGGATCATGTAGCCAACCTCACGTAGTGGAATAGAGGCTTGTTGTTATTCTTTTGATCAATAAACAAGGATATCATTCAATATATGAAGGTTCTATATAAACAATGACAAAAAGTAAAACTTTAACTTGCAAACATAAAATTTCCAAGGACTATCAGAGTAGTCAAATTTGTATTAGACATTAAAGTGGAAGAGTAACTACTCAGAATATGTGTTTTGCGTCATTAAGATGGGTTGTCTTCAAAAGAAGGTTAGCATGCATCATTCCCATGGTCATTTTCCTGCCACAACTGCGTGCAACAGCATTTTTTTTTTCTTTAGGCCAAAAAATATATATGAAAAACCTAAGGCAAGCATGAAGAAGAAGATTAAAAAACATAATCACAAAAACTCAAAATTTAGTAGGCTTATAACAAAAAACCAAGAGCAATTTTAATATAAAAAGCAAGGCTTGGAGACTAATAATTTCACAAAGAACAGAAAAAAAAAATAGCATATAGCACTTGATAAAAATTCCAAAATAGCTAAGGTGTAGAACCAACTATTCAACAGCAAAAACAGAAGACGCACTGCTTGCTTCCTCACATGCACCCCAGCTTCCCTACTCATGAGAGCAGACAAAGTTTGCAATAAATTTACTGAACCAAACCTGTATAAAGCAGTAAATTATCAACGATGAAGTAAAAAAGATCAAAATTTTCTAAGTGGTTGATTGCATGGAACAAACAGAGCAACTTACTTCTCCCTATCTGTATTGGGTTGGCACTTCATCATGATTAAACTCATGATCAACAACCCCTCAAGACGAATACATTCCTCTACATTCCTCGCAACAATTTTCAGCATCATCTCAAAGATATTAAGCAAACTTTCAAAAGGCAAAAACATAACAGTGCTAGAAGACTGATCTTCATCCATGCATAAATTCCCCACAGAAGGAACAGGCGAAGTTTCAGCTGCATTATCAGTCATTTGAAGAGCATGAAATTGCAGAATCTGATTCTCTCGTGCAATGGCTCCATCTCCTGTAAAGCTTTTGTCATTAGATTTATCCACAAAGACATTGCTCCTGCGCAGAGAACACTGTGAAAATCATACTTACTTAAGTTCATAAGCATATGCATTTGAATAAAATGTCTAAGGAGACTAATAAATATACATATGAATCTAAAAAATATCCTATACATTGCACTGTAAAAATATGCACAGAGATAAGCAAAATTATAAAAATGCTACAACAACAAGAAGCCTTTATCCCACTATGTGGAATCAACTACATGGATCATTCTTCTCCATTGTGTCTTATTAAGTGCCAAATTTTTATTTAACTCTAATAAAATAAGGTCATTTTTTATACTTCCTAACCAAGTCATTTGAGGTCTACCTCTACCTTTCTTAACATAGGTCGAATTTAATACATCTACTCTCCTAATTGAGTCATCAAATGACTAATATTTTGTATGACCAATCCATCTAAGGCAATTCTCTCTAATTTTATCTACCAATGGAGCTACACCAACCTTTTCATATACATATTCGTTTCACATTTTGTCTCTATGTGTAAAGCCACTCATCCACCTAAGCATCCTCATCTCTACAACAGTTAACTTAATTTTATGCTTCTCTTTTATTGGCCAAAATTTGGAGATATAAAGCATTGCAAGTCTCCTCGCCATCTAATAAAATTTTTCCTTAAACAAATGTGATCATAAATGGGAATGTCAAAATCCTGCATTACTTAATTCTGCAAGGACTAAATTTAATATCTATCTCTGTTGACTCTAAAAATTCACGCCCTACTTTTTTGAGAGATTTGTTTGATTTCGAGTTAAATGTTTAAAATGTAGATTAATTTATTAGATAAAACATTACTCATAAATTTCACTCTCATTTTACGAGGACTTTCAGATATGATTCCAACTTTTTTGCAGACGTAAACCTCTATGATTAATTACCCCTCTCAGTGTCAAGAGAATTTTTAATTAAAGTGAGTCATTAAGTGTTGAGTGCTAAGTTTGTAGTAACGACAATATTGGTTTTGAATTAGAAAATTTATCATTATAGCTTTTGAGTGTATAGTGGGATGAGGCAACGCTTCGGCGCTAGGAGGATAGTGCCATGGCACTGAGATCCGTGGATTTACATCATGAAGATAGAAAAGCTAGAGCCTTGGTGTTGCAGGAGGCAGCACTGCAGCGCTAGGACCAAGGCACTAGAGACTAAAAACAAAGAGGTCAAAACGGCGATGCTCAAACCCGTGCAAAAAAGCTTGGAAGAGAGCGATGCCAAGGTCACAGCACCACAACGCTACGTGATGAGAGACTTCATATTTTGACATTTTTTCTATAATTTTTTTCTACTTTTTAAAATTCTCTTGTCTGTGAGAGTGAAGTAGAATGCCCTAGAGTGAATTGTGGAGAGGCTTCAAATAAGTATAAACTATATTATTCTCCTCAATTTTTCTTTCATAGTAGATTTCTTATTTGTGGCTCCGTGATTTTTTCTCGTTTTCAGGTTTTGTCATGCTAAATCTAGTGTTACTCTATGTGATTGCTTTTATTGTGGTTTCATTTGTTTCATGTATGCACTGAAACACTCGAACTGATTTTATGAGGGTACTCTTTGATCTCCCAATATTCATTATCTTGAGTAATTGTGATCACTATTCTACTTAATCAGAAGAGATAATCAACCTAGTCTAATCAAGGGTCCTTTCAATAGCTATAGGTTACGTCGTTCAAAAAGATCTTATAGATCTAAGATGGATGTTTAATTTCAAGTTAACTTAGTTAATATATAATTTTTTGCTCTATCAAGTGCACTCTGTCACTGATCAAAGGATTTAAACCATTAAGGAGCATATCAACTCTTGTCATGAACATAATTTAATGATATTATTTCATGAAAAACTAACTGATCAAAAGCTCTAGTCATAATTGCATCTTTTTCATGGTGCCATTTGGCAACAAAATCTCGCCATAAAGATGCATCTAATACAACATCGACTCAGTGAGCTGAGCATCACATCTCGCCAATGATCAAGAAAGTCCTTGGATGTTTTGCGGAAAATATGAGAAAGAAAATTTGTTAGAACCATTTTAAAATGGGGCTATTAGGCACTAAAATGTTTTGGAGGAATATACATAAAATCAAACTCATCCAACAACAACAACAACAAGAAGCCTTTATCCCACTATGTGGGGTTGGCTACATGAATCCTTCTTCTCCATTGTGTCAAATTATATGTCAAATTCTCATTTAATTCTAATAAATTAAGATCACTTTTATACATCTTAATCAAGCCTTTTTAGGTCTACCTTTACCTTTTTTAATATAAGGCAAATATAATACATCAACTCTCCTAATCAGGTCATCGAACGGCCAGTACTTTATGTGACCAAACCATCTAAGGCGACTCTCTCTAATGTTATTTTCCACTGGAGCTACTCCAACCTTTTCCCGAACATACTCATTTCGCATTTTATCTCTAAGAGTAAAGCCACTCATCCACCTAAGCATCCTCATCTCTAAGACTTAACTTAGTCTTTATCTTCTCTTCTTGTGACGGCATAAATCATTACAGATCTTACCACAATCTTATAAAATTTTCTCTTAAGTCAAAGCGATACTTTTCTATCACACAACAGGCCAAATGCATTCCTCCACTTCAACCATCAAACTTGAATTCTACTAATAACATCTCAATCTATATCACCATCATTTTGAACAATAAAACCTATATATCTGAAACACTCACTTTTTTTAATGACTTCCACCCAATGTCACAACACCACCACTATAACTTATATAACTAAAACTACACACCATACATTCAGTTTTAGATCTACACAAACGAAAACCTTTAGACTCTAAGGTTGACCTCCATAATCCAAGTTTCTCTTGAATAAGAAGAAAGAAAATTTGTCAACAAGAAGAATGTCATCAACAAAAGCATACACCAAGGTACATCTTCTTGTAAATTCCTAATAAGAACATCCATAACTAAGCAAAAAGATAGGGGCTTATAGCCGATCCTTGATGTAATCCAACTGAAATAGAAAAATATTTTGTCAATCATCCTTGTGTTTTGACACAAGTAACAGCTCTAGTATATATATCCTTAATGACTTGAATATAACTAATATTAACTCTTTTTTTTCTAGAACTCTCCAAAGAATAACAATTTGATTTACTTATAAACATTAGCTTCCTTATAAACTTCCCAAATTCTACACTCATGTAACTTACTCTTAAAAATATTTTTATCAGTATTCTTTAAGTGTTTCCATCCAATCTTATGACAACAATTTGATTTACTTTTAATCTTCTAATCCTTCATCTTAAAAGCTAAAACTAACAGTCGATACTGGGTAATTAAACTTTCACTCAGAATGACCTTACAATCTTTGCAATTTAAACGATCAATTTTTCTTATCACAAAATGATTAATCTGTATTTTACTAGATTCATTTTTATAACTAATAATATGCTAAAGCAAAGCAAAATCTTTAATAAAATATTATCAACTATAAAATCATAAACTAAAGCAAAATTTAATATAATTTTATCTTCTTCATTAGTCACTCATAATAATCCATAGCGATCATGAATATTTTTAAAATCTTCTATCATTTTACCAGCATGTTAAAATTCCTCCAATAAATATATTTTCTTCAAAAAGTATCTTTTATATTAATCTCTCTAAACCATTCCAAAAATTTTCTTTTGAGCTACATTCAATCATTGTGGGATCGAAATTCATTAGACTCGATGAAGAAAGTGTCGTGAAAATATATTTTAAAATATCGGTGAAAATTTGAAGCGGATGAATAGTAGATAAGACCACTACCCAAAATTTATCTCATTTTGCGAGGACTTTAGATAGTTCGATTTCTACAGGTGCAAGCCCATAGTTAATTAACCCTCCCGTCGAGAGGGCATTTTCAATTAAAATTTGGTCGATGAATCGTTAAATAAAGATATATAATATGAGTGGAGTTTGAAAATTATGAAATTTATCATTTTAATTTAAAACTTTGGTTGGGGAATGATGGCGCGTCCCAGATCACATGGTTAGTCATCCGGTATCCGATTCACGATCCAGTTAGAGGAGGTAGTCGGCCGAGACGACGAAAGGATCTTGTATAAATGCGGTTCATCGTCAAGATGTCTTTGTAGACCTGGGATGGAGTTTGTCTAAGGGGACAAATATAAGTTAATTTTAACTAACATAGGATTTTTTGCCCAACCAAATACATTATATATTTCATAGCTCAAAGAGCAAAGTCATTGGGAAACATATGAGTTACGTCGTCCAAGATGTCTTTGTAGAGCTGAGATGGAGTTTGTCAGGACAAATATAAGCCAATTTTAACTAACATAGAGTTTTAGCAATACATTATATATTTAACTCAAGAGCGAAAGTCGTTGGGAAACATGTAATCGATGGTGATCGTAATTTAATGGTGTCATATTACGTGAATACAGGTCAGCTCGGTCTAACCGCCATCATGTGTACCATTTTCAACAAAACCATGCGGACAAGGACAATTGTATTCTACGAGCTTAAAATTATTTAGGTGTAAAAATAATAATGCATTTGATTTGACATTGGCTCTTTGTAAGTAAAAATTTTCTTAATTTGTCACCCTCAAACAAACAGTTGCGGAGAGGTGGATTGATTTTAAATTTTAATTTAAATAATTAATTTCATTTCATTTATATTTTATTATTTATATTTTGATCATTTTATAATTAATTTAGATTTAAGCATGTAATGACTCATTATTAAAACTTTAATAAATATCGCATTTCTCGATCATATGACTATTATTGGTTGATAGACCTTGTCAACTCTGTCTATTTTTTTATAGAGGATCAGGTCTAAATTCATTACCTCAAGAATTATAGTCCTCCAAATCTTGTAACTCTAGCTTGAGCATAGAAGATCAGGTTTGAGACTTTTCCTCTTAAGAGCTTGAACTTAAGAAGCTAAGTCAATAGATCCATCTCTTGTAATTATATGACAGAATTAGCTTCTCAGATTTTATTAAATTGAAATTCTTATAATATTATAATCGGAATTTTAGGTTTTGTTAACACAATCACAACCCAGGGATGTAGATATATGTTCTTCGTTTTTTGCATGACTTGCGTATCTTCCGATGTTTGATCTAATAAATATTTCAACATCTGATTTGTTATTTTAAAATATTGTATGGACATTTAGATGTCTAAATTGAAGTAGTTGTGTTTGACATGACATATGTGTCAAAATGCAAGTATAAGTTTTTTTTATAAAGATTTTTGAGTTTTGTTAACTCAGACCCGGTCCTAAGACCAAACCGGAAAGTGTAGTTATCTATTTTTTTGTATCTGACTTAGTGAACACTTTAACATACAGACAAATATCTGTTCTTTTAAAATATTGTATGGACATTAAAATATCTAAGTTGAAGTGTAGATATCAAATTGCAAATTTTGATTTTAATGTGGCTTTTTGGGTTTTGTTACCTGGTCCTAAGACCAAACCGGGGTGTAGATATATGTTCTTTTTACTTGCATTTGACTTGGATATCTTTCTAGATATTTGATTTAATAGATACTTCAATATATATATCAATATCTGTTCTTTTAAGATATTAAAATGTCTAAGTTGAAGTAATTATATTTGGTATGACTTACGTGTCACATCTAAGTTTTAATACCTAGAAGGGATCACAAATCAAATGTATATCTACTTTATAAAACACGTTACATTCTTCATAGGCATTTGAAGTGAAGATTTGTTCTACCAAAAATATGAATTCAACATTTCCAAATATTTGTTGCAAACCAAATGAACATTTATTCTGAATGATCAAGTGTGCATCTGTACTAAAGTACATAAAGTGTTTGTTTGCAAATCAAGTAGATTTTTTTCTTCTAAATGATCTAGCATGTGTCCATACTAGAAAATATGAAATATCTAGTTAAGCGATCATCAACATGTATCCATACTAGAGAATATGAGATATCTATTTGGCATAAATCAAGTGCATCTATCCTTGTAAAACCTGTTCTCGACCCCCTTTCTTTTTAAACACTTGCTAAATACCAAGTGTAGTATATGTTCTATTTAAAGTTCTCATGAAATTTAGAGGAATGTCATAAAATCAAATATGGATTTAAGCAATAGAACATTATGTCATAAGACACATGTAGACTTGTTCTATTCAAATATTCACACATAGAACTAAATATTTATGATTTTTCTTCGTAGTATATGTTATATGTTAAAATCAAAGAAGATGGGATGTCACAATACATATATACAAGATGATCACATTTAAACCCCTTATATATATTAAAATACAAAGGTTAGTTTAATTATTTCCCTCACATGGATTTAGGCCCGATAGGCTTTTGGACTTAAGAGAAATTGTGGGCTTATAAGTTTCATGAGAGGAGTTTATTTCTTTTTGTTGTAGGCCTATTTATGAGTTTGGGCTATATAGCCCTTTCATGAATTTGATTCTTTGTGATTGTAAATGACCAAACCATAAGAGGGGGCAAAACTAAAGGATAATCATGAGCTTGCAACATTTAGGTCATGACATGACAACTTAAGCATGTATCCATCCCATTAAACCTTATTTTTATCATGCTTTGCATAAGCCCATTTGTAATATTTTGTATAAGCCTATTTAAGAATTTTTTTAGGATAGGCCAAGTATGAAGAAGAAAGCCCATGACATTATGGTCCATTCATAATATCATTTATTATATTTTAGTTATTTGTCATGTCCCCATTTTATCATGACATGCACTCATAAACGAGAGGAAGACACTCCTTCCCATTCTTTTTATGACACACCCACTTTGGTTGAAAAAGAGGACTTCTTTCTTCTCCACTCTTTTTTTATTTATTTCTCCCTTAAATTCATGCTCATTTCATGAGTGATTAAGAGGATGACAAAAGATATAAAAGCCTCCCCTTAGATCCATGCTCATTTTATGAGACATTAAGAGGTAATGACAAATAAGTAAAAATCTCCCCTTAGATTCATGCTCATGTTATAAGGCATTAAGAGAAAATGACAAAGAAGTAAAAGCCTCTCCTTAGATCCATGCTCATTTTATGGGACATTAAGAGGGAAATGACAAAGAAATAAAGATCTCCTCTTAGATCTATGCACATTTTATGGGACATTAGGAGGTAAATGACAAAGAAATAAAGATCTCTCATTAGATCCATGCTCATGTTATGAGGCATTAAGAGGGAAATGACAAAAAAATAAAGATCTCCCCTTAGATCCATACTCATTTTATGGGACATTAAGAGGGAAATGACAAAGAAATAAAGATCTCCCCTTAGATCCATGCTCATTTTATTAGACATTAAGAGAGAATGACAAAGAAGTATAGATCTCCCCTTAAACCCATGCATATTTTATAAGACATTAAGAGGGAAATGACAAAGAAGTAAAGATCTCCCCTTTGATCCATGCACATTTTATGAGGCATTAAGAGGTAATGATAAAGAAGTAAAGATCTCCCCTTAGATCCATGCTCATGTTATGAGGCATTAAGAGCTAATGACAAAAGAGTTAAAGATCTTTCCTTAGATCAATGCTCATGTTATGAGGCATTAAGAGAGAATGACAAAAGAGTTAAAGATCTCCTCTTAGATCCATGCTCATGTTATGAGACATTAAGAGAGAATGACAAAAGAAATAAATATCTCCTCTTAGATCCATGCTCACGTTATGAGGCATTAAGAGAGAATGACAAAGAAGTAAAAAATTTCCTCTCCCTCTTAATGGCATGTAAAAAAAAAACTATGAAATTAATGGGATGACACAAGTCCCATTTTCGTTTTTTTGGCCTCATGCCAAGGGACTAATCATTATAAATAAGAGAGAATCATTCTCTCATGAAGACTTTACTTTCTTACTTCTCCTCATTCTCCTTACAAAATCTATTACAAATCTAAGTCTCCTAAGAGAGAGCTCATATACCCTTCAAAGGAAGAGATCCCCAATACTTTAACTTATTCTTATCATAGCACATCAATTTGTAAGTTATGTCTAATTTGATGCTTTTAATTTTTATCCCTCCTTACCTCATATGAATAGATGTTTGATAATAAAATAAGACTTAAATCATGCAACCATAAGATACTTGTCTTTCAATGTTCAACTATTCATAAGCATATAAAGATTGTTGCAAAGTAGACAAATGAGATAGGACAAACATTCATATTAAATTCGTGCTCACAAATCTGAAAGTTTAGACTTGACTAGGCAATCATCCATGTTGATTTCTTTATCTCAATCTTATTGCATGACTTAGGCAAAGGGGAGGCAATCATGTCATAAATATATGCTTAGTAATAAGATAATATTTAATTCACATGACACATAAGGTGTATAATTTTCAAATAACTCACTCATGTAGTATATAAAGACATACTTGATAATGAAGTAAAGTTTAAATCATACTATGCATTGGGTATCGCATTTCTATCTTTCACCCGTTCATATAGCATAATCACCATTTAGGCAAAAGAAATTTGAATTTTAAACAAATAATTGTCACATGCTATGAAGATTCAAATAACAATCGAACTAAGCATGTGTGAGCATATTGTAATTGTCATATGGTATGATGGTTTGAATAATAATGAGCTAAGCATGAATGACATATGCACATGCTTTCCTTCTTACGAACTTAGGCATTTACATATACTTTTTTTTTTTGCTTACCAAAATTTTCAGCAACCTCACGGCATCATCCCCGCATAAGGGGACTGTTTCGAGAGATTAGGTCATCCCATCGCACCAAGAAAGGCGTGCATGGTAGGTGTCTACCAAAAAAATTTATTTGTCACCACGCCAAAGGCGCGTATGAGCTATACATGATAGCATTTTCTTGCCATGTTGAAACAACGCGAAAAGTACTTATATCATAAAAGAAATAATTTTCCCTGCGTTGAAAACGATGGAGCGGTGTACTTATCGCGATAAATTTTTCGCGCGTTGGAACAACGTGAGCATTTTATCATGTTTCTCACCGCATTGGAACAATGTGAGCGGATCTTATCACGCCAGATTTCTGCCATGTTGGAATAACGCGTGAGCAGTCTTATCATAAAGTTTCCGCCACGAACAAGCGGTAATTATAACACAAACAATTTGCAAGCTTGCATTTACATAATAAGCATTCATGTACATGTACTTGAGACATATGACATTTATGATTTTAATTAAGCATTGCTTTGGGAACATCACAAATAAGAAATCATTACATGAGTTTTTAATTGCATATATCATTTCTCCTCTTTTCTTTTTTTTTAGCATAAGGGATGAAATACTTTTCCCAAATTTGACAAGTAGATAACATTCATATGTCAAATCATAAGCATATATTTCATTCTTTTAATACTTGCATAAGCTTGAAGAGGTATTAAAGTAAGAAGCATAAACAAAACTTATATTCATATGATTTCAAATTTAACAATCAGCTTCAAAATCTTAAGAGATAAGGCAAAGATAATAAATCCCACATAAAGATCTCACAATTTACTTCAAGGATTTATCATTTAGAAAGAAGGTAAGCAATGTTAATAAAACAAGACTATGCCTTTCAATCTTCTTTCCTTTGGCAAGATTCTTAATGAACTTAATCTATATGAAATACATCATTTCATTTAGACTAGCAAAATCCAAAAAATCAAATATGAGATAATACTTGCATTCGAATTTGCCAAATCAAGAAAAGAAATCTGAAAACAAACTTTGCCCAAACCCTCATCTCCATACTAGCAAACAACTAAGTAATGGAAGCAAAGTAGAATAGACTTCATGAGATAAATCCAGAAAATCAGTGTATGTGGTGAACACTTGCATTTGAACTTAACAAACCCAGAAAAATCTGAAAGTAAACTTCACCCAAATCTTACTCTTCTTAATAACAATAACTCATATTGTAGTAAAGCAAGATAAACATTATGAAATCATAATAGCTCTTCAACTATAATACCGATTCACACTTGCTATTTTTCATGTATTTCACAAGAAGCACCAAAAAAACAGTGAATCATAAAGGGGAATTCATCAAATCATATCATTCAATAAGACTCCAAAGCATAGAAATGTACCAATGCTAGCATAAAACTAGAGATTTGGGCAATACCTCATCTCAAATCTCAAGATTAAAACCCTAACGTCATCTTAAGCATAGAACTAGATAGATCTACCAAACCCTAACTTCCAAAAGAACTCAAATGCATGAAAATAAGCTTAGGGTTAAAGAGAGATGACTTGGAGAGTTTGGTTTCTAAAGAGGAAGAAGAAGAAGAGCTTTCAGTTGAGATAGCTAGGATCTCTCGCTAACAAAGCAAGGAAATCGCTCGGAATGCTCGAGAGGGATGGGTGAACCAAATGGACGTCGGATGGGTCGATCAAAGAGCAAGGAAGGAGAGTCCTGGACGAGAATCGCGCAAGAGAGGAGAAGGAATCGTCGCGGGAGAGAAGAGTCGTGAGAGATGAGAATAGCGTGAATGGGGCTAGCGTCGTTGGTTAGGATTTAGTTGCCGCAGCGATTCTATTTGTTACTGCGGTGCAAGAATTATTGGGCACTAATGGACGAGTTGGCGACTGGATTAGGATAGAGATTACGGTGTATTAAGAGATTAAGCAATCACTAATTATTTTAATTACAAATCAATATGATTTCGCATCAAATATTATGAATTTACTTTGTGCGATAAACCCTAGCACTATGGGTATCAATTTTGTGTCTCAACGACGCTGATTTCCAATCGGTCGTTGACAACGTCGGGCGGTTGAAGTAAAATTTAAATTGCACGCCGCATTGAATCGATCAACGCTCGCGTTGCTTACAATTGAAGCGAAGGTGTCGTTTGATATTTTACATTTCGGCAATCAATCGCGAATGAAGGTTGTTGTTCGGCGGGGCCGACTTGATATCGTAATTTCATTAAAATTGATTTTAATCAATTGATTAATTATTAATTGATCCGATATTTTTCATTTAATTAATTTTAATATTTTGGACGCAGCCGAATTTTTAAATCAAGGAGTTATCGAATTCGATCGCAATTAGAGCATTTTAAACCCGACTTATATGATGTTACTATCGTTAATTATTTATTTTAACTTCCATGGTTTATTTGACTTGTGCACCATATGTGGAGGTCAACAATCATATTTGAGGAACATAAACACTTATAACATTGATAAAGTTAGTATCAATAATAATCTTTAAAGCTATAATTCTATCCTATTAACATTGTTATAACATTATCTTTCAAATTTTTATCTATAATCACACATACCATTTCTAATTCGACTCCTACCTGAATACCAAATCTAAACTATCAATCTCCTTGATCTTCTCCCCAACCCCTTTAGTTTCTTGAATACATAAAATATTTATCTTCCTATGAATCATAATATCTATTAATTCTATTAATTTGCTTATAAGAGTACCTATATTCCAAGTTCGTAACCTAATTATAGTTTTATGAACTAACTTCTTTGCTCGCATCCATCCATAGTGTGGGAACCTTTGCTTATTTAACAATACACGACGACAGGGTTCCCGACACATTTTCATCAGAGAAACAAGACGCCGCCGGGACGCTTCTATAACAATATATTCTAAAGGAGTCATGTCATGATTATTTTGATAAGTTTTACACTGGTTGTCAATTGTCTATCGCAACTCTCCATTTTTCACATCTAGGACTTGGGACCCAACAAAGATAGTGTTAAATCAAACTCATCCAGAAGTCCATAAAATACTCCAAAAGATATTGGACACTTCAAGGATTCTATATGTCTTCGGGTCTCTAGAACTCTCATAAATAATATAGATACTTAGGATTAATGTAGAGTATTCAAGAGAACTTTATACATAATAATATTATAACATAAATATAAAAAATTCCTTAGGTGAGGTGGAGGCTTATAAAAGATAATATACCACTTCAGCTGTAATCCAAGTAATTTTATCCTTGTAACACTCTCTTTGTTTAGTGAAGGTTTTTTCATTCCTTCTCACTCTCTCTTGTATACTAATTGTTCTAGCCAAGCATTCATGACATTTAAACTTTAGCATCAAGGAGAAGGCTAAATCCACACGATTAATTTGAAGAAAGCTCATGACAAGATCAAAGCAAGTTGATCTCAGGGCTAAGTTGATATGAAAACCTAATGAATCTCAAGGCCAAGTTGATCTCAAGGCTTTGTGGTATTAGAAATTTGAGTTCAACATGTTAAATGCAGAGTTGTTGCAACAAGGCTAAAGTTATTAGGACCAACACATTTCTACAACATCAAAACCAAGATAGAGTCCAAAGATGTGATCTCTAGTTTTGATTCACTTTTATCTCAAGAGGAGGTGGCCATAAATGGCTTGGAAGTCCAAAAGTATAACTTGGGTGAGAAGGTGAATGGCATAATGGAGGAAGATTTTGCAAGCCATTCTATGATAAGGGGCTTGTCACTCCACTAGAGAAATCCTTGAGCCAAGAGGAATTGCTACTAACATAAGTAGCTCTATCTGGTTGCCCAAGTTACCCATTCACTTGTGGGATTCTGATGTCAAAAGCCACATTATTTTGAAAAGGATTTACAAAAAAATTTCATAATGCCGATGACATGGGAGTGTTTGGACCCCATAGTCAAGTTGGTACAAGACATTTCCCTTCAGAATAAGTTCAAGCTTGACAGCCCGCCTAGAGTTGGCTCAAGTGTGAGCCGCCCATCTATATTTACTTATTATTATGTTTTAGTTACTTGATTAAGGGCATTTGTGTCTTTTTATTTTATTATGGTTAGGGTTTTGTGTTATGAGTTATAAGTATTATTTATTGTTAGAGACTTGTTTGGGAACTTTTGGTTATGTTTGTATTGGAGAATCATTATAGGGTCCTTAGATTGGAACTTTTCTGCATCCTTCAATATTGGGTAGTGAATCTATATCCCAATCGTTGTTGGTGGTGGTCATGTGTCTTTCTATACAATTTGACTCGTTTAGTAAGTTATTGAGTTCTTTTATTTTAATCTCAATCTCGTTTTCCTCCCTACTCTTTCCCTTCTTTTTAACCCTAACAGCCAGCCTCCCCTACCTCTCCCATTAGCAGCATCCCCTCCTCTATGCCCTAGATCCAATATCAACCTAGCAAGGATGTCTCATTAAAGTTCCCTCTATCCAACAAAGGTGTTTGATAAAATTGCCCCCATCTCAAGGGGTGTTCATAAAATTTTCCCCTTATT
This sequence comes from Cymbidium sinense, assembly GCA_021442155.1. Lineage (NCBI taxonomy): Eukaryota > Viridiplantae > Streptophyta > Magnoliopsida > Asparagales > Orchidaceae > Cymbidium > Cymbidium sinense. Next base: position 160,685,379 of record CM038215.1, read on the forward strand.
TGATATGGGTGCTTTTTTTAGAAAAAGTCATATTTTACCCCCAAAGGATTATGATGAAATAATAATTTTAGTAGTTTGATCTCTTGAGCTTGTGGAATAGAAAGACTACCTAAGTCTTTAAACAAAATTGAATTGAATCATGCATATGAGTTGACTTGTTTATGAGAGCAAGAGCATGATGGAATGAGACTAGTTTAGCCTTTGTATTTGTTAAGAAAGTTTACATAATATCATAGCCAACTATCTATGATACTTCATGAGGTAGTGGGTCTCACACCTTCCACGTTGATAAGCTAGTAGCCTCCTTCATAAACATTTTTCAATGATGAAAGGGCTCCCCAATTTAGATCAAATTTGCTGCCAATGAGATAATGAAGATACATGGTCTTTGAAGTACGTGGGCTAGTTCACCCATCGTGAAGTTTATATGCTAGACAATACAATCATCGAAACTCATCATTCTTGAATTAAAATTTTTTATAAATTTTGTTGGGTATGAAGTCAAACTTTATTTAAGGCTTCAAAATCCAAGAGTCATAGATGAACATTCCCTTCTTGTATATATTATCTAGCAATATGGATAGTAGGTAGCTTAATATTGAGTGGGAGTATCACCTCTATTCTAAGTATGAGAAAGTATGGACTGGCCAATGCTACAGTTTTATAAGTGGAGTAATATGCCCATAAAATGTCTTTGTTAGCTTTTCATGTCACTCTCTATTATTTTTGGAGAAAACTTCTTTGATGGTTTTATTTTAAGGCCTTGATTAAATCATTATTCATTGGGTGATACATTGATGAGTAGCACAAATTTATCTTATGTCAATTGACAAACCAATAAATCATAGCACTTTTAAAAGTTACGTCATTGTCAAATATAATTAGACCTAGGACCTCAAATCAGTAAACAAAGTTGCCTCATTATAAATTCAACATATTGTTTAAATTGACTTCTTTTAAGGGAATTGTTTTAACCCACATTGAAACATGGTTCATGAAAACGAGAACAAATTGTTGCACTGTGAAAGATTCGGAGGATTTATGTTATTGCCCAAACTTTTAAATAGCCATGATGTCACTATAGGATAGAGTTCTATGAAAAATGTCTTCGTGAATTTGACAATAGTGACATTAGTTAGCATTATCAATAAATCCTTATACATGTTAGATCATTAATATCTCATCCATTTAATTTTCATTTTTATTTTTGGACAAGATTGATGTGCAGTTTATTAACAGCTCATAAATAAAGCACAACTAAACATAATGAAAAAAAAATCTGCAAATTTCATAAATCCAATGTCGACCAAGTTAACTTCTTGTTGTAGCAAGTTGAAAAGCATTCTCGAATATATAGTTGGGAATATTAAGGTCACGTGGATGGTTGGGAGTAAATAATACTATTTGAAACAGATTAGCAAAAACAAAAAGGCGTGATATTGGATCACAGGAACAGAATATTGCAATAAAAAAGATATACATGTTCTTTATTTCAAGCAAAATCAGGAACATAAAGCGGATAAACCAAGAATAATTAACTTCAGAAATGATCAGTTCACAGAGATCATTATCCAAACCTGAGGATATTTCAATGAAATAGAGATGAATCATAACTTGAAATATATAATAAAAAGTCAATAAATGGAGAAGAACGGGATTAATATAACAAATATATGACAATAATGAATTCATTAGACACCATTCACCTTTACCTGACAACTAGAATCAAGGCCTAAATGTTGCAAAGTAGCATGCAGTATGCGCAAAGACACTTGGGCAACAGCCTGTAACAAAAAATAAATAAATAATAATTTGAAAATGTTGGAAGTCGACAAAAGTCTGTTCCTAAATCCTAATTATGCCAGAAAAGAAACAGAACAAGGACCTTTTCAAAACCATATGTAGTCTACTTGAAAAAGACCAAGATTTTTTTGAAGAATAAATCAGACCATTTATATGGAGTACACATTTTCATAACTCAATGTCCACAAAACAAACCCATTAAGAAAAGTTAACAATGATAGCAGAAAAGGTGTACACACACTGAGGCAAAAAACAGTAGCAAACAAACATTGTAGAAAAACAAGCAATTTAAAAACAATAGCAACACAATGTGCAAAAAATCACATGGACTGACTAAAAAAAGCATTGGAATTGCATTTGAAAGGATGTACCCACGGCATATAACTACGATCAATGCATAGTTTGGAGAAGAGTTATTGCACGCAGCCATGCCCCAAAATTCAAAAGATTTCGCTTATTTGTAATTCAAAACATTAATTATCATAAATATAACCTCTTCTCCAACTTAAAGGCTGCATTCATGCATGAAGACTCACGGTTAAATTTTTTTAATACAATAAATTTCATATGATGATACTTTAATTCAAAGTAAAATTGTTAATTCACATATCACAAGTTGCTGATTAATCTAAAAACTTAATCTCCAAATGAAAACATGTGAAATTAATAACAATTAATAGTGAAACGATTGAAATTATTTGAGGATTTCAGCAATAAATTAGAAGCAAGTAAAATCAACTCACAAATCAGATTATGTTTCACAAATTAAATTTTCAATACGTCACTTTTGATCAAAATTAAAAGCATTCAGGCAAGATAAAAACAATTTATGATGGTAAAATATAATAAGAAACAAATTTAGTAAAATAAAAAAATCAAGCCTCACATTGATGCAAGTAGATGACTTTCTCAAAAAAGAGGTAGCTGCATTTGTATTACAATTGAAGGAATCAAGCATCAAATAAAATAGTAAATAAAATGTATTCAAACAAAATGTAGTGAATTGCATGCCTCAGAATACTATTTATAGCATCATCATAATCTAAGCTAATAAAAAAGATTGACATAAAATTATCCCCAACTTAAATTTAAATAAATGATATTTTATTTTAATTCATCAAATCAAGAAAACATTACTATTTTAAATTCAAAAATTCCAAGTAATTGATTATAGTCATTTTGTTATTCTAAAGAGACGCATACAATAGCTACACACGAATATCATCGCTACAATGTCTGCCATACTAGCCTACTACAATACTAGCAATAGTAATCAAAGCTACAATAATATGCAAACATCACTGCCACAACTTCTATTTTATTTTTTTTATGTAATGAATATTTTTTAAACCACGGGCTCAATCACAACCTTGCTACAATCAGCAATCTCATATACTTTTAAAACATGAAAAATATAATGATGTCCACTATAACCTCCTTAATCTTATAATAAGATAAACAAAATCAAGATAGAAATTCCACCATCCACCTAAACTAATCTAATGCGAGGAAAGAAAAGTCTTTCTTGGCCAATACAACCTTTCTAGATCATCATCACTAGCATGCACTAAAAATATAAATAAAATAAATCAACTACTACAGATGATAATAAAAAACAACACAGAAATTAATGATTGATATGATGAGTCTAATGTGAATAAAAAATAAGACTTTAATAAATCTAACCATCCTAAACAAATTCAACTCAAAAATCTAACATTTGATATTCATCAAGTAAATCAAAGCATAAAAGAGTATCCTATAAAGCAATCTATGAATCATCACAATTAAATGTATCATTAGCAAATAAAGTACCTCTAAAATCCACCATCAGTAGTGAAAATAATCTCATTATTTAAAATAGATTTAAAACAAGATGCATAGAAGTATATAGCAAAGAATTGGATGTGGTCACACAAGGAAGAAATGGAAATGAAATAAAATACAACAAATTGAAAAGCCTCGTGAAATAAAGTCAAAATCAGATGCATTAAAAATTGAATTCATATCAAAATTTTCTAGAATTTTTAACTTGCATGATTTAACTTCAATGTGTTGCATAACAATGAATAATCTTACATTCAATTTCTTAAAGATTCTAGATTGAAGCATTTCTATATTTACAAGCATCATCACCTTATGATCACACATAAATTCCAGACATTATGTTTATATAAAAAAATCTTATAGTTTTAATATTTAACATATCATCTATTGATATACTCCTTCATATATTGTGCTAATGCATTAGAAATATATATCCTTAAGCTTCTATACATCACTTCAATTTGACCATCATGTGTGACAAAGAGTTGAAAATACATATTCTCATTTTTTTTTCAAAAGATTTTTTAGAAATAGTTTATTAATTTTACATTACAATCAAAAACAAATATTTTACATAAATTCTAGAATTAATCACCTCATGAAAATAAAATTTAGTAATGTCAGATGCATCAAAGGTTATATGATATAATTGAAATGGTTTGATTTTTAAAAAATGATCTTCTGCTACAAAAATGGAATTATGTTTTCTCCGTGACTGATAAATCAAAGACAAAGTCCATACTAATGCCTTATAAGGTATACATGAAGGCATTAAATATATACAAAAATATGTGTTTTGCTTTTTGAATTTACCAAATCGACAAATCCTATATTGTGAAACCCATTTTCCTACAACACTTTTAAGACTTGGCCATAGTAAATATTTATCCTCAATCATTGCAATGGTATAATTCTCCCCAAATGTCCAACAACACATCTAATATGTAATTTTAAAATAAATAAAAAATCATTAAATGATGAATCAAAAATATAAAGACGAGTCACTTCAAATAAATAATCACTTTTAATCATATAGCTTTTATTAAGTAAAAATGAATCATTATCCAAATCTTAATAAATGTCATCAAAATCATGATAAGTGGCATACTCCTCTATGATCAAAGAGTCACCCTTGCATTATTTGAAAATGGTCAAAAAATCTACTCAATATTAGATCCAACATTGTAATTAGCAACAATTTTTTTTTGGGTAAAAACTCAACACATTTGGCATTTCAATGTCTCAACTTTATGAGTTCACATATTTTAAAGCATGATCATCAGAATATAACAAAACCTTTTTAAGTAATAAATAATTTCTACAATATTGAAGAGTTTGGATGGCACTTTAGACTTCTTGATTTTAGTTTGAATATTTCATTTAGCTTCATTAACCCTCTTGGCTCAACATTCATCTAATACCTACTACAAACACCATATTTAGTCTAATCAAATTCCTCATTTTTTTAGATAATTTATAAATAGAGTTATGACAACACTAAATCCTATCATGTATTGTGTATAAAACATAGTCAAACAATACAAATCAAAATATTAGATAGGTTAATAGGTCTTGGCCAATCAATTATCACTTTAACCTTATTAATATCAACAACTAAGTCACCCCAAACATAACAAATCCAAAAAAATCAAAGATTTTGTAAAAAAAAAGCATTTCTTCAAATTCATATATAATTTCTCAAGTTATAAAACCTTAATTATTCTTCTAAGATGCACAAATGACCATTTAGTCTATTAATATGAATTAAAATGTCATCAAAATAAACAATAAATATTTTTTTAATAAAAAATCACCAAATATGATTCATTATCAACATAAAAGTACTATGCACGTTGGTTCATAAAAAATGCATCACCAATAGTTCATATAATCATTGATCTTAAAAGTAATTTTTATGCCCTATCTTTCTTATTCTTGCTTGATAATACACATTAATCAAATTAATTTTACAAAATATCACACAACATTCATCATATCTAACGTACCATCAAAATAAGGTATGAAAATTTTATATTTAACAGTCAAGATGGCTCTATTATCTACACAATCCTCCAACTACTATTTTCATAAGTGGAAGCAAAACCGACAATATTAAGACTCATACTTTCCCTATTCCTTCTTCAATAATTGATTCACAGGTCATTTATATTCAATATGTTTTGCAAGATTCATCAAATAATGAATCAAATTAAGCAATGATCATCCAAAAATTAATCCAATAGAATATTATATATCCCATAGCAATGATAAATATTTGAGAAATTTATCAAGCCAAAAACTTTTTAAAATGGCCAATTCTTGATTAGCATCATCAAGTCAAAACTTTAGGTAACACATTATTCAATTGCACAACTAATAATAAGGTATAGATCACACCTTCATACATTCAAATGCATGTTAAGACATAATATGTAAAATCTTTTTCACTAAAATAGTAGCACAATACAAATTCAAATTTATTCTTAGCTATATAACTTTTAAAACTACCCTCTCTCATTGGTCTTGAAAGCTTATGAATCGAACATCCAAAATAGACAACATCTAGAATATATAACCAAGATCTACTCAAAATACTATTAGTCTCAAGATATTGTAAGTCATGTCTATGACTAATACATCATACCGTATTATATCAATATAGGCAATTATTGGAATCAAAATTAGAGACCTCTGAGATATATAAATAACAATATCATCTACCAAAAGTATATTATATGATTGCAAATATGATTTAAGCTTCAGATTTAGATGCAACATTTATGTAACTTCCACTATCAATTATAAGCTTGCAAAATTCTCCCAAATTTAAAATAAATTTGAAAAATTGCGATTCTCTTTCAATTAGACTCAATCTTCGGAGTAACTATTATGCAACACATTATATTCAATGAATTATCAACTAAAGCATGCTTAAAATCACTAATATCTTAATCAAAGTAATGAACATCATTGAAATCACTGATGTCATCTTTTTCTTCGTCCAAATTTATATGCAAGTTCTTACTAAGACACTCACCAACATAATATCCAATTTGATAATGCTTAAGACATGTCCTGGTAGAGATCCTAGATCTAAATACATGTAAAGTTAATGTCTCTTAAGTGTTCTTATTGACTATAATATTACTACTTTGAGATACAAATACCAAGTAGGTGTAATAGATTAAATTAGTTTCTTGGACAAAAAATGCACCACTATAATATGTAGTAGCCATCTTAAACATATGAAATTTTAATACTTGCTCAAAATCTAATATATATTAAGAAACATGCTTACATGATAGAAAGCAGTGAGGTGTCATCTCTCTCTTGACCTAGAGAATTTGATTTTAAGATCTTCATTGATCTGATAACACAGCACCACCTCTTTACATTTGGTCCCATAATTTATTAACAATTTTGGTCAAAAGTTTTAATGAATTAAATCAAACAAGGAAATGATGAAGATGATATGATGAAGGCAAATATATATTTTTTTTTTCTTCAAAAGTTATTTCATTTCAGTCCATATAGTGATTGGTTCTCTTCCCAATTTTTCATTTGTCTTTCCATGCTCATGGAATAGATTTTAGCTTGACCAGAAAATTTCATTTTTGCAAGTTGCACTTATCATGCATCAAATATAGTTTGTCGTTCAAAGAACTTATCAACATCTAGCAACAAATGAGCAAATATTTAAAGATCAATTTCACCAACATAGTCAGATATTTCAACTATAATTTGCTACTTAAGTCATCATCTATATCAAAATTTTGTATTTTATGCCTTTCATTATCATCATTGTTAAAGAACATTGAATTATCTATCAAGATGATTTCTCTGTGTACTACCAGACCTAACATTCAAATAAATTGATTCATCATTGTAATTAAAATCCACTTCAAGTTCATGCACATAAACTTGATTAGCTTCTAAATTATCAATCATTATTTTAACAAGATTAATATTATCATAGATTTTATTGTTCATATTTAACAACTCATTTAAGTGTTACTATAAAATAGCTAGAATTTCATCTCTTTCACAATCTGTTAAATTACCTTGATAATTAGTTGCATTTCTAACTAATATGATGACACATCTAACTCTCTATTACTAATTTGAGATATAATGACTCCAGAATAGGTTTCCTAATGCAATTAAATTAATGTGTAGCATGCTTTAATGTGAAAAAAAAAATTAATGATTTATAGATCCAACAGTTAATCCAACAATTCAATTTTATTTTTTAAATGAAAGTATAGGATAAAGAATTTAAAACTAATTAATAATGAAATGGTTAAAATATTTAAAAAATTCAACAAAAATAAATAAAATCAATGAGAAAACAAAATTAATTTCCACAAATCATATCTCCAATGTCACATTTTCATCAAACCAAAGGAATTGAACAAATCAAACACAAATTATGTAGATGAATGAGGAACAAATTTACAAAATTTAGAAAAAACATACCTCACAGTAGTAGAAAGTGATAACTTTCCCTTGTAATTGAACATTGCACTTGAAGAATCATGTAAATCCAACTTACACTTGCACAAGAGCCAAAACTTAAAAAAGGAGATTTTATCCAAGCCAAAAATTATGAATCGCATACCTCAAATACTATTTATAAACTCCTCAAAAACTAAACTAGTACATAAGGGTAGCATAAAATCAATTGCAATTTAAGTTTAAATTAATCCCAACTTAATTTTAAATCTCCCAAAATAGATGAACATTATCCAGTCTAAATTTTAAATTTTTGAAGTAACCATCTTCAACCATCAAATAGCACTGCCACAACTTCCCTTTTTATTTATTTATTTAACGAATATTTTCAGAAACTATCATCTCAATCACAACCCCATTGTGCCATCAATCTCCTAATATTTCAAATAATAGAAAGATATACCATTGTTCACCATAACCTGCACAATCTTTTATAGCAATTGACTCAAATTAAGAGTGAAATTATGCCAACCTCATAAACTAATCTAAAGCTAAAAAATTAAATACAATATTCCTTTGTCAATATAACCTTTCTTAGCCAGAGAAATTAAAGAAAATTGCACCAAAATTAATGCATTACTTTGATGCTTCCAACAAGAATAAACATGAAGATCTGCTAGGTGAAGTTATTGATCAGTTTAGGTAAGGCTGCCTTCAAACCTTTTCATTGATAAAGTACAATAAATCAGCCTCCTTACACAAAAATGCGGAAAAAAAATCTTATACCTTTGGAGAAAGTAATTGTTTCAAGTAACTAAAGATACATTATGCAGAAAATATAAATTATGACTCCTGCTCATCTGTGAGATCCACAAAAGTATGGTAAAAAGAACAAAATAAGAAGCCACCCAAAATGCACTCACAAAAAGTTTCAACGGGAATCTGGATTACTCATGAATAAATGCTGAGTGCACTAGCAAAATAATAATAAGATTACCGTAAAAGAAAATATAATAGTGTAGAGCATATCTATGCTCCGGAAAAAGCCATTAATCACTTATCAGAATACAATGGATGACATTCAGAGTGCAAAAAACACATGAGAGATGGCCTTATCACATCTCAATATTTGGAAAATCTACCCATCAATAAATTTGAAAAATCCTAATAGGGACTAGAGATTTTATCACTTACATTATCAAGCTTGCACAGATCAAGTAATGCATCGATAAAGTCCTTTAATGGTACAACCTCCTGACGCATCTGCAATAGCAAATTAGAAACACTTTATTGATCTTGAAAAATAAGCTCTAGTTCCCTAATAAGTATGCAAATGCCTGCTCATCAGTTGTAAGCTATGATTATTAACAATATGTTCTGTAAAGGCATATCACTATCCAAATGCACAATGATTACGCAAGCTATGACTATTAACAATATGTTCTCAGCATCACAAGTGTTTGATGTGTTCTAGAACATGGCATGAATTTAGCCACGAATTTCTAAGTTAATGTCATTAAGCTCCCAATACTAACAGTTTAACAACTCTCATCTGAAAGAGGGGCACTCCGACAAAGAAGACTTATGGGTTAAACTGTATGTAAGCTGCATACAACTTTATAAAATTGCCATTATCTATAGTGTCATGTAAGCTGCATACAATTTTATCAGGTGACATGCATACTGATTTTGATCACTGGATGACTTGGTTCCACAAGAGTAAACCTCTAAACTAAACTAGTTAAAGCAGCAGATTATGACAAAATACTAGAACACAGCAGTCTGCATCTAATATATATAAAATTATCACTGTATGTAAGCGCAGTACATATGATACAATTTATTATGTTTTTGCACCTTCATTAGCAATTGATAAAACCGAGATGCTCTAGCAGAATCAGTTGAATGAATAGAATGTGTGCTGTCATGCAAAGCTATCTCTGGAAAGCTTTCATTTGCCAGTCCATCGAGATTACATTTTGATGACATGTTGATGCACCTGAAAAGCTTGAGAAAATCAGCTGAACAAGTTCTAAGAAGCTTCAACACCATATTGCTTCCTGGTCTTTTGTCGTAGAGGCCCCAGATTGCATGCAGATTCCTTACAATTCTTTGTTCATTTAATGTTCTCTTTTGTTGGGCAATACTAATCTCATCTTGAACAGCATCAGTTTGAACTCCTTTACTCTTTCTATACTTTGTTTTATTGCTCTTCTCCGTAAAGGAACATTCCTGAGCAGAAAGTGCAAAACATCATAGCTTAGATGGGCTGATCATTATAGTGAGACCATAAATGATATGATATTGAAGGAGAAATGGCAGTAACACCTGAGCTTCACGAGAAGTGGTTGCTTCTAAACCCATCAAATGAACAAATTAAGAACATTAGTCAGTAAGTGAAAATTCAAAAATAAAGGTATGAACCAAAGTTTACAGTATGATAACACTATCTTACGATCATCAATCATTGCATGCCGCTTCAGTTCAGAAACTGCAGATCCATTTGTTTGAAGAACTTTCAATTTAGAATTGTAAGTTTCAACAGAGTTGGTAGAGACTATTTTGTTCTCAAAAGATATGATAGGATGAGGTTGATTTTGTTTATAAGCACCCCTGCAAGAACACAACCTAATTTAACATGTATCAACTCTTGAACTTACAATGCCAATAAGAAAATTAAGGGAATGATGTTAATAGAGCAATGTCTTCCATTGTGCCTGTAAACCTGCATGTGTGATATGCAGGAGTTCCATGAGTGCCTACACACCTTGGTTGTACCCCTCAGTGTGTGCATGTTATGCATGAATAAACTCTGAATATATTTTTACAACATATTATTGCAACTTGATGGCCAAAGCTTAGTCCATGCAGGATTTATCGCTTCTGAAATGAAGTTCTTCTTTCCCCTAATCATTTTAACATAATATTATTGTTAAAAATAGCAACAAACTATCACTCACGAGTTCTCCCTCTTCAGACTGTGGATCTCAGCATCTTTAGCTTCAAGTTCGAAATAACACATTTAAGCTGCTCATTTTTCTGATCTCTATCTTTCATGAGGATGATGCAGTCTTGTTCCTGAAAAATAAAACAGTGACCAAATTTTGGCGCCTGACCATAGCAGTCTTGTAATATTAGGTTTCATAAAAGTTGTTGGGTTGCATTAACTGAAAATGCATATATTTAAGAATGCAAAAATAAAATAAAATCTATTTCATCTGTTTCAAGCTGTTTGTTTGCATCTAAGTGAAAACAAAATTATGTTTTTCTTGTGTCCTTCTCCTCAACATGACAGCAACATTGTTACCCCCACAAGCCAATTCCAATGCACACCACCAACACCCTCAAAGGCCAACCCCCATGGGCCACATCATCTTGTAGAATGGTTCACAGTGAAAGAACTCTACACAGGAGAGTAGGGGAGGTGGTGTAATTTTGGCGTGGATGGCGTGATAGAGGATCTTTAATGGGAGACAGAGCGGAACTGTATACTGGAGATGGAATGCAACCAAAAGGCGTTTCAAAATAACCTTTAAAGAAAATGATTGTTTAAATCAAGAAGGATGGTATTTTAGCATTAACAAGAGAATAGTTAAAATATTACAAGTAAAAAAAAAGGAAACCAGCTTCACTTCTCTTAGAAAATAGTACCATGTGAGTGAACTTCTTGGAGAGATGCTCCAGGTCCTTCTGCAACATAAACAAGAAGAACAAAATCTATTTAATAAACACACTTAAATAATAACACATCATACTATGGCTGATGGTACAGTTTTGTAAATTGCATAACACTTAGTACAGTAGACAAATGTTACTAAAAACATGTATGAAGCTTCAAAGCAGATGGAAAAGACAAATATTATTGAAAAAGCTATTAGATAGGATCAAAAAGGAAGTTTTGGGTTACTTCATACAAGAAAAAATAAAATAAAAGAGAAAAATGCCTCCAAAACATAGATACCAACAGAGAAGAGCTATCATCAGGCATGTGTATCGTATTTTATGTCA